>CM061544.1:263138535-264338535 GCA_030864215.1 Capsicum pubescens
ATATAGTAGTTGATTTTAGAGTCAGTCCTAAAATTCTAGTAGAGCCCTTCTCAGTATCTACCCAGTAGGTAAAACCATCATAGCCTGACGGGTATACAGGAACTGTCCGATTATGATATTTCAGAAAGTCACTTCAGCAGACAGTCGAATTAGAGATGACTTATTTCAATGTCATTCTTGTCATGGATTGGCTTCATTCCTTCTATGCCACAATCGACTGCAGAAATAGAATAGTCTAGTTCCAATTTTTGAATGAACCTGTCCTAGAGTGGAGGGGTAGTACTTCAGCTTTCAGAGGTTATCTTATTTCCTACCTCCGAGCATGGAAAATAATATCTAAAGGATGTGTCTATCATCTTGTTCAAGTTAAGGACACTATTTTTGAAACTCCCAGTCGTGAATGAATATTCAGATGTCTTTCCTGAAGATCTTCCAGGAATTCCTCCCGATAGGGAAATAGACTTCGGCATTGATGTTCTTCCAGATACTCAACCTATATATATTCTGCCATATAGAATAGCACCAGCTGAACTTACAGAATTGAAGGAGCAGTTGAAGGATCGATAAGGGATTCATCAGGCCTAGTGTATCCCCGTGGGGCGCACCGGTCTTATTCGTGCGCAAGAAAGACGGTTCTCTCAGAATGTGTATTGATTACCGTCATCTCAACAAAGTTACGATCAAGAATAAGTATCCACTTCCCAGAATCGATGACTTGTTTGACCAACTTTAGGGTGTCAGCTATTTTTCTAAAATAGACCTCAAATCAGGCTATCATCAGCTTAGAGCCAGAAAATGTGACATTCCGAAAACATCCTTTCGTACTCGGTATGGTCACTTCAAATTCTTAGTTATGTCATTTGGTCTTACTAATGCCCCAGCAACTTTCATGGACTTGATGAACCGTGTGTTCAAGCAGCACTTGGACATGTTCATCATAGTCTTCATAGATGATATTCTTGTCTATTCCCGCACTGAGCGTGATCATGCAGACCATCTCAGAATTGTACTTCAGACCCTCAGAGATCATCGGTTGTTCGCCAAATTTAGTAAGTGCGAATTTTGGCTAGGGTCAGTAGCATTCCTTGGTCATATCATTTACGGTGATGGCATTAGGGTTGATTCTTAAAAGACCGAAGCAGTAAGAAACTGGCCCAAACCTATCTCTCCATTAGATATAAGGAGTTTTTTTAGGTTTGGCTGGCTATTACAGACGGTTTGTTGAGGTATTTTCTTCTATTGCATCCCCTATGTCCAGATTAACTCATAAAAAAGTCAAGTTTCAGTGGCCAGATCCTTGCGAGAAGAGTTTTCAGGAGTTGAAGACTCTACTCACCTCAGCTCAAGTCTTAGCCCTTCCAGATGGTCCAGATGGGTTCGTAGTGTATTGTGATGCATCCAGAGTAGGTTTGGGTTGTGTCCTCATGTAGCATGGTAAGGTCATAGCCTACTCCTCCAGACATCTTAAACCCCATAAAAATAATTATCCTACTTATGATCTCGAGTTAGCAGCCATAGTCTTTGCCTTAAAGATTTGAAGACATTATCTATATGGAGTTCATGTAGCTGTGTTCACAGATCATAATAGACTTCAGTATGTATTTTCTTAGAAAGATCTCAATCTTCATCAGAGAAGGTGGTTAGAGATCTTGAAAGATTATGACATGAGTGTCCTTTATCATCCGAAAAAGGCCAACGTAGTGGCCGACGCTCTCAGTAGGCTGTCTATGGGTAGTATTACTCATGTTGAGGATAGTAAGAAGAAGTTAGCTCAGGAAATCCATCAGCTTGCCAAACTAGGCATTCGCTTAGTCGATTCAGAAGAGGGTGATATATGGGTTCAGATTAGTTCAAAATCATCTCTAGTTTCTGAGGTAAAAGAAAAGCAAGATAGAGATCCCAGCCTTGTCAAGTTAAAAGTGTCAGTCAAGGATCAGAAAGTAGAGTTTTCTCCCAAGGGGGAGATGGTGTATTGCGTTGTCAGGGTCGTCTATGTGTTCCATATATAGATGACTTAAGGCAGTGAATTCTTGCAGAAGCGCATGGTGCGCGCTACTCTATTCATCCAGGGGCCACAAAGATATACTGTGACTTGTGAGAGATCTATTGGTGGAGTGGGATGAAGAGAGATATTGTAAAGTTAGTGGCTAAGTGCTCTATATGTTAACAGGTTAAGATAAAGCATCAGAATCCTAGTGGGTCCATACAGGAGTTCAGTATTCCTACTTGGAAGTGGGAAGAAGTGAACATGGACTTTGTGATGGGTTTGCCTCGTACTCATTGCCAGCATGATTCAGTCTGGGTCATTATAGATAGAATGACCAAATCAACTCATTTTCTTCCAGTTTATACCTCTTATTCAGCCGAGGATTACGCCAAACTCTACATCAGAGAGTTGGTCAGATTGCATAGAGTTCCATTATCTATTATCTCAGACAAAGGTACCCAGTTCACCTCTTTTTTCTGGAAGGCATTCCAAAAGGGTCTTGGTACCCAAGTTCATCCTAGTACAACCTTTCATCCTCAGACAGATGGTCAAGTAGAAAGGAGTATTCAGACTTTAAAAGATACGCTAAGGGCGTGTGCAACCGATTTTAAGGGTAATTAGGATGACCACTTGCCTTTGATTGAGTTTACATACAACAACAACTATCATTCAAGTATTTGGATGGCTCCATTCGAAGATCTCTATTATAGGAGATGCAGATCTCTAGTCGGTTGGTTCGAAGTTAGTGAAGCCTCAGTTATAGGGCCTGACTTAGTATTTGATGCCTTAGAAAAAGTCTAGTTGATTAGACAAAGACTCTGGGCTGCGAAAGACTCTGGGATGCTCAGAGCTGACATAAATCTTATACTGATGTGCGCAGAAAGGATCTCGAGTTTGAGATTAGTGATTATATCTATCTAAAGATCTCTCCCATGAAGAGAGTGAAGAGATTCAGCAAGAAGGGAAAGGTCAGTCCCTGATATGTCGGTCCCTTCAAAATTCTCAGTCGTTTAGGCAAGGTAGCTTATGAGCTCGAATTGCCTTCAGATCTAGCCTCAGTTCATCCAATCTTCCATGTCTCTTTGCTCAAGAAGTGCATAGGTGACCCAGCAGTTGTAGTCCCTATTCAGAGCATAGATGTTCAAAATAGCCTCTCTTAAAAAGAGATTCCAGTCGAAATCCTAGACTATCAGACTCGCAAACTGAGGAACAAAGAAGTCCCTCTAGTCAAAGTTCTTTGGCAGAATCAGTATGTTGAGGGAGCTACTTGGGAAGCAGAAGTATACATGCAAACCAAGTATCATCACCTCTTCTCCGCAAACTCAGATCAAGCTCAAGGTAACAGTTCTTCTTAAGCTTATTCAGTTTCATGTTCAGATTTCAATTATAAACTTGGTATTAAGTACCATTGCATATTTAGTAATACATTCATATGTTGGTTTAGTTATATAATCATGCATCAAATATGCATTCTTATTATGAGAATAATAGTTCATCAGAACACTCAGTCATGCAGTCATAAATCAGTTACTCATGCATCAGATATGCATGTTCGGTATGATATATTCAGTTATCAGTCATGTCAGTCATGTCAGTCATGAGATCATGTTCTAATTATTCATGTTCAGTATGTACATTAGTTTATCTTTTCCCCTCTCACTCAGTCTCATTCGAGGACGAATGTTCTCAAGGGAGAAAAATTGTAATACCTCGTACTCCTACATAACTTGAAATTGTCCCGAGTATTTTAGAAACTTACTTTGAAATATAAATCCACTTTTATATACATGGATTTTTAATATTTTCACTTTTTTTCATGTGAGAAATTAAATTAGCTTTCTGTCATATCCCTGTTTTTCACCGCATCCGACCCCGCTAGGGAGCTGGTTTTAGAGAAAATGGGTTTTTCCAATTAAAGTGACGTTTTGAGAAGGGATTGTTTTATTTACAGAGTCGCCACTTGGAATTGAGTTTGGGTGTTCCAAGTCACCTTATTGAATCCCTATTCAAAAGGAAATGACTCTTCAATTTTTTATTTTTTTTGGTCTGCGAACTAGAAATCCGGATAAGGAGTTCTGTTGACCGAGGGGAAGGTGTTAGGCACCCCTCGAGTCCCGTGGTTCTAGCACGGTCGCTTTAATGACTTACGTCTGGCTTAAATTAATTTTTTTTCGATTTATAATATTTGTTAACCTAAAAGTTATTTGCCTCCCGCATTTAATTTATTTTTGCAATTATTTATTATATTGACGCGTGGCTTACCGATAGTAGTACTTTTCGGCCTCACCATAAATTCTGGCACGTTTCTCGCGCCTTTATGGCATTTGTGAGTCGTCCCCATTTTCCTAATCTAAATAAGCACCTAATGGGTTTAAAACCTACCCAACCCAATTCAATCGGCTTCAAATGGTAAATTAATTTAATTATAACGAACAGTTGGTAGCAGGGTTTTCCAACTTCATCGTTAATTTTCACTTGCATATTAAATATTAATTATTTAGAGGCTAAGAACCTAACTCATTATTTTATGAATTCACTTCCTTGCCAACGAAAATAAAAAAAGAAAATAATTTTTTTTTCTAAATAAAACATTCAGACCTATCGAATAACAAAATAAATCAACTGCCATCCGAACAATAGAATTACTAGAAACATAACTTTGTTTATAGATAATGTAACCAGATATTACATGCGTACGTTGAAATGCTGTTGTACAAACATAATATCATGACTGATATAACATTAAGCTCCTGATTCACTTTATTCCTAGTCTTTTTGGCTGCTTCCATTAAGCAATTATACACATTGCTAACTTAAAACCCCACCATCATCACTATTTCAATTTAATTCCTAATTATTAGCCATTGCAAACGGACTTCACCATATTCTTCAGAGGAATCCCAGTCTATATTATTATGACAGTTTCCAAATTAATTTATTAAAGATATAATACAATACTTTATGTTTAAGATATAAAAAATTATAGAATTTTCATTTTTTGTAAAGCTTTACAAATGTTATGACATTCTTAAGACTAGATCATTTAGTTGGTGTTCTAATTTTTCGAAATTGTAATATAAAAATTATTACCTTTAGATACTCTTACTCACGTATTGCCAATATAGGTATCACTTACATGAATTACTTCGAGATCAATTTGACTTATACCCTACAAATATTACGACACATTTTAACTTTTCACTTAAATTTCATATTAAATCAAATTACATTACTTGAAATTGAATTAAGGCGTAGGGAGTATCATTATTACCATCACTAAATAAATATGTTAGAACATCAAATCGTCTTCCAACATTTTTTGTATTTTTGTTCTGTTGGCCGACATTCTTAATTACATCAAGGACTTAATATTAAAAAATGACAACGATTAGTCACGATGTCACACATTCACGAAGCTTACCCCAACTAATAATAAAAAAAAAAAACTATTTACTTGAACATACAATAATATATAGAACATGACAATAATTTTACTAAATCTGGTGATAGTAATTCTGACATGCTTTATACATTACATTAAGATTAAATGCAAGTTAGATAGATACGTGATAAAAATAAAAAAAAAACTTTATAATATACTGAAATCGAGTCTCGAATAATTGTAATATTGAATTATACAAGGGTGATTGAGATATACCTTTGAGAAGATCGATTCCAAACGATAAAATTATTATAATCTACCGATTCTAGGAGTCACGAACTTGAAACCGTGGACGACAAACTCGAAGTTTAACTTGTCTGCTTTTTTTTCTTAGTTTTTTTCTTCTCCGTATATTTTCTTCTTCTGTTTTTTTTTCTTTTTCTTGTTTTTTTTTCTTCTCCCCCCTGTGTGCATGTGTGCATGTGTTGTATATATAATAGTGTGTTTGTGTGTTTGTGTGTTTGTGTCGTGTGTGTGTGTTTGTGTCGTGTGTGTGTTATGGGAAGGTAATGGGAGAGGTTAAGTAGAAGTGGGATTTGTGGGGTGGTTTGGGTAGTTTAGGATTATCTTTTCTTCTTCTTTTTTTTTCTAAAAATGAATAAACAAATAAGTAAACAAATAAAATAAAAACTTATTTAAAATGTGACTCTATTTTTGTAGTTTTTTCAAAATTTTTAACGAACCTAAAAAATAAGATAAATTTAAAATGCCTAAAAATAAAAATAAAATAAAATAAAAATTAATTGAACATTAAAATGGTATAAAAATATTAGGTTTGGATCAAAAATTAGGTGTTTACAGAATGCCCCTCTTTGCTTGGAAATATGGAGAATTTTCAAGCAAAGAAGTAAACATGACTAATTTTGGCTCAACCATTTATCCACTAGTAAATAAGTAGAAAAGTGGTGTGACCGAGCCTTGGTTTTAGACATCCTACATATCTCGGGTTATAAGAGAATCAGGTCACATGTAGTTCAAGTGGGTGTAAGAGTGAGTGGATGAATTGGAGAGTCGAGTTGAGGTCCCGTCGAATTTCCGGTTCGTTGCTCCTTTTATTACATCAAAGAATGAAAATAGAAATAAAAGTACAAGATCCTATTTATTCTATTTGTCTTGATTCCCTTGCTTCAGATCCTCCTCTTGGATCTTCAGTTATCGCCTCACTTTCTTCCGGTGGGTACCTTGATCTCAAGATTTGATCTTGAAGTTAGGATTTGAGATTTGAACCTGCAACTTGGATTGAGTCATTGACACTCTACCAAAGAACAGTTCATAGAATACTTTGGGTGCTTATTCTTCTTATCAAAAGCTAAAAAGATGTCTCTTGAGATGTTGGGCCGCTACAGATACAGAGCTGACTCTAACTATCTTCAACATAATCATTCTTCTATATTCTGACCGGAGATGAAATTCCATTCTTGGATAACCCTGTGCTTTGCAGAAAACCTGCAAGCCATCAAAGAAGACGAAACAAAACAAACAAAATTTTTTGCCCCAGTTTACACTAGGAAAATTTTGTGAGTTATTAGAAAAACTATAATCTAGTTTAAAAATAAATAATAAATGAATGGGTAGAACTTTAGGCTAGGAGCGCGATAAAATAAGAACCCTATTCTTAGTAATGCAACCAAAGGAAGTTATGCCTAATGAATGCATGAAAAAGAATTAGGATTTTTGCTTCTAAAAGTGTGACTAGGGATTGTCATACCCTATGAAGACATAGAGAAGAAAAATAGGAAGGTTTATTTCCTAAAATATTGACTAGGGGATGGTGCCCTATGAAGGCGAGATAAATTATCACCTAGGGGATGGTGCCCTAAGAAGACGAATAAGATGTCAACTAGGGGATGACGCCCTATGAAGACGAATAAGATGTCAACAAGGGGATGGTTCCCTATGAAGACGAATAAGATGTCAACTAGGGGATGACGCCCTATGAAGACGAGATAAGATGTCAACTAGTGGAAGGCGCCCTATGAAGATGAGATAAGATGTCAACTAGGGGAAGGCGCCCTATGAAGACGAATTAAGATGTCAACTAGGGGATGGCGCCCTATGAAGACGAATAAGATGTCAACTAGGGGAAGGCGCCCTATGAAGACGAGATAAGATGTCAACTAGGGGAAGGCGCCCTATGAAGACGAGATAAGATGTCAACTAGGGGATGGCGCCCTATGAAGACGAATAAGATGTCAACTAGGGGATGGCGCCCTATGAAGACGAGATAAGATGTCAACTAGGGGATGGAGCCCTATGAAGACGAAAAAGATGTCAACTAGGGGATGACGCCCTATGAAGACGAATAAGATGTCAACTAGGGGATGGCGCCCTATGAAGACGAGATAAAGATTAGGATTTTTTATTTTTTTTTGTTAGAAAAGAAAAAAAATGCCCCAGTCTTGAATATGAGGGGTTTTATTATTATTATTATAATTATATTGATACGAACTTAGAATTATAGGAGTATAACAAAAAGAGAAAATTCAAGAAAACTTAACTTTGCTATATTTGTTTCTTTTTTTTTTCACTAAACTTCACAAGATTGCTTTGCCCCTGTTCAAACAAAGAGAAAAAAAATGTGAGTTTTAAAATTAGTGGTTGGTTTGTGGCCTTGAATTCCTTAGAGGTTTTCCTTATCTCTTCCCCAACTTGATACAGTTGATTCAACTAATTGGTTGGCGAGCTTGATTCTTTGTCTTTCGAATTCTGTTGCATCTCTGTTTGTTTCAGTACGATTCTGCTCTTCATTTTCAAATGCTTCACTCGTAACACTTATCTTAACTGGCTCTCTGTCCTTGTCAAGGTGGTGAACGCCCAACAATCTCTGCTCCATTTCACTGGGTGCCATGGTCAATTTTGCGCGTTTTTCTTTATTTTGCATTTGGTGCGAGACTTACCCATAAAAACAGAGTGTGTAAAAATGAAATAAGGAAGAATCAAAAGAAGGAATAAAAGAATTATGTTTGAATAGAAGGTATTTCTACCAGTAAAGTAAGAAAGCTTATTTGGAGGTGTATATTGACTTTAATAACGCGTGACACACAATTTGGAGTAGATATTTGATCCTTCAAAACTGTCTAATCTCGAATTAGGCTGCACCTTTCAATCAAATAAAATCATCCTTCTTGATCTTTGTCCTGTCATGATAAACTTTGTTTGACTAAAGTCATTTCTTCTAGGATTTTCTCAATTGACCTCTCTAATTTCGATTGTCTCGTTCATCATTGTCTTATGGCGCCCCTGAGGGTCTTCACCAATAAGTTTTTTTTTTTTTTGATATCTTGTGGTGCCTCTATGGGTTTTCACCTACAAGCCCTTTTTTTTCTTTTTATTTTTATTTTTTTTATACATATATATACAGCACACAAGGCTTGACATTCTCAGAAATTGATCGGAAGGTCTTTAATGGACAAAAGGAAAAGGATTTTTAGGATAAATTATAACTTGAGAGCCATATAAAAGTGACAATAGGATATATATCTCATCTTTTTTTTCGAATACCAAAATTTTTTATTTTTTATTTTTTATTTATTATTTTTTTTGTCGGACCGAACCCCAAATAAGCTGCCTACGTATCCATTTAGGAATCAGGTCGAACGTAGTTCAATGCTATACACATTATTCTTTTTTTTTTTTTTAATCATCTTATGGGTGCCTCCATGGGTTTTCACCCACAAGTTTTTTTTTTTTTTGGCTCCAAAGAGGGTAAGCAAGGAAAGGTAAATAAAGCTCGAAGGTCTGACAAGGGATTAATGACATTTAGTTAAGTAGAATGATGGCCTTTCGTCATCTCAACTTGAGAATGTTAAGCACAAGTGTGTCAAATATAATATCTTTTGACTGAATCGGCATTGATAGTTTTTCCTGCCATTTTTCCGTCCAGATCCACAAGTTGCAAAGCTCCATTTGATAATACTTGTTTAACTATGTATGGACCTTGCCAGTTTGGAGCAAACTTTTCTTTAGCCTCTTCTTGGTGTGGAAGGATGCATTTTACAACAAGTTGGCCGGCCTCGAATTTTCTAGGACGTACCTTCTTATTGTAAGCTCGCGCCATCCTCTGCTGGTATAATTGACCAAAGCAAACTGCCGTCAACCTTTTTTCATCTATTAACGACAATTGTTCTAGTCTAGACTTGACCCATTCAGTATCGTCAATCTCGGCTTCACCAATGATTCGAAGCGAGGGAATTTCGACTTCTGCAGGTATCACAGCTTCAGTCCCATAGATTAGTAAATAAGGAGTTGCGTCAGTCGATGTACGAATAGTTGTACGATATCCTAAAAGCGCAAACGGTAATTTCTCATGCCATTATCAAGATCCTTGGACCATTTTCCTAAGAATCTTCTTAATATTCTTGTTCGCTGCTTCAATGGCTCCATTTGCTTTAGGATGGTAAGGGGTAGAATGATGATGCACGATCTTGAATTGCTCACAAACCTCCTTCATTAGATGACTATTGAGATTGGTTGCATTGTCTGTGATAATGGACTTTGGTATACCAAAACGACATATGATGTTCGAATGAACAAAATCCACTACTGTTTTCTTCGTGACTGATTTGAACGTAGCAGATTCTACCCATTTGGTGAAATATTCAATAGCGACCAGTATGAATCGATGCCCATTAGAAGCTTTTGGTTCTATTGGACCGATTACATCCATGCCCCAAGCAACGAATGGACAAGGAGCAGACATAGGATGCAGCTCTAAAGGTGGCGAGTGAATCAAATCACCATGAATTTGACACTGATGACACTTGCGAATAAAGAGAAAACAATCTCTCTCCATAGTTAACCAATAATATCCTGCCCGCATAATCTTCTTCGCTAAAACATAGCCATTCATATGCGAACCACATACCCCCGAATGTACCTCATTCATGATTCTTTCAGCTTCCTGAATATTAACACATCTCAACAAGTTCAAGTCTGGGGTTCGTTTGTACAGAATCTCCCCACTTAAGAAAAACCCATTAGCAAGTCGCCTAATAGTCCTTTTTTTATCTGCATTGGCGTGTATTGGATATTCTTTTGACTTTAGAAAGCGTTTGATATCATAGTACCAGGGTTCATTATCTGGTTCTGCATCAATTATATTGCAATAACCATGTCGATCTCGTATCTGTATCTCTAATGGGTCGAGATGCGTATTTCCTGGGTATGGGAGCATGGAAGCTAGGGTAGCCAGGGCATAATCCAGCTCATTATGGGATCTGGGAATATGTCTAAACTCAATAGACTTGAATCTTTTGCTAAGGTCCTCTAAGAACCGTTTGTATGGAATGAGCTTGATATCTTTCGTTTCCCATTCGCCTTGAATTTGCCGAATGAGTAATTCGGAATCTCCCAACACCACTAGCCTGTGTACATCCAGATTTATTGCCATATTTAATCCCATGATGCAAGCTTCATATTCTGTTGTGTTATTAGTACAAAAGAAACGAAGTCGTGCTATGGCGGGATGATGATGCCCGGTCGGTGAGACAAGAACCGCCCCAATTCCTACTCCTTTAACATTGACTGCCCCATCAAAATATAATTTCCACGCATACATATCATCTTGAACTTCTTCCTCAATTGAATTAATCTCTTCATCAGGAAAATAAGTTTGCAAAGGCTCATAATCGTTGTCAACTGGGTTCTCTGCCAAATGATCGGCCAATGCCTGTGCTTTCATAGCGGTACGAGTAACATACACAATATCGAATTCTGTAAGTAAAATCTGCCACTTCGCCAATCTGCCTGTGGGCATAGGTTTTTGAAAAATATACTTTAAAGGATCCATTCGAGATATGAGGTAGGTTGTGTAGGACGAAAGATAATGCTTCAACTTCTGAGCAATCCAAGTTAGGGCGCAACATGTCTTTTCTAAAAGAGTATATTTTACCTCATAACTCGTGAAATTTTTGCTTAAATAATAGATTGCTTGTTCCTTTTTGCTTGTGATATCATGCTGTCCTAAAACACAACCAAAAGAATTATCCACCACTGACAGATATAAAAATAGAGGCCTCCCAGGTTCCGGTGGGACCAGTACTGGAGGATTTGCCAAATATTCTTTAATCTTATCAAATGATTCTTGACATTCGTCTATCCATTGGATAGCAGCATCCTTTTTCAGCAACTTAAATATCGGTTCACATGTAGTGCTGAGCTGAGCGATGAATCTGCTTATATAATTCAGTCTTCCAAGAAAACTCATGACCTTAGTTTTATTCTTTGGAGGAGGCAATTCTCGAATGGATTTTACTTTGGAAGGGTCCAATTCAATGCCACTACGGCTAACTATGAAACCCAAAAGTTTTCCGGATGGAACTCCAAATGCACACTTGGCTGGATTGAGCTTAAGATTATACTTTCGCAATCTTTCAAAGAATTTTCTCAAGTCATATACGTGGTCGACTTGTGTCTTGGACTTTATAATGACATCATCAACATATACTTCTACCTCCTTGTGCATCATGTCATGAAAAATAGTAGTCATAGCTCTCATGTATGTAGCTCCCGCATTCTTTAAACCAAACGGCATGACTCTGTAGCAATAAGTACCCCACGGGGTGGTGAAAACAGTCTTTTCTGCATCTGTTTCATCCATCAAGATCTGGTGATATCCGGCCTAACAATCCATGAAAGATTGGATCTCATGTTTAGCGTAATTATCAACAAGGATATGAATATTGGGTAGCGGAAAGTTATCTTTAGGGATTGCTTTGTTCAAATCCCTATAATCAATACAAACTATGATTTTTCCATCTTTCTTCGGTACGGGAACCACATTAGCCAACCATGTGGTGTACTGAGCGACCCCAATCATGTTCGCATTCAATTGCTTCATGATTTCCTCTTTGATTTTATCGTTCACGTCAGTTTTAAACTTTCTTTGCTTTTGTTGGACCGGTGAAAAATCAGGGTATGTAGGCAGTTTGTGGACTACCAAATCAGTGCTTAGACCCGGCGTATCATCATAAGACCAAGCAAAAACATCCTTATACTCGAATAAAATCTGAATAATATCATTTCTGATATTTTGATCCGCATGAATACTTATTTTTATTTCTCTAACCTCCTCACTAATTCCCAAATTTATTACCTCAGTGTCATTTAAATTGGGTTTGGGCTTATCCTCAAATTGATCCAATCCTTTTTTGACTTCTTTATCAGCTTCAACTTCATTGTATTCATCTACCGTTTGGTTTGTTGATTCGAGATTAGACAAATTTTTAGGATCTAAATGTGAACTCCGTGTGTATGCCATGTTATCAGATCCAGTATTAACATAACTGAAATAAGATAAAAAAATGAAAAATTAAAAGAGGGAAAAAAAGATGAATTTACTAGAAAACTTGAAATTTATTTCATTGAATCGGAAAGGATAGGAGGGTTAACATGAAAGCAGAGCAACTAAACTATGTGGACTACAACCCTGAGAATAGTCCAAAATGCAAAAGAAAGAAAAACGAAACAACAAAATAAACTACCAAGACTCCTTCCTTGTGGGGAGAGGAGTGGCTTCCCAGTTAGTGAGCTTGATATTTGGCCTGACGAACTGCACATCTGCATGGCTAGGGCCTTCACCCATCTGAACCATGTTTATTTCATAAAACATTTCCTTGAGACCTTGACATATTTCGTCCACATCCTTGTTAGCATATGGGTCTTGATTTTCTTCCTTTCGAGCTTTCGTGAAAGATTGGCTAATGTGTGGAACCGGACTTGTCAATTTCCAAGCCTTCTTCTTCTGCTCTTTCGCCCATTTTCTATCTGCTTTGGTAGGCTTAAATCCTAAGCCAAAGGAGTTGTGGCTACCACATGGATCTACAGGGTTTATAATTCCTTGCAGCGAAACCCCTAATCCTCTTCCCGGTTCATAACCATTTTGTAGCATTTGGCTAGCCACCATGATTGAAGTAGAAGAGAAATGAGGCCCTGGAATTGGTGTGCCTTCCACGACTTGATCAGCTGTCACAATCTCAAAAGCCTGATAAATGGAAGATTCACAACCCCCTTTTGCTTCGATACAGGGTACAGAAGGATCTTGATGTATGGGAAGGTCATCCTCTCCATGTACAATGATTTCCTAATTGTCGTGTTCAAACTTAACTACTTGATGCAAAGTAAAAGGTATGGCTCTGGCCGTATGGATCCATGGTCTTCCTAAAAGTAGGTTGTAGGAAGTATCCATGTCTATTACTTGAAAGGTGATCACAAACTCAACTGGTCTAATAACCAAAGCAAGATCTATCTCACCAATGGTGTCTCGTTTTGCACCATCAAAAGCCCGAACACATACATTATTGGATCGAATCCTATCTGGGCTGATTTTTAATTTTTGCAAAGTAGAGAGAGGACAGATATCTACTCCTGAACCTCCATCGATCATTACCCCTTTTATGTAATATCCTTCGCATTTGATAGTCAGATGCAAAGCCTTATTGTGACCAGAACCTTCTGTGGGAAATTCATCATCAGTGAAAGTTATTCTATTTGCTTCAAATATTCTACGAACCATCCTTTCTATTTGACAGACCGTAGTTTCCTTCGGGACGTATGCTTCGTTCAAAAACTTAATCAATGCCTGATAATGTTCTTTAGAATGTAGCAGTAGGGATAATAATGAGATTTGAGCCGGGGTTTTTCTCAATTGATCGACAATGGAATAGTCTTGGGTTTTCATTTTCTTCAGAAATTCCTCAGCTTCTTCGTCTGTGACAGGTTTTTTCATTGGCCCTTGACTATCTTTAAACTATTTTGGTCTCCTTAATTCTTCTGGAGCATAAAATCTTCCTGATCGAGTCAAACCCCCTACTTCGTTTGTTTCTTCCATGACCTCTTTTCCTTTGTGCATCACCGTAGTTTTGTTGTAGTTCCATGGGATGGTTTTCAAGCTTGTCACTGGGAGCTGTGCTGCGTGTCTTATGACAATTGGCTCTGTTATCTTTCTCATGTTGTTGCGCTGTTGGTAAAACCATGCGGGACCACTCGAAACATATAGTTTTGGCCCATCTTGTGCTATTCCCTTTAACTTTGCAGGAACATACAATGCCATCTTTTCTGAATCTCGGGGTATTATAATGGAACTCGCTCCTTTCACGATCAGTGGTTCTCTTTGCATAGACTTCAGCGCTTCACCCGGGTTCTCCTTCAAGGTGCCTATTTCCATCACTGCTTGGCTTGTTGACCTGTAGTCTCTATCGTCAAAAATCATCCCCACGACGTGTGTGTTACTGTGATTAGGAAGTGGATTGTCGGTGACATTCGGTGCTTCTTCTTTTTGTATTACGATTGCCTTGCTTTCGATTAACTTTTCAATGGCTCTCTTCAGACTCCAACAATTTTCGGTACTGTGACCTTGGACGTTGGAATGGTACTCACACCTTACATTAGGATCAAACCAACTTGCATTCGGATCCACTTTGAAAGGCAAAACAGGTTCAATCCATCCTAATTTGACCAACCTCCGCAACAGGCTCGTATATGATTCTCTAATTGGGGTGAAGTTTTCCCTTGGCCTCTGTTCTCTTGTATAGTCTGCCGGAACATACGGATTATGAGGGGCTTGTAAATTTGGCTGCCGCGGATGAAAACCATGTGGCGCAGGTGCCCACCATTGTGGACGCTGAGGAGGTCGGGCATACGCTTGAGCATTAAGAACAGCAGGTTGAGGTGCATAATAATGTTGAGGAGGGCTGGGTTGTCCCTGTTGGACATAAACGTAAGGGGAGTTCCGTCCCCTTTGGGCATTTCCCGGTCCTGATGCCATCATGGATCCTTCATCCTTCTTCTTCCGATTTACGAAGCCACCTGATCCACTCTGAATGGCTTGTGTAGTGGCCTTGAGGGCGGTTTGGCTCACGATTTTTCCTGATTTGATGCCATTCTCCACTATTTCCCCAATTTTTATTGCTTCGGCGAAAGGTTTACCAACCGCGGCTAGTAAATGATGAAAATAATCGGACTCTTGAGTTTGGAGAAAAACGTCAATCAATTCCTCGTCCTTCAGTGGCGGTTTGACTCTAGATGCCTGTTCTCTCCATTTTATGGCAAACTCTCGAAAATTTTTAGATGGTTTTTTCTTCATATTAGCGAGAGAAGTGCGGTCAGGGACAATATCGAGATTGTATTGAAACTGTTGTACAAAATCTTGAGCCATATCATCCCAAACGTGCCAATGGGAGATGTCTTGATCGATAAACCATTCGGAGGCTATTCCCGTCAGACTTTCTCCGAAATAGGCCATAAGCAGCTCCTCTTTCCCTCCTGCTCCTCTGAGTTGATTGCAATACCTTTTTAAGTGGGCCACTGGGTCACCATGACCACTATATTTGTCGAATTTTAGGGTCTTGAACCCTATTGGCAAATGAACATTAGGGAACATACACAGGTCTTTGAAAGAGACACTTTTGTGTCCTCCCAATCCTTGTATGTTTCTCATACTCTGCTCTAGACTCCTCACTTTTCTAGCTATCTCTTCTCGTTCTTCATTCATAATAGCCTTCTTAATCACGATATGAGACTCAGGCTGATGAGTGGGCTGATATGAATTTACGGGTTTGAAGGCCGATTTAGGAGGATAG
Organism: Capsicum pubescens; assembly: GCA_030864215.1. Taxonomy (NCBI): domain Eukaryota; kingdom Viridiplantae; phylum Streptophyta; class Magnoliopsida; order Solanales; family Solanaceae; genus Capsicum; species Capsicum pubescens. The sequence goes on from CM061544.1 coordinate 263,154,542, forward strand.
ACTTGATCATGATTTAGCTCATTGATAGGCTTCTGTATCATTGATAGAGGTTTTATATTAGTTTTCACGTCCGGAATAAAAAGCGGGTTGTTCGTGAATGATGGATTTGGAGGACGCATGGTGGATGTGCCAGCAACGCTAGACACATTAGCGTATGGACCAAATCCAGGCGGATAAAGTGGATCATCGACTTGGGCTTAAGTAGAACTGGGATGATTTGCATCTGAAAGACCAGGAATCGAGGAAGGCAGAGCTTGTCCATTCGCCCAGGCCTGATACATTTCCGCTATTTGTTGCTTCAATAACCTATTCTCCTCCAAAGATGCGAACTCTCGTGGAACTAACTGATCTCGACCTTCTTCATTATCAGATTCTGTTCCATCTTTTTTAGTCATCTTCCTTTTTCCCTTATACCTTGTGTTGTACGGGTGAGAGGCCAGCTTAACCACAACCAACCACCTTATTCTCTCTCTCTTTGAAACAGAAACAAATATGTTAGTATTTAGAGCTTTTTAAAAATATTGATATATTCATAACTAACTCAAATGTCATGCACCTAAGTAATTTTCTTCCTGAAATGGACTTAGGAAAGCCCTCTTGTTTCATCCCAGCTTTGGTGAATTAATTTTTCCTCATTATTTAACGCCAACATCTTAAAATTGTTGCTTGAAACTTGAGAAGAAAGAAAAAAAAATATTTGATCGCACCCGCCGAGGGTTGCCTATGTATCATGTTTTACATGAATCAGATCATCACGTAGTTCATAGATATAGTAAATATATGTATATATTAAGAAATAAAGAGAATAAAAACTTGAAACAAATGCGAAATTTTCCATACATTTCCAACTGTTCTTAAAACAAAGCTTTAATGAAAGGAAACTAAAATTATCTAAAACTAGAACAGACTCAGAATACTGGAGAAATACTAAAAAAAAAACTATAAAGAAACTAACTCTAAGAAAACAAGGACTTTAATAATTATCATCAAGATGTCTTCCAAAGATGTCTTGCAACTTAATCCTCTCTCAGACTTGAGTAGATCCTGGATAAAACTTTTGGCAAATGTGGAGCGAGAGCACGTGCCTGACGGCCCAGATTTTCATCACCTCGGTGAAGATACTTAGCATAAACATCAATCAAGGTTTCACTGAGCTGAAGTACTTCTCCCCTGGCCTCGATCATACTCTTATGGCAGTTTTGCACCCAATGCTGCGTAGTGCGGACGGTATGCTTTAGGTCTACTTCTTGTTCATGAAGGTCGTCGATCTGATAGTGAAGCGCCTGTCGTTCGGTCATCCACTGGTTTTTCTCAACTTCAACTTCCTTCTGAAAAGTCGTGAAGTGCCTCGCTATTTCTCTTTCACGTTCCATGGAAGCTTTTAGCTGAGCCCGAAGCTTCGACTGTGTACTTGTCAGCAAGGCCTTCTCTTTCTCAAAATCACTCGATTGTTGCTCCATAGCACCGGTGAGGATATCCAAGTCTTCTTGTAGGGCATGCATGGTAACACGGTTCTCTCTCTCAATCTCCTTACGAGCCGACCTAATTCTGGCCTCAAATTTTGCCTCATGGTGAACCAATTCTTCTCTAGCCCTTTCCAAATCATGATTTAAGACGTGCAAAGTGGACTGATAGTTCTCTTCTACCTCTCATCGAGCCTTCTTAATTCTGACTTTGATCTCTGCTTCTCGATCTACTGGCTCTCTGGCTGACCTTTCTGGCATAGCTTTAGGAGGAGGCTGGTCATGAAACCATGGCAGATACCAATAGTCTACCTCGCCCTTGTCGCGGTCTTCCACCATGTGATCGAAACCTGACAGTACACATCCTCCCCAAATCTTAAGTATCTCAGTCTTCCTTAGAGGGATGTCAGGGAGGAATTCGTACATGAACTCTTTCATATTCTCGACTGGCGGTATATGCTGACGTCGACCGAATTGTAGCATGACTCTTAGTGGCACGTAGGGCTGAACACCCCGGAGACCCATTAAGACGATGAAGGGTCAGAAAGTAGACATATATATCACCTCTTTTGAAGGGAACCAATGATAATTCCACACTATCTTGTCCGCCGTCAACCCCTCCAAGTACTCCTTCCAAGCTCTTATTCCTTCGGGAAAGTTTTGGTCCCCCATCCTCTTCTCATGGCCATTGATATAATCATTCCATTCGACTCAAAAATCCACAACAAATGGATGATAACGAACATGCTCGAGCATCCATAACTGCAATAGAATGTTACATCCTTCAAAATAGTCCACCCCATTTTTGCACATCGTCAGGGCCCGATAAATGTCTGCCAAAATCATGGGCACGAGGGTGACCTTAGGATTCTTCTCGAAAGCGGTAATAAACGCAGCCAGATTGATGTTGATTTTTCCTCCTCTTTTCGGAAATACCATGATTCCCAAAAAAACCACTATGAATGCTTCAGAACTGTGCTTTTCCCAGGTTCGGTAGCACCCCCCCCCCCCCCCCCCCGTTGTTAAGTTCTGATCTAAACAACTCGAATCCCCTTTCCTGACCATATCTTTCGTACAAAAATTCTAGACGAACCCATCCCTTTTCTAGGCAGCCTCCTATGTTCTTCTCTTTTATGTGCAATAGCTCGAAAAATCTTTCGGAAGTGACATGCTTCGGTATCATGGGTTCTCCTCGGTGAAGGTTCTTTCCCTTTCCAATAAATGTTCTTATTTCCTCCAGTGTGGGAGTGAGCTCAAAGTCAGAGAATCGGAATACGTTGTTTGAAGGATCCCAAAACTGTACCAAAGATTCTATCACGTCTCTTCGTGGTTCAACACTCAACAGACTCCTTAAAAATCCCAAGTGTTTATATACTTCTCCCTGTCTATAGTCAGTCATATTGTTATACCATATCTGCAATAGCTTTGGAACTTTATCCAACACCATGAACTGGGGTACTTCATCATCCCTCGGCCTCTTGTCACTCCTTCCGGATGAGTTCATATTGCCCTATAGGATAATGATGGCAAATAAGAATTCTATTTTAAACATCCTAAAGCAAGACAAAAATAATTTTCGAAGAAGTTGACGGAACGACATGGAATAAGATTTCAAAATGAGCATGAGAAAATAATAACTGACAAAACAGGAAGTATCCAAGTCTTCTAAAGCATCCTAGAGTAGAGACAATAATTTAATGACGTTTGAACCAGACACATCAGGAATAATTAAATTATTAAAACAAAATAGTGGATCAAATTATTTGACAAAATTTTAATTGTGTTTGACAAAAATGGGCTCTATGATATTCCTAAGAAAGATTTTAAAACCAGAGAAAACGGACATAACGAAACCACGACGTTAAAATGACTTAATCTTTAAAAAAAAAAAGTTCTATGTAAAATCTTATATATTTTCTAAAATAAATCCTTAAAAATTTTTATTCAACCTCTCTTTCAGATCAATTAATTCACTTAAAATCCGGTCAACAATCGATATGGTGTTTCCTATAATGCAGCAAGTAGCACATAAAACGTACATGATGGTCTCAAAAGGTGACACCTGGCCTAGACGGACCCGACCCCTGGGTCGAGCCCTACTAAGTCAAAAATACACGTGATACAAGTAAAATGCAGTCTATTAGGGATAGCCATGTCTAAGTTCCAGTTATGCTAGGTTCAACCTGGTGGAGTTAGGTCTCTAGACTGGCGGTAAAACGAGCAGAAAACTCGAGTCGGTAAGGGTCAGCTTTACCGGTAGCAGGGCTTTCCGGCCTCACTGTTGGTCCCTTCCCGTCATAAATTATGGGTGACTACAGAATCCTTCCCAGGAGCGTTGCCGCATCTCTGGTATCTCAAGCTCGGGAGCGTATACTGCATCTCCGAATATACAGTATCTCAGAAGACTCAGGTGGGTGCGCGAGAGAAGACAGTTTATATTGCAATTCAAATAATATCAAAGCGATAAACATGTGGGCAAAGAACAGATTTAGGACAACAATATACAATATCAAAATTAAATAAAGTCAAACAAGTCAATATAAAAGCTCGAATTCTGGCAATGTCCCCAGCAGAGTCGCCATCTGTCACACCCCCTCTTTTTCACCGCATCCGACCCCGCTAGGGAGCTGGTTTTAGAGATAATGGGTTTTTCCAATTAAAGTGACGTTTTGAGAAGGGATTGTTTTATTTACAGAGTCGCCACTTGGAATTGAGTTTGGGTGTTCCAAGTCACCTTATTGAATCCCTATTCAAAAGGAAATAACTCTTCAATTTTTATTTTATTTTTGGTCTGCGAACTAGAAATCCGGATAAGGAGTTCTGTTGACCGAGGGGAAGGTGTTAGGCACCCCTCGAGTCCCGTGGTTCTAGCACGGTCGCTTTAATGACTTACGTCTGGCTTAAATTAATTTTTTTTCGATTTATAATATTTGTTAACCTAAAAGTTATTTGTCTCCCGCTTTTAATTTATTTTTGCAATTATTTATTATATTGACGCGTGGCTTACCGATAGTAGTACTTTTCGGCCTCACCACAAATTCTGGCACGTTTCTCGCGCCTTTATGGCATTTGTGAGTCGTCCCCATTTTTCTAATCTAAATAAGCACCTAATGGGTTTAAAACCTACCCAACCCAATTCAATCGGCTTCAAATGGTAAATTAATTTAATTATAACGAACGTTTGGTAGCAGGATTTTCCAACTTCATCGTTAATTTTCACTTGCATATTAAATATTAATTATTTAGAGGCTAAGAACCTAACTCATTATTTTATGAATTCACTTCCTTGCCAACGAAAATAAAAAAAGAATACAATTTTTTTTTTCTAAATAAAACATTCAAACCTATCGAATAACAAAATAAATCAACTGCCATCCGAACAATAGAATTACTAGAAACATAACTTTGTTTATAGATAATGTAATCAGATATTACATGCGTACGTTGAAATGCTGTTGTACAAACATAATATCATGACTGATATAACATTAAGCTCCTGATTCACTTTATTCCTAGTCTTTTTGGCTGCTTCCATTAAGCAATTATACACATTGCTAACTTAAAACCCCACCATCATCACTATTTCAATTTGATTCCTAATTATTAGCCATTGCAAACGGACTTCACCATATTCTTCAGAGGAATCCCAATCTATATTATTATGACGGTTTCCAAATTAATTTATTAAAGATATAATACAATACTTTATGTTTAAGATATAAAAAATTATAGAATTTTCATTTTTTGTAAAGCTTTACAAATGTTATGACATTCTTAAGACTAGATCATTTAGTTGGTGTACTAGTTTTTCGAAAATTGTAATATAAAAATTATTACCTTAAGATACTCTTACTCACGTATTGCCAATATAGGTATCACTTACATGAATTACTTCGAGATCAATTTGACTTATACCCTACAAATATTACGACACATTTTAACTTTTCTCTTAAATTTCATATTAAATCAAATTACATTACTTGAAATTGAATTAAGGCGTAGGGAGTATCATTATTACCATCACTAAATAAATATGTTAGAACATCAAATCGTCTTCCAATATTTTTTGTATTTTTGTTCTGTTGGCCGACATTCTTAATTACATCAAGGACTTAATATTAAAAAATGACAACGATTAGTCACGATGTCACACATTCACGAAGCTTACCCCAACTAATAATAATAAAAAAAAACTATTTACTTGAACATACAATAATATATAGAACATGACAATAATTTTACTAAATCTGGTGATAGTAATTCTGACATGCTTTATACATTACATTAAGATTAAATGCAAGTTAGATAGATACGTGATAAAAATAAAAATAAAAACTTTATAATATACTGAAATCGAGTCTCGAATAATTGTAATATTGAATTATACAAGGGTGATTGAGATATACCTTTGAGAAGATCGATTCCAAACGATAAAATTATTATAATCTACCGATTCTAGGAGTCACGAACTTGAAAACGTGGACGACAAACTCGAAGTTTAACTTGTCTGCTTTTTTTTCTTGATTTTTTTCTTCTCCGTATATTTTCTTCTTCTGTTTTTTTTCTTTTTCTTGTTTTTTTCTTCTCCCCCCGGTGTGCATGTGTGCATGTGTTGTATATATAATAGTGTGTTTGTGTGTTTGTGTCGTGTGTGTGTGTTTGTGTCGTGTGTGTGTTATGGGAAGGTAATGGGAGAGGTTAAGTAGAAGTGGGATTTGTGGGGTGGTTTGGGTAGTTTAGGATTATCTTTTCTTCTTTTTTTTTTCTAAAAATGAATAAACAAATAAGTAAAAAAATAAAATAAAAACTTATTTAAAATGTGACTCTATTTTTGTAGTTTTTTCAAAAATTTTAACGAACCTCAAAAATAAGATAAATTTAAAATGCCTAAAAATAAAAATAAAATAAAATAAAATAAAATAAAAATTAATTGAACATTAAAATGGTATAAAAATATTAGGTTTGGATAAAAAATTAGGTGTTTACACTTTCCAACGATACCAATTTCGTCCAAATCTGGTATCGGGGTAGAAAGTTATGGCCATTTTACAGAAAGTAGTCAAAACTGCCCAGGTGCGACGATGAGGTCCGATGGACCGTCGAGCTAGCGACGAACCGTCTCCCAAACCGTCGCTGCGGAGGCAGTGAAACCATCTTCTGCGTAAGGGCGATGGCTCAGGCTGACGGACCGTCGCCCAAGCCGTCGCAGCAGAGACAGTGAACCCCTATTCTGCCCAGGTGCGACGGTCAGGACCGACAGACCATCGACCCAGCCATAGACCATCACACCCACCATCGCATAGTTCGTTCAGTTATTTTAAAGTCATTTTTAAAAGGGTATTTGGGTCTTTTCACCCGTTTTAACCTCTAATTATATCAGAACAAGGCTCATAAGTTCATTATCCATCTGCAACATCAAATTAGGGTTTTCTCTCTTAGATCAATCCCCAAGAACAAGATCCAAATCCTCCTTCAAGAAACTAAGAAATTCAAGTTCTTCAAGTCCAAGAACTTCAAGAAACTCACAACCCAGGTATGTCCTGTGTTGATTCATGGGTCCTTTTCAACCATGAAGCTCAAGAATCTCTTTTCAAAATACAAGATTTGTGTATTTATGAATGTTCATGATTTAAATAGAATTAAAATTCATGTTCATGATGTTGTAGGGTTTTGATTCATGTTTGAAACTACATATTCCAATGACTGACCCTAGGATGTGGTGATTTGCATAATAATCATGATAAACCCTTAAACTTACATGTTGATTGATGTATCCATGATTATTAGATGTGTTAATGATTGTATAACCAAATCATGCTCCACATGTGTTTGATTAAATGACTATGTGAAGGAAAATTCCATACTAGTATGATAATATAAAATCCCCAATCATGTACAAGTTTATGCATGTCAAATGTTTGATAAAATGTCTTAGTCAGTGAATTATGGATACATATGTAGCCCTTGTTGTGCTTTAGAACTTCTACTTCATGAAATGTCCAACTTATTGTATTATGGATTGTGATATTGGCCATGTATTCAAGAAAGTCATGCTTTGTCAGTTTCATGCTATCGAGTCCTGGGGCTACTTATACCCGACAAATTAACTGTGTGCCTAGAGCCAGCGTCATGTTTTCAAGATACTCTCAGTCGAGCCATGTTCATAGAAATTCAGTCAGTCATGTGACTCAGAAAAACTCAGTAATCTCAGTCAGTTATCAGATCTAAGTAATATGTCGTCAGTCAACGAAACTCAGTTAACTCAGTCCAGTTCAGTTTAGTTAATCATGTTCAGTGTCTATTCAGATGGGAGTAGAAATATGCACCGAGTGAACCCAAGGATGGGAACCCACCTGTTATATGAGGGTGTGATTCTTAAAAGTAATCCTTGTATTTCAGAACTACGTAGCCAGCGTAGGTTGAGACATCATAGCCTGTTATATGAGGGTAGATGAGGTGGCTTAACCTATTATATGAGGGTTCCAACCATTCTCACTAGAGTTACCTGTTATATGAGGGTTACTCACAGATTGTCTTTACCAGTGGCGCGGTATTGACACCCTTCCAATTGGGGTTACAAATTGGACCCCAACTCAGCTATATTGCGTTATTTGGGGCATATCGGTTAGATGACTACTTCCCACAATTTCAGTTACAGAACCAGGACTGTCAGATACAGCCATTCAGTCTCAGTAATAGAACTCAGATAGTTCTACAAAATTTAGGAGTGTCAGATACAGTTAACCCATAACAAAATGGAACTCAGCTAGTTCCATCAGAAACTAGACTGTCAGATACAGTAGCTCAGTATTAGTTATTTCAGTTATACAGTTATCAGTATCTCATGTTATCAGTACTCAGACTCAGTAATCATGTTATCACGAACTCAGTTACAATTATTATGCATTCATACATGTATTCACGCTCATGTTATTCAGTCAGTTAGTATAGTTCATGCATGTTAACCCTTTTGCATTTAGCCTACCTCACATGCATACTAGTACATTTAAATGTACTGACGCATTTGCGCTATGGTGTTTTATACCATAGGTTCAGAAGCACGAGCTCTAGAGCATCAGTAGTATTCTAGTCTCAGCAGTCAGAGTTAGCAGTGAGTCTTCATACTTCGAGGACATGACCATTACTTTATTATCTCATTAATTAATTAATTTCAGTAGTTGGAGTTAGTTGGGGACATGTCCTATCAACTCCTTATTTAGACAGTTCAGTCGGTTAGAGGCTTTTCAGACTATCATGTTCACACAGTTTATTTTAGGTTTTGTTTTGGTATTATGATACCATATCATTCAGAGATTACTTTATCAGTTTTGAACCTTATGGCCTTACAACCCTTATTTCCACATTTATACAGTATATTATGTAGTGTTCAGGTACAAATATTAGTCATAGGTTAGCTTGTGGTCCTTCGGGGTCATGAGCACCGTGTAGCATTTTGGGTACCAGATTCGGAGCGTTACAGGTTGATCTTAAGCACCCACACTTCTTAAATCCTGGGTCCGCTGGCATTATAAAATCTATAATCTATATCTATAATATATTAAAAGTGTGAAGACCCTTAGAAAAGTGATTTGAACTTTTTGTCCTTCATTAAAAATCTCCAAAATAGATAAAATCATCTTCACGTATAATCTTTAATTATTATATTATTATTTTTATAATATTAATTATAATTTTGAAAATTAAATGTCCTAAAATATATGGTAAGAGTAAAATATATAGAGAACTAATATTGGTAGGTTTACTTTTTGGTCTAGGTAAAAAAGGAGGAGTCCAAAAATATAAGGTAAGAAAAAAATATTATTAGATTTTTTTTAGGGGGGAGGGGGGGGGAGAATTATTATTGGACTCTCTGTTAACTACAGAAGGAGCGAATCTATGCAACTGATTTTGAGTTAGTTTATTTTTTAGATTTTCCACAAATTCAAATGACGAAAATTAGTGTACAATTTTTTGTATGCATTTGGAAAGTTAACAAAAAAAATCTAACGAACTATGCAACTGTTTGTTTTGCTTATTTTTATGTGTATTTGTCAACTATATAAATAATATATTAAACTAATTTTTTAAGGTAAGACTATATTAATTTTTTGTGACCGTACGTTGTTAGTTTATACATTAATATTTTTGGATCTTGCTTTTCTAATTAGCTTCGATTATATGTCAATTTATTGAATACTAATTACCTTTGATTATATGTCAATTTATTGAATACTTAGCTATTATCTGTCCCAACACAATTTTGAAAGTTAAACATTTCAATTTATGAGTAAAATTAGTGGATATATCCATGCTTCGTGCGTTATTAAAGAATTATTATTAAATAAATATTGTCATAAGTTCATAATTAAGATATTCATTTCTTTATATGTTTCATCCGTAATATTATGAGTTGTTCCTTTATAACATAGTATTTTCAAGGTGTTGTTTGCATTTCCTTAATTTTATCTCGCTTAACTATTGATTTTGTACTTTACAATGTCATTTGTCAAAATAGAATGATATCATGTAGCTTACCTACAAAATGATATTATCGTAGTTAAAATTTTAATCTTAAAATAAATATTATATTTCACAAAAGAACTAAAATAAAATCTAAAACAACTTTTAATTTTGCGTATAATAATTTTATAATCTTATCATATAATATTGATTTCATGAATTACAACTATAAAAATTCCAAACAAGGTTTAATTTTGTATTCTTATAAAATTTTAACATCCTTCTTTTCCACTTCTTTTGTATTTGTAGAATAGGATTGCAAAATAAGGTACTCCTATAAGATAAAAGGAAAATAAAAGAAATATAACTTTTAAAATACTAAATAAAAATGAATCAAAATACCACTTAAAAACTTGTTATGTTCAATATACAACTCAATTTTCTACGTGCAAAACTCATATTTTTATAATGTATCTTAATTTTGAAAATACAAAATATAACAAATACAAATTTTTAAAAATATGTATATTAAAAAATAGACTATTCATTCATAAAACGTGCATTATTTAAAAAAAAAAAAAAAACTACACGATCCGTCATTTCTCAAAATGAATGAGAAAATAAGTAAAAGTCATTATTTCACACTTCGATCTATTTAAGCCAATTTTTATTTTCAAAAAGTTTCTTAATCGGACTTTTTAAAAATTATATTCTTTCAAGACAAGATTCTACAAGTACAATACTTATATATATTTAGGATACGTGTGTTGCACGTGAATTTTAACTGATCATCATCAAGACATTACTCTTAATGTCATGCATAAAAAAAATTTGAATTGGGTTATTTAGAAATCCTAACTAATCAAACTGAAGTTAACACATTCAAAATATTTATAGTTTAGAATGGGATTACATTATTAGATATGGATTAGAAGTAAAAAGATACTTACATATGTTTTAAGTTGGTGAAGGAAACTGAAAAACTACCGTACTTGATAAACCTAGGCAGCAACGTAGTGGAGGATTTATGAGAATTTCTAACAATAAAACTATTCTTTGCTACTCCAAAAATCAATGCAATGATGATATAAATGTTAGTACCCTGTATTAAGAAAATATTATTAAAAAAAATACAACAGTGAAGAAACATGTTCATTAGTAAGGAAAGCACTCAAGAAAATACTCCACGAAATTATTCGGCAATTGAAATACAATATGCAATAGATTGAAATAGATATCAAAAGTAAGAAAATGCATGTATGAGGCTAATACTATGATAGACACAATGCTCCCAAACTCTCATCAACTTTTTTTTAAAAAAAAATAAGCAACAATTATTATATATAAATATAATTTTATCCAATATCAAAGTGGGTACCTTAATTGATAATAAACGCTTAAAAAAAACTAAATTTAGCTATGAAATTCGTCTTTAAGCGCCACCAAGAGGGATATCTAGAGATTTTGGAAACTTCTAAAACAAAATACAATTATTTATCAACAACTAGTATTCCTCCCCGCTCGATACGCGATCTCAAAGTATTAAGGGGAAAATATCATAAAAATTATTATTTATATATTTGATCATATTAAAAGTTTTATTATTTTATCATCAATGAAATTTAAATAACTCGATCCAAGCATTTATTAGAAGGTAATTAAGGTAGTAAAATTATTTTCCGCATCTTTAATTGTTTTTATACATTTTATGTTACGTGAATTTAGAGCTTATTTAAATTAACTTATTTTAAGTATTTTTATCAAAATAGTTTAAGCATTTTTATAGTATATGTTTAAAAGAAAAGTGTTTTAAACACTTGTTTTAAATCTATAGATAAAAATAAGTCAAATAATCATAAGTTGTAAGCCTAACTTATAGTTTTTGACTTTTAAGTCAATCCAATCAGGTTATTAGAGTTTACTAATGAATCCTCATTTTCATTGATTGAATAGAAATGTTCTTATCACTAAATATTAATTGATTATATCTTATTTCCTTAATTTATAAGTTAATCATTAAAATCATTATTTAAAAATATTTTTTCAAGACTAAAATCCTATTTTATCTTTATAGCACGTTAGATATTGAACTCATAAGCCTCACCCAATTAGCAAATCTCACAAGTAATAAATAAAGTTAGCTATTTTTTTAGTTTCTTAGTAACACCTAACCATTGCCTCTAAAATTATAGTAGTGAGAAAATGATGGTCAAGCTCAAAGATATCAATTAACTCTTATTTTCTACTCGATTGCCATATGTTTATATTGATCAAATGCTGAAACTTTAATGAAAACAAAATTACAATACAAAGAAAAAAAAGCGGAGCAACTTAAAGTTGAAATTATATTTATTGTTTGTTCATTTTATTTTGGATATTCACAAAAATCCTTTTTGAAGATTTGAATTAATACCTAAAATATTTTACTTTACAACGTGCTTGAATATATTTTATCTCTCATCAAAGTTTGTTGCTAACTATTTATTCCCGTGGCTTGAGTTCAATACAAAGAAGGATAAGTATGCATCAATTAAAAGTTGAAAATTCCCTCCAAAATTCACAATAAAGTATCAGTTCCAATCCGAATAGATCTTAAAGTTTTATATAAATTCAAAAAATCCTTGATTTCATTCCATTTGTAAGAAGTAAAATATAAATTGTCAGAAAAATGTCAAAGTCATTTTGAAAATGTACTATAATTAAAAAAATTAATAAAAGTTAATTAAAAGTATAGTAAGACAAAAAAAAAGTTAAATATACTCTTCATAAAAAAACTTAGTAAGTAAAGTGATTTATGAAAAATATCGTGCTAACCTCAATATATTATCCAAGATAACATAAATGTATATTTTAATATATTATTAATAAAATAGCAAGAAAATATTCATAATAACATAAATGCACATTTTAATATATTATCAATTTTATGGAAAAGAGGTGCTATCCTTTCAAGACTGTTTTATTTACTGTGAATAAAAAACTGCCAAGATTTATTTAAAAAAAAAAACTAAAAAATATAAATAACTATCAAAATTTTAAAAAGATATAAACAAAGATACTTTAACATTTAAATATTCCAATATTTTTTTCTAAGTTTACTGACAACATATTGTGGGTATCTAATATTTTTTTTTATTTTACATCTTAATTTAAATAGTCAAATAAATTTTAATTTATTTTTATGTGGATTATGTATTATAAGATTTTTAAATTCCCATGTAAATAAGATCTCAAATTAGATTATTATAAGATCTTTAAATTCTGATGTAAATAAGAACTCAAAATTAGATTAAACAGTAAGCATCAGCGTGATTAAATATTAAAAAATAAAAAATTGAATTTTGTTTAAAAAGCTATAGAATTTTAAAAATTAGTTAATTATTAACTAACTAAACTAATTTGTCCTAAAATCTAATGTGTCATTTTCAGAGGCTGACACTTGGCAATACTATAAGCAAGACTTTCTTGATATTTAGTATATAATAATAATAATAATAATAATAATAATAATAATAATAATAATAATAATAATAATAATAATAATAATATAAACATATAGATATATATTTTTTTTAATTTTACATCTTAATTTAAATAGTCAAATAAATTTTAAATTTTTTTATGCAGATTATGTATTATAAGATTTTTAATTCTCATGTAAATAAGATCTCAAATTAGATTATTATAAGATCTTTAAATTCTGAGATTAAACAGTAAGAATCAACGTGATTAAATATTAAAAAATAAAAATTCAAATTTTGTTTAAAAACTTATAGAATTTTAAAAATAAGTTAATTATTAACTAACTAAACTAATTTGTCCTAAAATCTAATATGTGTCATTTTCAGAGTCTGCCACTTGACAATGCTAACTTATAGAACAAATTAAAAATATTAAAAAATTATCTCAAATCACAAGCAAGTTTGCTTTGGCAATGACAGCTCTATAAACCTCAAGTAAATTGTTGAATAATTCAAAGCCTAATGGTTCTCCAAAGCAGCCTACGACAACTTTAATTTGTTAAAATAAGTCTACTAAAGTGAATAAACCTAAACAAAAAAAGACACAATATGAGTATATACTCGAAAAAATCTAAAGTGTTAATTATGACAAGTGTTTTTTTGCGAAAAAGAGAAAGAGCCTAAACAAATTACTGATCCATCTTTTCAGGAGTCAACTTGATCTCACACCCTTCCATAGTACTGCAGAAGACATTCGCATGAAAAAATAATAATTAATATACGACTTTCATATTTTTTAAATAACAAGGCTCTGATACCAATTGTAAGGGGGTGTGGATTAGGCGCGGTAACTTTACTAAGAAATAAATAGTTATTGGGTAATAAGTATTTATTTTTATATAACGTATTTTGTGAATATTATCGATTGAAATATTTTTCATTTTTATCTTCTTGACTTAAGATGTTTTATTAATTCATATTCTAAATTAGATATTATCGTAATTAAATTATCTAGTGCTCTAGGATCCTCGTTAGTACTATGTAATCTTTTGTATTCTTGGTATAAATTATATAGTTGAGTTTCGATTTCTTTTAATGATTTATTCTTTTTGTACGATGTATCCATTAATTTATGTAATTGTTAAATGCTTTGTAGTAATATTCATTAACTGTTTTTCTTCGTTCTTGTATTTTTTATTTTCATATATTTTATTAATATATTCAATTTTACTGATATTCATATTTTGGGGGTGATTAAATTGTAGTTGATTAAATGTTTTGCTATAATATTCTTTAGTTTTTTCTCTTAGTTTTTGTAAGTCTTCTATATTATTTTTAAGATATTCTAAATTTTCTATATATTTTGTTTTAAAATATTCAATTAAATTCGTTTTTATAAGGTTTTCTGTTAATCTTATTTCTTCCATTTCTTGTTCCCAGTATTTTAGATATTCGTAGTTTATCATTTTATTCTTCTAAAGTAAATGTATAATAATCTATTCTACTTGTACTATATTTAATATCTTGTTTGAGGTTATTAATACTACTAACTATTTTTTCTTGTTCTCTTCTTAATGATTTTTTAAAACATCTAAACTTTTATCTTTGTTTTTTTCTAAATTTTTCAAGGTTTCGTCTATCCATTTTAATTTTTCTATTAGATTTTCCATTATTTCTCTAATTTGTTTTCTATAATCAATTTCTTTATGTAGGTCTTCTTGGTTTTCTCTAATTTTCTTAATATATTCTGACATTTTTAGTTTGTATAATATCCATCTGAATTTAAATAGTATTGATGTTCATAATATATGCGTAAGTTTTCTATACTGTTTAATAATTCTTCCTCTTCATAATCTTGTAATTTTTCCCATATTATTTTCTTTATGTCTATAATTACTATATCTCTAAGTATATATAAAATAAGTATTTTAATATCATCTGTCATTTAAGCTTGATTAAACGTTTTTTCATAATATTTTTCAGTTGTTTGTTTTAGTCTAAGTAGTTCTTGCATATTTTCATTAAGAAATTCTATATATTTTATATCTTTAGTTTCCATGTATTTGTCTAAATTTACTTTCATCTGTTTTTCTACTAACTGTATGTTTCTCATATTTTTTCCCCAAAATTCTAGATATATGTAATTTATCATGGTAAGTATTTGTAAGAGTAGTTAGGTAGACATGGTATGTAATTTATTCTAGTCATATAATATTTACCAAATGCTTTTTCTAATAACATTTTTCTTATATCTACTACTTTTATATCCTTAAGTGAATACAAAATAAGTATTTTAAATTTATCTACCATTTCGTCAGATAAATAATTATTCATTTTTCATAAAATTGCTATTTTCAAAATATTTCCTTCAATCATACACATAACAAAATATGATCATATTAGATTACTATATACTAGATCATTCTTAAATAACATGTTTGTCGGTCACTATTAGCATGGTAATCCAGATACTTTTCCCTTAAACAACGCCTCAACTCTGGCTACTCCCCACCACGGCTTCTTACCTTATTGGTTTCACCTTTAGGATGACATAGTTCTTAGGGATTTTTCTCCGTTTCCACTTTGCTAATAAATTTCTTAACATGCTATTCTTCGAATAATTCTACTATAAAGTAACTAACATGAACTTATCTTATTATATCATGATTGTTAGGAATTATGAATTTAGATATTCATAATACTGAATAAATATACCTGTTCTGGTAAGTTTGATAATCCTAAGTTTTGTTCCTCCATAGATTTTTCCATTGAAATATACCTATTTTTAAATAAATAAGCAAAATATTTGTTGTGGAGAAGAGAGAGAGTTTTTGCTTCAACACATGAAGGCTTGCCTTTGCACTGCCTTCGGTTCTTCTATTTATAACTGAAATTTACATATGATGTTTCCTAAAAAATGACTTGAAAAATCAAACCCTATACTAGTCTAGGCTAGACTAATTAATGCTTACAAAAAAGTCTTCATCTTTTTAAAAGAAGACTTTGACATAAAGCACTAAATAACAAAAAAAAACTTAAAATGCCTAAGACTTTACATCAAAATCTTTTACGTAAAGTAAATTTATTCACATGTCTTTTGTCTTTATCTCTTTCTTCCGTATCTGCTTTGGTTATCTTCTTTATTTTTTGTCAGTGTAGCATCACATCTGGAATAAAGTTGTGCTTGCCACTACATCTGCTGCATATGTGGTCTTTGTATTTTTGGCCAATTTTTTCACAAAATTGATTCATAGCTTCTTCTGAAATAATTTCCTTACTGATAGATCTAGTTAATGGTTGTTCTTCTGGTCTGAGGAGTGTTAATCCCCATTTTTTATGTTCTTCCATGTCATGGTCTCTAACTTCTTTGCAAGTTGAATAAATCAATGCTTGATTCCTTGAATTATATATCCAAACTGGCTTTTTATTTTAATAATTATTAAGTAACTCTGATAATATATTGCTTATTCCAATAACTCTTTTGTTGCGGTAAAATGCTGGTATCTGCGTTTTTGGTATCTCGGTCTGTTCACATATTTCTTCCGGAATAATATAATCTCTGGTCATACCCATTTTGACCACATTAATAGTCTGTTTAATTTCTTCAAATAATATTTCTGCTGGTGCGGAATAAAATCGAACATAGAATAATTGTCCGTTGGTAATTCTCTTGTAAGTCATAAATTCTTTGTGGATTTCTGGGATTCCTTTTAACTCGTCTCCATTGGTTGTGTAAACCGTAGATAATAATCCATAATAGTAACATGATTTAATAAAATTTGGGCTTATTCCTGGTAAGGCAATAAGTTTATTGTAATTTTGGCATTTCTGGGTAATATATCCTTTTTGTTGCGCGGCTAGCTCTTCACTTTGAATAAGTTTGGTATTTAATAAGGTTTGTAAAGTGTGTATGTTGTCAATGTATTTACGAGAAGAATAATTGTATGTTTGTTTTTCTTGGTTAAGTGATTCAGAATAGGTATGTATCTGGGGAGGTGCAAATGCTTCTAAATTTTGTATAGTTGGTGTATATGATTTTGAAAATATTTGCATGTGGTTATAATTCTTTTTCTTTGGTATTTCAGGTCTATTTTGAGTGACTATATTTTTCCCTTTAGATGTTCCTGCAGCTGTAATTGAAGTTTCGACAGTAATTTGAGTTTTAAGGTGTTTGTCATCGTCACCTTCTAGGTCTGGTTTTTTAATGTGCTCTTCCTGCACAGTATCTTGTTTTTTATAGTGCTCGACTTGCACTTTTACATTTGTAACTTCAGTAGTTAGTGTAATAACTCGTTCTTGTAATAACTCCATTTGTTTAAACATTTGGAGCAATAAATCAGTCTGGGTATCTTTGGCATCAGCCTCTTCCATTGGTAAATCAGTTTGAGTAGCTTTGTCTTGATAAGTAATCTGCAATGATATTTTTGTTAGTATTGATTACCTCAATTGTAAATGTAAAATTCAGTATATTTAATACTAGTCTCCGAATTTCCTTTGTCGTAACTGAATTTTGTATTTTTCTTGTTAACCACCATCGTACTTGTGTATTATCTGTTCTAACAATAAACTTGTTATACACGATATATGGTTCAAATGCTATTAGACATTTATATAAAGAACATAATTCTTTTTTATTTATTTTCCATTTTATTTCTATCTCGTTAAACGTTTCTGAATAATATCTACAATGATGTTCTAATTTTTCTTCTTCATACCTATATTTGAGTACTCCTCCATAACTATATTCACTTGCATCAACTTCTGCTATGTATGTAAATTTTTTATTTTCATCTGGAAATTGTAATTTTGGTAACTCTTTACAAAGTAATTTTATTTTCTGTACCTGTCTTTTGTCTTCTTCATTATATCTATATTCTACATCCTTTTTAAATTTTTTCTGTAATGATTTTAAGTTTTTTGCTAATTTTGGAATATATTCTCTTACTTGGTTTACTAATCCTAAAAATGATTGTAATTTCTTTTTTGTATCTAATTCTTCTTTTGAATTTATTATTTTTTGGACTATGTGTTGTTGCATTTTGACTCCACTTTTATCTATTTGTATTCCTAAAAATTCTATTTGATTTTTCATAATTTATGCTTTCTTCTCACTTAAACTTATTCCTGTTTTTTCTATTATATCTGTAAATTGTTCTAATAATTTTAAATGTTCTTCTTTAGTTTTTGTATATAATAGTATATCATCTATGTATACTATACAATTAAGTAATTGTTTAAAATAACTATCCATAAAATGTTGATATCTACCTGGTGTATTTTTATATCCAAATGGTAGTACATTTCATTCATAAAATCCTTGTGGTACCGTAAATGCGGTTAATTCCTTAGATTCTTCTTCTAACTTTAAATGGTAAAATCCTAATTTACAATTAAATTTACTAAAATAATTATATCCTTGTATTTTCCTTATTTTTAATATCTTGTTTGGTATTGGGTAATTATAAGTTATTATTTTTGCATTTAAATTTCTGTAATCAATAACCATCTTACTTTTTCCTCTTTTTTGTTCACTATGTTTATTTACTATAAATGCTGGGCTATTATGTTTATTATTACTTTTTTGTATATATTGTTTTTCTAATAATTCTTCTATATGCATTTTAAATTCTCTTAAATCATCAAAATTATATGTTAATGGTTTCTGGGTTATTATGTTATTTTTATCTATTAATTCAATTTTTATAGTGGTTTTATGTTTTTCCCATCCTTTTAATGGATCTTCACTATATAATTATTCTAATTTTTTCATAATTATTTCTATCTTATTTATTGAAAATATAGTTATTTCCTTTTTATTTATTGAAAATACGACCAGTTCTATTGTATCTTTAGTATTTTTTATATTTTCCAATTTTTGTGTAATTTTTTCACTTCCTTTTATCCAATCAGTTTTATTTCTTATTTTATTAATAACTCCTTTTGCTCTTACTTTCTGTTTACATGGTGTTGTAAACCACCAATCTGTTCTAATTATTATATGTGGGTATAATTTGTCTAAAAACGACATTCCTAAAAGTATATCTTTTGATGTTAGCTCATAATTATAGATTTCTTCTATTGTTAATATTTTATCCCATACTTGTGTTTTTACATTCTTAGCTTTATAAGTAATTAAGCTTCCTTCATTATTAAATCCTTTAACTATTATTGGTGTTTTTAATTTATCCCATTTACTTTCTGGTAAACAATTATATCTACATAAATTAGCTTCTGCTCTTGTATCTATCATAGACGTATAATATCTACTGTAATATCCTTCTACTACTATCTTCATTAATACATATATTTTCATATCATGTTAAAGCTCTTCTTAGGAATAATCTTTCTCTATTATATGTTATAGATAATTGTGTATGTTCTATATTGTATGATTTTACTTGTTCTAGCCATTTAATTCCTAATATTATGTCTGTTTTTTGCATTTCTTCCTTTATTTCAAATTCTATTTTCATTTTTCTAACTCCTATTATTATTATTATTTTTTCTGCTATATTTTTAGTGTTTATTAAACTTCTTGGTAGATCTGGGCATATATTATTATCGAATTTTATTTTCTCATTTTTTACTAGATATTTTGCTATATAATTTTCTTCTTGTCCTGTATTTAAGAGTATTAAATATTCCTTTTCATTTATTGTTCCTGTTATGTAATATTGGTTTAAATTAACTATTGAACTTGTTTCATAAGTTGTTCTTTTTGATGAACTTGATGATTCTGTTTTTTCATAAGCTATTCTTTTTGTTGTACTTATTCTATCATTTATTATTTCTAAATCTTCTTCTATGTCTATATTTTTGTAACTATAATCATTATTATCAATTATTTTTACGAATTGTTCAAAAGGACTTTCTATTTGTATTTTATTAATTTTATCTTTTCCTGTTATTTTGTGTTTTGTAGTTAATACATATAGATTTTTACATCTTGCTGTAAATATTTTACTTTCTGGGGTTAGTTCTATTCTTGATATTTTTCAATATAATACCAATGATTTATCTATATTTTTATCTGTTATTGCTACTGAATAATTTGCACTTATTATAAATTTAAATTTTTGGTATATTAAATTTCCTTTTATGACAGTTATTATACTTTTTTCTATAGGTCTTATAATCCTATCATCTGCTAAATATAGTTCTATTGGTGTATCTATTCCTTCTATAAAACATGCTTTTATTAATATCTCTGTACCTCCAAGGTGTACATATTTTATTGGGTCTCTACTTTTTATATCGTTTATTTCTTTATTTATTATCCTTTTTGTTACTAGTGGTATACTAGCTTTACCTTTTGCATATCTGCAGTCTATTACATGTTCTTTTTGGCTTACTACATAATATTCTTCCTTTTTCCTAGTAAATATATTTTTTATTGTTGGTATTTTAAATATTTTTTCTACACTTAAGTCTAACTCTTTTCCTTTTATTTCATCAAATACATTGTTATCAAATATTATTTTTTGATCTGTTCCTTCGTCATTTAAATATTCTTCTTTTGTTATTATTTTTATATCTTCTTCAGTCATTTGGTTTATTTATATATCTTCTTCAGTCATTTAATTCGTCTATTTCACTATCTATTTCATTATCTTCTATTTCATTATCTGTTTCATTCTCTGAAATTTCATATATACTGTCTTCACTTTCTAATTCATAATTTATATAATCTATCTGCATATATTCTGTATTTTCTATTTTTATTTCTGATATTTTTTTATTTTTTGGGTTTTTAGGTAATTTACAATCTCTAGCTAAATATCCTAATTTTCCGCAATTATAACAAGTACATTCCTTTATAGATTTCTTTTTCCTATATGGTCTTTTATGTTTATTATTTTTTACATAATATCTTTTTCTTGGTTTCTTATACTTATATTTTGATTTTTTGTATTTCTTTTGTCTTTTTCTTTTCTTATAATATCTTTCTTCGCATCCAAATTGAGGTGCTATTTTATCTTTGCAACATGCTAAATTTCTTATTAATGTTTTTTTCATTTTTATTTCTTCTCTATATTTTTCACATAGATTTCTATACCATTGTTGTAAAAATTTTGTTCTTGCTCCTAGAGTATCTACTATTTTTGCCTCATCCCAACTCTTTATTATTTTTGAACTAAATGGTTCAGGTAATTTACTAAAATATAATTTTCTTATTTCCTTACTTTATTCTGTATTATATGCTCCTTTATAATAATATTCTTTAAATGCGCAAGTATATTCATCTATGTAGCACATATTACATATTGCTAATTTTAACATTAAATTCCTATTTGTATCTTTCTCTTTATTTTGTTCTTCTTCTGTTGTTGTCATGCTACTAAATTCGTCTTTTATAGTTGTTTCATATTTTTTTAAAAATTCTATAGGTGTTAATTTAGTTGTAGTTGTTGATGATGTTCCTTCTGTGGGTTTGTCAGTTCTTAATACTCTTTTACTATTTTCAGTTAGATTTAAAAACCATAATTTCACTGTTCCTATTAGTGTTCTTTCTATATATTCTGGTGCACCTATTACATTTATATTATTATCCAATAATTATTTTGTCATATATCCTATCCATAATTGTATTATTTTTTCTGTATCTATTATACAATCTAAGTCTAAAAAGTTATAATTTTTATTAACTATTTATTTTGGTGTCCATTTGTCATATTCATTCTTTAGATTATATCTTTTAAACTTATTATTATAATATGTAGGTTTTCTTATTTCTGATGTTCTAGGTATTATATTTTCATCTTCTTTTTTATCAAGAGTGTTTATTTCCGTGTTTATATTTTCTAAATTTTCTTCATTAATTACTTCTTGTTTTCCATTGATTCCTAAATTTTTTGTATTTGTTAAGATTTCTGTATATGTTTCACTATCTTCCGAATCATAATTATCTGTTTCCTCAACATCTATTGTATTAATTTCTAATTCCTTTGTTTCTATTTCTTTATTGTTTATTTCTAATTTTTCTTTAAATTGATTTATCTCATTTAATAATTTTTGTTCTTTATCTTTTTCTTCTTTTTCTTTCTGTCTTTTTTCATACAGATCTTTTAGCATTTGTAGTTCTTTTTCTAATTCAGCAATCCTACTATTTTTAGTTTCTTCTATTTTTCGTATTTCTTCTGTAGTTTGTTGTTTTATTTTTTCTATTTTCTTTTTTCTATCTATTTCTTCGTTTTTTTTTCTATTCTCACCATAGCTGTCAATTTATCTTCTAATTTTAATTCTTCTTTTTCTAATATTAAATATAAATGTTCACCTATTTTCTTATACCTTCTACCTAAATTAGAAAATACTATTTTTATTTTTAATCCTTCGTGATTTTCATATGTTTTTTCGTCTATTATAAATTCTTCTTTGTTCATTTTTTATTTAATTGTTAATAGATCATGTTGGTATGTATATTCTAGACTATCTATTGTTGATTCTAAATTTGATATTTCTTCTTTTTGTGCATTTATTGATTTTTTACTAACTCCGACAATTATGTTATATTGTAGTCTTTCTATCCTTGTTTTTAATTCTTTACGCTTTTTAGATATTATTTGCTTTAATTCTTTAGATTTTTGTACGTTATTCATTTAAATAATATTTTGAGGAATATCTAAATCTAGTTTTATCAAATGAATCATAATTAATAAATTAATCAAGTAATTAATATACGACTTCCGTATTTTTTAAATAACAAGGCTCTGATACCAATTGTAGGGGGGTGCGGATTAGGCGCGGTAACTATACTAAGAAATAAATAGTTATTGGGTAAACAAATAAAATGTCTTGTGCGTTTGTTTCAAACGTAACATTTCTTTTTTGATGTGCTAGTGTTATAGATACAAGATATTAAAAATAAGACAATGATAATCCATTATCTTAATTTAATATCATTTTTTAACATAAATTAAAATCATAAATGATATTCGTATAGTTGTTCTTTATCAAATTTAGTTCCCTCTTGTTTTCTGCTTTTGAATTTCGATTAAGTTATGTCTTTTAAACTCAAATAAATATTTATTATAACATAATTAGGAACTAAAATATGAAACGTTTGTTGTGATTTCGCTTCCATCAACTCTTCATTAGTTGCCTCCTCCACTATCCCAATGGACTACTTTAAAGCAAACAACCATATCAATAGGTGTTGGGTTACCAATTTATTTAGCAGATGCAGTACACGTAAAAAAAATATGAATAAATAACTTAAGAATATAAAAGCATACATAATAACTTAAAGAGTATAAAAATACATATATATTCAACTCTAGTTTAGCCAACAATCTGTACATATATGTCTTTTTTCACAAAGCTCTTCCACGTAAAAAAACTCGATATGCAAACACGCTTACCTCTCTTCAATCTTCAAGCAATTGCTGGAGGCTCTCTTCGCAAAGCAGGAGATACACACAGCTTTTGACGTGATGAGAAAGTTTCCTACTCCTAAAGACACTAAAAAAGTAGCAAGACCCGAAAAAACAAAAAACCACCAAAAATATATGAATAAAACCAATGTATCAAAAATTGAAGTGAAAAATAGTTAAGTTCCCAATGATATTAAATTTCCTTTATAAATTTTAATATTAACGTGCAAGGGAAGAAAAAAATTCAGAAGTCATATCTTAGAAAAAGAAAGACCACATAAAACACTAAAGTCCTATGATTCAAAGGATCATAAGTAGGTTATTAGAAAATAATTGAAATTGAAGTTTTAAATATTACGAGAATTATAAATAACAATAATTAAAGAAAAATAGTAAAATGATAATTTTATCTATTGCAGAGTCTTTTAATAAAGGACAAAAAGTTCAAACAACATTTTTAAGGCGCTTCACATTTTTAATATAGTATATACACACACACATTTTTCAAGAAATTAATGAAATACACAATATACTTTCAATTAAAATTCATGATTTGTTTTTTGATAAATAGATCAAGATAACAAAGGTAATCCTCAAGAAAATCATATCAACTAGAGGAACAATCAAATATACCTCTCTATTCAGATGAAAAATCAAAAGATTCAACTACATAATGCATTTTTAAGAAATATACATAAAACTTATAACTTATCGATTAAAATTGTATTAACAATTTCAAAAACTTAACAAAAGAATTATTTTATGAATATTTATAATACAAATACTTTATAAATACAAGTTTATAAGAGTAAAATGATAAATATATAATAGATATATACCTGTAAATTTTCGTTCGTTGTGGATGACGTGTTTTCTGAAATAGTTTCTACAATAATATTCTCAAGTTAGACATAAAAATAAAATTATAAGTTCAGATATATTGATAAAAGAAGCATTGCATTCAACATCAAAAAATTCAACATATGCTTCATTAAGCTTTAAAGGAAATCAAACATCTAATATTATTACATACAGTTAAAATTTTTTTAGAAAACACACAATTATATGACGGACAAAGTATATATAGCACATATTACAAATTAAAATTACAAAATAAAAAAAATAAAGAGACAAAATATGATGCCAATTAGGATCATCAAGAAAATAAAATTTATAAATGAAATTTTTTATCTCGACAACTCTTTCAACTAACAATTCTTCTAATGACTAATGTGATCATCGCCTTTTACAATAAAATTTTATCATGTCTTTATTTATAGGACAACAATATGAAATACCAAACGATGTCATGAATACGAGTAATAATAATTTAGGAGTTATAATCATCAAAAGTCATAGGAGCAATGGAAATAAGGACTATTAAATTTATATACTAAAGAATATGAATAAATGGAGTAGTAATTGACATTCTCATTTTTATATACTAATTAATAATAAAAATTAAATAAATAGAAAAAATTATCAAAAAAATGAAAAAAAAGATTAATATATATATATATATATATATATATATATATAAATAATAGTGTAAGTTTTCTCCATAAAGAAGGACTTTGAAAGGTTGCAACATGATCATCATATTTAATTATATTTTAATGAGAGAATTAAGTGAGTGATTTTTTATTTTTTTACACAAAAAGTGAATGAGGAAAACAAAAATTTGAAAAAAATTCAAAAGAAGGAGAAGCATGCCACTTCAACAAGTCTATATAAAATCTTTACTTTACAGACTTAATTTAACGCACATTAGGAATTTGAATTTGATTTGTTAAGTAGAGATGTTATAGAAAATTTATCTGGTATGGAATTGTAAAGATCTGAATTTTGATGAAATATATGACATATGTGTTTCTGTGTGATTTGACTATTTTTTTTTTCTCTTAGTGGCTATATTGTGGTATTTTGGGGTGTGCCATTTATGTAATTTTGTGTTTTTTGGCAGCTTTAAGAGCCTTATAGTTGATTTTAGTTGTTATCTTTTGATCTGTGCGACGAATGGCAGAACGGACTGCGCCAGCAGATCCGAAACATTGAATTTAGGATGGTAATGTGGTTAATGTGGTTTTATGACTTTTAAATCTCATTTCGATCCTCGGTTCAAAAAATTATGATTTTAAATTTTGAGAGTCAACTTTGTGAAAATGATGTTTTTTTAGAAATATGACATCGCCATTGAATTCGAAGCATCGATTTGAATAGGGTAGCATAGTTTGTTTATGTTCACGAGATTTCAAATGTATCTTGAGGGAACTGCGGAGACTTAAAATAGACCAAGTCCCCAGCTGGTGCACCCGCAATCATGATGCTCATGTCGCGATCGAGATTGGAGCCTACAGACACATGTTGCGATGCGACACTTAGTCAGTGATTGCGATACCCTTGTCAGTCTGGTACCGCAATCATGAGACCTGATCCGCGATCGCGATGCATGGGTATATAAATACCCATATTTCTCCATTTTCACCATTTTTTAGACTTGGAGCTTAGAGTTTCATAATTTTGAGCAACTTTCTCCACTTCTAAACTTGGGTAAGCTCCATAACACCTATTTCAATTATTTTCTTCAATCTTTATTATTTATTTCTTGTTTTAAATTTATATTAAAGTATGAAATTTGGAGATTTTGGCCCGTAAGGCTTAAAAAAAAAATTTCTCCAATTTAAATCCCAAATGTTAACCTTTTTCCCTTGGGTGACTTTCTAATCGTATAATTATTAGTTTTCCGTCAATTTTATTTTTAAAACAACTTCGATTCTTGATTTTAAAATGAATTTTGTGAATTTTATCCGATAAAGTTTGAAAATGGTTTTATTCTATTTGGACCTCATTTTTAACTCATTTTCTCTTGAATTTTCAGCTGTAGACTCCTAAAAATATGGAGAACATATTTTTAAAATAAAGTTATGATTTTTTTCTTCTTTCTCCGACTTGAAAATAGGCAAATGGATATCATTGACTTTCTTTTAACATGTAAATTCTATATTTTAATATTTTAGTTGATTCCAGAACCTTTCGTGAGGGGTGAGGCTTTGGGATTGAAGGCTTTTGTTTCAGTTTTTGGCATTCGAGGTAGGTTATGGCGTAGTTAATTTTGATACAAAAGCATCTTAAGGGTGTGGAAACTATGAAAAATGGCTATCTTATTATGTTGTGCCCGTGTGGGGGCCTATATATGATGTATTTTTTGGTTTTGGAATATTATCTGCTATGAGTGATCGTGTGGGGTCCTACGTGATGTTGATAGCCTATATACATGAAAATAATGATATCTTATTGGATGAAAATCCTATTGTGGTATCAATTGTGTATGTTGATGTGTTCATACTCTATTGACATATGAATCATGTTGGTTTTCATGGATGATTGGATGTATTAAATAGATATCTGGGTTCACATGTTGGTATATTGATGTGTTATTAGATATTCTCATGATCGGTTGGTTGTAAATATTGTATCATCATTCTCATAGCATCACATGCATTACTTCACTTGTTTTTGGTATGCTTTATATACTTATTGTTGTTGTATGTTGTACTTGATTTGTGTCTTATGTTATATATGTGCTCTAGAAATACTAGATATACTGGAACTATTAGAAATACTAGAATTGTTGGAAACACTAAAAATATTAGAAATACTGGGAAATTTTGAAAACACTGGGAACATTTGATTTTATAGACCTTCTCCGAGGGAGGTGTTGGAGATGAGTCATGGATATTGAGTTGTATATGGGTTGATGCCCCTATGGATCATACACCTTGAAGCTTTAGCTCCGTAGGTGTATACGGAGACTGTGCGATGATCTCGGAGGCTATGCGACGGTCTCGGAGGTTGTGCGATAACCTCGTGCATTACATCATCATCATCATCATTATTCTTATTGTATTTACTTTATTATGCTTGTGATGTGATTGTATATTCTGTTTGACTTGTTACCTATCTGTTGTTCTATTTTTCCTTACTTGTACTTGATGCTCCCGTATATGTTGTTCTCTTTTCTTTGCTTATATTTGGTATAAATGTATACTTGTATTCCTTTCTGATGTTTTCTTGTATTATATGTAGATATTATAGAACGGTTAGTGCAAACGGTGTGGATTATTATTGTACGATATTTTCTTATTGCAGGTGATGTGCCTTTGGTATTTATTTTGTATGCTTTATTTTCTACTTTGCTCGATCGACCTATAATACCTACTGAGTACAAATGGACCGTACTCACTCTTATTGTGCCCTTTCGGTGCAGTAACTAGCTCGAGTGCACCAGACAATGATTGATTCAAGCACCTTCAGAGTTATCGAAAGTAGCGGTTGGATTTTTATGCAATCGGAGTCTACTTCTATCTTTTTGTATAGACTATGTCATTACTAGTATTCGGAGGCAGAGTTATTCCTGTTGGATTTTCTTATGTATTTGATTCATGGATTGTATTAGTAGTTCTTACACTGTGACACCAGATTTTGGGATTTGGTAATATTTGATTATGTTTCATTTCACATTTGTTATAATTGTATGGTTCAGCTTCGTTCTAGAAGTCTTGTCTTGGGATCATTATTGTCTTTTCCCCTTGTATAACTATTTGGATGATAGGCTTACTTGTCAAGGTTCACCGCAACAAGTGCCATCATGATCCTTAGATTTTGGGTCGAGATAACTTATTTCAAAGCAGCTAGGTTCATTAATCTCAACGATGTAAGAACAGAATATCTAATAGAGTCTTGCGGATCGGTACATAGACATTCATATCTATCTTCGAGAGGCTATATGATATCTCTAGGATTCCCTTATTTTGTTCTTTATAGTGCAAATTTCTTTCATACCTTGTGTTTTGAGTTATATTTCACCATTTTTTGCGCAGATGATATCGACTAGGTCTTGCGAGGTTAGAGATATGGAGCCTTCTTCTAGAGGTCAAGTCTCAAGTCGTGGATGAGCTTGAGGAAGTAGAGAAGTATATGGATCTGCCCTATCTAGGAGTAGTATTAGGGGACTTTTTCCTGAGCCTCATGTTGAGTATGTTGGAGATATGGGTCCTACTTCAATTCTACCGAGTTCTTTTACCTAAGTCTTAGAGGGATTATTGGTTCATTTGTTGACCCGTTTGAAGGGTTCTCTTTTGAGTTCATTTGGTGTTCATCTTGCCCCAAGTATTGTACCTCTATTTATGCCCGGGTCTATTTATGGTGTTCCTCCAGCCCAGAGTATGGATCCTCCATTAATACCTATTTTTACTTTTGCTACTCTAAAAACTCCGAGTGTTATTCCTCCTTTAGCACCTGCATCTGAGTATGGTATTTTGATATTGGAAGTTCAACCTTTATCTATATTACCTCCCCATGTGGGGTCTCATCCAGCTAGACTTGTTATGTCTCCTGCTCTTCAACGAGTCACAACATAGATGGTAGTGTTTGGGGCATTATTTCAGAGTATAAAGGGTCAAGAAATGATGTATAAATCTGATCCTTGAGCGTCCTAAAAGGGTGCACCATCAGGTCAAGTTTAGAGTTTGCTATGTATGTGATGAGACTGGCCATATGGCAAATTATCCCTGTCGTGTTTTCAGAGCTACTCTTATTTTAGTTGTGAGAGATAGGGGTTCTACCAAAGGTGCGTGGGGAAGAGGTAGGGATGCCTGCAGTATTGATCACAATGCGACTCAATCAGTTGGTGATTTTGAAAAGTGTTATGTTATACCCATCATACCAGAGGCAAAGGCTTCTGATGTTGTAATCACATATATCGTCCTCATTTATTTTAGATCTGTTTCTGTGTTATTTGATCAGAGATTAACTTTTTCCTATGTATCTATATATTTTGCTTTAGTTTTTCTTTTGTTAGTGAGCCTTTTGCCATGCCTATTCGTATATCTACCCTTGTAGGAGATTCTTTAGTAGTGGATCGAGAATATCGATCTTGTATTGTGACTTTTTCTGGGCGTGAGACTTGGGTAGATTTGCTTGTGTTAGATATGGTTGGTTTCGACGTTATCTTAGGTATTGATTGGTTAGATCCTTACCATGTTGTCCTAGATCGTTATGCTAAGACCATGACTTTAGCTTCACCGAGTGTGCCGAGGACAGTTTGGAAGGGTGCACTTCATTTAGGTCCTAAGAGGGTTATATCTTATGTTCAGACTCGTCAATTGGTTAAGAGGGGATGTTTGTCTTACTTGGCTCATATTCGTGATACTAGTGTTGCTTCACCTCCTTCCTTGATTTAGTTTGTGTTGTCCACGAGTTCATGGATGTGTTCCCTATGAATTTGCCTAGTATGCCTCTGGATCGTGATATTAATTTTGCCATTGTTGTTGAGTCGGGCACACCAAGCCCATCTCTATTCCTTCTTATAGGATGGCCCCAACCAAGTTGAAGAAATTAAAGGATTAATTGCAGTAGTTGTTGGAGAAGGGATTTATCCGACTTAGTGTATCACCTTGGGGTGTGCTTATCTTGTTTGTGAATATGAAAGATAGATCTATGCAGATGTGTATCGATTATCGATAGTTGAACAAGGTGATAGTTAAGAATAAGTATCATTTTTCTCACATTGATGATTTATTCGATTAGCTTCAGGGTGTCGCTTTGTTTCTGAAGAGTGATTCGAGATTCAGGTATCACCAGTTGAGGATTACAACTTTGTATATTCTGAAGACAACCTTTCAGACTCTATATGGTCATTTATTGGTCATGTACTTTGGATTGACCAATGCTCCAGCCGCGTTCATAGAGTTGATGAATCGGGTATTTTGATCGTATTTTGACTCCTTTGTTATTGTATTTATAGATGAAATCTTGATTTATTCCAAGAGTGAGGCCGACCATGAGGAGCATTTATGGATTATGCTTTAGAGATTGAGAGATGGTATGTTATATGCCAAATTTTTCAAGTCTGTTTCTTTCTTAGGTCATGTGGTGATTAAGGAGGGGATTATGGTTGATCCGACCAAGATTGTTGCGGTTCGTGATTGGGCTAGCCCTACGTTGCTCACCAAGATTCGGAGTTTTATTGTCTTGACAGGTTATTATCGATGTTTTGTTGAGGGTTTCTCATTTATTGCAGCTCCGTTGACCAAGTTGACTTAGAAGAAAATTTTCTTTCAGTGGTCCGATGCTTGTGGGATGAGCTTCCAAAAAACTCAACGATTTGTTGACTTCAGCTCCCATCTCAACTTTGCCCAAGGAGGGCATGAGTTTTACCATCTTTTGTGATGCTTTAGGTGTTGGGGTTAGGTGTTGTATTGATGCAAGAGGGTTAGAGGATTACGTATGCTTCTCATCAGTTGAAGCCCCATGACAAAAATTAGCCTACCCATGATCTGGAGCTGTGCGCCCTTGTTTTTGCTTTGAAGTTGTGCAATCACTACTTGTATGGATTCCATTGTGTGATTTTCTCAAATCATCGTAACTTTTAAGTACTTCTTCACCCAAAAAGATCTTAATATGAGGTAGCGTCATTGGCTTGAGTGGCTTAAGGATTTTAACTTGACTATTCTCTATCATCCGGGCAAGGCTAATGTGGTTGCAGATGCCTTGAGCCGGAAGTTGACTATCATGGGTAGCTTAGCGTATCTTTTGACCCAGGAGAGGCCTTTGGACTTAGAGGTTCAGTCTTTAGCTAACCAGATGGTTAGGCTCGATATTTCAACACCTGGATATGTTTTGGCATTCGCGGAGGCTTGGTCTACTTTGATGGAACAGATTTGAGCTCATTAATTTGATGATATAAGATTGATACTGATTTGGGATAAGGTGTTGACTAGTGAGGCTAAGACAGCCTCACTTGACTCAGATGGTGTCTTGAGGATTGGAGGTTGGGTTTGTGTACTGAAAGTAGGTGACTGAATTAAATTAATTTTGTAGGAGGACTATTGTTCCAGGTATTCCATTCATTCGGGGGTGACTAAGATGTATCGTGATTTAAGGAAGCATTACTGGTGGGGTGGTATGAGGAGAGATATAGTAGATTTTATAGCTCGTTACCTATATTGCCAGCAGGTGAAGGCCGAGCATATGAGGTCGGGTGGTTTGCTTCAGAGGTTACCCATTCCTAAGTAGAAGTGGGAACAAATCACTATAGACTTCGTGACTAGATTTCCTCGTACTTCTCATAGTTCTGATAGTGTTTGGGTCATTGTGGAACAATTGACAAAATTTGCTCATTTCATTCCGGTTCAGTTTTCTTTCAGTGATGAGAGATTGACCCGTATCTATACTTATGAGATTATGCATCTTCTTGGTGTTCCAGTGTCTATCATCTAGGATCGAGGTTTGTGCCTTGAGATTTGGTGTTGGTGATCATGTTTTTCTTTGAGTTTCGCCCATGAAGGGTGTGATGAGGCTTGGGAAGAGAGGAAAGCTTAGCTCCAGACATATTGGCCCATTTGACATTCTTCGAACTGTTGGTTATATGGCTTATGAGTAAGCTTTTCCCCAGACTTATCAGTTGTTCATCCATCTTTTCATGTTTCCATGCTTTGCTATTACCTTCTGGATGGGTCGCATGTCATTCATTGAGAGTCAGTTCAGTTAGATGAGAGGTTGCCTTTTGTTGATGAGCCGGTCTTCATCTTGGCTAGGGATGTTAGACAGTTGCATCTACAGTTATTCCTATGGTTAAGGTCCAGTAGAGGCATTGACCTGTAGATGAGGCTACTTGGGAGGTCGAGTTTGACGTGCGTAGTTCTTATCCCCAGTCTTCTTTGTTGATTCAGGTATTTCTCTTGCCTTTAGTTTGGGGACGCACTAGATTTTTAGTGGTGGATGATGTAACAACCTGAATTTTAATTAAATGTGTTTTTGTGTGATTATACTATTTTACCCCTTCTCGTGATTGTGTTGTGGTATTTCTGGAGTGTGGGGATGATTGACATGGTTTTCAATGTATTTTGATGCCATTTATGTGATTTTGTGCTTTTGGCATCTTTGAAAGCCTTATAGTTGATTTTAGTTAATATGTTTTGATCTGTACGATGAATGGCAGAATGGACTGCGCCAAAAAATTTAGAACATCGATTTTAGGGTGTAACGTCGTTGGTGTGATTTTGTGGCTTTTAAATTTCATTTCAACCCTCGATTCGAAAAGTTGTGATTTTGAGTTTTGGGGGTCAACTTTGTGAAAATGATATTTTTTTTGAAAATTTGATATTGCCATTGAGTCCAAAGCATCGATTTTGATAGGATAGCATAGTTCATTTGTGTTCACGGGATTCCAGATGAATTCTGAGGGGCCTACGGAGACTAGGAATGCACCAAGTTCCCAGCTGGTGCACCACTCAGCTGGTGATAGCATAGTTCATTTGTGTTCACGAGATTTCAGATGAATTCTAAAGGGCCTACGGAGACTAGGAATGCACCAAGTTCCCAGCTGGTGCACCACTCAGCTAGTGCACCCGCGATCGCAATGCTTCTATCGCGATCGCCATTTGGGCCTGCAGACATAAGTCTCTTTCGCAATGCTTAGTCCCCGATCGTGATACCCATGTTATCCAGGTACTGCAATAGCGACACTTGGTCCGCTATCGTGATGTCTGGGTATATAAATATCCATGTTTCACCATTTTTCACCATTTTTTAGACTTGGAGCTTAGGTTTTCATGATTTTGAGAAACTTTCTCCACTTCTAAGCTTGGGTAAGCTTCATAACACCTTTTCAATTATTTTCTTTAATCTTTATCATCCAGTTCTTGTTTTAAACTTAGATTAAAGTATGGAATATGGGGATTTTGTCCCGTAAGGCCTAAAAAAAGTATTTCTCCAACTTAAACCCTAATTTCAAATCTTTTTCACTTGAATGAGTTTCTAATCCTATAATTATCGATTTTTCCTCAACTTCATCTTCAAAATAACTTTGATTCATGATTTTTAAATGGTTTTTGTGGATTTTACCCGATAATGTTTGAAAATTATTATTTTTTGATTTGGACCTCGTTTTTAACTTATTTCTACTTGAGTTTTCATCTGTATTCTCCTAAAAATATGGGGAATATGCTTTGAAACAAAGTTATGATTTTACTCTTCTTTTTTAAAAACCCATTTCAAGAGTGCGTTTTGACCCCAACTTGAAAATAAGCAATATGGATATCGTTGGCTTTCTTTTGATGTGTAGATTCTATATTTTGATGTTTTAATTAATTCTGAGACCTTTTTGAGTAGTGAGGCTTTGGGATAGAAGGCTTTTATTTCAGTTTTCGACATTCGAGGTAGGTTATGGCTTAACTTCTTTCAAACTGGGGTGGATAGTTAATTTTGATATAAAAACATGTTAAGGGTGTGAGAACTAATCATGAAAATGACTATCTTATTGTGTTGTGCCTGTGTCGGGGCCTATATGTGATGTATTTGGTAGTCTTGGGATATTATGTGCTATGTGTGATCGTGTGGGATCCTATGTGATGTTGATAGCCTATATATATGAAAATAATGGTATCTTGTTGGATGAAAAGCCTATAGTGGTCTCTATTGTGTATGTTGATGTGTTCATACTCTATTGGCATATGAATCATCTTGGTTTTCATGGATGGTTGGATATAATGAGTGGATATCTGGGCTCATATGTTGGTATATTGATAGGTTGTTAGATATTCTCATGGTCGATTGGTTGTAAACATTGCATCATCATTCTTATGACATCACATGCATTATTTCACTTGTTTGCTGTATGCTTTATATACTTGTTGTAGTTGTATGTTGTACTTAATTTGTGTCTTATGTCATGTATGTGCTCTAGAAACACTGGAAATACTGAAAACACTAGAATTTTTGGAAACACTAGAAATATTAAAAATAGTGGAAAATTTTTGAAACACTGGGAATAATGGATTTTATATACCTTCTCTGAGGGGTGTGCCAGTGATGAATCATGGATATTGAGTTATATATGGGTTGACGACCCCCCTACGGTTCCTATGTCTTAAAGTTTTAGCTCCTTATATGTATACAGAGACTGTGCAACGTCTCGGAGGTTGTACGACAACCTCGTACATTACATCATCATTATCATCATCATTCTTATTGTATTTACTTTATTATGCTTGTGATGTGATTGTATATTCTGTTTGACTTGTTACATATCCATTGTTCTATCTTCTCTTACTTATACTTGATGCTCCCGTATATGTTGTTCTCTTTTCTTTGCTTATATGTGGTATAAATGTATACTTTTATTCCTTTCTAGTGTTCTGTTGTGTTATATGTGAATATTATAAAACTGTTGGTGCAAACGGTGTGAGCTACCGTTGTGGGACTATTTTGTATGCTTTATTGTCTACTTTTCTTGGTAGGCCTATGATACCTACTGAGTACAAGTGGACCGTACTCACTCCTATTGCTCCCTTTCTGTGCAGGTCCTAGTTCAAGTACGTCACACAGTGATCTATTCAGACAGCTTCAAAGTTATCCAAGGTAGCGGTTGAATTTTTATGCATCCGGAGTCCACTTCTATCTTTCTGTATAGACTATGTCTTTACTAGTATTCGGAGACAGAGTTGTCCCTGTTGGATTTTCTTATATATTTGATTCATGGATTGTATTAGTAGTTCTTACACTGGGACATCAGGTTTTGGGATTTTGAAATATTTGATTATGTTTCTTTGAACACTTGTTATAATTGTATGTTCGGCTTCGTCCTAGAAGCCTTGCCTTAGGGTTATTATTTTCTTTTTTCCTTGTGTATCAGTTTGGATGATAGGCTTACTTGCCAATGTTCATCCTGACAAGTGTCATCATGACCCTTAGATTTTGGGTCGTGACAGGAATGCACTTTGCAAAGAAGAGCGGAAGCGTGAGTTGTCAAAATTGGTTCTATCAGGGGTGGCGCAAGAGTGAGGCTACTAAAGTGTTTGCTCTTTGGGGGTCCTAAAAATTTTAATAGTGTCATCACTAATTTTACATGAAACAACATTGAATATTGTAAAAAAGAAGGTGCACAATCTAATTTTTTAAAACATAAAAGAAGAAGAAGAGTTAGCTGCTATATCTTTTATCAAAAAATATTTTAGAACTTTGAATTGAACAACTCAAATCTTCATATTAAAAATACTTTACAACAACATCCAAGATAATGTATTGCATATAAATAACTAACATCTTATTTACTAGAATTAATCCTTACTTTTATAAAATAATATTATCATGTGAAACTAAATGCTTAATGTCTTTTAAAAATAATAAATTTAAAACAAGTAGTAAGTAAGAATTAAAACAATAATTTTAAATTATTATTATTATTAGTTT
The DNA here is from genome assembly GCA_030864215.1 of Capsicum pubescens. Lineage (NCBI taxonomy): Eukaryota > Viridiplantae > Streptophyta > Magnoliopsida > Solanales > Solanaceae > Capsicum > Capsicum pubescens. The sequence continues at coordinate 263,190,548 of CM061544.1, forward strand.
GTATATATATATATATATATATATATATATATATATATATATATATATATATCCAGTATCAATTTATTCAAGTTTTATGATTCAACCATCTACAATTTGTACTAAGCATAACCAGAAGTAGCATAATTAATTGAGGTAAGCATGTATTTACTAGAATCCAACTCTGGTTCCCGCGGAGATACTCACCATTTCACCTTAGCAGGACCCTAATCCTAAGCGATTCACAGAACATAAGCAAACAAACCTACAACAGATAAATACTTCAGAGAAAATCAAAGTACATCTCAACTTACCTTTAAAGATAAAACACCGTCCAAAGAATCAATCACAAGCTCTACTCCTTCGAATCTTCTCCAAACACGACCAGTTTAATCAAATATGACATTTACAAGTCAAAAAGAGTTTAACAATACACATATCGACTATATTTGTTCCAAGTCCAAAATCTACTTCGAATATTGATTCCAAAAATTCAATGGTGAAACCAAAATTTTATATTAGAAACAAGTTTGACATACCAATAAGAGTTATTATTTGAAAACTAATGCAAAAAGGAGGTGAAATCGGACTTGAAATCGAAGAAAAATTAATTTTATACTTTACCGGACAAAAAACCCAAAATCAAATTTAAAATTAAAAATTTTAAGATAAAAATATTTATTAATTAATGTAAAATAATTAAATGCTAGTTTAGAAGCTCAAATAAAGTTCAAATCTTGAAAACTCACGTTAAAACTCTCAAAAACGAGCTTGAAAGCTTTCAAAATGGTGGAATGGGGTATTCTAACCTCAACTTATAGAAATCTTGAAAACAGAGTAGATATTCTTGAAAAATGAATTATATGAAGTTATAATCACATGATTATACAAGAAAAATACATCGGGAATTGTCAAAAGTAAAGCTTTTTAGCTCTCAAAATATTAAAAATATGAAATGGGTTTGATTTAGTTGTAAGCTCAGTAATGGCCACTAACTTGACACTTTGTTTGCTAGAGTGGCATGGTCAAAGGATCAAACTACTGATAAAATGGTCAAATAATTGCTTTGGTGGCTCGGTCAAATAGTCAATGACCCATAAAGCGGTCAATGAGCCGTTTTAACGGCTACACCAACACCAATAATTTCAAAACTTTTTTTGACTCTCAAAACTCATTAGGAACTCATGAACATGAACCAATTATGTAAGTTCATCATAAAAAACGTTCTAAATCCAATGAAGTCATTAGATTTATGAAAAAAGATTGTTTACAAAATTTAACCCTTGGGACCCTTTTAGGACAAATTTGACTAGTTCCATTTAGGAGGTTGAAATGCGAAACAAAGGCTTAGGGTCTGAACCAACTATGTCTACCCAAAAGTCCATATTACGGATCTAATGAAACTATTCAAATTACCATATGATACTCGAATCTCCCAAAGTTGACCAAAGTCAAACTAATAAGGATGTTCAATATCATAAATTCCATATAAAGCAGTCCTGAATGCATAAAAAATTGTGCAAATTATTCCCGCAACTCATACATGAGATAAAAAGAATGGGGAAGGGACAAATTGTCAAAATGCAAAAAAATTCTAAAATTCACTATGAGAGTTGTTACAGTTTCTACCACTAAGATTCAAGTTTTTCCTTGAATATACACGTAAGGAAAGCATTAAAATAGATAAAGATAGAAAATACCCTCGAGAACCTCAAGCAAACACTCCAAAGTGGAGTCACAACCCTGACCTATTGGCCTAATTGCAGAACAAAAAATCTATCATATAATGACTCACCAGGTCACAACACTAGCATAAGGCCAAATTTCTCAATGAAATGAAATTTCCTTTATTTGCAAACTTTCTCTATTCCCAAAAACAGAATTGAACACAACAGAAGTTCTGAACATACTCGGCTAACCTAAATCTAACCCAGACACCACAACACACTGACTACAACCCCAAAACCAAAAATTATCCCCAGACTAACAAAATGCCAAGGAACTCATGAAACCACATAACTACTCACTAATATACTGAATAAGCCTATTCAAGGTTGATACCCTAACTATCAATTTGGATAACACTAAATCCCCAAAACTAAAATAGCTAAGTCAAAAATCAATATCAAATCCACGCAAAACCTCAAAAGCCACACTTAGCATACTTAAGACACTATACTATAGTCAACTCCTTATGCTCAACTCTTGAGGAAATCAAGAATCATCATAAAATTCTATATACCATAGACATGAACACTAAAAAAGGTACCAAAACCTTACGTAACTCATCACAATAACCTATGCAATCTCAATACAAAGATATTTCAATCAACCTGAAGTTCTTAATAATTTGGTAGAACGAAGAGCCAATCTGATCATACACGCATAAGCAACCCATTATATCAGGGATAATCAACCCATAAAAGAAGTGCAACAATCGCTATAACTCACTAATAGACGCTAAAATCACAATACTAAAACCGGAGTAAGTCATCGATAGACTTCTCATAAGCCACTGAGGAACCACACTGCCAGGACTTTGAATCTAACTCAAACACATAGCTAAACTCTTAATATATCAAAATTCCCTATATACTGATTCCTTATCCTTTTCTTAATTCAATTCCTATTCAATGTTCTTCAATAAAGAACTATGGAATAATAACACATACTCTGAATTAGAACTCATGATAAAAAATATTTCACTAAGCTTCTTAGGCACTAAAGAGAGAAATGCTACAAATAAATTTCCTTCCTATTCAAAACCTTTTCTTGATCAAATCAAGAATTCCTTATGAGCTGTAATTCTTCAAGTCCAATCAAGGAGTGTTTCAACACCTATAAGTCTTTCCATTCAAGCAAAGCTAATTACTAAGGATGTAACGAATCGTAAAGCAAGAATAGATCATATCCAAAATAAACCACAAGTATAATCCAACTAAAATCCTTTACTTGCAATCCCTTTAAATTAATCCATTCTATAATCTGAATATATACCAAAATCTAGAATTTAACTACCACTATTCCACAACATAAGTATAAAAAATTATATTCCAAATACACCAAAATCCATAATACCCAAGGAAATCAAATCTAAATCGGCGATATACTCTAAAAGAGTCATGGCATAGAATCAACTCACTCGATCCACCACTAAGGGATCATCTATGAGGTAGTAATATCAATAAACCCAGCAAAACTCACAAATTATATAAAGAACAATTTTAAATAAATAACACATATGAGAATAAAGAAACACATTAAAACATTATCAAGACACATCAAAGGCGCACTAAATTCATAGTTGTGGCTACTGCACTGATAATTTCTATATCGAGTCCATATTGTGGGACCCGATACTAAGGCTTGTCATCACCTAGAGTAATTGATAAAGATTCTCTCTGTCTAAGATGTGGTCCATTCCTCATATAGTGGCCAAAATCTTCAAATAATAAGAAAATCAAAAAAGTAAAAGTCCTTTGTGATAGGCTTGAACAACCTGAATGGCCACTAAAATCTAACCCTCTCCAAGCATAACCATGAGATCTCGACCTCTAGCATGTATATCATCATCATTGTCAAATCTAAGGGGCCTCTGACCCGTAAGCCTCTCATGTCTCTACACAAACCCCTCTAAAAATTCTTGAGCAAATTGATCCCACACAAAAAAAGGTGATTCAATTGGTCTACTCTATATAAAAGTCTTCCAGCACTGGTTAGCTATCCCAAACAACTAAAAGACAGTGAAATCTACTCCATTAGAATCCATCAAGCCCAACCTATGCAACCTATCATGACAACCAAGCAAGAATATACATGTATCAACCCTAGGATCTCCATCAAAATAAGGAAGATATGTCCTTATGAACTCAACATGCCTATTTTGTCTTTCTATAGGCACAAAGAGTAAGGTCATTGGATGTGGAGCAATCCCTGGTAATATCTTGCCAACTCTAGGAGGATAAGTAGTCAAATGAGCATCTGGAATCAGGAGCCCTGAAAAAGCATATCAAATCAAAGTAGGAGTCTCTCTTTCAAGAAAACCCAACACTCATACCATACAATCCTCAGGCATATGTATGGTCATTGGTGGTGTCTGCATTGGTCTCAACTCCTTTATCTCATAAGACTCATTCATTACAAGTAATTTTAGAATCTAAAGAGGCAATCCCAACTCGGCCTTTAACTGATCTAGATGTTCTAATCCGACCTCTACCGCTACCACGTATTGAAGGCACAAGCTCTAAAACTCTAGCTAAGAAAGAACACGATCTCACTATTATTAAGAGAATGAATAAGAGGTTTTAGAGTTATATAAAGCTACGAACACACAAAACCAAATAAAGAAATGGATTTTTCCTAAAGTCATGTAGGTTTTTGAAGATAGATAACGAATGTCTCTACACTAATTATCAACTATCAGACTAGGATGGTACCAATGAACCTGGCTCTGATAACAATTTATCACAACCTATAAATAGAGTACATGATTACAGTGATCACACCCTCTGTTACAGGTAAGCCTATCCCAATGCAAAATACTAATTAAGTAAATTAGAAGGGAAGAAAAAGAAGAAGAACCCTAAAAATATATATAAAGGAGAAATAATAATCCAAGATACTTCTCAAGTCTATTGTCACTAATACAAGACTCTAAATATAGAAAAATATCAATAGCTAAGGTATCTTAAATGCAGGTATGCATAAGATAAAAAAAGAGATCCAGTAATCTTTGAAGCCTATCAACCACTATCTCGATCTTCGCAACTTCAATAATGAAGGAATTCAATCTACAATCTGTTACTCAAATAAATATGTGCATGAAGTGTGCAGAAAAATAAGAAAAAGAAAAGAAAAGGTAGAGTGAGTACGAAATGAATATACACAACAAGAATCATAGAAAACCGATCTTAATCCAAAACGATGGCGAGAATCACCATCCTAACTATCCAAGGTTTCTCAAAATATATCTACAATGATAAATACTCCACTTTATCCTATCAGGATGACCTAATACAATAGTCATACGAATATTAATGTATAGGGCGGGCTAAATAATTCAAGTGAGTCAACACTAGTCAATATTATGATCAACTAATAAAAGAAATTCATTATAAGGGAAACTCACTAACATAGTATATTAGACTCAATTATTATGTTCAAAAAATAATCTGAGATAAAGTAGTAAGAGTCTGTAATTAAGTGTATATCATACTACCAATAGGTTACGACACTATGTCTCACTAATCAAGTCATAGCCATACCCACATCTCATAAAGATCTCAACTCAAAATCAACCAAGATGTACTATAATATGATATAAAAAAAGACAGCCCGATGCACTAAAGCTCCCAGTATGTGCAGAATTTGAGGAAGGGACCAACCACAAGGGTGTATTGTATGCATCCATACCTTGTATTTCTACAAAGACTTTTTTGAATGCTTGAACCCATGACCTCCTGGTCACGCGGCAACAAATTTATCAGTTAATCCTTTGAATGCTTGAACCCATGACCTTTTTTGAATGCTTGAACCAATGACCTCCTGGTCATGCTTGAACATGCTAAGACACTTGATCTTTGGACACGTTTTTGGGTAATTCATTGTCCTTGTGTTAGATGTGGTGGTATAAATCTTGTAACTGAAGAAGATGTAAAGGAACATCTTTATAGAAAGAGGTTTCATGAGGACTTTTTAAGAATGGTTAGTATTCATGGTGATGTTGTGCAAAATAACGGAGAAAGTAGTAGGTCTACAGGGCATAATGAATATCAAGATACTAGGATGATAGAAATGGTGCACGATGCTTTTGGGATCCAACACGGGGTTGACTTTAGGGAAAATGTTGAAGATGTTCCTAATAGCGAAGCGAGTAATTTCTATGAAGAATTGCATGCTGCTAGTCATCCTTTTTAGACGGGTGTTCGCACTCTCGTTTGTCTGTTGTTGTTAGATTATTAAGTATTAAATCTGACTGGAATATTATGAAAGGCAGAATAGACTCAATTATAGACTTTATAAAGAGTTAGTTGACCCCGGCTTAGAGCTGAGCTGCTTGAAGCATACAACCTCTTCAACCTTGGTATAAGAGGTAAATAATGCATTGCCTTAATAGCTATTTGATTTCCAGTAGAACCACGCTTATATCGAGGGTGCTGAAAAAACTTATAGAACTCTAGGTTAGCATCTCCCTTAAAGTATAGCATACAACCATTTTAACAACAATCAATTCTAACCGAGGAGATACCTAACTTTAACACCAATCTTTTTGCCTTATAGAAAGAATCAGGAACCTCCAAGCCGGGGTCAACTAACTCTTTAATAAAGTCTATAATTGAGTCCATTCCGCCTTCCGCAATATTCCAATCAGATTTAATACTTAATTATCTAACAACAACAGACAAACGAGAGTGCGAACACACGTCAAAAAAAGGATGACTAGCAACATACAATTCTTCGTAGAAATTGCCCGCTTCGCTATTAGGAAGATCTTCAACATTTTCCCTAAAGTCAACCCCGTGTTGGATCCCAAAAGCATTGTGTACCATTTCTATCATCCTAGTATCTTGATATTTATTATACCCTGCAGACCTACTACTTTCTCCAACAACAGAGTTATTTTGCACAACATCACCATGAATACCAACCATTCTTAAAAAGTACTCATGAAACCCCTTTCTATAAAGATGTTCCTTTACATCTTCTTCACTTACGAGATTTATACCATCATATCTAACACAAGGACAACGAATTATCCGAAAACGTATCCAAAGATCAAGTGTCTTAGCATGTTCAACAAATCTTTTAACACCCTCAACAAATTCCTCCCTAATACCCATTCTATTCTCATTGTTCCGGTGATATATCCAGCTATAATCATGTTCCATCTACGAAATCAATCAGATTCAAGTAATTAGATCAAGCATTTTTAACTAACAAAGGCACCAACAAATAAAGTAACCAACCACATCACCTCCTAAACAAAAGTTCACTTTTAAAGTCACCAAAACTTAAGATTTTTCAACTAATAAAGTCACCAACAACATCACCTCCTAAACACTAATTCACTATTAAAGTCAGCGGCACTTAAACATTTTCAACTAACAAAGGCACCAACGAAACTAATTCACTATTAAAGTCACTGGCACTTACACATGTTCAACAAATAAAGTAACCAACCACATCAAATCCTAAAAAAAAGTTCACTTTTAAAGTCACCAAAACTTAAGCATTTTCAACTAATAAAGTCACCAACAACATCACCTCCTAAACACTAATTCACTAATGCACTTCTCAAGTGACCGCGCTTAATTAAATTCAAAACACAAGTTCACATTTCAAGTACCTATACTTAAACATTTTCAAGTCACTAACTCACTTCTCAAGTGACCACACTTAACTATATTCAAAACACAAGTCCACCTTTCAAGAAACTACACTTAAACATTTTCGACTCACTAATGCACTTCTCAAGTGACCACACTTAACTATATTCAAAATACAAGTCCATATTTCAAGTACCTACACTTAAACATGTTCAAGTGACTAACTCACTTCTCAAGTGACCATACTTAACTATATTCAAAACACAAGTTCATAATTCAAGTAACTACATCTAAACATTCCAAGTCACTAATTCAAGTCCCTACACTTCACCATTTTCAACCAACTAAGTCACCTGACAAAACAACATTCCAAAAGAAAAATCTCATTTCAAGTCCCTACACTTCACCATTTTCAACCAACTACACCACCTACCAAAACCACATTGCAAAATAAAAATCTCTTTTAAAGTCCCTACACTTAACAATTTTCGAGCAACCAAGTCACCCAACAAAACCACATTCCAAATCAAAAAAATCTTTTAAAGTCACTAAACTTAACCATTTTCAACCAACTAAGTGACCTAACAAAACCACATAGCAAAACAAAAATCTCTTTTAAAGTCCCTACATGTAACGATTTCGAAGCATCTAAGTGTCAAAACAAAACAACATTCAAAAACAAAAATCTATTTTAAAGTCCCTACACTTAACCATTTTCAACCAACCAAGTCACCTAACCAAACCACATTCCAAAACAAAAATCCCTTTTAAAGACCCTAAACTTAACCATTTTCGAGCATCTAAGTGTCAAATCAAAACAACATTCCAATACAAAAAACCCTTTTCAAGTCCCTAAACTTAACCATTTTCGAGCATCTAAGTGTCAAAACAAAACAACATTCCAATACAAAAATCCCTTTTCAAGTTCATAAACTTAACCATTTTCAACCAACCGCCTCACTCGGTGATACAATAATATAAATAAAAATTTATCGAACAAACAAGGCCTATGATGATAAGTCAAGCCCCACTCGATGACATAATAACATAAATGATAATTTAATCCTCAATTAAGGCCAACGATATCAATTCAAGCTTCCACTCGGGCATCACATTAATATTTTATCTTTAGTTAATAATAATATGCATATAAGCCCCCACTCAGCCAATATGATAAAAAATAATTATTCAAGTCAATAATAATGTTCACATAAGTCCTCCCACAACAACACGAAAAAGTAACAACAATCTCAATAACAACATATTGCAAAACTACCCAAATCTATCATGTTCCATACATAAACCCATCTTTTCCAAAGATAACATCATTAGCCAAAATTGTAAAAAGAAAAGTATGCTAGATAATAACATGCTCTGATGAGAGATACTAAACCTCGATAATTGTATTAACTATTACAACTCTATGTATACACTAAGCATTCTGTAAACCTGAATTATTCATAACTAATAATAATAATGTAATTATCCCCTAAAAGATCATAAAGCCCCGATCATCACAATACATTAAACGTGATTAAAGCTCTAAAATAGATATCAACTATCAATTATTGAAGGTTAATGATCTAATTATATCAATATAACAACTTAGGAAGGAATCACATGCACTATACTACTACTACTAGAATACAATGTAACCTTATTTTGTTATATACACAGTTGTCTCAAATTACAATCTAGCCTAAGCATAACCATAAGTAGCGTACTAACTAAGGTAAGCATTTATAAAACTATAATTTATTAAAAGATTTCAGTACCAATGGAGATGCTTGCCATTTTATCTTAGCGGGACCCAATCCTAAGTGATTCACAAAACACAAGCATACAGACATATAACATATAAATACTTTAGACAAAGTCAAGGTACATCTCAACGTGCCTTTAAAAAAGATGCATAAGTCAAAACACAGTCCATAGAATTAGTTGGAATCTCTACTCCCTCAAATCATCTCCACACATGACTAATATAATCAAATATGGTATCTGCAAGTCAAAAAGAGTCCAATGATACCCATATTGACTATATTTATTTTGGGTCCAAACTCTACTTTGTAAATTGATTCTGAAAATACAACAGTAAAAACTAGAATTTTATTTTCGAAAAAAGTTCAACATAATAATAAGAGTCATTATTTGAAAAGTAATACAAAACGAGGTGAAATCAGACTTGAAATCGAAGAAAAACTACTTTTATACTTTACCGGGTAAAAACCCTAAAATTAAGTGTAAAATCAAAGATTGAAAGATAAAAATATAAATTAATCAATGGTAAACAAATTAATACTAATTTAGAAGCTCACCTAAAGTTGAAATCTTGAAAACTCGAGTTAATATTCTATAAAATGATTGGAAGATTTGAAAATGGTGGAATAGGGTTTTTGAATCTCAACTTAGATTGAAATCTTGAAAAATGAAATGGATATGCTTAGAAAATTTGAAACATAAAGTTATAATCACACAGACAATTATTATATGAGAAAAACACATAAAAATCATCAAAAATAAAGCTTCCTAGCTTTCAAAATTTCAAAAATATGAAATAAGTTTGGTCTGATCTTAAAATCAGCGATGGGCTAAAGCGGAACTTCGACCGCTAAAGCGGCCTGATCAAAGGGCCAAACTATCGGTAAAGTGGTCAAACACTTACTCTAACATCTTGGTCAAACATTCAATGGTTGTTAACGGTCAACCAACAACTTTAGTGGCTACACCAACACTAGTAGTTTCAAAAACTTATTTTGATCCTCGAAACTCATTTGGAACCTTATGAATATGAACCAAAAGTGCAAATTAATCATAAAATACGTTCTAGATCTAACGAAATCATAGGATTTGTGAAAAAAATATTGTTTAAAATAAATTAACCATCGGGACCCCTTTATGTTAAATTTAACTAATTCTAATTAAGAGGTCAAAATGCAAAAGAAAGGCTCAAGGTACGAACTAACTATACTACTACTCCAAAATTAACATTCTAGATCTAGTAAAACTATCCAAATCGCCATCTGATACTCGAATCTCCAAAAGTTGATCGAAGTCAAACTAATCTCTTTAAGGATTTTCAGAATCACAAATTCATATAAGCCACTCCCAAATGCATCAGGGACCGTGTCAATTATTTCGGCAACTTATAAATGAAATAAATCAACAAGGTAAAAGGGTAAAATGGTCAATACATATAAAAATTTAAAATTCATTATCAATGGTTGTTACATGATTTTCTTTCCCTATAAGGTTCACAAACTAGCCTATTTCCTCTTTAACACTTGTTGTTTCTTTTTTCAAGTCCAAAAAACAAGACTTGGATAATATATGTAAGGTGATCAAGCAAATAAATAATAACACTTCAATAAGAAATAAGCAACTCAATAAATGGAAATTGAAATAGACAATATGATGTTCCAGCATCAACTCTCATGTTCAACCAAAAAGCTAGAAATTAAAAGGTTTACCTACTCATGAATCTTTTGAAATAAAAATCTCATGAGTTTATCAAATATAAAATAAAAGTAATAGACTAGACCTTATTCTTAAGCTTTGCTCTAGATTTTGGCTTCCCCAAATTAGATGTGGGTGGTAAAAAAATATGGTAAGGGATTATTTATAGAGTTTGTGAACCCTTAGAACATTAAAAATAAATTCAAATTGGGTTAGTATAAGTCTCCATTTTCACTACTTCCCAAAAGCGAAGTATTGGTGCGGAGAACAACTTAAACTTTAGAAAATTGATGAAATTCGCGCCACTAGTTCAAAGAAAGGAAGTGGCGCGATCTAGACAACTAGAAAACTTCAGAAACAACTAGAAAACTTCAGAAAACCCATAAAAGTTATGTCACTATCCCAAATCAAGACAATAGTGTGATCCTTCACCCCAACCATTTTTTGCTTGCTTTGTGTAATACCCCGTATTTTCAGACTAGAATTCAAACCATCGTTCCTATGTGTATAGACCCGAACCCAATGATTCCTTGTTAATATATGTGTGATGATTAATTATATAGTGTTGTAATACTTTTAAATATGAATTAAGGTCACAACAATCTCCTAACTCAAAGACGAGTTGAGAACTTTCCTAACGACTAAGCTTTAGTGAACGTTTCAGCTTGGGTCAAATTCCAATGACCATTACTCTTCGTATATAATGAGTTACATGGACTAATATAAACCAAATGAAATATATTTGAGTATTATTTCCAATGCATCTAGTTTCACCTTAATCCAATATCGGAGTGGAAAGTTATGCCCATTTTACCTCAACATATCCTTCTGTCATCAAGGTGACGACTAGGCTGATAGGTTATTAATAAGTTGACGACCCATCAACCAAGTCATCAAACTTAGGTAGCATAATAGAGGGAGGTGATGACAAGGCTGATCGGTTATCGATAAGTTGACGACCCATCAGCCAAGTCATCAACCTTAGGCAGAAACACTGAGGAGGTGACGACAAGGCTGATAGGTTATCAACAAGTTGACGACCCATCAGCCAAGTCGTCAACCGTAAGCAGAACATGAAAGGAAATTGATGACTAGGATGATAGGTTATCAACCAAGTTGATAAGACATTTGCCAATTCATCAACTAAGGAAAATTTAAGAAAATTTTATTCAGCTTCGGAGGGGCATTTTGGTCTTTTCCTCACCCCAAAAACCTCTCCCACGAATTAAATTATACCATAAAGAATTTTTATTCACCCCTAATCAGTTTTAAATATCTCATGATCCTCTCCACTCTAAAAAAAGAAAAGAAAAATTAGGGTTTCCTCCCAAGACTCTCACTTCCAAGGTTTAGTTTCAAGATATCTCAAATTTGATTAATCAAAAAAGGTACGTGGGCCTGTCCTAATTCTCATAGGCATGTGTTTTCATGCATTTTAACAAAGTTTTAAAGTTACACAAGTATATATATGTGTACTAAGTTTGGGGATTTATTTTGAAAGCATGCATTGTGAAAATAGTTTGATGAAAGTACTAAATGGTCATGGGGTTTCTTTTCACAACATTGATTTATAAATTCGTGTACATGTGATTTTGAACTCGAAGAATGTTTTCGAATGTGAATTGTGAACCCCTTTATCCCATGATGATATTTATGGACTTTGTATGGCATGAATTGTAAATTATTTAAGAGCATGATTTAAGAGCCCCTTTTGATCATAAGAATTATGTTTAACCAAGGTTGGGGCTAGTTTATAAATGATGGAAATTCCTTGAGTATTAAAGTTTAGATAACCGATATGCATGTGTTGAATGAATGGAATTCTTTGATGGTCATATAGATGGATTGAATAAGAAGGGTTATGGAAAGATACGATATGCATGACTTGTAAGTCGGGGTATGACGATACCCGATTGTGAAGTGCCCTTATTAGAATAAGAAGAGAGTGGTTTGTAAATATGATGTATGTTTTATTATAAGAGGTTAAAATCTGGACTTAAAGAGGGTTATATGGTTACCCGAAGAAAGCACGAGTTGATAGACTCTATGCTAAAACCGTGATTTACCGACACAGGGTTATGGTACCTTGATTCATGCGAGTATGTTAAGTAGTGGAGGATGAATTTTTATGTGATAAGGAGTGTAGATATGTTTTTTCATGAGAGTGTGAGTAGTTGTATTATGGCTATAGAGGCTAGCGAAAGTTAAGAGTAGCATTTTCAGTAAGCAAGGCCTTAAGAGTATAGTTTATCAGGAAGAGTTTAGCGATTTTGTGTACGGTGACACCCCATTGTGTTGAGTGTTGTATTTATAGATTTAATGAGAAGCTATGTTCTCAAATCTAGTATTGTAACTTTGATCTAAGGGGGAGATGGTAAATTAAGGTAGTTTCTAAATTTTCTTGAGGTGTCAAGTTTTAGGGGAGAGTCATGGTAAATCTATTCCTATTCAAGAAAGCTCCTCCTACTTCAATTAATGAGGTCATTATACTAATATCTTATATTATGTATTCAAGTCATGCCTATTCCTATGATTCGAGTTCTCTATGCACATATATCCATGCTTTGACCTCCAAACTAAAAGCAATAGTGTCTCTCGGTAATCCAAGCTTCCAAGTATTCAAGCTCTATGTTGTAATGCTAATGACTCATAGATCCATGTATCATATCATGTTTTGTTCAATGGAACTATGTTTTCTATATGTTACCAATTCATGTTACATCAGGATTAGCCAAAGTGATAAGGTTCATGCAAACTCATGACCATCTCAACTCCGAAAATAAGAAGAAATAGCTTCAAATAACAATCCTTGTCCCAATCATTGACTTCATGAATTTCAACCTTATGTTATACAACTTATGATATGTGCGCTCATGTTTCTTACCATAAGATCAGTCCTATGAACTCATATTGTACTATATATACCTGAACAACTCTCTATCTACGATCTAAATATTTGATATATGAAGCACTTCATGCCTATTGTGTCTTATCTACATCTCGTGTTCCATATTGAATTGTGCATTAAGTATAAGTTGTAATCAATAGTGTTACTCCCATTCATGATGCTTATGCTCAGGTCCTTCAATGACCCTCCGTATATTAGTATGGAAGTGGTTGTGGAAGCTCTAATGCCCCGAGAGTACACCCTGGGCGTCACACGGTGCTTACTATCCCGAGGGACCATAAGCTAACCCATGAGCTGGTACCTGCTATGAGCATTGAATAATAATACCATAATTGCGGAAGAATAACTGGTATGTCATAAGGTTTTACTAACTGAATTCAAAACTAAAATATGAGTCTATAAAAATAACTGATTGAATCTGATAAAATACTGATAAACAGGATAACTAACTGAAATGTATGAATACTGAATAACTGACTCTAATGTTTGATAAGCCTCTAAAACTAAATGACTATGAGTTGATGGGATAGGCCCCAACTAACTCCAACTAACTACTAAACGGAGACATGAAATAAAGTAAGCCTTTCCCTGAAGTATGAGGACTCACCACTGCTACTACTGAGGATCTGATAAGTCTAATCGTGAGTCAAAAACTGAGTGTCAAAACCTATGATATAATACATCATAGTGTAAAAGAAAAGGTATGTGATCAGTACTTTGAATGTACTGGTATGCTAAATGAAGTAGGTTGATATGCATGGTTTCATGAATAGAACTAATAATTAACTGAATATATATGTAAAGCATGGAGTACTGAATAGAGAGCATGAAGTCTGTAGGTACTGGGAATATGTGGAAATATGTAAATACTGAGGATGCATGACCGAGCATATAACATGAACTGAGTAAAATCGATAAACTGAAATACTGAAATAACTGAAATCTGTATGCTTTGGTCAAACAAAACTAAGACTGAATAACTAAACTGGGACTATAACTGAGACTGTATCTGAGACTGTGGGAGGTATATATGGAGTTACACAAGAAAGAGAAGCTCCAGGGTCTAGTAAGGCATAAACATGTAAGTGAAAGACCTGCAACGTACCAGTAACTACATCAGGAGAATTTTCTTGATCTTGGCGGGACTGAAGAGCATATAATTTTTTCGGACGCTGGCCATTGATAGCACTAGAAGAGGTACCCTGCTAAGTTGGACGACCGGATGGAACTGACGACTGATGGGACTGTCCCTATTAGCACACATCCCTACCTTTATGAGTAACTACCCGACACTCCTAAATTTTATGGCTTGGCTTGCCATACCCGAAGCACACATCACTACCCGCTCTACACTCACCATGATGGTGTCTACCACATTTCTGACATAGAGGATTTGTACGAGCATTGCTAACAATGACATGAACTTAGAGCCTGGTGCTCTATACCTATTGTCATTTCTGAATTTGAGTATGGGAGCAATAGCTGAAGAGGGTGCTAAGGCTGAAGACCTATAATGAAACTGAGGATAGCTACCACCCTCTGACTTTGGCTGACTGAAGTTAAAATTATCCATCCTATCCCTCTTGTTTTCTCTTTCCCTCTTCTTAATTTTTTGCTCCTCTATCTGTTGAGCATGGACCATCAGCCTAGACAAGTCCATCTCACTAATCAGTATTACGGTCCTGCACTCCTTGACCACACTATCAGATACGCCATACAAAAACTTACTCATCTTAGACCTGTTATCAGCTACCATATGAGGAGCATATCTAGCTAAATGAGTAAACTTGAGGGAATACTCCCTCACGCTCATGCTGCCCTACCTCAAGTTAATAAACTCTAACACCTTGTCATCCCTCAACTCCACTGGGAAGAATCTATCTAAGAAAGTTGTGAAAAATTCTTCCCATTCTATAAGCCCTACATCTACACCCCTATCAACCTTCCACTACTTAAACCAAGTATGGGATACATCCTGCAATTGATATGCAACCAACTCAGTACTCTGACTAGATTCCACCCCCATAGTATTCGTTGCCTTCTGAACCATATCTAAGAATTTCTATGGATCCTTTTCAGACTTGGATCCCATGAAAGAAGGAGGATTCATTCGAGTGAAATCCTAAATTCTGGTTACAGCAGTATTGGCCACTGGGTTGGCCGAAACAGTAGCTGGCCATTCATTCTGTGCAGCTACGAAATTCGCTCGAGTGGTGAACACAGCTCTGAATTCTACGTGAGAGACATGCTCGTCCAGAGGATCTTCTTGGACGGGTTGAGGGGCTGGATGGTTTCCTATACTTCTTCCGTTCTTTTTGGGAGGCATATTCTGTAAACGGAAGGAAGAAATAGCTTAGACAAGGAGTTTAACTTGAGCTCATGCTCTCTCGCACGATATGAATACTGAAAAAAGGGAAACTTTTCCTAAGCGCCGTGTAGCCTCCTTCCCATAAGTGTGGCACACTACATACCCATGCACAAGACTCTACTTGATGCGGCTTTCATACTTTCTAGGATACTTTAAAACCTTAGGCTTTGATACCAAGTTTGTAACGCCCCGAGAGTATACCCTGGGCATCACACGGTGCTTACAGTCCTGAGGGACCACAAGCAAACCCATGAGCTAGTACCTGTAGTGAGAACTGAATAATAATACCATAATTGTGGAAAAACAACTGATATGTCATAAGGTTTTAATAATTGAATTCAAAACTAAAATATGAGTCTATAGAAATAATTGACTAAATTTGATAAAATACTGATAAACTGGATAACTAACTGAAATGTCTAAATACTGAATAACTGACTCTAATGTCTGATAAGCCTCTAAAATAGAATGACTGTGAGTTAATGGGATAAACCCCAACTACCTCCAACTAACTACTAAACTGAGACATGAAGTAAATTAAGCCTGTCCTCGAAGTATGAGGACTCACCACTGCTACTTCTAAGGATTTGATAAGTCTAATCGCGAGCTAGAAACTGAGCGTTAGAACCTATGATAAAATACATCATAGCGTAAAAAAAGGTATGCGATCAGTACTTTGAATGTACTGGTATGCTAAATGAGGTAGGCTGATATGCATGGTTTCATGAACAAAACTAATAATTAACTGAATATGTATGTAAAGCATGGAGTACTAAATAGAGAGCATGAAGTCTGTAGGTACTGGGAATATATGGAAATCATTAAATACTGAGGATGCATGACCTAGCATATAACATGAACTTAGTAAAATCCGTAAACTGAAATACTGAAATAACTGAAATCCGTATGCTTTGGTCAAACAACACTAAGACTAAATAACTGAACTGGGTTTGTAACTAAGAATGTATCTGAGACTATGGGAGGTATCATCTAACCGACATTCCCTAATTTGAGCTAATCAGGGTCCAACCTGTAACCCCAGTTGGAAGGGCATTAATACCGTGCCACAGGTACTAACACTGGATGTATGGATCCACTAAACTGATATAATGTCTAAAAGACTAAGGGTGTCAAGCCTTAACTGACGGGTGACCCCTGCGAGATAGTCAAGCCTAATCTGTCGAGTGACTTCTCATATTCTACGCTGGCTATGTAGTTCTGGAGTATAAGGACTTCTACTAACGACTCTGACTATCTAACGAGGAAGCCTCCATCCCTACACTCGATCAGTTCTAAATTCTACTCCCAACTGAAAGACACTGAAATACTAGACTGTTCTGAGTTTAACTGACTGATATTTGACTATTCTGATAATGCTCATAGTATGTTCTGAAGACTATTTTGTAATGTACTGAGACTAGACTAAATAAAGAGCTATGGTTTTTGGGTATTCAATACCCCCAGGACTCAAAACAACAATAGTAAAATTACACTAAAGCTTGGGGGACAAAACATGAAGGCTTTTATTAAATCAATCACTCTTGTAGACATTTTATCAAACACTTCTAGTTCATGGTTTAAAACAATCATAGAAATGTCATGGAACTTATAGAAATAGCGTGAATTTGATATAATGGTATTAAAGCATGGTTTAATTCAATAAAAAATAATATTAAAACATGGAGGATTGAATAATAACAATAATTTCATGGTAACATAGTATAAAATCAATAGTACATGGAGATTCATAGATGAAATCATACTTTAAAATAAAATAACTTGAAAGGATCAAAACTTAAAATTTCAATAGGTTACTTGGACTCCATGGATGAAAGGAATCCATGGATGAACATCTAACATACCTTAACTGATGAATTTCTTGAAGTTTTTGTGAATTCTTGAGGGTTGGCCTTGAATTTGAGAGCTAGGGTTTGTATTTTAGAGAGAGCTCTTGAATTTGGGGAAAAAATTGAGTGAATAATGAACTTAAAATGTTTTTAGGACTTAAATATCACACCTGGGTGGATTAAAATAATGGGAAAGGACTTTTTTAACCCTGGGCAACACTTTTAATTTTCGTCGAATTTTCTCAAAAAACACCACTGGCATGACGCGGCGTTATCGCGCCGTGTTACTGGAATTGGACAACTAGTAAAACGCACAGTGGCGCGATGCAGTGAAATTGTGTTGCCACCTTGTTTGGCACCTGAAATCTCACCGCGATGCGGTGGTATCGTGTGGGATCACTAGAAATTGACAATTTTAGACTGAGCCTATGGCGCGATGCGCCAATATCGCAGAATCCCACTGGAATTTGCCAAATGGAAAATTGGCCTGCTCCGCGACATGCTAAGGGTTAGAATGACGGGGTTTAACGAATGAAACTTAAAATTGCCATAACTTTTTACCCGATTATCGGTTTTGGGCGAATTTTATATCGTTGGAAAGCTAATTGAATTTCCTACGCAATGGAGGGATCTAAACTGAAAAATAATGAGTGTTTAGAAAATTTTATATACGAATACTCATGTATTAGGACTTAAATTATGTTAAGGAAATACAGGGTATTACAATATCTCTCCCTTGGGATTATTCGTCCTTGAATAAGACTGGTTAAGATAAGGGAAAACTGATGGACTGAGCTTACACACTGAACATGCATATCTGATACATGAAATGTGTGACTGAACTGATTTTCAAAGGCATAACTGATATGAACTTGATGTGCAACTGAAACTGAGCATGATAGAGAGAAATCTTAAAAATATTAGTACCGTATACTGAATCTGGATTCGCGGAGAAAAGATGAGGGTACTTGGTTTGCATATCTTTCTCTGCTTCCCAAGTGGCTCCCTCAATGGACTGATTTTGCCAAAGAACTTTGACCAGTGGAACTTCTTTGTTCCTTAGTCTACGAACTTGATGATCAAGAATATCGACTGGAACTTTCTCAAAGAAAAGACTGTTCTGAATATCTACACTTTCTAAGGGAACAACTACAGCTGGATCACCAATACACTTTTTCAACAATGAGACATGGAACACTGTGTGTAATGAAGCTAGATCTAAAGGAAACTTAAGCTCATAAGCTACCTTTTTAAAATGACTGAGAATTCTGAAAGGACCGACATATCGGGGACTTAGTTTCCCTTTCTTGCCGAATCTCTTCCCTCACATCATGGGAGAGATTTTTAAGTACATAAAATCACCGACCTCAAACTCGAGATCCATTCTACACACATCTGCATACAATTTCTGTTGGCTATGGGCATCCCTAAGCCTTTATTTGATCAACTGAACCTTCTCTAACGCATCAGACACCAAGTCTGGCCCTACTACTGCGGCCTCACCTACTTCAAACCAACAAATTGGAGATCTACATATCCTACCATAGAGAGCCTCAAATAGAGCCATACGAATATTGGAATGATAGCTGTTATTATATGTGAATTCAATCAAAGGCAAGTGGTCATCCCAACTACCTTTAAAATCAACTATGCATGCTCTCAGCATATCTTCAAGAGTCTGAATTGTCCATTCTGCTTGAACATCTGTCTGAGGATGGAAAGATATACTGAGATGGACTTGGGTACAAAGACCCTTTTGGAATGCTTTCTAGAAGTGAAAGGTAAATTGGGTACCTCTATCTGAGATGATAGATAAGGGAACACCGTGTAACCTAACCAACTCTCTGAGATAGAGTTTGGCATAGTCCTCGGCTGAATAAGAGGTATGAATTGGCAAAAAATGAGCTGATTTGGTCATTCGGTCTATGATAACCCAAATAGAATTATGTTGATGATGAGTACGAGGCAAACCCTTCACAAAGTCCATGTTCACATCTTCCTATTTCCACGTAGGAATGCTAAACTCCTGCATGGACCCACTAGGCTTCTGGTGCTCAATCATAACCTGCTGGCACATAGAGAACTTAGCTACGAACTCTAAAATATCCCTCTTGATACCACTAAACCAATAGATCTCCCACAAATTGTGGTACATCTTTGTGACCCCTGGATGAATAGAGTAACGCGCACCATGCACTTCTGCAAGAATTCGTTTCCTCAAGTCATCTACACCAGGCACACAAAACCGACCCTGATAACGCAGCACATCATCTCCCCCTTAGGAGAAAACCTCCACCTTCTGATCTCTGACTGATTCTTTCAACTCAACTAGACTGGGATCTCTATCCTGCTTTTCCTTTACCTCAAAAACTAGAGATGATTCTGAGCTACTCTGCACCCATACACTACCTTCTGCTAAATCGAGTAAGCAGAAATTTATTCGGGCAAGATGATAAATTTCCTGAGCTAACTTCTTCTTACCATTCTCAACATAATCAACACTACCCATAGACAACCTACAGAGAGTATCAACCACTACATTGGCCTTGCCCGAATGATACAGAACACTCATGTCATCTTCCTTCAATAATTCTAACCACCTTCTCTGACGCAGATTTAAATCTTTCTGAGAGAACACATACTGCAGGACCTAATGGTTAATGAGCATATCTATGTGCACCCTATACAAGTAATGCCTACAAATCTTTAAGGCAAATACTACTAATGCTAACTCAAGATCATGAGTCGTATAATTCTTCTCATGGGGTATAAGTTGTCTGGAGGCAAAGGCTATGACCTTACCTCTCTGTATGAGAACACAACTCAAACCTACTATGGAAGCATCAAAATACATAACAAACCCATCTGAACCATCTGGCAAGGTAAAAACTGGGGCTGAGGTGAGTCGAGTCTCCTGAAAACTCTTCTCACAGGAATCTGACCACTAAAACTTAACTTTCTTCTGAGTCAATCTGGGCATGGGGGATGCAATATAAGAAAATCCCTCAATAAATCAGTTGTAATAGATATCTAAACCCAAAAAAACTCCTGATATCTAATGGAGAGATGGGTCTAGGCCAGTTTCTCACTGCCGTAATCTTTTGAGGATCAACTCTAATGCCATCACTGGAAATAATATGGCCAAGAAAAGCTACTAATCTTAGCCAAAATTCATACTTAATGGATTTAGCAAATAACTGGTGAGCTCTAAGAGTCTACAATACTATGTTGAGAAGGTTTGTATAATCAGTTTCGCTACGGGAATAAATAAGAATGTCATCAATGAAGACTATGATGAACGTGTCCAAGTACTACTTGAACATTCAATTCATCAAGTCCATGAAGTCTTCTGGGAAATTTGTGATACCAAAGGACATAACTAGAAATTCAAAGTGACCATACCGAGTTCGAAAAGCTATTTTCAGAATGTCACATTCCCTGATCCTGAGTTGATGATAGCCTGATCTGAGGTCTATCTTTGAAAAATAGATGGAACCCTGAAGTTGATCAAACAAGTCATCGATTATAGGAAGTATATATTTGTTCTTGACTGTGACTATGTTCAACTAATGGTAGTCTATGCACATTTTGAGAGAATCGTCTTTCTTATGCATAAATACAGGTGTGCCCCATGGGGAGACACTGGGTCTGATGAATCCTTTATCTAGAAGATCCTTTAACTATTCTTTTAACTCCTTAAGTTCAACTGGAGCCATTCTGTATGGCAGAATAAATATGGGTTAAGTATCTGGGAGAAGGTCAATTCCGAAGTCGATTTCCCTTTGGGAGAAACTCCGGAAAGATCTTCAGGAAATACATTTGAGAATTCATTTACTACCGGAACTGATTCAAGAGATGAAGTTTCTGAGTTAGAGTCTTTGACTCGCACAAGATGGTAAATACACTCTTTCGATTCAACTGACCCCTAAGAGCTGTGGTACTACCCCTATATTCAAGGACTGGTTCATTTGGAAAGTGAAAATAAACTATTCTGTTTCTACAATCAACTGAAGCATAGCACGAGTGGAGCCAATCCATGTCAAGAATGACGTCAAAATCCATCATCTCTAACTCCACGAGATCAACTAAGGTAAATTTTTGAGATATTGTGACCGGACAGTTCCTGCATACCTGTCTGGCTACAATGGAAACACCTACTGGGGTAGACACTGAAAAGGGATCTGCTAGAGTTTCAGGACTGACTTCGAAATTGACATCTATATATGGAGTTACGAAAGAAAGATAAGCTCCAGGATCTAGTAAGGCCTAAACATGTAAGTGAAAGACTTGCAACATACCAGTAACTACATCAGGAGAATTTTCCTGATCTTGGCGATACTGAAGAGCATATAATCTGTTCGGACGCTGACCACTGGTATCACTGGAAGTGGCACCCTGCTGAGTTGGGCGGCCGGATGGAACTAACAACTGATGGGACTGGCCCTGTTGGCGCACATCCCTACCTTTATGAGTAACTACCCGACACTTCCAAATTCAATGGTCTAGCTTTCCACACCTGAAACACACATCACTACCCACTCTACACTCACTCTGATGGTGTCTACCACATTTTTTACATAAAGGATTTGTACGAGCACTTCTAAAACTGACCTGGAACTTAGAGACTGGTGCTCTATCCCTATTATCATTTCTAAATTTAGGTACGAGAGAACTGGCTGAAGAGGGTGCTAGGGCTGAGACCTATGATGAAACTGAGGATTGTTACCACCCTCTGACTTTGGCTGACTGAAGTTAAAACTACCCGTCCTAGACCTCTTATTTTCTCTCTCCCCTTCTTAATCTTCTATTTCTCTATCTGTTGATCATGGACCACCAGCCTAGACAAGTCCATCTCACTAACCAATATTGCGGTCCTGCACACCTTGACTACACTATCAGATATGCCAGACAAAAACGTACTCATCTTAGACCTGTTATCAGCTACCACATGAGGAGCATATCTAGCTAAATGAGTAAACTTGAGGGAATACTACCTCATGCTCATTCTTCCCTATCTCAAGTTAATAAACTCTAGAACCTTGTCATCCTTCAACTCCAATGGGAAGAATCTGTCTAAGAAAGTTGTGGCAAACTCTTCCCATTCTACAGGCCCTGCATCTACACCCCTATCAACCTTCCACTGCTTAAATCAAGTATGGGCTACATCCTGCAACTGATATGCATCCAACTCAGCACTCTGACTAGATGTCACCCCCATAGCATCTGTGACCTTCAGAACTATCTTTAAGAATTCCTGTGGATCCTTTTCAGACTTGGATCCCGTGAAAGAAGGAGGATTCATCCGGGTGAAATCCTGAATTCTGGTTGTAGTAGTATTGGCCACTGGGTTTGCTAGAACACCATCTAGACATTCATTCTGTGCAGCTATGAAATTTGCTAGAGTGGTGAACGCAACTTAAAATTTTACATGACATATATGCTCGTCCAGAGGATCTTCTTGGACGGGTGAGGGGTTGGCTGGTTTCCTGTTCTTCTTTCGTTCTTCGTGGGAGTCATGTTCTATAAACGGAAGGAAGAAATAGATTAGACAGGTAGTTTAACTTGAGCTCATGCTCCTCGCACGACATAAATACTGAAAAAAATGGAAACTTTTCCTAAATGCCTTGTAGCCTCATACCCATAAGTATGGCGCGCTACACACCTATGCACAAGACTCTACTTGATGGGACTTTCGGACTTTCTAAGAGACTTTAAAACCTTAGGATTTGATACCAAGATTGTAACACCCCGAGAGTATACCCTGGGCATCACACGGTGATTACAGTCTCGAGGGACCATAAGCTAACCCATGAGACGGTACCTGCTGTGAACACTGAATAATAATACCATAATTGTTGAAGAACAACTTATATGCCATAAAGTTTTAATAACTGAATTCAAAACTAAAATATGAGTCTATAGAAATAACGGACTCAATCTAATAAAATACTGATAAACTGGATAATAAACTGAAATTTCTAAAGACTGAATAACTGACTCTAATGTCTGATAAGCCTCTAAAAATGAATGACTGTGATTTGATGAGGAAAGCCCCAACTACCTCCAACGAACTACTAAACTGAGATATGAAATAAAGTAAGCATGTCCTCGAAGTATGAGGACTTACCACTACTACTGTTGAGGATCTAATAAGTCTAATCACGAGCTAAAAACTAAGCGTCAGAACCTATGATGTAATACATCATAACACAAAAGAAAAGGTATGCGATAAGTACTTTGAATGTACTAGTATGCTAAATTAGGTAGGATAATATGCATGGTTTCATAAATAGAACTAATAATTAACTGAATATGTATGTAAAGCACGGAGTACTAAATAGAGAGCATGAAGCCTGTAGGTACTGGAAATATGTGGAAATCTGTAAATACTGAGGATGCATGACTGAGCATATCACATGAACTGAGTAAAATCCATAAACTGAAATACTGAAATAACTAAAATTTGTATGCTTTGGTCAAATAACACTAAGACTAAATAATTGAACTGGGACTGTAACTGAGACTCTATCTGAGACTGTGGGAGGTATCATCTAACCGATATTTTCCAATTTGAGCTAATCGAGGTCCAACCTATAACCCCAGTTGGAAGGTAGTTAATACCGTGCCATGGGTACTAAAACTGGCCGTGTGGATTCACTAACCTGATATAATATCCAAAGGACTAAGGGTGTCAAGCTTGAACTAACGGGTGACCCCTGCGAGATAGTCAAGCCTAATCTGAGGAGTGACTTCCCATATCCTACGCTAGCTACGTAGTTCTGGAGTATAGGGACTGCTACTAACGACTGCCTATCTGATAGGGATGCCGCCATCCCTACACTCAGTCGGTGCTAAATCCTACTCCCAACTGAAAGACACTGAAATACTAGATTGTTCTGAGTTTAACTGACTGATATTTTACTATTTTGATAATACTCATAGTATGTTCTAAAACTATTCTGTAATGTACTGAGACTAGACTTAATAAATAGTTATGGTTTTTGGGTATTCAATACCCCCAGGACTCAAAACAACAATAGTAAAATGACACTAAAGCTTGGGGGATAAAACATAAAGGCTTTTATTAAATCAATCACTCTTGTAGGCATTTTATCAAACACTTGTAGTTCATGGTTTAAAACAATCTTAGGAATGTCATGGAACTTATAGAAATAGCATGAACTCAATATAATGATATTAAATCATGGTTTAATTTAATAAAAAATAATATTAAAACATGGAGGATTGAATAATAACAATAATTTCATGATAACATGGTATAAAATCAATAGTACATGGAGATTCATGGATGAAATCATAATTTAAAATCAAATAACTTGAAAAGATCAAAACTTGATATTTCAATAGTTTATTTGGACTCCATAGATGAAAGGAATCCATGGATGAACATCGAACATACCTTAACTCATAAATTTCTGAAAGTTCTTGGTGAATTCTTGAGGGTTGGCCTTGAATTTGAGAGCTAGGGTTTGTATTTTAGAGAGAAAGCTCTTGAATTTTGGGGGAAAATTGAGTGAATAACGAACTTAAAATGTTTTTAGGGCTTAAATATCATACCTGGGTGGATTAAAATAATGGAAAAGGACTGTTTTAACCCTGGGCGACACTTTTATTTTTCATCAATTTTTTCCAAAAACACACCACTGGCGCGATGCGGTGCTATCGTATCGTGTCATTAGAATTGGACAACTAAAAAAATGCACAGTGGCGCGATGCGGTGCAATCGTGTTGCCACCTTGTTTGCGACCTGGAATCTCACCACAATGTGGTGATATCGCGTGGGATCACTGAAAATTGACAATTCTAAACTGAGCCTATGGCACGACGCGCCAACATCACAGAGGCCCACTGGAATTTGCCGAATGGGAAATTAGCCTGCTCCGCGATGCGCTAAGGGTTAGAATGACGGGGTTTAATGACAAAAACTTAAAATTGCCATAACTTCTTACCCGGTTATCGGATTTGAGCGAATTTTATATCATTGGAAAGCTAATTGAATTTCCTACGCAATGGCAGGCTTTTAAATTGGAAAATAATGAGTGTTTCCAAAATTTTATATAAAAATACTCATGTATTGGAAATTAAATTATGTTAGGGAAATACGGGGTATTATAGAAGCATAGTAATGTTTTAGGTAGGGGAGAAGATGATCTTGAATACAAAAATTTTGATGTGATTTCTCGAGCTAAGGTGATAGGTGAAGGGTGAAAGAGAAGATGAACTTTCAGTATGTGAAGTAGTTAGGAAGTATATATGTGGCGAAAATCTTTGTGAGAATGATTGAAGTTACTGGTTTTAGTGGAGAGATCTATAAAATTAGTATAGTAGAGATAGGCTTGAATGTTGTGATTGTTGGATACTTAAACCGATGTGCTATATAAGGTTAGTACTCCATGATTTATAGCCTGGGGTTGTTTGATTATAGTGATAAGATGGAGAGGTATTCTTAAAGGAATGTAAAGTATAGAGTACCATAGCTTAAGCTAGCACCTTTTTACTCTGGGTTAAGCTTTAACATGGGAGTTCGATGCAATTAGACTCAAGCTCTAGTAGTTATGTTTTTAGCGAGAGGATTATAATATTGAGATATTGAAATGTGATAGTCATAGCTGAAAGCATAATTGAGAAGCGGCGCAAAAATATAAAGGCTATTAGACGTATCATTTGAGGTAGGGAATATTTCTATTCTATTTTTATGTCTTACGAGAGTCTCAGTCCAAGTCGTGTAACAATCGTAATCATACCGAGGATTCTTAGGAAAATTCATGCCTTGCAATGTTATGATCATGTGCCATATAACACATGCCAAGAACATGTCTATGTCAAGTTTCGTTATCTCATGATTTAGGCTTACATGATTTACTTGGTGATGTCATGAAGATCTTCTTGAAAATGTTTAAGTATAGTTACTTGAAAGGTGGACTTGTGTTTTGAATATAGTTAAGTGTGGTCACTTGAGAAATGAGTTAGTGACTTGAAAATGTTCAAGTGTAGGTACTTGAAATGTGAACTTGTGTTTTAAATTTAGTTAAGCGCGGTCACTTGAGAAGTGCATTAGTGAATTAGGGTTTAGGAGGTGATGTTGTTGGTGACTTTCTTAGTTGAAAATGCTTAAGTTTTGGTGACTTTAAAAGTGAACTTTTATTTAGGAGTTGATGTGGTTGGCTACTTTATTTTTTGAACATGCTTAAGTGTCGGTGACTTTAATAGTGAATTAGTTTCGTTGGTGCCTTTGTTAGTTGAAAATGCTTAAGTGTCGGTGACTTTAATAGTGAATTAGAGTTTAGGAGGTGATGTTGTTGGTGACTTTATTAGTTGAAAAAGCTTAAGTTTTGGTGACTTTAAAAGTGAATTTTTGTTTAGGAGGTGATGTGGTTGGTTACTTTATTTGTAGGTTCCTTTGTTAGTTGAAAATGCTTGATCTAATTACTTGAATCTGATTGATTGCGTAGATGAAACCTGATTATAGCTGGATATATTACCGGAAAAATGAGAATAGAATGGGTATTAGGGAGGAATTTATTGAGGGTGTTAAAAGATTTGTTGAACATGCTAAGACACTTGATCTTTGGACACATTTTCGGGTAATTTGTTGTCCTTGTGTTAGATGTGATGGTATAAATCTTGTAACTGAAGAAGATGTAAAGGAATATCTTTATAGAAAGGGGTTTCATGAGGACTTTTTAAGAATGGTTGGTATTCATGGTGATGTTGTGCAAAATAACGGAGAAAGTAGTAGGTCTACAGGGCATAATGAATATCAAGATACTAGGATGAGAGAAATGGTGCACGATGCTTTTGGGATCCAATACGGGGTTGACTTTAGGGAAAATGTTGAAGATGTTCCTAATAGCGAAGCGGGCAATTTCTATGAAGAATTGCATGCTGCTAGTCATCCTTTTTTAGACGAGTGTCCGCACTCTCGTTTGTCTGTTGTTGTTACATTATTAAGTATTAAATCTTACTGGAATATTGCAGAAGGCGGAATGGACTCAATTATAGACTTTATAAAGAGTTAGTTGACCCTGGCTTGGAGCTGAGCTATTTGAAGCATACAACCTCTTCAACCTTGGTATAAGAGGTAAATAATGCATCGCCTTAATAGCTATTTGATTTACAGTAAAACCACGCTTATATCGAGGGTGCTGACAAAACTTACAGAACTCTAGGTTAGCATCTCCCTTAAAGTATAACATGCAGCCATTTTCACAACAATCAATTCTAACTGAGGAGAGACCTAACTTTGACACCAATATTTTTGCCTTATAGAAATAATCAGGAACCTCCAAGTCGGAGTCAACTAACTCTTTAATAAAGTCTATAATTGAGTCTATTCCGCCTTCCGCAATATTCCAGTCAGATTTAATACTTAATAATCTAACAGCAACAGACAAACGAGAGTGCGAGCACCCTTCAAAAAAAGGATGACTAGCAACATGCAATTCTTCGTAAAAAAAAATAAAAAAAATCCGAACACTTGTGGTCGGTTTTTGCCTTTTTTTTTAGTAGTGCGTCCTTAAGTTATTGGATATTAAAGTCCAATTATGATAATTCTTTTGCATGCCCTTGCTGTTTACCTCTGGTAGCTTGAGTTTTTTCTTGGCTGCATAAATGATTTATTGCGTACATACTAAACCTCTTAATGTGTTTTCTTCAAATGGTCTTGACATCCTGCTTATAGTCCTCCTGATGGATCAATGTCGTTATTAGACTGAATGGTCTTGTATAGTTATCTTAATATTTTAATCAAAATGGCAGAATCGTCAGACTAATCAAGCATCATATATTCAGCCTTAAGGTCAGTATACGAAAAATCCAGTTAGTATGGCTATATATTCTAGTTGTTGCCCTTCTTTTATTACTCCAACTAAATTGACATCCATATTTAGGAACTAATCCTACTATGCGAACAAGGGCACTGTTGATGATATTCTCCATTTCTAGCATTGTGCTAGTCATTAAAAACTAGCAAAGTCCATCAATCCCATTATTTACCCCCCTTCATTGATAATTATCGAGCCCTGTGCATTTCATAAATAAAGGTGTTGTAGCTCTTAAAATCAACGTCTATTCTATAACAAACATTGAATCATTTGACAAGATGATTCAAGCACAATCATCATAGCATTAACAAGATTTCTAGCCAATTTAGATTCTTTCATTGGGGAAAATGAGTAATTATAATAGCAAACTCCACCCTGTTCTGATCTTCTTTTGAATAACACTAGCTTTATTTTGTTAAACTCTAGTCCCCAGGAATATATGATCCAACTAGGTCAACATTATTTCCTTACAAAAAAAGACTCTTAAGACTTTATACTTGAAGACTTCATTCAGTCTTTTGATATTTTCAATCACAAAGTATCATTATGAGATGGTATTACTGGTGGTTGCCCCTTTTATCAATCATTGGATTCCCAAATATCTATCCTACTTTAACAGTTGTACAAAAGTTTCTTGTATAAATTGCTTATTTCGAACTTGCCCTTTGAAACTCTTATCTTGATAGATAACCACATGCATTGTTGGGCCAATTATGTGAGTTTGAATAAGATTCTCATGTGTTTTAACAACATTTTTTATCAGAGCGATCTCTGAAATAGTGGTGGTTTATTGCAAACACTAGGAGGGTTTAATTGCCTCTTACTTGCTAATGAGGTAGTATAACTTCTGAAATTGTTTGAGTTTGTCCTGAATTGTTGATCACTTTTTTCCCTTCACTGCCAGGTTTCAATCATAATCAACGTCCTGCTCCTATGTACTGTTAGATTTTTGCCCTGATTTTTTTACCAACTTTAAGTTTTACTTTTCTTGAAAGAAAAATAAAAGTAATACCATAATTACTTTTACTTTTCTGAAAGGAAAATATAAAATTTTTCCATATTTGGCAAACCTTTTATTGGAGGAAAGGTTTTGGAATTCTATATAATAGAACGCCCCCCTTCTCGTACAAAAAATACAATAGCATTCACAATGTAGTCATAGTTTTGTTTAGGGAGAGATTTTCTCTCTCATTAGTTTCTATGTTTTTTAATATTAGGTTTTTAATATATAGGCCAATTGACTGAACTATATCAATAATATGTCTTTTTAGTATATTTTTTTTGTCATCTGAATTATCGTTCAATGGTTTGCAATCAATAGCTTCCTCATGACACCCTCTAAATTTTGAACCCAACAAGTGGTATCAGGGCCTACAGCTCAAAAGTCTAATTGTTTGGTGAAACGAGATTAAAGACATGTTCAAAGAGGTTTCAAATCAAGTTGAAACCAGTTTGGTGATAATGACGATTTTGTCTAGCTACATGTGGAAAAGAAGTTTTAAGAATATTTCAACATTCCTGTTGTTGCATCTTTAAAAATAAAATATTTATTTTTAACCCACTTTTAACTATAATATTTTAAATCTTATTTTTAATCATGGAAAGCAGCAATGATGAAGATTTTGTGAAGAACGAAGTTCATGCATGTGAAGAAGGTGGATCAAATATATTTCAAGAAAATCAAGCCAAAAAGGGGAGATTTGTTAGGGTTTTTGCCCTGATTTTCTTACCAAGTTTAAGTTTTACTTTTCTTGAAAGAACAATAAAAGTAATACCATAATTACTTTTACTTTTCTGAAAGAAAAATATAGAACTTTTCCATATTTGGCAAACCTCTTTCGTGGAGGAAAGGTTTTGGATATATAGAAGACTCCCCCTTCTCATACAAATGAGAGTTTTGTTTATGAAGAAATTTTCTCTCTCATTTGTTTCTATATTTTTTAATATTAGGTTTTTAATATATAGGCCAATTCACTGGACTATATCAATAATATGTCTTTTTAGTGTGTTTTTCTTTGTCATCTGAATTATCGTTCAATGGTTTGCAATCAATAACTTCCGCATGACGCCCTTTCAATTTCGAACCCAACATGTAATTCTATTAACTCCTTCAATCGGCATCACATCAGGAAGGCGTTAGGTGAGGTCTATCTCAATCAAGATTTGTGCATATGAAATTCGTTCATGTTGAGCTTTTTGTCTTCTTTAAACACTAAAAGTCAAGTACTTCTATCTTTGCAATTGAACAAGAATGAAGAGTGTTCCTTCCTTAATCAGAGGTCTCGAATTCGAGCTTTGGGTATAAAAATTTTTTGGTAGGGAGCGCTTTCCTAAATAGGTCTTGTGTGGTGCTAGTCTGAATTAGTCAGGCTCCAAAGTGGGTACCACATGAAAAATAAAAAAAAATGAAGAAAAACTGTTGAAAATCATACGGAAAATAATTGAACACGAGTATATATGAAATTTATCACAACTTAACAAAAACAAATTTACCACTTTATTGAATTAATTTAAAATAGTACTTTGAAAGTTTCAAAATAAAATCAAGTGATCAAGTCGCGAGTGCACTGCTTTTGCGAGTGGCTTATCATCTTTGTAAATGACAAAACCCTCTCAACAATCTTGAAGCAAGAAGAATTCTTGTAGAAGGATAATCTTAAGTTCAAGCAGGAATTGAAATTATTTTAGGATTTAATTTTTGATTAATGCCTAAATATATTTTACAAGGGAAAAGGGGCACATTTGTCCTTGGTTATACTTTTTGGTTATATTTGTCCCTGTCATTCAACTTTAGGCACATATTTGTTCTTGGACTATAAAGTCCTATATAGACACTTTCACTATTCTACATGGCGCCAACATCATCATAATTAAAATTTATTTTTTTATTTAAATTTCAACTCAACTCAACTCTCATTAAAACCCAATACCAATCCACCCACATTTGAAGACTCATCTAATCCAACTCATATACCTTTTTCCATGTAGGATAATGAAAGTGGGGCGACATAGGACTTAACAACTCAAGGAGAAATACGTGTCCAAAGTTGGATGGCAAGAGCAATTATAATCAAAAAGTATAACGAAGGACAAATATGACCTTTTACTAATAATACAAGGGCAAATATGACCCTTTTTTCCTTTTTACAATCAAATTTATATTGAAAGCCTGTTGACTAGAAGCATCCAACAGGGCCTCGCAGGGTAAAATATATAAATGATCCTCCTTTTGAGTTACTTTGGTTTTTTGAACCTATAAGAAAAGTCCTACAAAACTATTCTTCCTTCTTTTTTATGTATATGACAAATACTTATTTACCCCTCTATACCTCAAATATTTTTGAACAACTTTCTATGCTCATTTTTCTTTCAAATTCTATTTTTTTTCTCTTTGATTTTTATTTTTTCTAAAATTTTTTCTTACCTCCTTTTTCCTTTTCTCCTCTCAACTTCTATTATTTTTTTATATTTTTCTCTCTTTTTTTTCTCCTTTTTTTTATTTTTTCAACCTTTGTTTTTTGTTTTGTCTTTTTTCTTTTACCTTTATTTTTTTCCTTTCCTCCTCTCAACTTCTATTTTGCTCTTTTTTCCTTTTTTTTTATTTTCTTTGATTTTTATGCTTTGGCTTCTTTATTTTTTTAATTTTATCAACCATCCTTTTTTCCTCAGCCCTTTTTTCTTTTCTTTTTTTTCCTTCTCTTTTCTTCGATTCCTTCCAAACAACAAGTTTCGCCTCATAGTAAGAGTTGAACACCACCACAATGTCTTTTAATTTATAAGAAGTTCTATAACTCTTGCCTTAGAAGCAAGACTTAGCTTGCCAAAGGAATAAGTTATTCCCTACAAGCAAAGGTTGACACTATCACATTATGTCTTTCTAACATCCCGTACTATTCTTAGCTCAGTTCATCTTTTAGTTGCATGCATAAGGGGCTTAAGGTCTGAAATTTATCTAAGAGTTGGGGATTTAGTCATTTCAAGGCCTCCTAATTTTGATGATTTTTAAATTAGTCTTTTCGACCCTGAGGCATTGGTTTTTGAGTTAATTCATGTTCAGGGATGTGAGAAGTATTCCTCGGGAAAGTTTCAGATTTTTCGAACAAGATTTGGGTCACGTTTGGATCACAAATCCAGCAAGTCACCGCGATAGGGCTGCGTCGTGGTGACATTCCCTTTGGAACGTACATCGCATCGCGGTGAAGGTGTTTTCGTCCAGTTCTTGATTTATAATTTGAATGCATGTGTCATGATCTTTATCCTAGTGTGTTAAGTGATTATTAGGTGAAAAATGTTCATAGAAATCACTTAGAGTAAAGTTGAGCTAAGTGCCTTTGATTCGTCCAAAGTGTAGTATTCGATTCTACAAGGGTCAACTTTGAACGTGTATAACTTTTGATATATGGGGAATTTTTCATCTCAAGATCAGCCAAATTATAGATAATTGAGTCAGCTTTCCAACAATACAAATTTCTCCTTAATCCGATACCCGAGCAAAACTATTATAGTTTGAACCAGTAAGCCATAGCGATAAATCCGTGTCGCGATGAGTGTACAAAATACAGTTACAGATTTTAAAATATCAGAAGGGAAATTGGGTCTTTTTCCCCCCAACCCAATCATTCATAACATGACTTGGGCATCGATTAGGGTATTTTTTTGCCATTATTCTCCAATTATCCTCCCGAGAAAATTATTCCCTTTCCTAAGAACACAATTTCAATTCCTTATCCCCAAGAAATCAGGAATTCAATCTTTCCAAGATCAAGATCCTTCAAGAAAACATCAAGATTAGGGTTTCATCCCCAAGTTAAGAAACTTAAGGTATGTGGGGCTATCCTAAATCTCATGGGCATAGGTTTTACAATTTTTACAAGCTTTAAAGATATATATGCACTATATGCTATGAGTTTTGGTAAATTGTTTTAAGAGCATGCATTATGAAATCAATTCGATGAAATTATGTAATTGTCAGAGGTTTTTTCCATAAGTTTGATTTATAATATCGTGCATATGTGATTTGAATTCGAAAGATGATTTACGAATGTAATTTGTGAAATCCCACTCCCCATAGTGAAATTTATGGTCTTTGCATGTTATGAATTGAGAATTGGGTTTGAGAGGATGAATTTTAAGCCCTTTTTTATTGTGAGATTTATGTATAACTAAGTGTTGGGGCTGCTTTATGAATGATGATGTTTTATCGAGTCCTAAATGCCTCTTGGTGAATTATACTTTGTTATTTCATACATATTTTAAGGAGGCTATTCTTGTTCTAAAGGCTCTTGTGTCCTAATGGAAATAATGCATGAATTAAATGATTGAATTGACCACCGCATGTTTAAGTCTTGAAAAGAGAGTGTGTTTACCTAAGTTTTTAAATGCTTTTGAAATGAGAACTCTTTCATGTGATATTTAAATGTTTTGGGTGGTCATTAACATGATTTTTGAATGAAAGGGCTATGGATATGATACGATATGATATGGATTACAAGTCTAGGTATGACGATACCTATTATGAAAAGCCCTTAATTATGAAAGCAAAGAATGTTTTAAAAGCATGAAGCATGATTTTCAAGGACTAAAATTGGGCTTAAAGAGAGCTAGTTGGTTACCCGAAGAAGGCTTGAGTTCAAGTGACTCGTAGCCCAAATATGTGTTATGTTGATACGGGTTTATTATGTCCCAAATTAGGGATTTTATGTTGGTAATGGACCTGCAACATAGCATGTATGATTTTTCCAATTGTTAAGGCAAACTCAAATTGGGGGCCTGGCCGCTAGGCTATGAGCGGAATCCATATAGACTATGGATTTCTATGTATGTAGGGTGATCCATCTAGCTTAGAAGTAATTCACAGAATTGAGTCAGTGTTTTTACAAGAATGGTTGAAGATGATCAAAATTATGCCCGTGTATTTTCAAATGTTTTATGCTGATATGTTTTTATTGAATGCTCTCACCTATGTTGAAGAAAAATATATTTTGTTTTTGGATTGTTCTACGTACCATACTTTCGAGTATTGACCCTCTATATTTTAGGTTTTGTGGTATAGTCCCATGGTTCATCACATCAGTACACTTGGGATATGACAGAAATAGGTGAGCCATCCATCTTTCGGAAGGCATTTACTTATATGTTTAATCTTTTAGTATATGGTCCAGCCGAGGGCTTGTCCCGATCTAGATAGTTAGTTTTCATTAGAGGCTTCGTAGACGAGAGTTGAATATTGTATTATCATAACCTTCTTGACACAGTTTGTATTATAGTAAATCTTCATTGATTATTATTATATCTTTCACAATTTGATTTATGTATGGATTATGTTCATGATAGCATATTATGGGGTCTCTCAGACCTTTGAGGTTTGGTATGCCCGTCGTGGCCACGGCCTCAATTTGGGTTATGAAAAACTTGGTATCAGATCATGGTTCTGGGTCCCAGGGTGTCTACGAAGCCGTATCTAGTAGAGTCTTACTTATGGGTGTGTTGTGTACCACACTTATAATTAGGAGGCTATCGGGCATTTATGAGTTGTTTCTTATTCTTTCATACTTTAATTTGTGCTATAGTGTCGTCCATATGAAAGTTATCCAAATTCCTTCCTTGCTCTAATTTTATTAGCTATGTCTCATTGTCGAGTTGATTCAAGTACAAAAGCTTATATTCTAAATGATGTGGTCCTTTCTAATTGAGTCATAATAGAGTATTAAATAGAACAAGGACTTGAGAGGAGTCCATTAGTGCTTCAAGGTGTATTGATTTGAGTGTATAACTCTATCTTAATGAAATCGTGCTTTCAGTCTGATGTATGAAGCGTATTCAGTCCCTTTTCAAAATTCTTATTGCAGACTTCATTCTTTAGGGTAATGAGAGATAGCAGAATGTTGGAACAATATTTCCACCCTAGTAGTAGTATATGTTAAAGTGTCATGACCTATCGGTAGTAAGATGGTCAAGAAGTTGGTGATATAAAGTCACAAGGTTAGAAGTCAGAGTGAGGGTGAATTTTACGTAAATAAATAGTTTTAGTTGTATAACCCTTGACTGAGGGGTGGTTTGCTCTTTTATGGTGATTGGCTAATATTGTAGCAAGATTTTTAGAGTGTATGGTAGTTTGTGGAGGAAGTATTTGGCTATGATTATTATTCATTAAAAATAGGGAAAAAGCCTAGAGCGGATAGTTATGGTGGTTATAGAAATCATTTAGGGGTTGTGAATGAAAATGGGTAGATTAGTCAATAAGTTATGGGTAAAGACTCATTGGTGTATATGAAATTTGAAGGCAATGGAGATGTATGTATGGATAAGTAAATATGATGTGAAGAAGTAGAATATAATGATAAGATTGTAATGGGTTATAATATAAGATTAAGATCGACTATCCCTATTATGTGACTTTACCCCCCTTGATTATATTTTGTCAAAGTCGTTATAAACTTGTACTACATGTGAAGATGTATGTAGTAGATTTTGAGGTATGGTAATAATGTCATGTAGAGGATGAACTATGGGTCATAGTTAAGTGAAATAAGGGACTTAGGTTGATATTTCTATTAGATTGATTAGTATAGTATATGGCATGCTTCATAAGATTGGTGTTGTTAGACAATAGGCTTAAACTTTAGATGTGGAGTGTAGTAGAAAAAAATAGTATCTAAAGATTGATAATGCATGTTTTATGCGGATAAATTAGTTGGCTTGAGGTACGGTTTGAAATAACCTAGGTGGGCAACTTGTGGAATAAGGAATGGATAATTGTGATATATATAATATATATTCATGAGGACTAGTGTTAAAAATGATGAATTTTGGTTGAGTCATTTAGTGGATAAGGGCGTAAGTATATAAGAAATAAGTTGAACGCTGAGGTAGCATTTTGTTAGATAAGGTTTGATGTGTATGAGTGTCACTTGTACCTAGATCTCATTCTCAAATTTTTGTAGTATGGAGAAGTTTGGGGACTTGTTGTATGGTGTTATTTAGAGTTAAATTGAGGAAATATAGGTAGGCAATATGCGTCTTTGGTATTGTTTTTCAAATGTTATTAAGTTGTAAGTTATGTGATTAGAGGTCTAATGTTAGTGTGTTAAGTAGTAGAGAATGAACCATTATGTGATAATGAGTGTGGATGTGTATGCTCATGAGAGCGTGAGTTGTAGGGTGATAGCTATAGAGGCTGGCAAAAGTTAAGAGTAGCATTCTCGAAAAGCAACGCCTTCAGAGTATAGTTTATTAGGGGGAGTTTAGTGTTTATGAGTATAGTGATACCTCCCTTTTGTGATGAGAGTTGTGGGTATAAATTTGATAAGAGGTTATATCCTCAAGTTTAGGCTTGTGACTTTGATCTAAGGGGGAGATAGTGAATTAAGTTATTTCCCAAATTTTCTTGTGGTGTCAAGTTTCCAGTAAGAATCATGATAAACCAATTCCTATTCAAGCAAACTCCCCCTACTTCAATTTGAATGGACATCTATCAATGTCTTATATATTCAAGTCATGTCCATGTCTAAGGTTTGAGCTCTTTATGTAACCATGTCATGTTCTAACCTCCAAACTAGAAGCAATAATGTCCCTCAGTGATCCAATATTCCAAGTATCCAAGATCTATGTTATGTTTCTCATGATCCATAAACATTCATGTCTCATATCATGTTTGGTCCTAAGAAAATATATTTTTATATGTCACTGAATCATTCTATGTCAGGTTTAGCCAAACTGATAAAGTTTATGAAAACTCATGACTATCTCAGCTCTGAAAATGAGAAACAATAGCTTCAAGTGACAATCCTTGTCTCAGTCGTTGACCCCCATGAGTTCCACCTTTATGTTATACCGCTCATGATAATGCTAATATATTTCTCACTGTGCTCAGTCCTAAGAACTCATGTTGTATAGGTTTACGTCTGAACAACTCTCTATCTATGATCCAGACACCTGATATATGGAGAACTTCATGTCTATTGTATTATATCTTTATCTCATATCCCACCTTGAGTAGTGCATTGAGTATATGGTATAATCAAATAGTGTTGCTCCTTTTATTGATGCATATGATCGGGTCCCTCAATGGCCCTCCAAATGATAGTATGATTATAGTTATGGAAGAGTAGTAGTGACTTAGGAAGGGGGAGTAGATGTTCTTGAATGTGAAAATTTTGATGTGATTTCTTCAGCTAAGGTTATAGGTAATGGGGGGAGAAAGACGTGGACTTTCGTTATGTGAAATAGTTGGGAAGAAGGTATGTGGCGAAAATATTTATGAGAGTGATTGAAATTGTTGGTCTTAGTGGGAGATTCATGAAGTAGGTATAGTAATGATAAGCTTGAATGTTGTGATTGATGAAAACACAAACCAATGTGCTATGTGGTTAGTACTCCCTGAATTAAAACCCGAAGGTGTTTGGCGGTAGAGATAAGGTGAAGTAATATTCTTATATGGGGTCCCATAGCTTAAGCTATTAACTCTTTTCTCCGAGTTAGGCTTCAACATAGAACTACCATGCAGTGGGATCCAAACTCCTGTGGTTAAATGTGTGATGGGTGAATTGTAAGTTGGAAATAATGAAGTATGTTATTTAATATTAGGGCATAGTTGAGTAGTGTCTCTAAGTTTAAGTTTATTCGTTGTATCTTGTAAGGAAGAGAATGCTTTTATTCCTATCTTCTGTGAAATCATATTTCATGATTATACCGATGTAAATCAGGCCGATTATCACCAAATTAACTCATGCCTTGTGTTGTGATGGTTATGATTCATAGAACTCATGTGCAAGATCATCCTTATATTAAGTTTCATTACCTCATGCTTCATGAATACGCATTTCACAAGAGGTTATCATGAAGCTCTTTTGATGTCTTTGCATATTTGGTTGAGGAAA
This sequence comes from Capsicum pubescens, assembly GCA_030864215.1. Taxonomy (NCBI): domain Eukaryota; kingdom Viridiplantae; phylum Streptophyta; class Magnoliopsida; order Solanales; family Solanaceae; genus Capsicum; species Capsicum pubescens. The sequence goes on from CM061544.1 coordinate 263,229,153, forward strand.
ATTGTTCAGTGCGAGGTTACATTCTTTATTCAATACTTTTAGAGATTCAACAAGTTCCCACCCATCATTCGGGTATGAATGATCCTAAGGTGGAGATAATGTAACACCTCGTACTATTCTTAGCTCAGTTCAACTTTTAGTTGCATGCATAAGGGGCTTAAGGCCTGAAATTTCTCTAAGTATGGGGATTTAGTCATTTCAAGACCTTTTAAATTCGACGATTTTTAAATTGGTCTTTCCGATCTCGAGGCATTGGTTTTTGAGTTAATTCATGTTCAGATATGTGACAAGTATGCCTCAGGAAAGTTTTGGATTTTTCAGAAAAGGTTTGGGTAACGTTTGGATCACGAATCCAGCAAATCACCGCGATAGGGCCGCGTCGCGGTGACATTCCCTTTGGCACATACATCGTGTAGTGGTGAAGGTGTTTTCGTTCAGTTCTTGATTTATAATTTGAATGCATATGTCATGATCTTTACCTAATGTGTGAAGTACTTATTAGGTGAAAAATGTTCATAGAAATCACTTAGAGCAAAGTTGAGCTAAGAGCCTTTGATTCGTCCAAAGTGTGGTATTCGATTCTACGAAGGTCAACTTTGAATGTGTATAACTTATGATATATGTGGAATTTTTCAGCTCAAGACCCACCAAATTGTAGATAATTGAGTCAGCTTTCCAACTATACCAATTTTTCTTAATCTGATACTCGATCAAAAAGTTATGACCATTTTAGTCTGAACCAGTTATGACCATTTTAGTCCCCCTCAACCCAATCTTTCATAACACGACTTGGGCATCAGTTAGGGTATTTTTTAGCCTTCTTCTCCAATTATCCTCCCATAAAAACCATTCACTTTCCCAAGAACACAATTTTAATTCCTTATCCCCAAGAATTCAAGCTTTCCAAGATAAAGTTCTTTCAAGAAATCACCAAGATTAGGGTTTCATCCCCAAGTTAATAAACTTAAGGTACGTGGGACTATCCTAAATCTCATGGGCATAGGTTTTATGATTTCTACAAGCTTTAAAGATATATATGCACATATATGCTATGAGTTTTGGTAAATTGAATTAAGAGAATGCATTGTGAAACCAATTTGATGAAATTATGTAATTGTCATGGGGGGTTTTCATAAGTTTGATTTATAATCTCGTGCATATGTGATTTAAATTCGAAAGATGATTTACGAATGTAATTTATGAAATCCCACTCCCCATGATGAAATTTATGGTCTTTGCATGTTATGAGTTGTGAATTGGGTTTGAGAGCATGAATTTTAAGCCCTTTTTATTGTGAGATTCATTGATACTAAGTGTTATGGTTGCTTTCTGAATGGTGATGTTTTCTCGAGTCTTAAATGTCTCTTGGTCAATTATACTTTGTTATTTCATATGTTTTAAGGAGGCTATTCTTATTCTAAAGGCTCTTGTGTCCTAATGGAAATAATGCATAAATTAAATAATTGAATTGACCACTGCATGTTTAAGTCTTGAAAAGAGAGTGTGTTTAGATAAGTTTTCATGTGCTTTTGAAATGAGAACTCTCTCATGTGATGTTTAAATATTTTGGATTGTCATTAACATCAGTTTTGAATGAAAGGGATATGGATATGATACGATATGATATGGCTTGCAAATCTAGGTATGACGATACCTATTATGAAGTGCCCTTAATTATGAAAGCAAAGAATGTTTTAAAAGCATAAAGCATGGTTTTAAATGACTAAAATTGATCTTAAAAAGAGCTAGTTGGTTACCCGAAGAAGGCTTGAGTTCAAGTGACTCATTGCCCGAACCGTGTTTTGCCGATATGGGTTTATTGTATCCCAGATCAGGGATTTTACATTGGTGATGGCCATGTGGTGTAGCAGGTATGGTTTTTCCCAATTCTTTCGGCAAACTCGAATTAGGGGCCTGGCCGCCGGGCTATGGGCGAAATCCTTATAGCCCGTGGATTTCTATGTATGTAGGGTGACCTATCTAGATCAGAAGTAATTCACAGAGTTGAGTCAATGTTTTTACAAGAATGATTAAATCTCATCAAAATTATGCCTGTGTATTTTTAAATATTTTATGATGATATGCTTTTATGAAATACTCTTACCTATGTTGTATAAAAATATATTTTATTTTTAGATTGTTCTACGTACTAGTACTTTTGAGTATTGACCCCTTATATTTCAGGTTCTCCGTTTTAGTCCCATAGTCCATCACATCAGTATAACACTTGGAATATGACAGAAATGATTAAGCCATCCATCTTTTGGAAGGCATTTACTTATATGTTGAGTCTTTCAGTATATGGTCCAGCCGGGGGCTTTGTCCCAGTCTAGATAGTTAATTTTCATTATAGGCTTCGTAAATGAGAGTTGAGTATTGTATTTTCATAACCTTATTGACACAATTTGTATTATAATAAATCTTCATTGATTATTATTATATCTTCAATATTTTGATTTATGTATGAATTATGTTCATGATAGCATGTTATGGTGTCTCTCGGGCCTTCGAAGTTTGGGATGCCCGTCGCTGCCAGGGCCTCGATTTGGGTCATAACATTCTTGATTTATAAGATTTTCTACAACACTAACCTTAGAGCCAAGACTTGATCCAAGGACTTTCAAACAATAAGTTACTCCTCATGGACTAGAATTGACACTACCACATTGTGTCTTGATTTATGAGATACTCTATAACTCTTACCATAAAGGCAAGACTCAAGTTACGCCCCATGGGCTAAAGTTGACACTGCCACATTGTGTTTTGATTTATAAGATGCTATGTTACTCTTACCTTAGAGGCAATACTTAACCTAACGACTTTCAAATTATAACAAGTTACGCCCCATGGGTAAGAGTTGACACTACCACATTGTGTCTAGAATTATGAGATGTTCTATAACTCTTGTCTTAGAGGCAAGACTTAGCCTAAGGACTTTTAGATTACAAAAAGCTACACCTCATGAGTAAGAGTTAACACTACCGCACTGTGTCTAGATTTATGAGATGTTCTATAACTCTGGCCTTAGAGGAAAGACTTAGCCCGAGGGATTTCAAACAACAAATTACGCCCTATGGACAAGAGTTGACACTACCACATTTCATCTTGATTTTTGAGATGTCCTATAACTCTTCTTTAGAGTCAAGACTTAGCCCAATGACTTTTAAACAACAAGTTACATCCCATGGACAAAAGTTGACACTACCACATTATGTCTTGATTTATGAGATGTCCCATAACTCTTGTCTTAGAGGCAAGACCTAATCCAAGAACCTTCAAACATCAAGTTACACCTTGCGTTTAGATTTATGAGATGCTCTAGAAGTCTTGCCTTAGAGCCAAGACTGAGATGATGACTTTAAAAAAATAATAAGTTATGTCCCATAGACAAAAGTTGACATTGTCACATTGTGTCTTAATTTATGAGATGTTCTATAATTGCCTTAAAAGCGAGACTTAGCCCAAGGACTTTCAGACAATAAGTTGCGTCTTACGAGAAAGAGTTGATACTACCACATTGTGTCTTGATGTATGAAATGTTCCATAACTCTTGCATTAGAGGAAAGACTTATCCCAAAAAACTTTCATACAATCACTCATACCCTTAAGTTTACTTTGATATCAATGAAATAAGATCCTCTTTGCGGATTATCCAACTTTATGTTCATTAGCAAAAAATAATAGATGTCGAAAAAAAAGAAAAAAAAAAGATTGAGAAAAAAGAGAAGAAAAAAGAGAACAATAAAAAAAAATGAGAAGAAATAAACAAAAATAAAAATAAAGCTTGATATAAATGCAAAAAAGAAGAAGAAAGAATTGAAAAAAAATTAAAAAATAATAGAAAGATAAAGGTTGAGGCATAATGAATTAAAAAAAAAAAGAAATAAAAAACAAATGATATTTTAGAAAAAAAGAGAAGAAAAAATAAAAAATAAAAGAAAATAAAGGTTGAGAAAAATGAATTAAAATAAGAAAAAATGAGGAAAGAAACAATAAAAATGAAGGAAAAAGAAAAAATAGAAGTTGAAAGACATTGAACATGAAAGTATAAAAACATGAGGTATATAGGAGCAAAAAAGTACTTATTTTATATACATAAAAAGGATGGAAGGCATCTTTAAAGACTTTTTTATGGGGGATAAAAAAGTAAAGTCACCCACTATGAAGGTATTTCCTGTAATTTCCTGAGCCTCGCAGGTTTAGAATTCGAACACAAAATGGGCTTTTCAAAACTATAGTTCAATCACAAAGGCTTACTTTACTCTTTAGGGTATATTAGTATAACTCTTGTGTAATTTTAAGTACGAAAAATGATCAAAAATACTCTTAAACTATTTGAAATGGAGTAAAAATATTTTTCATTAATTTTTTGGCTCAAAAATACCCCTCTGTATAACTGAATGACACTAAACATACCACGTGAACAAAAAAAAACACTTGAAGAGTCCACGTCAACATCTATTTGGAAAATACCTCATTAATACATTCGTCCACTTAATAACAATCATCAGCCCATGAGAGAAGAAGCTGAGAAAGTTCAATTTACTTACCATCTATAAATTAATCTTCACTTACAAAAAATAAAAGCTCAACTCTTTATCATCTAGTTACCAGTCACAAAATGATCCTTCTTTAGGTGAAAGTTGCAAGAATATTTCCTTACCAGTACTCTTGATAACGTTCAAGATGTCTCATCGAAGGAAGAAACTTGTAGGATGGACGAGATATCCTGTAAACTCAATCTGTCAAGCAATTTTAATTCAATAAATTCAATTTACTATTTTACTGATAAGTTGATAAATAATGAATCTATGCACTTAATAATTAGTATTGAATAACAATTTCTTGTCTTCTACATCATATTTTTTAGGGATGATGAATTAAGGAGCTCTCATAATCTTAATAAAAGAGTTGGGCTAGTTTAGACACAAGATTATGCCATCACAATATTGAACTTTCCCAACTTCTTGTCTCTTAAGCTAATGATGGTTATTAAGTGGGTTGATGGATTAAATGAAGGATTTTCTATGTGTACGCTGATATGGACTGTTCAAATGATTTTTTTTTTATCTACATGGAATGTTTGGTATCATTTCGTTAGTTAGAGAGGTATTTTGGAACCAAAAATTTAATAGAGAGGTATTTTTTAGCCAAAAAACTAACAAAAAATATTTTTGCTTCATTTCAAATAGGTAAGAGGTACTTTGCCCTTTTCCATTTAAGTATCTCTCAAATTTTCTTTCTTAATGATATTAATACTAAAACACCACCTATAATTTGCATAACCCATCAAATTTGAAAGGCGGAATTCATCGACAGACACTTAAACTTATCACGATCTTTCACTTTGGCACCTAAAGTAGACGGTGTTCATTTTTGATACCTCAACTAGCATTTCGATGTATCATTTTGACACTTTTTGCTGAGTTATCATTTCTCGTGTGCTACACGCATTCTGAGTGCGTGTGAAGGGTTTTTTGCAATTATATCCTTTCTCTTCTCTTGCTTCCTCAATCTTTCTTTCATTAATTTTTCACCATTTTTCCCCTTCAAATACAATACAAAATGCACGCACATTGCATTTTTTTGCAAAATATGCTAATCAACTACATGCAAAATACACACACATTGCATATTCTTGCAAAATATGCTGATTGTACAATTAATTTCATTTCTTTCCAATTCGGTGACTCTCAATTTGATTCAATAGATCACTTTTTCAATTAAATTTTACACAATTTTATTAAAGACTTTATTTTTCTAATTGGGCTTTGCTCTATTTCAACTGGGTTTCTCTCAATTTGTTTGAAAATTTTATTTTCCCCACATATTTATACATTGAGTGGAATAAAGAATAGAAATACACATTGCATAGTGCACATACACACGCATAACGAAGAAAGAGGAAAAAAATTATCACAAAAAATCTATTTTTGCGTTTCGCTTCAATTTTATTAAAAAAGTTATTTTTCTACACATGAATCATCACAAAATGGAGAAAGAAATTGTGTGTTCAATGAAGGTCATCAATGATGTCCTTCTCTAATTTCTTGGAATTTGGGGTTTTAGGGATTTATGAGGTGGGGGTGGGTTAGAGAAGATAATGTGGGGGGTGGATGTTGAAGAAGATGATTTTAGGGTGGATATGTGAGAAGGAGGAGGTGGTGTCAAAGAAGTTGTGAGTACAATAAGAATTTTAAGATTTTCCAGCGGGTAACTGACCGTAATAACCTAGTGCTACCTTTGACAATTTCTTTTCTGTTATATGAACTTCAAGTTGTATGAAGTTTCGTACTTGTATTTTAAAGGAAAATGCTAGACACTACATTTAAGTTAGATTGATGAAGGCCAGAGACAGATCTATGGGTTTAATATGTTGGATGAAGACAAAGTGCGCACATCTATAGTTTTTCGATAATATGATACCTTTGCCTCTCCCTAATACTTAAATTAATTTTTTATGCTATTCATTGAGGGAAGTCAAGGTGGGCGTGGCATCGGTGGAAGTCAAGATGAGGGAAGCAAGGTTGAGATGGTTCGGTCACGTGGTGCGGAGGAGCACGGATGCGCCAGTGCGGAGGTGTGAGAGGTTGACTTGGGATGATTTCAAGCGAAGTAGAGGTAGACCGAAGAAATTTTGGAGGAAAGTGATTAGACATGACATGGAGCAGCTTCATCTTACCGAGGACATGACCCTGGATAGTAAGTTATGGGGGAGGCGGATTAGAGTAGAAGGATAGTCTGAGTTAGGATGTTGTTTGTTGTTGTGTATACTTGAAGTATCTGGCTTTGAGTATTATTGAGTATGATAATTTTTATTGTATCGTGTTTTATTACTATTCTTTACCTTGTCTTGGATTGCTTTATTTTGTTTTATTACTATTCTTTATCTTATCCTGAATTGCTTTATTTTGAGCCGGAGGTCTTTCGAAAACAGTCTCTCTATCTCACTTTGGAGGTAGTGGTATGGACTGCGTACACTTACCCTCCCCAGACCCCACTTGGTGGGAACATACTGGGTACGTTGTTGTTGTTGTTGTTGTTTCTCTCTCTCTTTCTTTTTAGTTTTTCTCAATCCTTTCTTTTTTCCCTTTTCTCCACAACTTCTATTTTTTAAAAAGAAATTTCTCTTCTTTATTTTACTTTGATTTTTATTTTTTTTATTTTTTCTCAACCCTTACTTTTTTCCTTTTCTCCTCTCAACTTCTATTTATTTGTTATAATTTTTTCTCCTTGTTATTTTTCTTCGAATTTTATTTTTTCTTTTTTTAATTTTTCTCAATCTTTATTTTTATTTTGTCTCTTTTTTGCTTTTTATCAATTTTTATTTTTTCCTCCCCTCAGCTTCTATATTTTCTTTATTTTTCTATTTTATTTTCTTTAATTTTTTAAAAATATTTTTCTTCATTTTCTTATATTTTTTCATAATTTTTATTTTTTTCTTTTCTTCAATTTCTTCCAATCAAGTTACACCCCATAAGCAGGAGTTGACACCACCACATTGTAGATGCAAAACTTATGACTTTTAAACAAGAAGTTACGTTACATGGGCAAAAGTTGATACTAACACATTGTGTTTTAATTTATGAGATGTTCTATAACTCTTACCTTAGAGGCACTCAAGGACTTTTAAATAACAAATTATGCCCCATGGACAAGAGTTGACTCTACCATGTTATGTTTTACATTTATGAGATGTTCTACAACTGTTGCCTTGGAGGCAAGACTTAGCTTAATGACTTTCAAACAACAAATTATGCCCCACGGGCAAGAGTTGATACTCCCATGTTATGTCTTCATTTATGAAATGTTCGACAACTTTTGCCTTAGAGACAAGATTTGGCTCAAGGACTTTCAAACAATAAATTATTCCCCACAAACAAGAGTTGATACTATCATGTTATTTCTTCATTTATGAGATGTTCTATAACTCTTGCCTTAGAGGCAAGACTTAGACAAGTACTTTCAAACAACAAATTATGCCCCACGGGCAAGAGTTGACACTACCACATTATGTCTTCATTTATGAGATGTTCTACAACTCTTGCCTTAGGGGCACGATTTATCCCAAGAATTTTCAAACAAGTTACATACATTGGGCAAGAGTCAACAATAACACATTGTGTTTTTTACTTATGAATGTTATATAACTCTTGTCTTAGAGGTACGACTCAACTCAAGGACCATCAAACAACATGTTATGTCCCATGGCCAAGAGTTGACATCACCACATTGTGTATTGAGTTATGAGATGCTTTATAACTCTTCCCTTAGAGGCAAGACTTAGACCAAGGGATTTCAAGCAACAAATTGTGCCCTATGATCAAGATTTGACATTACCACATTGTGTTTTGATTTATGAGATATTTTGTAACTCTCGCCTTAGAGATAAGACTTAACCCAAAGACTTTCAAACAACAAATTGCACCCCATTGGTAAGAGTTGACACTATTACATTATATTTTGATTTATGAGTTGTTCTATAGCTCTTATCTTAGAGGCAAGACTTAGCCTAAGGACTTTTAAATAACAAGTTACACTCCATGTGCAAGATTTGACACTATCACATTATGTCTTGATTTATAAGATGTTTTATAAATCAAGGACTTTCAAACAACAAGTTATGCCCCATGGGTAAGAGTTGACACTACTATATTATGTCTTGACTTATGAGATGTTCGATAACTCTTATCTTGAAAGCATGAATTAGTTCAAAAACATTCAAACAACAAGTTACGCCTCATGGACAAGAGTTGACACTACCACATTGTGTCTTGATTTATGAAATATTCTATAGCTCTTATTTTAGAAGCAAGACTTAGCCGATAAGTTACGTTCCATGGACAAGAGTTGACACTATCATATTATGCCTTGATTTATGTGGTGCTATATTAGTATTGCCTCTAAGACAAGAATTAGCCCAAGAACCTCCCAAAAGAAAAAGTTACGCCCAATGGACAAATGTTGACACTACCACATTGTTTTTTTATTTATGAGATGTTCTATAACTCTTGCCTTAGAAGCAAGACTTAACTCAAGGATTTTCAAACAACAATTTATGCTCCACAAGCAAGACTTGACACAACCACATTGTGTCTTGATTTATGAGTTGTTCTATAATTTTTGCCTTAGAAGCAAGACTTATCTCGAAGGACTTCCTAACAAGAAGTCATGCCCTTAAATTTACTTTGATGTCAAAAAGAGAAGATTCCTTTGCAGATTATCTAATTTTTTATTTATTAGCAAAATATAATAGAAGTTGAGAAAAAAGAAAAAAGAGAACAAACAAAATAGAGAAATAAAAAAAAAGATTGAGAAAAAAAGACAAGAAAAAAAATAAAGATTAAGAAAAAAGAGAAGAATAAATAAAAAGAGAGATTGAGAAAAAACAAAAATGAGAAGAAAAAATAAAAATAAAGTTTGAGAAAAATGACAAAGAAAAAATGAGAAATGAGAAATGATTTTAAAAAAAAACAAAGATTGACACCAATGAATTAAAAAAATATATGAAGAAATAAATAATGTTTGAGAAAAAAAAAGAGTAAAAAAAGTAAGAGAAAAATAAAAGTTGAGACAAATGAATTAAAACAAGAAAAAAAATAAAGTTAAGAAAAAAATTAAAATAGAAGCTGAGAGACAAATGGGAATGAAAAGTTTAAAAATATTAGAGGTGTAGAATAGCAAAAATGTACTTACACATAAAAAAATAAGGAAGGCTAGTCTTTAAAGACTTTTCTTATGCAAGTCAAAAATCCAAAATCACCCACTATTGGGGTCATCTCTTGTAATTTCCTGAAAATTGATGGGCTGTATTTTGGTGGAGAAGATGATTTTGGGAGTGAGCGGGGGGGGGGGGGAGGGAGGGGTAATTTATTGATTGTTTTTTTCATTTAAATTAATTATTTAAAATTTATTTTTGGACAAAAATGACAAATGCCGTCATATTATTCGTCACTTTACACGTCAGCAATGTGTGTGTTACACGACATATTACATAGTTTTACTGATTGTGTAAAAAGTGTCAAAGTGATATATCAAGATGTTAGTTGAGGTAATGAACAATATCGACTTTAGGTGTCAGTGAAAGATCATGCAAAGTTAAAGTGTCTATCGATGGATTTCGCCAATTTGAAATTATCAAACCATCTAATATGAAAAAAAAAGTAGATTTCTTGCATAATTGCCTTAAAAAACGAACATATAAATAAAAAAGGTATTGTTGTTGTATTTTTTCATTTATCTGTCACTATCATTTAAGAAATCAATTTAAAACTTAGTATCATTCAGTCAGATAATAGATTCAGTAGTATTCCGTCAGATAATGGAACCAAGTGAACTCAGTCAGCTCAGTCAAGTAAGAAACTCAGTAACAGATTCAGTTCAGTTCAAGTACAAGTTCTAAGAATCAGTTCAGAGTCTTTCAGTTAGGAGTAGGAGCTAGAACCGAGCGAGTGCAGGGATGGCGGCTCCCCGTCAGAGAGGCAGAGTCATTAGAGCAATCCCTGAACTCCAGAACTACATAGCTAGCGTAGGATATAGGAGTCACCCGTCAGAAAAAGGCTTGTCACTCATCAGAGAGGCTTGACTATGATACTGCCTTAGTCCTGACTTCCTACGAGGGTCACCCATTAGATAGGCTTGACCAGAGAGGTCTTTACCTGTGGCATGGTATTGACACCCTTCCAGCTGGGGTTACAGGTTAGACTCCACCAGTTCATATTCGGGGCATGTCGGTTAAGTGAGAACTCCCACAGTTACAATTTCAGTATCAGTCTTCAGAGTAGAACTCAAAAATCAGGACTGTCAGATACAGTCATCAATCTCAGTAAGGAACTCAGATAGTTCCACAGATTCATAGACCACCCGCTAGATAGGCTTGGTTTAACATAAAGATATTCAGTATTAGTAATTACAGAGATCACCCGTTATATAGGCTTGATCTCAGTCTCAAATTTAGTTGAGTATTCTCATTATCAGTTCCCGAGATCACCCGTTAGATAGGCCTGATCTCAAGCTCAGTTAATCTTAATTATTTTCAGAAGATTTAGAGATTATCCGCTAGATAGGTTTGATCTCAGATTTAGCCAGTCGATATTAGCAAGATCTAGATTTAATTATAGATATCAGTAATAATAAACTCAATCATCATGTTGTCACGAACTCAGTCATTCGGTATCTACGTATCAGTAAACTCATGTTGTCAGAATTCAGACTCAGTAGTCAGTATCACCACGAGTTCAGTTATAGTTACTTATGCATGTATGTATTCTCACATTCATATAAGTCAGAATTGTTCATGCATATAAACCCCTTTGCATTTAACCTACCTCACTCGTATACTTAGTACATTTAGACGTACTGACGTATTCACGCTATGGTGTTTTATTTTATGCCATAGGTTCAAAGGCACGAGTTTCAGAGCAGTAGTAGCATTATATATTTTAGCAGTCAGAGTTAGACGTAAGCCCTCATCCTTTGAGGACATGATTATTTTTTTTATTTTCTCATTGACTAGTTCATTAGTTGGAGTTAGTTGGGGACATGTCCCATCAACTCCTTATTAAGATTATTCAGACAGTAGAGGCTTTCAGACTAGATGCAGACTAGATTACAGACTAGATTCAGACTTCAGTATTTAAGTTTTGTTTTGGTATTGTGATACCTCTATTCAGACATTGTTATTACTCAGATTATGTTCAGTATTGAACCTTATGGCCTTCAGTTTATGTTTCCGCATTTATATTCATATATTATGCAGTGTACAGGTATAGATATCAGTCGTGGGTTAGCTTGTGGTCCTTCAGGATCATGAGCACCATGTAGCATTCCGGTTCAAAAAATCGAGGCGTTACAAACTTGGTATCAAAGCCTAAGGTTCAATAGAGTCTTAGAAAGTCTGAAAAGACGCATCTAGTAGAGTCTTGTGAATGGGTGTGTTGGCCTCCACATTTATATGTAGGAGGCTATAAGATGTTTTAGGAACAGTTTCCCTTCTTTTAAGTCTCAGATGGTGCTATATAAAGGTTCTCTAAGAAACTTATGTAGATTCTCATCATGTTTCATTCATGTCAGCTTTACCTTACTCTTAAGGTAGAAGAAGTAGTGAGGCCCAGAGTCCTACAAATAGAGCTTTCTCCGACCGTCCTCACAAATAGTTCGGGATAGTGCTATTGAAAGTTTGACAGATTATGTTTCACGGGGGTTAGTTGTATAAAAGGTGAATCAATAGGCTTGTAATAATGTATGCAAGAGTTTAAGTTTAGTGATCCAGAGTTATATGTGTTGTTGATGGAGGCATAGTGGTAATTCTCATGGTGTGGAGAAAACATAAGTTTAAGAGAGGTAACATTTGAAAGCTAGGATGAGAGTAGCATGTTTATTAAAGAATTATGGATATTCACTTTATGTTTTAGAGACTAAGCTTGAATCTTTGAAGAATTTAAGTTGGTGGATTTTAGACTAAGTATGAAAGTGTGGATGTAAGTTAAAAGATGTGATATTAGTAGCCCATGACAGTAGCAGGTTTTATGTTGATGTATAAGTGTCTAGGCATGCTTTAGAGATTTCAGTAGGCTTGAGCAGTGCATGCAAGAATTTAAGTTTGATGATTGCGGAGACTAAAAGAAGTTAAGAGTTGTACCCCAAGGGATAGTATTAGCAGTGAGCTTTATACTTTCAGGTGCAGTATTTTAGGATAAGTTATCATTTAGGTACATTATTGTACCGCAGACCCTAGAGTAGATTGATTATAGTTCAGTTCAGAGTTTAGTGAAGTATTCCCAGACTTATGATGATGAATTGAGGCTAAGGTGGAAGGTTTAATTGAAAGATTGCTAAAGCAGTGCTTCAGTTAAGCTTAAGTTCTCAGCATGAGTTAGTCAGTAAAGTCAGCAGTTTAGTTTAGCAGTCAAATAATTAGATTCATATAGTTTGTTTTCACATCTTTACATCTAGTCATACTATCAGAAATCTTAGTAAGGTAACTATTACAAGATAGAGTACCTTAGTAGTTGCGAGTATAACTCAGTTCATGCATCATGCATTATTTTCAGCTCTCCAATGTTTAGTTATGATCTAGTTTGTAGATGCCCTGTGCATCGCCCCAGTGTATCAGTAAAGTAAGCCTTCTTAGAGGGACATAGAGTCCCAAGGGGGAGATATCCCATAATTTCTCCATGCTTTCATGACTTTAAACCCATTTAATTGCATGTCCAAATATTTCTCACAAGGCTAGTATTAGTTATCAGTACATATTCATTCAAGCATTTAAGAGTCAGTTCAGTCAAGTACTCATTCATTAGATATGCATGTTCGATAAAAAAAGATCATCTTATTAGTAATTTCATTTGTGCTATTATGAGTCAGATATTCATGCATCAGATATGCATGCTTAGCAGTAGAAGCTCAGCTTATCAGTGTATCTAGTTATGCATTCATGAAAACTGTTCAGTCATTGTTTTGGTATTGTGATACCTCTTTGTTCAGACATTGTTATTACTTAGATTATGTTTAGTATGTAACCTTATGGCCTTCAGTTCATGTTTCCGCATTTATATTCATATATTATGCAGTGTACAGGTACATATATCAGTCATGGGTTAGCTTGTGGTCCTCTGGGGTCATGAGCACCGTTTAGCATTCCGGTTTTAAAAATCAGGGCATTATATATCCTCTCTACGAGAATGGTGGGTCCCTTATCTGATAGTGCTTATCCACCTCATCAACCCTCATCGGACAGTGTTGATATCTCAACCTATGTTGGTTAGATAGTTCTGGAATGCAAGGATGACTTCTAAGAATCACACCCTCATCTGATAGTGTGTGTTCCTATTCTTGGGTTCACTCGGTGCTAATTCCTACTCCCATCTAAATAGACTCTGAACATGATTTACTGAACTAAACATGGGCCAAGTTACTAAATTCCATTGATTGATGAAATTCTACTGATATCTGATAACTGATTGAGTTTATGAGATCATGGAGATTTCCTGGGTCATAAGATTGTCTGAAGTCTAAGGATCATAGGTTGACTAAGAGTATCGTGAAAACATGACATGGATGTAGGCACACAGCTAATGTTTTGGGTACGAGTACCCCTAGGACTCAATGGAAGGAAACTGACCAAGCATAACTTACTTGAACATAAAACTAACATCATAATCCATAATATATTTATAGAAGCATTTCATAAAAACATGTGATAGGTATAACTTGTACATACATGGGGATTTCATGGTATCATGCTAGTTAGGCACTTTTCCTTCATCTAGGCATTTAATCAAACACATGATAGGCATAATATATGTAGACACCATTATTCAACAATTACACATCATGATTCAACATCTAATTTCATCATCCTAGGGTTTAATCATATGTTCACATAAATATACATCTATATATTTCCTCATAACATTAATCACCCAACATGGATTTGAATTCAATTGATCATTCTCAACATAAACAAAATAAACCCAACATGAAGTTCATAATGAAAATCTAAAATCTTGCCTTTAGAAAAGAGATTCTTGGGCTTCATGGATTAAAGGGGTCCATGAATGAACACTGCACATACCTTGGTTCGTGATTTCGTGAAGATTGATGGAGGAAATTCTTGATTCTGAATCTTTTATGAAAAGCCCTAGGTTATTCTTGAGAGGTTTTTGAGAGAAGAGAGTGTATTTTGGGTGAAAAATGGCCAAATCACGTGTTAAAGGGCTTAAATAAGGGTGGGAAATTGACCCTTTTAACCCTGGACGTGTCATGTAATTTCAGTAAAAATTTCCCGAATTGGACCCTTGGCGCAACGCGGTGCTATCGCGCCATGTCACTGGAATTTGACAATTGGAAAACTGAGGGATGGCGCGATGTGGAGCTATCGCGTTGCCTCTTCTTTTGCAACTTGGAACTTTGGTGCGACAAGGAGGAAATCGCGCTGAGACACTGGAAAAGGAAAATTGTCATTTTATCTTGTGGCATAGCGTGCCACTGACCAATATGGCGTTGTTTTACGACGAGAACTTGAAATAGTCATAACTTCTGACCGGTTATCGGATTTGGGTGAATCTTATATCGATGGAAAGTTTATTGAATTTCCCACATGAAAAAAAGTGAAAATATTTAAAATTACTCATGGAATAATCATAATTCAATTTAGAAGCTAATACTAGACATTCTTGAGATGAAATTAGCTAGGAAAAAGTATGGGGTATTACATCACAGTATCCGGTTTAGAGGCTTTACAGACACTACAGTTAGCTATTCATACTTTTCAGATTTTAGTAATTTTATCAGATTCATAATTCAGTAGTTATTCCATTATTAAAACCTTATAGCATTTCAGTTATTCTTCCGCATTCATGATTATATTATTCAGTGCTCATAGCAGGTACCAGCTCATGGGTTAGCTTGTGGTCTCTCGGGACCATAAGCAGCGTGTAATGACTAAGGGTTAGTCTGGGGTGGTTACAAACTTGGTATCAAAGCCTAAGGTTTTAAAGTGTCCTAGGAAGTCTAAAAGTCGTATCGAGTAGAGTCTTGTACATGGGTGTGTAGCGCTCCACACTTATGTACGAGAGGCTACAAGGTGTTTATGAAAAAACTTCCCTTCTTTCAAGTATTCATGTTGTGAAATTGAGCATGAGCTCAAGTTAAACTCTCAGGCTAATCCATTTCTTCCTTTTGTTTACAGAACATGCCTCCCAAGAAGAACAGAAGAAGAACGGGAACTCAGCCAAACCCTCAGCCCGTCTAGGCAGATCCTCTGGATGAGTATGTCTCTCACGTAGATTTCAGGGTTGTGTTCACTACTCTAGCAAACTCCGTAATAGCACAGAATAAACGGCCAGCCACTGTTCCAACCAACCCAGTGGACAATACTGCTACAACTAGAATTCAGGATTTCACCCTAATGAATCCTCTTTCTTTAATGGGATCCAAGTCTGAAGAGGATCCATAGGAATTCTTAAATATGGTTCAGAAGGTCACGGATGCTATAAGGATGACGTCTAGTCAGAATGCAGAGTTGGCTACATATCAATTACAGGATGTAGCCCACACTTGGTTTAAGCAGTGAAAAGTTGATAGAGGTGTTGATAGAGGGCCTATAGAATGGGAAGCGTTTGCAACAACTTTCATGGATAGATTCTTTCCATTAATTTAAGGCAAGGCAGCATGAGTGTGATGGAGTATTCTTTAAAGTTCACTCAGTTAGATAGATATGCTCCTTATGTAGTAGCTAACAGTAGGTCCAAGATGAGTAAGTTTATGTCGGGCGTGTCTGATAGTGTGTCATGGAGTGTAGGATCGGAATGTTGATTAGTGAGATAGATTTGTCTAGGTTGATGGTCCATGATAAACAGATAGATGATTAAAAGATTAAGGAGAGGGAGAGAGGAAATAAAAGAGCTAGGATGGGTAGTTTAAATTTCAATTAGCCAAAGTAAGAAGGTGGTAACCATCATCAATTTCATCAGAGGTCTTCAGCCCCAGTACCTTTTTCAGCCAGTGCCCCAATACCTAAATTTACAAATTACAATAGCGATAGGGCACCAGGATCTAAGTCCCAGGTCAGTGTTAGCAGTTCTCGTACTAATCTTTTATGTCAAAAGTGTGGCAGACACCATCAGGGTGAGTGTAGAGTGGGTAGTGATGTGTTCTTTGGGTGTGGCAAGCTAGGTTATCAGATTTGGGAGTGCCGAGTAAATTCTCAAAAAGGTAGGGATACGCGCCAATAGGTCCAGTCCCATCTGTCGTCAGTTCCATTCGGCTGCCCAATACAGCAGGATGCCACTTCCAGTGCTACCATTGGCCAGCGTCCGAATAGATTATATGCTCTTCAGTCCCACCAAGATCAGGAAAATTCTCCTGACGTAGTTACTGGTGCATTGCAGGTTTTTCACTTACATGTTTATACTTTACTAGACCCTGGAGCTTCTCTTTCTTTTGTAACTCCATATATAGACATCAATTTTGGAGTTAGTCCCGAAACACTAGCAGAGCCCTTTTCAATGTCTACTCTAGTAGGCATTTCCATTGTATCTAGATAGGTATAGAGGAACTGTCCTGTCACAATAGCTCAAAAAGTTACCTCAGTTGATCTCGTGGAGTTAGAGATGACAAATTTTGACATCATTCTCGACATGGATTGGTTCCACTCATGCTATGCCTCAGTTAATTGTAGAAACAAAATAGTTCATTTTCAGTTCCCAAATGAACCAGTCCTTGAATAGAGGGGTAGTACTACAGCTCTTAGGGGCAGTTGATTTCATACCTTAGGGCCAGAAAGATGATATCGAAGGGGTGTATTTACCATCTTGTTCGAGTCAAAGACTCTAACTCAGAAACTCCTACTCTTGAGTCATTTCCAGCAGTAAATAAATTCTCAGATGTATTTCCTGAAGATCTTCCTGGAGTTCCTCCCAAAAGGGAAATCGACTTCAGAATAGACCTTCACCCATATACTCAGCCTATATCTATTCTTCCATATAGAATGGCTCCAGCTGAACTCAAAGAAGTAAAAAAATATTTGAAGGATCTCTTAGATAAGGGATTCATCAGACCTAACATCTCCCCGTGGGGCGTACCTATTCAATTCGTGCGTAAGAAAGACGGTTCTCTAGAATGTGCATAAACTACCATTAGTTGAACAAGGTCACAGTCAAGAATAAATATCCACTTCCTAGAATTGATGATTTGTTCGACCAACTTCAGGGTTCCAGTTATTTTTCCAAGATAGACCTCAAATCAGGCTATCATCAGCTTAGAGTCAGAGAATGTGATATTCCAAAAACAGCTTTCCAAACTCGGTATGGTCACTTTGAATTTCTAGCCATGTCCTTTGGTCTTACAAATCCCCCAGAAGCCTTCATGGACTTGATGAACCGAGTGTTCTAGCAGTACTTCGACATGTTCTTCATAGTATTCATTGATAACATTCTTGTTTACTCCCTTAGCAACAATGATCATGCAGACTATCTCAAAATAGTGTTGCAAACTCTTAGAGCTCATCAGTTGTTCGCTAAATTCAGTAAGTGTGAATTCTGGCTAAGATCAGTAGCATTCCTTGGTCATATTATTTCTGATGATGGCATTAGACTTGATCCTCAAAAGACCGAAGTAGTGAGAAACTAGCCTAGACCCATCTCTCCATCAGATATTAGGAGTTTCTAAGGTTTAGCTAGTTATTACTGTCGGTTTGTTGAAGGGTTTTCTTCTATTGCATCCTCCATATCCATATTGACTTAGAAGAAAGTTAAGTTTCAGTGGTCAGATTCCTGCGAGAAGAGTTTTCAGGAATTGAAGACTCAACTCACCTCATCCCTAGTTCTTACTCTACCAAATGGTTCAGATGGTTTTTTTGTGTACTGTGATTCATCCAGAGTAGGTTTGGATTGTGTCCTCATGCAGAGAGGTAAGGTCATAGCCTACGCCTCCAGACAGCATAAGCCTCATGAGAAGAATTATCTGACTCATGATCTTGAGCTAGCAGTGGTAGATTTGGAGGCATTACTTGTATGGGGTATATGTAGATGTGTTCACAGATCACAAAAGCCTTCAAGATGTGTTCTCTCAGAAAGATTTAAATTTGCATCAGAGAAGGTGGTTAGAGTTATTAAAGGACTATGACCTGAGTGTTCTGTATCATTCGAGAAAGGCCAATGTAGTGGATGATACTCTCAGTAGAATATCTATGGGTAGTGTAGCTCATGTTAAGGATGGTAAGAAGAAGTTAGCTCAGAAAGTTCATCAGCTTGCCCAACTAGGCGCCCGCTTAGTCAATTCAGTAGAAAATAATATATGGGTGCAGAGTAGCTCAAAATCATCTTTAGTTTCTGAGGTGAAGGAAAAGCAGGATAGAGATCCCAGTCTAGTTAAGTTGAAAGAATCAGTCAGAGATCAGAAAGTGGAGGTTTTATCCCAAGAGGGAGATGGTGTTTTGCGTTGTCAGGGTAGATTGTGTGTGCCTGGTGTAGATGAGTTGAGGTAACGAATTCTTGCAGAAGCGCATGGTGTGCGTTACTTATTCATTTAGGGGCCACTAAGATGTACCGCAATTTACGGGAGATCTATTGGTGGAGTGGGATGAAGAGAGATATTGCAGAGTTTATAGCTAAGTACTCTACATGCCAGCAAGTTAAGATTGAGCACCAGAAGGCTAATGGGTCCATGTAGGAGTTTAGTATTCCCATGTGGAAATGGGAGGAAGTGAATATGGACTTTGTGACAGGTTTTCCTCGTACCCGTTATCAGCATGACTCTATTTGGGTTATCGTAGACAGGATGACTAAATCAGCTCATTTTTACCAGTCCATACCTCTTACTCAGCCGCAGACTATGCCAAACTCTATCTCAAATAGTTGATTAGGTTGTACGGTATTTTCTTATCTATCATCTCAGATAGAGGTACCCAGTATACCTTTTATTTCTGGAAAACATTCCAAAAGGGTCTTGGTACCGAAGTCCACCTCAGTACAACCTTCCACCCTTATACAGATGGTCAAGCAGAATAGACCATTCAGACTCCTGAGGATATGCTGAGAGCATACATTGTTGATTCAAGGGTAGTTGGGATAACCATTTGCCTTTGATATAATTCGCATACAATAATAGCTATCATTCCATTATCTGTATGGCTCCGTTTGAGGCTCGCTATGGTAGGAGATGTAGATATCCAATTGGTTGGTTTGAAGTAGGTGAGGATGCAGTAGTAGGGCCTGACTTGGTGTTTGATGCGTTAGAAAAGGTTC
Organism: Capsicum pubescens; assembly: GCA_030864215.1. NCBI lineage: Eukaryota > Viridiplantae > Streptophyta > Magnoliopsida > Solanales > Solanaceae > Capsicum > Capsicum pubescens. The sequence goes on from CM061544.1 coordinate 263,248,901, forward strand.
AGTTGATCAGAGAAAGGCTTAGGGCTACTCAGAGCTGACAAAAATCCTATTCAGATATAAGGAGAAAGGATCTCGAGTTTGATATTGGTGACTTTGTGTACTTGAAAATCTCTCCCATGAATAGAGTGAGGAGATTCGGCAAGAAAGGGAAACTCAGTCCCCGATATGTCGGTCCTTTCAGAATTCTCAGTCATTTCAGAAAGGTAGCTTACAAGCTTGAGTTTTCTTCAGATTTAGCCTCCGTACACCCAGTGTTCCATGTCTCATTGTTGAAAAAGTGTATAGGTGATCTAGTTGTAGTTGTTCCCTTAGAAAGTGTAGATATTCAAAATAGTCTTTGCTTTGAGCAAGTTCAAGTAGAAATTCTTGATCATCAAGTTCATAGACTAAGTAACAAAGAAGTTTCACTAGTTAAAGTTCTTTGGAGGAATCTGTCCATTGAGGGAGCCACTTGGGAAGCAAAGGCAGATATGCAGATGAAGTATCATTTCTTCTCTGCAAATCCAAATTCAGTATAAGGTACCAAATCTTCTTAAGATTTTTCTCTATCATACTTAGTTTTAGTTGCACATCATGTTCATGTCAGTCGTGCATTCATAAATCAGTTCAGTCATGCATTCCATGCATCATACATGTATATTCAATGTGTAAGCTCAGTCTATCAGTTCCCTCAGCTTAACCAGTTTCATTCGGGGATGAATGATCCCAAGGGGGAGATAATGTAACACTCTATATTTCCCTAGCATAATTTAAGTCCCAATACATTAGTATTTGTATATTAAGTTTTTTTTAAACACTCATTATTTTTCAGTTTAGAGCCTGTCATTACGTAGGAAATTGAATTAGCTTTCTAACGATATAAAATTCTCCTAAATCCAATAATCGGGGAAGAAGTTATGGCGATTTAAAGTTTCAGTCGTTAAACACTGTCATTTTATCCCTTAGTGCGTCGTGGAGCCAGCATAAATGACTATTGTCAATTTTCAGTGAAGCTCCGCGAAACCACCGTGTCGTGCCATCAACCAAAATCCCAATTGTCCTTTTCTATTGTCCTGTCGCGATAATGGCGCGTCGTGCCAAGGGTAAATTTCAGAATCAAAAGGGCACCGCGATTCCTCCGCATCGAACCAAGCCCTCAGTTCCCAGTTTTCCAATTCCAGTGACACGAAGCGATAGCACCACGTCGTTCCAGGTGCCCATTTTAGAAAAATTCGACAAAAAATTAATATTTCATTCTGGGATAAAACAGTCCTTTACCCATTATTTTAGGCCGCCCAAGTGTGATATTTTAGCCCTAAAAACTTTTTTAAAATCATTCTTTAATTAATTTCTCCCAAATCGAAAGACATTCTCTCCCAATCAAGAACCCTAGCTCTCAAATTCAAGGTCAATCCTCAAGCATTCACCAAGAACTTCAAGAAATCCATCAATTAAGGTATGTTAGATGTTCATCCATGGAGTCCAAGTATCCGTTTTAATTATAAATCCATCATCTTTTAAAAAAATTATGATATTAAATTGTGATTTAAAACTATGAATCTCCATGAACTTCCATGAATATTGATTTTATACCATACTTTAATGGAATTATCGTTGTTGTCAAATCCCCCATGTTTTAATATAGTCATTCTTCAAATTACATCATGATTTAGTGTTATAAATGTTGAAGTCATGTTATTATTTCAAGTTTTATACTATTCCCATGAATTGACTAAACTATAAAGTACAAGTGTTTGATAAAATGCCTACAAGAGTGATTTATTTAATAAGAGCCTTCATGTTTTGGTCTTCAAGCTTTAGTGTCTTTTCAGTAATGTTGCTTTGAGTCCTAGGGGTATTGAATACCCAAAAACCATAGCTATTTATTTATTCTAGTCTCAGTACATTACAGAATAATCTTTAGATTATATTATGAGCATTATCAGAATAGTCAGATATCAGTCATTAAACTCAGAACAGTCTCGTTTCTCAGTGTCTTTCAGTTGGGAATAGGATTTAGCACCGAGCGATTGCAGGGATGGAGGCTTCCCCGTCAGATAGGCAGAGTCATTAGTAGCAGTCCTTATACTCAAAAACTACGTAGCCAGTATAGGATATGAGTAGTCACCCGTCAGACTAGGCTGGACTATCTCGCAGGGGTCACCCATCAGTTCAGGCTTGACACCGTTAGTCCTTTGGATATTATATCAGTTTAGTGGATCCACACAACCATTATTAGTACCCGTGGCATGGTATTAACACCCTTCCAGCTGGGTTTACAGGTTGGACCCCGATTAGCTCAAATTGGGGAATGTCGGTTAGATGATACCTCCCATAGTCTCAGATATAGTATCGGTTACAGTCCCAGCTCATTTATCCAACCTTAGAGTTGTTTGACCAAAGCATACAAATTTCAGTTATCTCAGTATATCACTTTAAGAATTTTACTCAGTTCATGCTATATGCTTGGTCGTGCATCCACAGTATTTACAGATTTTTATGCATTATCAGTATCTACAGATTTTATGCTTTTTATTTAGTACTCCATGCTTTATATGTATGTCAAGTTAATTATTATCATTCCTATTCATGAGACCATGCATATCATCCTACCTCATTTAGCATACCAGTACATTAAAAGTACTGATCACATACCTTTTCTTTGCGCTATGATGTCTTATATCATAGGTGCTGACGCTCAGTTCCCAAATCGCACCTATGTTCTCAGATTATTAGCAGTACAGTAGCAATGGTGAGTCCTCATCATCCGAGGATAAATTATATTATTTTGTGTCTTTATCTCAGTAGTTAGTATAGTTAGTTGGGGCTTATCCCATCAACTCACAATATCCAGTTTAGAGGCTTTTCAGACACTACGGTTAGCTATTCAGACAATTCAGATTTCAGTATTTTTATCAGATTCATAATTCAGTAGTTATTCCATTACTAAAACCTTATGGCATTTCAGCTATTCTTCCGCATTCATTATTATATTATTCAATGCTCACAGTAGGTACCAACTCATGGGTTAGCCTGTGGTCTCTCAGGACCGTAAGCACCGTGTAACGACTAGGGGGTAGTCTTAGGTCGTTACAAAACATAAGCTAGGATAGAATTACTTTGCCTTAGGCAATGTAACTACTAACTTTCAAGCTTAGCCCCACTTCTCAAATACAACCTTAACTATGTTTTTCCTCTTAAATACTAACCTTCATTTGATGCCACTTATAATCTTCACATGGGCATTGATAACTCTATCTTCTAAAGTCTGAGTTGAACTAAATTCTCTCACCATGTTCTAGAATACTCAAAGTCACAAGGTACCCCACATAACACCATAATACTAATCTAAACCACATATTCAATATCCTATATGTTTTCACAGCTCTCATTTAAGAATAATACTCCTTACCACTTTAACAACTAACTCCAATCTCTTACTAGGAATTCACTAACACACAATGCATTTATCTACTTATATACCATCATGACATTCAAGCCTATCATTATAACCACATATGAAATTCTACGCAACTAACCCACCTAGAAATTTTCTCATATTCCCTAATAACTCTATCAATAACCACATTCATGCACTATCATTAACAAGACACATAGAATTCCAAACTGACTATGACATATACCAAAGTTTTTCCTCAATCTTCATCATACATATAGCCTTAAATAAAACAATCATACAATAATCTTTTCATAATACAGAATATTTACTCTCTCCTATCTAAGCCATTGTTCATCTATTTTCATCACCACTATCTTTACATAAGGAGAGGTTATTGAAAGGTCAAAAAATGAGAACCTAAAGCTTGAAATAATACTATACATAACTATGACACTTTAATGAGGCCTGAGAAATAGAGTATCAAAGGCATGAATTCATTAAAGAGCTTTAAATTGAGAACATACATGACATAATGTGAATTTTCACTGGTTATTAAGGGGGCACCATAAGTTATGGGAACTAAGTGTACTATAAAGCATGAGTACATGAGTCATTAGCTGCATTACCTGAGTTTGGAGTTCATAAATTCATGGAATATGATTTGTACTTATGAGTGAACTAGAACTTCTTATTCTAGGAACTAGGAGCGTACATGATTCTCTATGAAGTGCATGAATATGAGCTATGATCATAGCACTGACTTGTAAAGCTTGAGTAGGTGTCGTAATGACTGAAGTACAAAAATTGTACCGAGATAAGAATGGTTCGGGCATCTTCCTCCCCTAGTGTCGTTCTACAACACACTGGCATCACTACTAGAATCTGAGAGACTGACTTGGTTCCTTGTTCTATCATCTCCCCCTTAGATTTAATCCATTATTCTAAGTCCGTGGACCCCTTTAATAAACTCGAAACTGAAATGCAATCACTCTAATCTAGAGACCTAGATATAACAATACACCTAAATAATAAACTCACCCTGAAAACCTATATCTTAAAGTGTAAAACCCACTGCTCGTACTTCCTTCTAAGATAGAACTCTCAACTTTCTATAGCCCCAATAGTCATCATATAATAACTTAAACACTTACTAACCTAGAATCTTTAGGAGTATCACCATACCTTAAGCTCACACCATCTAGAATTTCAAAATCTTCTTTCTACTAGCTTAATCCAAACTTCAAGCTTAGATTCTAACACTTAACATGGATATCTACAGAACTCCTCATACATTAATAGCCACTTATTACTACTATATAGGAATCAGGAAACACTAATCCACACAAAATTTTATGAATATACTCAACCTTAACAAGCTCCTCTATTATTATGGTCATTTGCCTAATCTCTGTCCTGACTAAAGCATTAACATATGCTAAGTTTCCCTTAACTAAGAAATCTCTCTCAAAGTTCTATTAAACAAACTACAAAATACGTTTTTTGATCCATCGATACATAATCTACTAAACTCAGATAAACATCATCCCCACATTACTACTACTAAACTTCTAGGTCCATGTTTTTAACTCTAGATCAAATGCTATCATAAGATTTTGAGAAGGGATGTGAGGGCACATATGACTTTATCTCAATGCACGATTTTCATAAATAAGAAAGAACACTTTCAAAGTTTGGAACTTAAGGGAACTAATGGGATTCTTTTAAGCCCACATGCAATCTCATTACTGTCTGTGGAGATTGTCTGAGAAAAATTTATCAGTAAAAATTTAAACTTAACTATTTCTATTACCTCAAAAATGAGGCAGAGTTGGCATGAATGGAGAACATAAGAATTTGTATAAGATTTTTAGAGTACATCTCTACAGCACGATCTGAGATAAGAAAGAAGGGAAATATTTCTTTAATGCCCTTTATCCACTCGAAGAAAAGTACAGACATCTTTCTACTATTATGGAAGACTCTACTAGACACGACATCATAGACACCCTAGGTCACTTGAACCTTATGCTCTGATACCAAGTTTGTCACAATCTGATACTACCCCTAGTCATAACACGGTGCTTAGAACCACAAGTGGTCCCAAGATAACCCATGTACTGGCATGATACTTGAGCAACTGTTGTAATAAATATATATGAATGCTAAATAACTAAGAGGAAGCATAATCAACATGAGATAAGTTGTTTCAATACATAAATGTTTAAAGTTTACAATACTGGAATCTGAGAGAAAGAAACTTAAATTTCAAATATTGACTCTAGCTGAAAATCTATGAAGCCTCTACTATAATGACTATAGGTAGTCGGGACATGACCCCCAACTATCCTTAATTAATACATAAGAATAATGAAAAAAAATATAGGAGATGCAACTGAATTGAGTGACCAAAATAAGAGAACTCATCACCTGTTGGTTGAATGTTGAGAACTGTCTGACCCTGTGTATGGGCTACTCTAGTACCTCATTATGATGTAATGTAACCATATACGCATATAAGTTGTGAGTACTTTGGAATATATTGAGTAAGTGAAACATGCACTAAATCACGGTAATACTTAATTTATGCTTTAAAACTGAGGACATAAGCTATTTGCTGAAATATGCATTTAAATCATGAATAGGTATGCAAATCATGAATAGGAAATATGCATTTAAATCACGGAAATACTTATATGCATTTTTGTAAAGCGGTAGAAATATGAATGTTATATGCAAATCTCATGTTAAATCTAAATAGGTTGTAAATACGTACTGAGGATCATGTATGAATATTGAGCATGAATGCATAAACTTGTAAAACGAATTCAAGACCAAGCATAAATATGTTCTGAACTAATTTGAATAACAAAATAAATGGTATACTAAACTCTTTGTCATACAAACCTGAATACTGAACAAAAATTGTGAGAATATTTAACCAATATGTCCTAATCTGAGCTAATCGGAGTCCAACCTGTAACCCCAGTTGGAAGGATCTCAATACCTTGCCACAGGTACTGACACTGACTGTGTGGATTCATAAAGTTGATATCTCGAAAGACGATGGTGTCATCCCTAAACTGGCAGGTGTCCTTAAGAAAGTATCAATCCTAAGATGACAAGAAGACCTCTCATAACCTATGTTGGATACGTAGTTATATAACTTAGGGACTACTACTAAAGGTCTCACCCTAATTTGGCAGTAAAGCCTCAATCCCTAAATTCGCTCGGTGCTAAGATCTATTCCCAACTGAACAGGTACGGAAGCATAAACTATTACATACATTGATAACTGATGTGCTCAAATATGGTATTCTGGAAATAATAGTGCATTTATAATTTAAATATAATGATGTGAACATGGTTTGAATGAATTATAACTTGATAGTCCGAAATATGCATGACTATCAAAGTATTGGATATTCATAACCCACTAGTATTGAAAAATATAGTTAAATATGATAATTTCAAAGTAATGACATGTTAAATAATTTCATGACATAAACTCAAGAATCCAAAAATTTCATCAATGAAATAAATTATCATGATTAATGTATGGAAGAATACTTGAAATTATGAGAGAACACTATTTCATGGTAGAATTCAAGAATTACACAGAAGAATCATGGAATTTATGATTTCCATTGAACCCTAGTTTATGAAATTCATAAAATTCATGAATAAAAATTATAATTTTGGGCATGAGGAGGAAAGGAGATCCTCATTGAATACCCACATACCTGAATTTCTTAACTTCTTGAAGGAAAGCACGAATTTGGATCCTTGGAAGTTGAATTTTTGAAGAACCCTTATTTGGTGTTCTAGAGGATTTAGGAGAAAAGGGATTGTGTAATTGGTGTGTTTTGGAGTTATGGGATGATTAATTCACATTACTATTAGCTATAGGATAGTTTAGGATGTAAATGACCAGTTTACCCTAAAAAAAACTTAAGAGAAAAGTAGATTTTAGCATTTCTAAACATTGTTCGTGTCACGCTGCTTATCGCGGAGCACGAGGTCCATGCCATGCTGCTTATTGCAGAGTACAAGGTCCGTGCCACATCAAAATTGTGTACCCTCATTGGTTCCTCACGAAGATGCTCATAACATTTCGCTCGGGTATTGGATTAAGGCAAAATCAAATGCATTGGAAAGAGGACGAAATTATGTATAATTTGGTGGGTCTTAAGATCCAGAATTTCATATATTCCAGAAGTTATACATGATCAACGTTGACCCTTGTAGGATCGAATACTAAAATTTGGTTGAATCAAAAGCTCTTAACTCAACCTTGCTTTAAGTATTTCCTATGAACATTTTTCACCTCGATAACACTTTTCACACTAGGTAAATGATCATGACAGATATATTCATATACAAATCATTGGATTAGAGTTTATACACATAGGAATTATGGTTTAAATTCTATCCTAAAAATATGAGGTATTACATATGCCCCCAAGGTTTACACCTGACCAGTATGCATAAATTTATAAGATGTTAGAGCAACAAAATCAAATCAGGGCAATAGCTTATTCAGCAAACTTTTAAGGTAATAATTGTGCCCTATTAGTCATAAATGAACCACATGAGTGTATCATTGACATAGGGGTTATTAACCACATGGCATCAAATATTAAACTTCTAAACAAAGAGTCACTATTTAAAACTGTAAATCTAAAAAGAGTAAGTCTGCCTAATGAATGATGTGTCACTTGTGACGCACATAGGATCCAACTATTTTCTACTTATAACACTCTTTATAGTGTCTTTTACCTTCCACAATTTAAATCTAACCTCCTATCAATGTCAAAGGCAGCTCGACAGCTTACATGTTCAATTATATTTTTTCTTGAATTTTGTGTTTTTCAGAATCTCTACAATGGAAAGGTGAAGAAGATTGATAAAGAGAGAGCTAGATTATATTTCTTGCTAAGACATCGTAGGTATAATGGATATAGGACAACACATATGGCCTATCTAGCCTAATAATTACAGATAAAGCTAAAATAGACCTATGGAATAAGAGGCTTGGACATATAGCCTCTAAAGTGTTATGCCAACTCTTTCCTAATTAGCAAGATCATAGAGTAGAATGAATGAATCAATGTATTGTATGTCCATGCGATAGACAAATTATATTACCTTTTCCAGTCAAATCTCATACTCTTAGTTCTAAAGCTTTTGATTTGGTTCATATGGACCTATGGGGACCTTATGAGGTGCCTATTTATGATGGACAAAGATGTTGTCTAACTATAATAGATGACTCTTATGGAATACCATGGGTTTTTTGTGTAAGCTCAAATTTGATGTTATTGTTGCTATTCATTATTTTTTATCCTATGTTAGAACTTAGTTTGATACTTGCATAAACACTATAAGAACTGATAATGAAACTAAATTCATAAACAACATAAGAATTGATCTACTTACTAAGCTAGGTATAAACCATCAAACATCTTGTTCTTACACACCTCAACAAAATAATATAGCTAAAATAGAGAACAACTGTCTATTAGAAATAACTAGAGAAGCTAATACTCCATTAAAATTTTGGGCCTACTGTGTAAAGGTTGTTATATACCTAATCAATAATTCCCTCTACTATTTTGAACAACATGTTTCCTTATGAAAAGTTGTATAACAGAAAACCTTTTCTTGTACATTTGAAAGTTCATAGATGTTTATGTCATGCTAAGGTCTTACATGAGATCAACAAGCTTATGCCTAGAACTAAATAGGATGTGCATATGTGCTATTCAGAAACAAAAAAGATATATTCTATTTGATATTACTAATAAAACTTTGTTTGTTCATAGTGATGCCAGATTTAGGAAAGATATCTTCTTATTCAAGGCTACTGAGACCTACTGACAATTGTTTCCATTAATAAGTTATGAGCTATTCAATGAAGTAATAAGTTCTAATGTACATTCTCCTCAAACTTCTAATATGGTCAGGATGTACCATCACCACCTACTCCTTCCAACATCAGTGATGTTTCAGTTGTACAACTACTAGTTCACAATCTACAAATGCACAAAGGAGATCGACCAGAGCAGACAACCTCTTGCGTAGATGAAAAGCTTTGTGTCTTTGAGCGTCAATGACAATATTTCTTATGTTATTTTTATATATATTTCTTATGATCATATCTTTCTTTAGTATCAATGTTACATGGCTTCATTCTCTAATATTATTTACCTACTACCTTTGTAGAAGCTGCAAAAAATCCTCGGTGTATAGAGGCTATGAAAGTTAAAATAGAAGCTTTGAAAGAAATAACACCAGGACAATGGTACCCATACCCAAAGGCAAGATAATTGGTTGGAAGTGGATCAATAAGGTGAAATAAAAGTCTATTGGTAAAGTGGAGAGGTTCAAGGGAAGACTAGTAGCTAAAGGATATAGTCAAAAGGAAGGAATTGATTATAGTGGTTATAGTAGTGACTCTGAGAATAGTTTTGGCTATTGTTGTGGATAAAGAGTAGCATATCCATTAAATAGATGACTTTAATGCATTTCTATAATATGAATTAGAATATGAGATTTACAGGAATCTTCCACAAAAATTTCAAAGTTAGGGGGAGAATGAATGTAGACCTTCAAAATTCCTATAATTAAAACATGCACCTAGACAATGGAATGCAAAGTTGTTTAAGGACTTGATCAATAATGATTTTAGACAAAGTAAGTTTGATCACTCTTTATATACAAAAAAGACTGATGAAGGTATGGTCATTATACTAGTATATGTAGATGAGATACTTGTTATTAAAGACAACTTAATTTGATTTTAAAGACTAAGACAGAACTGCATGAAGCCTTCAAGATTGTCACAACCCAAGACTACCCCCTAGTCGTAACACGGTGCTTGGAACCACAAGTGATCCCAACCTAACCTATGAACTAGCATGATACTTGAGCAACTGATATAGAATATATTACAAATCTTTATTTCCTGAGCGGAAGCATATTCATGAAAAGTCTGAATAAAGTAAATGCTAATACAGTTTACATCATGATAAAACTGAAGAAAGAAACTCAAATTACATGACTGACTCTAACAGGCATCTGTGAAACCTCTACTATACTGACTATAGATAGCTGGGACATGCCTCCAACTACCACTAATAAATACATATGGAAAATAAAAAATAAAGTACATGATCCACAACTGTCTGGAGTATTTAAAATAGGAGAACTCATCACCTGTTGGCTGAAAGCTGCAAACAGTTTGACCCTGGTATGAGAGCTATATATGGTACCTACATTATGAAGGATGTATATACAAATACATATGTGTGGTCAGTAAGTTGGAACGTACTGAGTATATAGATACATGCACTAAATCATGGAAATATTTCAAACATATTATAAAGCTGAGGATATAAGTTATTTGCAGAAATATACATTTGAAATATGACTATACGTGAAAACTGTAAATCATAGAAAATTTATAGATCATGAGCTAAAATTAATTCTGTAAGCTAGGGGCAGTAGAAACATCAAGGCCATAAGCAATTCTCTTGTAAGGATGAATATGTTGTAAAAGTTGTACTGAGGATGATGTATGACTACTGGCTCTGGAACTATACGGTGGAAACTTACTTAACTCAAGGATATTAATATACAAAATATACTAAGCATGAATTAATAAACAAATAAAACTAACATAATATTTACTAAGTAGTTCTGATTAACTGAATGATTGATGTTTGTGAGACCGAACAACTAAAATTTTAGTAAGGGATAACTAACATCGGTATGCTGAGTAGCGGATATATGAATACTGATCATGTAAAACTAAACTATACTTAGTCTAAATAACCGGACTAAAATTGTGGGGTACTATGCATATGAGATAAGGACTAACTGAACAACATGAGATAACTGAGCATGAATGCATAAAAATTGTAATATCTGAGAATGCAAGACCAAGCATAAGCATATTTCTGAAATAATCTGTAAGCTGAAAGACTGAAATCTGATAACTAAATAACTGAGAATATGTACCCTTGGTCAAGCAAACCTGAACTGAAAATACACTGAATATTATGTTGAGACTGTGGGAGCTATCATATAACCCACATAAACTATATAAGCTATCAGGGAGTTCAACATCTGACCCATGTTGATAAGGGTTGTTCTATCTTTGCCATCGGAGTAGAACCTGAACTGAAATAATCACTAAACTGATATCGCAAAGGACTAGAGAGTCAGACCTAACTGGCGGGTGATCCCAAAGAGAGTGTCAGTCCTAAATTTGCGGGTGATATCTCATAATCCTACGTTGGCTACGTAGTTCTAGAACTTAAGAACTGTTGCTAAGGATCCAATCCTAAATGGCAGGTGAGCCCCCATCCCTAGGTTTGCTCGGTGCTAAACCCTACTCCCAACTGAAACACACTGAAATAAGAATTGGTGCATACACTGATAACTAATAAGCTCAGGTCATGGAATTCTAAAAATGACAGTGCATACAGATTTTAAGGTAATTATAAATATATAAACTAATAATGCTCAACATGATCATGGTGTTCTGAATCTGATATTAAAACCATGATCTGACTATCTTGTTACTTTAAAAATGGAGATCAGGTAAAACACATAGGTATCGGGTGTTCATAACCCACCTACACTGAATGATCATAAAACATAATGTTCAGTCTTAAGACTGTAGTATTGAATCATGGTTTAACCCAAGACATGAGCATTTCATCAAACACGTGGAAAGAATGAACATAAACATGAGGATATTCCAAACATGAGAATTTAACAAATCATGAAATTTACTTGAGTAAGACATGGGAAACTAAAATTCATAGCATGACGGGATCAAATCTTGCATGGGATCATACATGGGCTAAATTTAATTTAAATCACCATGAAAACGTAAAATTCAATCTTTCTTGTACATATCAAATACCATAATGATAGAAAATTCATTCTTTAATTGAAAGAAAGGGGTTTTTTAGGCTCCATAGGTGAAAGGGACCCATGAAAGAATACCCCACATACCTTAAGCCTTTAACTTGAGAGGAAAACCCAATTCTTGATGCTTTCTTGAAAATTCTTGAACTTGGGGAAACTTGAATTCTTGATTTCTTGGGGGAAAAGGATTGAATTCTTGTTCTTGGGGGAAGGAAATGGTTTTCTTGAGAAGAAAATTGGAGAAAAAGGGAAAAATTATGCCCTAACTGATGCCCAAGTCGTGTTATGAACTATTGGGTTGAGGGGAAAAAGACCCAATTACCCCTCAGTCATTTAAATAAAAAAAACTGAATGCAAATAAGTCACCGCGACGTGGTCTTATTGCGGTAGCTTACTAGTTCTGATGAAAATTATCATAACTTTTCGCTTGGGTATCGGATTAAGAAAAAATTGGTATAGTTAGGAAGATAATTCAATTATCTACAATTTGGTGGGTCTTGAGATGAAAAATTTCATATATGTAAAAGGTTATAAACGTTCAACTTTAACCCTTATAGAATCAAATACCAAAATTTGAACGAATCAAAGGCTCTTAGCTCAACTTTGTTCTAAGTGATTCCTATGAACATTTTTCACTTGATAAGCACTTCACTCACTAGGATAAAAATCATGACACATGTATTCAATTATAAATCAATAACTGGACACAACACCTTCACCATGACGCGGTCAGCATGCGATTGGGACTAATGTCGCGTCGCGGTCCTATCGCGGTGACCCACTGGTTCCATGATCCAAACCTTGTCCAAAAAATTTGTAACTCCTCTGAGACATACTTCTCACATACCTAAACATGAATTAACTCAAAAACTAATATCTTGGGGTCGAGAAGACCAAAATGAAAATCCTCAAAGTTTAGAGGTCTTGAAAATAGCTAAGTCCACAATACTAAGTGAAAATTTGAAGACTTAAGCCCCTTAAGCATAAAACTAAGAGTTGAATCGAGCTAAGATTAGTACTGGGTATTACAATATCTCCCCCTTGGGAACATTCATCCTCAAATGAGATTGGTTAGACTGAGAGTACTGTACTAAGGTAACTGAAATCATATACTGAACATGCATAACTTGGAACATGAGTGTATAATAAAGTTTGAGCATGATACATGAATTGAACTGATTTCGTGAATACATGCAATGACATGAGAACAGTTATAAGGCTGAGATAGAAATGAGAGAGTCAACTTATAAGTAACCATTACCTCAAGGTGGATCTGGTTTCATGAAGAAAAGTTGAGAGATTTAGGACATGAAAACTCAAGGTATTATAAAATCTCCCCTTGGGTTAATTCGTCCCCCGAATAATACTGACTTGGCTGAAATACTAAAAAAAAATGAGATGATTCATGGGACACTTACGAACTGAGTCATAACCGAATATCTGAAATCTAAAATGGATGCATGATGCATGAACTGAGTTGAATTCATAATTTCCATGGATGTGAATATTTTACCTCATGGAATGGCCATATTCATGAAATTCTGGATAGTAAGACTAGATCGAAAGATGGAGAAACCATAGGAACTTGTCTGTCTGACTACTAAACTGAATTACTGGCTATAAAAACTGTATTATACTTAAAGCTTAAACTCGACTAGAGTATTTCTTCAATACTCTTTCTAAGAAGTATAGTAACATTAGGGGACGAAGAACTTAGGCATGATCTGAATAAGATATAGGAGTAAGGACTCTTAATATGGCTATAACTCTATAACATGGAGCATAGGCCTATGAAACATAAACTAGGATAGAATTACTAGGCTATAGGCAATGCAACTTCCCAATTCAAGCTTAGCCTCGCTCCTTAAATACTCGCATGGGTACATATCACTAATCCATCCAAAGTTTGAGTTGAACTACCTACTTTTACCATATTCAAGCCTAACTATTAATTAAAAGGTACTGCACACCACACCATAAAACAAGTCTGTACCATGAAAATAAAAAACACTTACTCTCTCCCATCTAAACAATTGTTCATCATCACTATATCGACCTAAGGAGAGGTCACTGACAGGTTAGAACATGAGATCCTGAAGCATGGAAGGATATTATGCATAACTTTGACACTTAACTAAGGCCTGAGTAATAGAGCGTACAAATCATGAATTTATTAAAGAGATCAAAACTGAGGACACACATGAAATAATCTAAATTTCACTAGTCATTAAGAGTGCACCATGAGTTATGGGAGCTAAGTATAATGTAAAGCATGAGTACATGAGTCATGAGTTGCATGACCTGAGTTTGGAGTTCATAAATTCCTAGAAGATAATTCGTACTACTGAGTAAACTGAAACTCCTCATACTAGGAACTGGAAGCGTACATGATTCCATGGAAAGTGCATGAATATAAGTTATGATCATGGAGATGACATGTAAGGCATGACTATATATTGTGAAGACTGAAGTACAAAAATTTGCACTAAGATAAGAATGGGTCGGGCATCTTCCTCCCCTGCTGATGTTCTAAAACAAACTGGCATCACTACTAGAATCTGAGAGCCTAACTTGGTTACTTGTTCTATCATATCCCCCTTAGTTTTAAGCCAACATTCGAAGTCTGGGGACCCCTTTAAAATCTCTAAACTAAACTACAATCACTTTTCTCTAGAGTCCGAGATATAACAATAGACATAAATAATAAACTCAACCTGAAAGACTACACCTGAAAGTGTAAAATCCACTGTTAGTACTTTCTTTTGAGATACAAATCTTATCTTTCTATAGCCTCAATATTCATCATATAATAACTCAAACACTATCTAACTTTGAAGCTTCATAAGTATCACCATACCCTAAGTTCACGCCATCAAGAATTTTAACTCTTCTTTCTATTAGCTCAACCATTCACAATTCAAACCTAGATTCTAACACTTAACATGGATATCCCAAAACCATTAATGAACCATACTAAATTCCCTCATAGCCTACTAATATCACATATTTATACTTATATTTTATCCTAAGCCATGAGAATTACCCCTACACCAACATACGCAACTTCATCAACTTATAATTTTGAATCAACATACATAAATTCTTTCATACATTATTTTAAGCCTTTTGGTTTACCTTTCATACAACTAGCCCCATGGATACATAATTTGCTCAATCCAGATAAAACTATCCTACTTTACTTTTGTTAAACTTCTAGGTTCATGCTTCTAACTCTAGATCATATGCTATCACAGAATTTTGAGAAGGGATCTAAAAGAACATTTTACTTCGGCTCAATGCATGATTTTCATAAACATGAATGAAATATTTCATACTTTGAAACATAAATGCATTAATGGGATACTTTCAAACTTGTGTGCAATTCCATAACTATTTGTGGAGACTGTGTAACACCCCGAAATCTAATCTCGAGACGTCACACGGTGCTCAAGACTATGAGTAGCCTTAAGCTAACCCTATCTAGATTCTACTAAATTTAAATCTCATAATAATAGAAATATAGACATAAAAGTCATACTAAATATGGAAAACTGTTTGAGATAGCTGAGAATAATCTGAATGTAATGTCTAAAAATCAATATTATAAGCTTGAATCGAATCTAGCAGTCTGAAAAGCCTCTACTACTAAGAACTAGAGAGTCACTGGGACAAACCCCCAGCAAACTCAAACTGTCTGAAAGGAAATACTGAATTATATAAACTAATGAGTTGCAAATCTGAATGAATAAGTCCCCAAAATATGAGGACTCACTAATTGTAGGATGTAGATTGAGATGCTTGAACTACTCACGCTACTGATACTAAGCACCTGAACCTACATTATGAGACAATGTAGCACATAGACATATATGTGGATCAGTACTTTGAGGATGTACGGAGTATATAGGGGTAAAATGCATAAGTAAAACATCATCTCATCATCATAATTTGTAAAACAATGCATGCTAAATGTAAATGAAACACATAAGCTGGAATATCTGAAATTCTGAAATTTATAATCATGAATAACAAATCATACTTTGTAAATCTAGTGAGTCATAACATTTAGTTCTGAAAGTTGTATTAGCGTTCTGTCTATAAATTATACTATCTAATTATAGAAAGGACTCACTTCTATATCTAAAATCTTAAAAATAAAATATGTAGCTATTATCTTTCTGTAAAGCATAATCTGAATAAAACGGTGAGCCTTTACACTTAGTTTTCTAAAAGCTTTTCTATATTCTTTTCTATTAGGTTTTTACTAGTAGGGAGGTTCTTCTAACCGGCATAAACCATGTGAGCTAACATGGAGTCCAATGTCTCGTTCCCCTATGGGGAAAACCTCATGGTAGGGAGAGGTATCATACTCTTGCCAAGGAGTATACCCTGAGCTAAGTGATCACATTTGTAATTGTCACCCATATTGGAATGGGAATAATTTCATAATCTATACTTGCATTGGCTACGTAGTTTTGTGGAAGATAAAGAACGCTAATCCCATACTTCCCGCTCGGTGCTAAATATACTCCCTTTAAATCTGTATGCTCATTCTGTTGGAAATCCACTTTAAAACTAGCATAAGGGTTCATTATGAAACTAACTATGCATTTATTTGATTTAATCTGTAAGTAAAGCTAATATGATTTCTTTAATCTGTAATAAATCTGTAAAGTGGCTTCCAAATATTATGTGAGGATCAAAAGATCAAAACTTTACTAAAAATCTGTAATCAATCTGATCATAAGATGCTTAAAGCATCATCTTTCTTGAAATATCAACATATAAACTTGGGCTTAATGACCCATGCATCAAGTTCATGTAAATACATTATAAAGTTCATGCTTGATAATGAAAACAATGATAATTCATCTCAAAATCTAGAAATTACTGCAATAGGCTCATATGAAATTAAACATGAAATTCATCTTCATAAACACTTGAAATCTCATAATCTTGCAAATAACAATAATGGGTGTGAACCCTATTTCAAAACTCATGTATAATCATTCAAAATCATATGAGTTTGTAATTAAAACTTAGTTTCGGGCACAAGGATGGAAGAAGATCCTTGTTCATAAACCCCACATACCTTGGTAGATGATTAGATGAAGAATCTAGAACTATTGATTCCTATTTGAGTTCTCGAAGATGGATTCTTGATTATCTTGTCTTGGGAATCCTCAAATTGGGGCTTTCTTGGAGAAATAATTGAGGAATTTAATTTCTTGGAGAAGAAGCTTTTAAGTTCTAGGGTATTGCTTAGAGCTTTTAAGCTTTGAATATGCATAATTCCTTGTTTTGGGTGAATTGGAGGCTTGGGAATTGACAAAAGTACCACCTATAAACTTTTAATCAAAACTGGAAAAGGCAAATTTTCCCAAACTGGAATGTCACCGCAACGCGCCACTATCGTATGGCTAACTGGAAAATGACAAATGGGACCTGGAAGTTCTCCACGATGTGGAGCTATTGTGATGCTCTACTAATTTGTCATTTGGACCATCACCGCGACACGCCACCATCGCGGTGAGCCACTAGAAATGGACAAATAGGAAATAAGGCTTCTCTGCAAAGTGGGTCTAGCGCGGAGGGCCACTGGAATTTGACGATTGCCAATTTTTCCTTCACCGTGATGCGGTGCTCGCCCAACTGGCATACAGCCTTACTGAAAATGCTCTAACTTCTCAACCGAGTATCGGGTTTGGACAAAATTGATATCGATGGAAAGCTTACTCAATTATCTACACAATGGAAGGTCTTAATCTGGAAATTTCTACGTGCATAAAAAAAGGTATTTATTTTTTAAGACAATCTTTGACATTCTAGGAGTGAAATTAAGCTAGGAAAAAAGTATGGGGTATTACAAACTGCCTGAGAAAGATCTGTCTGTAAGGATTTAAGCTTGTCTATTCAGTTGCCTCAAGAATAAGGCAAAGTTGGCACAAATAGATTAACGTGAAAAGTTGCATAAGCTCCTTAGAGAATATTTCTACTACATGATTTGAGACAAGAAATAAGAGAAATATTTCTTAAATGCTCTTTGCCTCTCGAAGAAAAGTATAGACATCTCTGTACCATTTTGAAAGACTCTACTAGACACGACTTTATAGACACCCTAGGACACTTGAACTCTGTACTCTGATACCAAGTTGTCATGACCTAAGACTAACCCCTAGTCGTAACACGGTGCTTGGAACAACAAGTGATCCTAAGTTAACCCATGAACTGCATGATACTTGAGCAGCTAATTTAGAATATATTACAAAAGTTAATTTGCTAAGAGGAAGAATAATAATTAAAATTCAGAATAAAGTTAATGCTGATACAGTTTACATCATGATAAAACTGAAGAAAGAAACTCAAATTACATGACTGTAGGAGCTATCTGAAATTGATAGGTAAACTGAGTACCCCTATCTGAAATGATGGACAAGGGAACTCCATGTTATCTAACCAACTCCATGATATATAGCTTAGCATAATCTTCACTTGTGTAGGACATGTGAACAAGCAAAAAGTGGGATGATTTGGTTAATTTGTCTACAATAACCCAAATCAAATCATGTTATCGACACGAATAGGGTAACCCTATCACAAAGTCCATGTTCACCTCTTCCCACTTCCACGCGGGGATACCAAACACCTGTAATATTCCACTAAGTTTTTGGTGTTCTACCTTAACTTGTTGGCTAGTTGCACACTTGGCCACAAATTCTATGATATCTCTCTTCATACCACTCTACCAATAGACATCCCAAAAATTGTGGTACATCTTGGTGGATCCTGGGTGGATGATGTAGTGCACCATACATTTCTTCCATAATCCGCTACCTCAAATTGTCAATGCACGGCACACACAATCTACTTTGGTATCTCAACACACTATCTCCCCCTTGGGAGAAAACCTCTACCTTTTGGTCTTTAACTAACCCCTTCAGTTTGACCAAACTAGAGTCCTTATTTTTCTTCTCTTTAACTTCAAAAACTAGAGAAGATTCTGAACTACTCTGAACCCAAATATTTCCCTATGCTGAGTCAACCAACCTCACACCCAATCTAGTTAACTGTAATACCCCGAGATTCCCAACCGATAGTAGAACCATGCTTCAAGCTCATGAGAAATAAATTCTAGTGATTTGGTAGTTTTATGATTAAGTTTGATGTGTATTAAGGTCTCAAATACGTCCTAGCTATTTGACGACTCAAAACATTCCTTACCGATTGAATTCTTAGGAAGGATATTGCTATAGTCAACTTCAAACGAGAATATCTCTTGTTATACTACGAATTTTTGATCTTATGTACCACAAAAAGATATATAATTGAATTACCATTCCAACAATACCAATTTTGCCTAAATCCGATATCGGAGCAAAACGTTATGCCCATTTTACTCCAGCATGTTAGCCTGGAAATTGAGTGACGACATTTCTGACGACTTATCACATTTCTGACGACATTTCTGATGACTTATCACATTTCTGATGACTTATCAGTCATGTCGTAAATCTTAGACAGCAACCCATCAATTCCATCTCCTAGGTGACGACCTGGGCTGACGGGTTATCACATATCTGACGGCTTATCAGCCGAGAATTTCAGCAACTGGGAAGTGGTTTTATAGGGGTATTTTGGACTTTTCCTTCATGTTCCATGACTTAAATCATCAAAATCACGTACAAAACCATCATAAATCAGTTTTAAAAATCCTTAAATTCTCTCCACTCTCAAGAATAAAAAAATTAGGGTTTCCTCTCAAGATCATCTCCCAAGAACAAGATTCAAGCTCTCCTTCAAGGAAACAAAGAAATTATCATTCCCAATTCAAGAAACTTCAAGAAAAGACACTCTTTCAAGATTCAAGCCTTTGAGGTATGTTAGATGTTGATTCTTGGGTTTCTTTCACCCAAGAAGTTCAAGAATCCTTTTCTAAATTCAAGATTATATATTTATGAGATTGTCATGATTTTTGTAAATAGAAATTGAAGTTCATGTTGTTGATGAGTTTTAATTCATGACTTGATTTCAAAGATCCAAGCTTTGATCCTACTATGTGATGTTCATGATAATATCCCTTCAAGTTGCATGATATTGATGTATTCATGATAATTAAGTATAGAATCTGTGGTATAACCAAAGCATGCTCCCCATATGTTTGATAGAATGCTTAAGTAAAGAGAATAGTGCCTTTTTAGTATGTTAAGCATGAAATCTCCAATTATGTGATAACTAGTGCATGCGAAGCGTTTGTTAAAATTCCATAGTGAATGTATTATGATAAGTTGCATGAATTCTTATCCATGTGTATTCCTTATTGAACAACTATGAGATATTAGTATTCATTACTAATACATTTACATGTTTATGACATTCAAATGATTGATGAGATATCATATGGATTGTGTTATGAATGAAAGTCCATTGTCATGACATTCAAGTGTGTTCCTTTTTATTTATTTATGCTATCGAGTCCTGGGGGTATTTATACCCGAAAACTTAGCTACTTGTTTAGAGTCTAGTCAATCTCAAGATAATCTCAGTCGTGCTATGATTTGTAGAATTCAGTCAGTGACCGAACATTAAGAAAATTCAGTAATCTCAGTACTAGTTCAATCCAGTCTCCGTATTCAGTCTAATCAAGCTCAGTACTCAGTTCAGATTTTAGTAAAGCTTAGTAAGTCACAGAACTCAGTCATATTCAGAAAAAAAGTAGAATTCATAAGTATTCCATCAGATAATACAACCAAGTGAACTCAGTCAGATCAGTAAAGAAATATGAACAGTAATAGATTTAGCTTGGTCTAAGTTCAGATAAGAATCAGTCCAGAGTCCTCCAGTTGGGAGTAGGAACTAGCACCGAGCGAGTGCAGGGATGACGGCTTCCCCGTTAGAGAGGTAGAGTCATTAGTAACAGTCCCTGAACTCCAGAACTGCATAGCCAGTGTAGGACCAGGAGTCACCCGTTAGATTAAGGCTTAAATATCATACTGCCTTAGGCTTGACTTCCTGTTTAGAGTCACCCATTAGGGAGGCTTGATCATAGCAGAGGTATTTACCCATGGCATGGTATTGACACCTTTCCAGCTGGGGTTACAGGTTGGACCCCACTAGATCAGATTTGGGGCATGTTGTTAAGTGAGAAATCCCACAGTTATAGCCACAGTTTCAGTCTCAATCTTTAGAATAGAAATTTAGAAATTTAGGACTGTCAAATACAGTCACTCAACTCAGTAAGGAACTTAGATAGTTCCACAGATTCATAGACCACCCACTACATAGGCCTAGTCTTAAATAAAGTAAGTCAGTATCATTACCAACAGATCTAGAGATCACCCGTTAGATAGACCTGATCTCAACCTTAGTTAATCATTATCATTATCAGCAGATTCAAAGATCACCCACTAGATAGGCTTGATCTCAAATTTCTTCAATTATTATTCTTATCAGTATGCTCAGAGATCACCCGCTAGATAGGCCTGATCTCTGATTCAGTCAGTTAGCATTAGTAAACTCAGAATCTCAGTATGTTTAGAAAACTCAGATTGACAGTATATTCAGCATCAATTATCAGATTTAGTCCCAGTATGCACAGTATGTTCAGTAGTTATAGATTCTCTATATATGCTAATCCAGCTCTTTCATATTATTCAGTTAGTTATTGATCGTGCATATATACCTTGCATTTAGCCTTACCTCATCCAGCATACCAGAATATTTAAAGTACTGACGCATACTTTTCTCTTGTGCTATGGTGTCTTATAGAATAGGTTCAGAAGTGCAAGATCCAGAGCACCCTTAGCAGTCCAAACTCAGTCAGCAGCAGTAGAAGTAGCAGTGAATCCTCTTCATTCGAGGATGATCCTTATTTTATTATGGAACTAGACTTAGTTTATTTTTAGTAGATGGAGTTAGTTGGGGATATGTCCCATCAACTCCACAGTTTAGACAGTTTAGAGGCTTTCAGACTAAAGTATTTTCAGACAGATGTATTAGTATTCAGTTTTCAGTTTTGAGTACTTTAGATGTTTTGAACCTTATGGCAAGTTTTTGCTAGTTTTCTGCATTTATTTTAGTATATTATGTAGTGCTTAGTTGCAGGTACCAGCAGAGGGTTAGCTTGTGGTCCTTTGGGATCATGAGCACCGTGTGGCGTTCCAGTTATAAAATGTCGGGGTGTTACACTAACTAATGAAATTCTTAAACTAATTCTCTCTTATCATTCTCCACATAAGCAACACTACCCATAGACAGTCTACTAAGGGCGTCTGCCACCACATTGGCCTTTCTCGGATGACACAACACTCATGTGATAATCCTTCAAAAATTCTAACCACCTTCTCTAACGAAGATTTATCTCCCTCTGAGTAAACATATATTGCAAGATTTTTTGGTCCGTAAATACATCAACATGCACTCCATAAAGATAGTGCCTTCGTATTTTCAATATAAATACAACAACAGCTAGCTCAAGATCATGGGTAGGGTAGTTCTTTTCGTGAGGCTTAAGTTATCTAGAGGCGTAGGCTATAACCTTACCTCTCTGCATCAAAACACAACCAAAACTGACTCTAGAAGCATTATAATAGACAATAAATCCATTTGTACCATCAGGTAGTGCTAAAACTAGGTCTAAAGTAACTCGATCCTTTAACTTCTGAAAACTCTTCTCACAGGAATCTGACCACTGAAAATTTACTTACTTCTAGGTCAATCTAGACATGGGGGTGCAATAGAAAAGAGCCCTTCAACAAAACATCTATAATAGCTAGGTAAACCCAAGAAACTCCTGATGTCTGATGGAGAGATAGGTTTAGGCCAGATTCTTACTATTTATGTCTTTTGGGGATCGACTCTAATGCCATCACTGGAAATAATATGACCAAAAAAAATTACTAATCTTAGCCAAAATTCATATTTGTTGAATTTGGTGAACAGCTGGTTTGCAACATAATTCTAAGATGGTTAACGTAGTTATCCTCACTACGAGAATAAAAAAGAATATCATCCATAAAAACTGACAAACATGTCCAAATACTGTTTGAACACTCTGTTCATCAAGTCCATGAAGGCTTCTAGGGCATTTTTCAGACCGAAGGACATGACTAGAAACTCGAAATGACCATAACAGGTTTTGTAAGCTGTCTTTGGAATATCGCATTCCCTTACTCTAAGCTGATGATAGCCGGATCTAAGGTCTATCTTGGAGAAGTAACTTGCACCTTGGAATTTGTCGAATAAGTCATCAATCCTTGGAAGAGGATATTTGGTTTTGATTGTGACTTTATTCAGCTGGCGATAGTCAATACACATTCCCAAAGAACCATCTTTCTTTCATATGAATAAGACGGGAGCACCCCACGAAGAAATACTGGCCCTATGAAACCTTTATCTAAGAGGTATTTAAGTTGTTTTTTTAACACTCTAAGCTTGGCTGGAGCCATATGATATGAAGTAATGGAGATGGGCTGAGTATCTGGAAGAAGGTCAATACTGAATTCTATTTCCCTATCGGGAGGTACCCCTGGCAAATCTTCGAGAAAAAATTTAGGAAACTCATTGACTACATGGACTGACTGAACTATTGGAGCCTCATACTTAGTGCCTTTGACTCAAACTATATAATAGATGCACCCTTTTGATTTAGTCATACAACTCATTTCAGTTGTGCATTCCAGCATATAGCCTTAGTCCCTCAGTATCTTCAGTTTAACTAGCACATTCGAGGATGAATGTTCTCAAAGGGGAGATATTGTAATACCCCGCACTTTTTCCTAGATCAGTTTAGCTCCTAGAATGTCAAGGGTTAACATTGAAAATGAATAACTCATGATACATGTAGAATTTTCCAGTTCTAGACCCACTAGTATGTAGATAATTGGATCAGCTTTCCAACGATACTTATTTTGCCTTAATTTGATACTAGGTTGAGAAGTTATGGCATTTTTAATAAAATAGTATGGAATTTTGATAGGCACCACATCGCGGTGATGGACGATTTCTCAATTGTCAAATTCTCGTACAGCACCGTGATTACGTCGCATCATGGTGAAAGTCTAGTTCCCACTCATCTTTTTTCTAGTAAGGCGATGTGATTTCATCATGTCACGGTAAGGGACAAAATAAGGCTCGTACCTTTTCCAGTATCCTAACGCAATAGCCCCGCATCGCGTTGCTAGGAAAAACTAGGCGCATACCTTATCCAGTGAACCACTGCGATAGTGGTGCATCGCGGTGGGTGGCAAAATCGGGATTTTTCCAATTTCCGAGTTAAATTTTAAAAGAGAAATTTAGTCAATTCCCAAGACCCCAAGTCGTGAATAACACAGAATTAAACCTATTCTAAGCATTCTATTCTCACTTTTCTTCCATTCTCCCTCAAGAAAACCCTGGAACCTCAAAACTTAACCTCCAAAAAATCAAATTTCCTCCATTCTTTTTCCAAGATAGCTCAAAATTAAAGATTCCCAATTCAAGAGATTCGAGAATTCATCTTCAAGGGCAAAAATAGGGATTAAAGTTCAATCTTTCTTAGTAATTGCATCAATTAAGGTATGTGGGGTTTATGAACAAGGATCCTCTTTTATCCTTGTGCCCAAAACTAGTTTTAGTTACAAATTTACATGATTTTGTATGATTATTCATGAATTTCAAATTAGGGTCCATACCTAATATTGCTAATCGAAGGATTTTGAGCTTTGAAGTGAGTTAGAAGATGAATTTTATGTTTTCTTTTGTATTTTCATGTGTATTGCAGAAATTTCCAGATTTTGAGTTGAATTATCAATACCTTCATTATCAAGCATGAATATTATTATATTTTGACATGAATTTGATGCATGGGTATTAAGCCCTAGTTGAATATTGCTATTTCAAGATTGATTATGCTATGAGCACCCTATGACTAGAGTATTTTTAGATTTTCGATAAAGATTTGATCTTTTGATCTCAGCTTAGATATGAAATCCACTTTACAGTTTCAGACTATAGTTTAACTTAATAAATATATAGTTGGTTTTTGTAATGAACCATTATACTAGATTTTAAAGTGGATTTCCAATAGAATGGGCATACAGATTAAAGGGAGTAGTATTTAGTACTGAGTTGGGTATGTTCATATGCCACAGAAATACGAGCCAACGTAGGTTCAGATTATTCCCATCTCTATATGGATGACAGATACAAATGTGGTCACTCAAATTTGGTTATACTCCTTGACAAGAGTATGACATCTCTCCCCAACGTGAGGTTTTCCCATAAGGGAACTAGACGTTGGACTCCATGATAGCGCACATAGTTTATATCGGTTAGAAGAACCTCCCTACAGCCTAATAGTAAAGACTTTCAGAATAGTTTTTAAGAGTATTTCCCTACTAGTAAAACCTTACAGAAAAGAATAATTTTAATAGAACAACTTTTAGAAACTAAGTGTAAAGGCTCACAGTTTTATTCAGATATTACTTTACATATGGCTTTAGCTATGATATTTCAGATTTTAGTCTACAGCTACAGAAGTGAGTCATTTCTACACTTAGACAGTATGATTTAAAGACAGAATACCAGTACATCTTTTAGAAACTAAATGTTATGACTCACTAGATTTATGCAACATGTTTTGCTATTCTTGATTATGATTTACAGTTTTTAGATATTCCAGCTTATGTAAGTCATTTACATTTAGCATGCATTATTTTATAAATTGTGATGACATTGAGATATTATTTTACTTATCCATTCACCCCTATATACTCAGTACATTCTCAAATTAATGATCCACATACATGTCTATGTGCTACATTATTTCATAATGTAGGTTCAGGTGCTCAGTTTCAGCAGCATGAGTGATTTTAAGCATCTCCATCTATGTCTCAATAGTTAGTGAGTCCTCATAGTTTGGGGACTTGGTCTTTTAGTTTTTCAGCTTACTAGTATAGCTGATTCAGTATTTTTAGACAGTTCAAGTCAGTTGGGGTTTTGTCCCAGTGACTCTCTAGCACTAGTAGTAGAGGTTTGTTAAACTGCTAGATTATGATTCAGATTTTCAGTATAGATTGATCATACTGTTGAGTCTAGTATTTTTTAGAGATTATATTCAGATATTCTCAGTTAGCTCAGATAGATTTTTGCATTCTAGTTTTGATGTTATATCTATATTTTCTTAGTATGGGTTAGCTTAAGGCTACTTGTAGTCTTGAGCATCGTGTAACATCTTGAGACTTATTTTTGGGGTATTAAAAACTTGGTATTAGAGCCAGGTTATAAGAGTCCTAGGGAGTCAGACAAGTCGCATTATGTAGAGTCTTGATCATGGGTTTGAAGCGCGCCACATTTATGAGCAAGAGGCTACGAGACATTTTTAGGAAATCATCTTATTCTTTCATGATCTATCATGCTTACAGTATCGCTATTGTCTTTTAACTCATGCTCTTACATGACAGTTAAATATTTCTCCTCGTCAAGATAACGCCCGCAGAAATGATAACCAGTCACCCCAGTCTGCTGACCCTCTAAATGAGAATGTATCCTATGCTAAATTTTGGGATACCTTTCAGGCATTGGCCTAAGCTATGATTTCTAATGTTTAGGGAATCCATCAGACAGTAGTCCCACAGAGGAAGAATGGTGATATAGCAGTATCCAGAATAAGAGACTTCATGAGAATGAATCCGCCAGAGTTTTTTGGGTCAAAAGTAAGTGAGGACCCACAGTTTTATTTAGATGAGGAGAAGAAGATCATACAGATTATGTATGTTTCTGAAGAGAAGAGTATATAGTTAGCATCCTATATATTTAAGGATGTGGCATATGATTAGGTGGTCATATGGAAGAATGGTAGAGGTGAGAATACAGCTCCTATGAGTTGGCAGGTGTTTCAGGATGCTTTTCTAGATAGGTTTTTTCCATATGAAATGAGAGAAGCTAAAGTAGAAGAGTTTGTGAACCTGAGGCAAGGCTCGATGACAGTGAAAAAGTACTATCTTAAGTTCAACCAATTGTCTAAGTATGCCCCTGATACGATGGCTGACCCTAGGGCAAGTATGAGTAAGTTTGTTACTGGAGTATCTGGTTTGGTAGTCAAGGAGTGTAGGACTACCATGCTCATTGGGGACATGGATCTTGCTTGGTTGATGATTCATGCCCAGCAGATTGAGGCAAAAAAGTTGAAGAGAAGAGAGAGGTGAAATAAAAAGGCTAGAATAGGGTAGTTTGAGTATGGCCAGACTAAGTTTGGAGGGGGAAATCATTCACAATTTTAGAATTGTTAATCAATGCCAGCGCCATCTTCAGCTAATGCTCCCACTCCTAGAGCTAGACAAGAGTAGTGAGGTAAGACTTCTATGTCCAGATCTCAGAATAGTGTGGGTGAAAAGCCCAGTTATCCTCCAAGTGCTGAGTATGGTAAGAATTATCCTGGTGAGTGCTTGTTGGGGTAGAAAGGTTTTTATGGTTATGTAAGTTGGGACATAGATTCAAAGAGTGTCCGTATGCTAAGCAGAGAAATAGGGATATTCATCCCTAGACTCAGGCTACTAGTGCACCAGCTCCTTTAGGTTTCCCAGTCCCTCCCCAGGGTGCATCATCCAGTACCGGCGGTGTCATCTCCAGAATCAGTTTTACGCTTTACCATCCTATCAGGAACAGGAGGATTCACCAGATATTGTTACTGGTATACTTCATGCCTTTCATCTTGATGTCTATGCGTTGTTAGATCTCGAGTTGAGTTTCTCTTATGTTACCCCATTAGTTGTAGTAAAATTTGAAATAGGTCCTGAAAAAATCCCTGAGTCCTTCTTAGTTTCTACCTAGTGGGTGAGTTAGTTGTTGCCAAAAGAATCTATAGAAAGTGTCCTATCACTATCCTTCATAAAATCATGTTAGCAGATTTAATAGAGTTAGATATGGTCGACTTTGACCTTATTCTTGGTATAGATTGGCTCCATTCGTATTATACATCCATAGATTGTCGCACCCGGGTGGTGAAGTTTCAGTTTCCAGATGAGCCAGTCTTTGAGTGGGAAGGAAATTCAGTGTCTCCTAAGAGTCATTTCATATCCTATCTTAAAGCTAGAAAGTTGATATCAAAAGGGTGTATCTATCATCTAGTTTGAGTAAAAGACATTAAGTCTAAGACTCCAACAGTTTAGTCAGTCAGCGTAGTCAATGAGTTTCCTCATATTTTTCCCAAAGATTTGCTAGGGGTACCTCCCGATAGGGAAATAGAATTCGGTATTGACCTTCTTCCAGATACTCAGCCATTTCTATTTCTCCATATAGTATGGCTCTAACCGAGATTAAAGAGTTAAAAGAGCAGCTTAAGGACCTCTTAGATAAAGGTTTCATAAGGCCCAGTGTCTCTCCATGGGTCGCTTTATTCCTATTCATGTGAAAGAAAGATGGTTCCTTGCGAATATGCATTGACTATCGTCAGTTGAATAAAGTCACATTCAAAAACAAATATCCTCATCCTAAGATTAATGATTTATTCGACCAGCTCCAAGGTGCAAGTCATTTCTCCAAGATAGACCTTAGATTCGTCTATCATCAGCTAGAGTAAGGGAATGTGATATTCCAAAGATAACTTTCAGAACCTGTTATGGTTATTTTGAGTTCCTAGTCATATCATTTGGTCTTACCAATGCCCCCGCAGCCTTCATGGGCTTGATGAACACAGTGTTCAAACATTATTTGGACATATTTGTTAGAGTGTTTATAGATGATATTCTTATCTATTCTCGTAGAGAGGATGACCATACAGACCACCCTAGAATGGTGTTGCAAAATCTTAGGTATCAGCAGTTGTTCGCCAAATTTAGATAATGTAAATTTTGGCTAAGATCAGTAGCTTTCCTCGATCATATTATTTCCAGTGATGGTATTAGAATTAATCCTCAAAAGACAGACGCAGTAAGAAACTTGCCTAGACCTATTTATTCGTTAGACATTAGAAGTTTCTAGGGTTTAGATGGCTATTATAGATATTTTGTTGAGGGTTTTTCATCTATTGCGTCCCCTATGTCTATATTGATCCAAAAGAAAGTTAAGTTTCAGTGGTCAGATTCCTGTGAGAATAGTTTTTAGGAGTTAAAGGCTTGGCTCACTCCAGCCCCAGTTTTAGCATTACCTAATGGTACATATGGGTTCGTTGTCTATTATGATATTTCTAGAATGGGTCTGGGTTGTGTTTTTGAGGTAGAGAGGTAAGGCTATAGCCTATGCCTCTAGACAGCTTAAGCCTCACGAAAAGAACTACCTTACCCATGATCTTGAGTTAGCTGTTGTTGTGTTTGCATTGAAAATCTAGAGGCACTATCTTTATCGGGTGCATATTGATGTGTTTACGGACCATAAAAGTTTATAGTATGTGCTTACTCAGAGGAAGTTAAATCTTCATCAGAGAAGGTGGTTAGAATTATTGAAGAATTATGACATGAGTATGCTATATCATCCGGGCAAGGCTAATATAGTGGCAGACGCCCTTAGTATATTGTTGATGGGTAGTGTTGCTCATGTGGAGAATAATAAGAGAAAGCTAGTTTGAGAAGTTCATCAGTTAGCTAGATTGGGTGTGAGATTGGTTGATTCGGCTGAAGGGAATGTTTGGGTCCAGAGTAGTTTCGAATCTTCTCTAGTTTCTGAAGTGAAAGGAAAGTAGGATAAGGATTCTAGTTTAGTCAAACAAAAGGGTTCAGTTAAAGACCAAAAGGTAGAGGTTTTCTCCCAAGGGGGAGATGGTGTGTTAAGATACCAAAGTAGATTGTGTGTGTCATGTATTGAGCTTTGAGGCAGCGGATTATGGCAGAAGCACTGGTGCGCATTATTCCATTCATCTAGAAGCCACAAGGATGTACCGCGACTTGCAAAAAGTCTATTAGTGGAGTGGTATGAAGAAAAATATAGCAGAATTTATAGCCAAGTGGGCAATTTAACAATAGGTTAAGGTGGAGCACCAAAGACCTGGTGGAACATTATAGGAATTTGTTATTTCCACTTGGACGTATGAAGAGGTGAATATGGACTTTGTGACTGGATTACCCCATTTGCATCGTTATCATAATTCAATTTAAGTTATTGTAGATAGATTGACCAAGTCAGCTTATTTCTTACCAGTCCACACGTCCTACACAACGGAAGATTATGCTAAGTTGTATATCAGAGAGTTGGTTAGATTGCATGGAGTTTCTTTGTCCATCATCTCAGGTAGGGGCACTCAGTTTACCTCTCAATTTTGGAAAGCCTTTCAGAAGGGTCTTGGTACCCAAGTTCATCTCAATTCATCTTTTCATCCGTAGATAGATGGTCAGGCAGAGAAGACCATTTAGACTTTAGAAAATATGTTGAGGGCATATGTTCTTGGCTTCAAAAGCAGTTAGGATGGCCACTTGTCATTGATTGAGTTTTCCTATAATAATAGTTACCATTCTAGTATTCAGATGGACCCATTTGAAGCTCTTTATGGGCAGAGATGTAGATCACTAGTAGGTTGGTTCGAAGTGGGTGAGGCCACTTTGTTTGGGCCAGATATAGGGTTTGAAGCTATGAAGAAAGTCCAGTTAATTCGAGAGAGATTAAAAGCAGCACAGAGTCATCAAATATCCTATGTAAGATGTAAGAATGAGAGATCTTGAGTTTGAGGTTGATGACCTTATGTATTTAAAAGTTTCACCCATGAAGGAGGTGAAGAGATTTTGCAAAAAGGGGAATCTTAGTCCCCGATATGTAGGCCCCTAAATGATTTTGAGTAGCATGGGAAAGGTAGCATTTGAGCTTGAGCTACCCACATACTTGTCATCAGTTCATCCAGTGTTCCATGTATCTTTATTGAAGAAGTGCATAGACGATTCAGTTTTTGTAGTCCCTTTAGAAAATACAGATATTAAGAATAGCCTTTCATACGAAGAAGTTCTAGTAGAGATTCTTGATCATCAGACCCGTAGACTAAGGAACAAAGAAGTTCCCTTGGTCAAAGTTCTATGGTGAAATCAGTCTGTTGAGGGTGATACTTGGGAAGAAGAAGCAAACATGCCTACTAAGTATCCTCACCTTTTCTCCACGAACTCAAATTTAGCCTAAGGTAACAATCTTTCTTAATTCAGTTCTTTTCCAGTCTCAAATTTAGCTATATAGTTATATTCATATCAAATCATCCATTCACAGGTTAGTTCAGTCGCTCGGGATGTTTTAGATTCAGTCGTACAGCTCAATTCTATTGTGCAGTCCAGCATATAGCCTTAATCCCTCAGTATCTTTAGTTTAACTAGCCACATTCAAGGACGAATGTTCTCAGGAGGGAGATATTGTAATACCCCGCACTTTTTCCTAGATCAGTTTAGCTCCTAGAATGTAAAGGGTTAGCTTTGAAAATGAATAAATCTTGGTACATAAAGAATTTTCTAGTTCTATACCCATTAATATGTAGATAATTGGATCAGCTTTCCAACGATACCAATTTTGCCTTAATCTGATACTCGGTTGAGAAGTTATGGCATTTTTAGTAAAATAGTATGACATTTTGACAGGCACCGCATCGCAGTGAAGGACGATTTTATAATTGTTAAATTCCCATGGAGCATCGCGATTACGTCGCATCACAGTGAAAGTCTAGTTCCCACTCGTTCTTTTTCCAGGCGACGCGATTTCACCGCATCACAGTAATGGACAAAATAGGGCCCGTCCCTTTTCTAGTAGCCCAACGCGATAGCCCCACATCGCGTTGATGGGAAAAAATGGGCTCGTCCCTTTTCCAGAGAACCACCATGATAGTGGCACGTCGTGGTGGGTGGCCAAGTTGAGACTTTTCCAGTTTTTGAGTTAAATTTTAAAAGGGCAAATTAGTCAATTCCCAAGCCCCCAAGTCGTGAATAACACAAAATTAAACCTATTCTAAGCATTCTATGCTCACTTTTCATCAATTCTCTCTCAAGAAAACCCTAGAACCTCAAAACTTAACCTCTAAGAAATCAAATTTCCTCCATTCTTTTTCCAAGATAGCTCAAAATTAAGGATTCCCAATTCAAGAGATTCAAGAATTCATCTTCAAGAGCACAAATAGGGATTCAAGTTTAAGATTTCTTAGTAATTCATCAATTAAGGTATGTGGGGTTTATGAATAAGGATTCTCTTTCATCTTTGTGCCCAAAACTAGTTTTAATTACAAATTTACATATGGATGACAGATACAAATGTGATCACTCAAATTTGGTTATACTCATTGGCAAGAGTATGACATCTCTCCCCAACGTGAGGTTTTCCCATAAGGGAACTAGATGTTGAACTCCATGATAGCTCACAAGGTTTATGTCGATTAGAAGAAACTCCCTATAGCCTAACAGTAAAGACTTTTAGAATAGTTTTTAAGAGTATTTCCCTACTAGTATAACCTTACAAAACAGAATAACTTTAATAGAACAGCTTTTAGAAACTAAGTGTAAAGGGTCACAGTTTTATTCAAATATTGTTTTACATATGGATTTGGCTATGAGATTTTAGATTTCAGATTACAAATACAGAAGTGAGTCCTTTCTCCACTTAGACAGTATGATTTAAAGACAGAATATCAGTACATCTTTTAGAAACTAAATGTTATGACTCACTAGATTAATGCAACATGTTTTGCTATTCTTGATTATGATTTACAGATTTTAGATATTCTAAATTATGTAAGTCATTTACATTTAGCATGCATTATCTTATAAATTGTGATGACGTTGAGATATTATTTTACTTATGCATTCACCCCTATATACTCGGTACATTCTCAAAGCAATGATCCACATATACGTCTATGTGCTACATTGTTTCATAATGTAGGTTCAGGTGCTCAGTTTTAGCAGTGTGAGTGATTTCAAGAATCTCTATCTACATCCCGGCAGTTGGTGAGTCCTCATAGTTCAGGGACTTTGTCTTTCAATTTTTCAGCTTACTAGTATAGATGATTTGGTATTTTCAAACAGTTCGAGTCAGCTCGGGGTTTGTCCCAGTGACTCTCTAGCATTAGTAGTAGAGGCTTGTCAGACTACTAAATTATGATTCAGTTTTTCGGTATTGATTGATCAGACTCTTGAGTCTTGAATTTTTAAGAAAATATATTCAGATATTCTCAGTTAGCTCAGATAGATTTCCGCATTCTAATTTTGATGTTATATTTATATTTCCTAATTATGAGATTCAGACTCAATAGAAGGAAAACAGGGTTAACTTAAGGCTACTCGTAGTCTTGAGCACCGTGTGACGTCTCGGGACCCATTTTCTAGGCATTACACAATCCATACCAAGAATAATGTCGAAATCGACCATGTCTAACTCTATTAAGTCTGCTAATATGATCTTGTGAAGAACAGTGATAGGGCACTTTCTATAGACTCGTTTGGCAATAATTGACTCACCCACTGGGTGGAAATTAAGAAGGGATTAGGGAGTTTTCAGGACATTCCCCAAAATTTACTGCAACTAACGAAGTCACACAAGAGAGATTTGACCCAGGGTCCAACAATACATAAACGTCAAGATGAAAGACACGAAGAATACCGGTAACAATATCTGGCAAACCCTCCTGCTCCTGTCGGATGATAAAGTATAGAATTAATTTTGGCACTGACCGCCACCAGTACTGGATGATTCACCCTGAGAAGGGACTGGGCGACCTAGAGGAGTTGGTGCGATAGTAGCTTGAGTTTTGGGATGAGCATCCCTTCTTTCCTTCTTAACAAGTAGACACTCTTTGATTCCATGACCTAATTTACCATAACCATAACAATCTTTCTGTCCCAACAAGCACTTACCAAGATAATTCTTACCACACTTAGCATATGAAGGATAACTGGGTTTTCCACTCACACTATTCTGAGACCTGAACATAAAAGTTTTACCCCACTGCTCCTGCCTAGCTCTGGAGGTAGGAGCACTGGTTGAAGATGGCACTAGCATAGATGAGCAACCCTAAAATTGCGAACGATTCCCCCCTCCAGACCTTGTCTGGCTATAGTCAAACTACCTAATTCTAGACTTCTTATTTCCCCTCTCTCACCCCTTCAATTTTTCTACCTCAATCTATTGAGCATGAATCATCAGCCTAGCAAGATCCATATCCCCAATAAGCATGACAGTCCTACACTCTTTGCCCACCAAACTAGACACTTTAGTAACAAACATACTCATACCTGACCTAGGGTTAGCCATTGTGTCAGGGGAATACTTAGACAATTGATTGAACTTAAGGTAGTACTCTTTCACTGTCATCGAGCCATGCTTCAGTTCATAAACTCCTCTACCTTAGCTTCTCTTAATTCACGAGGAAAGAACCTATCTAAAAATACATCCTGAAACACTTGTCAACTCATAGGACTTGCATTCTCACCTCTACCATTCTTCCACATAACCACCCAATCATACGCCACATCCCTCAACCTGTAGGATGCCAACTCTACACTGTCCTCCTCAGTAACATGCATAATTTGGGTGATCTTTCTCACCTCATCTAAGTAAAGTTGTGGATCCTTACCTATTTTTGACCCAAAGAACTTAGGCGGATTCATTCTCATAAAGTCACGAATTTTATCTACTGCTAAATTACTATTTTTTTGAAATGGGACTGTCGCCTGATGGTTTCCCTGAACATTGGTAGTCACAACTTAGGCCAACGCCAGAAAGGCAGCCCAAAATTCAGAATGGAATATATTCTCATTCAAAGGGTCAGTAGGCTGGGGTGGTTGGTTATCATTTTTGCGTTCATTAGCTCAGCGAGGAGGCATATTCAATTATCACGTGATGAGCATCATGGTTTATTTGTTGCAAATTAAGGGGTTGTACGGGGTCAAGCGTATGAGGACTCGTATGTTTACTTAAAGAATTTCTTGGAGGTATGTGCACCATTCAACATTGCACACACCACTCAAGAAGCCTTTCGGCTCCATCTTTTCCCGTTTTCACTAACGGGCAAAATAGCGTAGTGGAACGTATCACTCTCTATGGTTTCAATTACTTCATGGAATAAGCTTATAGAGGTGTTTGTGGATCAATATACCCTTTCTCCCAAAGTGTGCCACACAAAAGATAAGATCATCAACTTTAGACAAAGTAGTGGGGAGCCGCTTTATGAAGTATGGGAGAGATTTAATAGGAAGTTAGCCAAATACCCAAACCATGAGATTTCAAGGAAGATACTTCTCCAAATATTCTATCGGGCACTAGACCCTTGGAACCAAACTATGGTAAATAATCTGGAAGAAGGTTCTCTCTTAAACTTGCACTTCCATATGGCTATGAAATTGTTAAGAGCGGTGACTAAACAAAATTGAGAATGGTATACCTAAGTCATCGATGTCTTGAATAGCTCTCCCTCCATACCCATGGTCAATATTGAACAAAGAAAGCGGGATGAGGAACAAAAGAAGACAATGGAAAATATTTTGACCCAACTTGAGCTCCTAACCAAATATATTATGGGTGCATAGGAGAAAATGGGAAATAACACACCATCAAGAGCCTATGGTAAGGAAGCTAAAAATTTGGATGAAGAGATCAAATGTTTTCCAAACCATTTGAAAGGTTTTCACTTGGCCAATCAATGGCAAAGTGAAAATCAAGGTTGGATGAATAGGGATGGTGGTCGATTTTGTAGAGATCGTCAACATGCTTATTTCCATTTTGTGCCCCACAATTACCAAGTTTATAACAAAGAGTCAAACCCAATTGATCCAACAAAGTTTAGGACCAAAGATGTGCTAGAAAGAATTTTGAATAGACTATAAGGTACGGAAAAAATGGTCCATGAATAGAAAGGGGACTTCTCTCAACTCTCTAAAACTGTGGTGTCTCACTCCGCTTCTATTAAGAAATTCGAGACCCAAATTGGATAAATCTTTGCACGACTAAATGCTAAGACTAGAAGCGGTACCTCTAGTGACAAAATTGTCAATCTGGAAAGCGATGATCAAGTCTTGGAAATATGTGCAAAGAGTAAGAAGAAAAAAGAAGAGTTACCCTAAAGTCAAGATGGATAAGGGAAGAAAAAAATGGCAAAAGTGCACACAAAACAAATTGATGATGGAGTAGTTAATAAGCGGGGACTTGTAGAACTCCCTTGAAATTGAGAAAGAACAACGTCGTGCCACGACGATAACTAAGGCGCTATGTGGGAGGCAAACCACAAATTCCATGAAAGTGGCTCATATCCTTATTGTTATGTTTTTGTAGTGTCAATGCTAGGTTTTGCATATGAATAACTCATACAAGTATGGAACTATTGAGTGCATTAGGTAAGTTTTGAAAGGGGTAAGTATTCGGAAATGTACATCATAAATTGAACAGGGATTAAATAGGTGTAAAATGAAAAAGAGCGGAACATGGGAAAATAGGGGAGTAGAAATGCTCTCAGTTACCACGATCGCGGCACCCAGGCGCAATCTCGATCATCTGCAGGCCCACGATCACGGTTACTTAGTCACGATCAAGGTCATTTCAGTCATTTATCCCCTTATTTTTCTCTCATTTTCTGCACACTCCCCTTTCAAGTTTTCAACTGCGGAATTGATCAAACCTTAAGAGAAATGATGGTGATGCAAAAATTTAAGAGTGATGTTAGCCCTTGATATGGTTCCAGGGATCACCCATAGCCCTTTTATCCTTGATTATTTATGCAATGGGGACACTGCTGCCTTTTCAAGTTGGGGGTGTCTCCTTATTCATTTGATTTGGGCCTGTATTATTGACATTTTTGCGTACTTTTCTGCTCTTTTGGAAAATTCTTATTTGGGTTGTAATATTCGGGCACTCTGATGGTGCCCACATTTTCATGGATTAGTTACTTTGTTATTAGTTTGTCTCTCTATTTTAGTTTTAACAGATGAGATTTTATGTCATGATTGGGTTTCTAACTATAGGTTCGGGAGAAGTCTGAGTACCCATGGCACTGAGGTCATAAAATGAAAGGGAAATCTGAGTACCTGTAGCATTGATAATTTGGGATCGCATTCATACCCATTGGTGAAGACTGAGTAACCATGTGGATGGTTCGCTCGTACTATAGTTTGCAATATAAGACTATAGCTTGGGTTGTAGCCATGATTATCAAATTATGTGTGGTGCGGATAAAAAATCAAACAACCCCCTCCATCTAAAAATTTACAAAATTTGAAGGAATGGACATGAGCAACCTCGTGACAAAACTTTCCATCTTTCTATGACTCTAAAAATTGACTTCATAAAAATAGTGAATACTCCATCTTTGTCTCAAGTGGGTAGAACAATTGAACCCCCTTGAAAACATTCGCATGCTATGTGTAAGCTTAATTGTCTACTTCTCATGTGTACTTATACCATATAAAACTTGCCCCACTAGTCTTTCATAGCTAAATTTTGATTGTGCTTGGTTGGTAAAATGATCATAGGCCATCTTGTGATTTTGGAAGCCCACTTTTAGCCTAAAAAGCTTACCAATACATAGGAGTTATTCCTAGTCACCCAGTTTGGGCCTTTGGACTTTTCTTTGGAAAACACATTACAAGTCGTGACCCTTCTATTCATCCTCTATTGAACCCTATCCTCCTTGAACTTAAGAATACAAATTGAGGCTAAAAGCTTAAGTTGGGTTGGTGGAAAGAGAAAGAAGTATAGTTGAGACACGAAGTCGTAAGAAAGTGCCTACGTGCTTAAACAAGTAAGTATTTTTCTTGGAAGAAAGAGATAATACATCAAAATAAAGAGTTTCATGAAGATTAATGCTAGCAAAAAGAGAAAAAAAATAGTGGTGAAAAGAAATTAGGTAAAGAAAAGGGGCAAAGTAGGAAAAATAGTAAAGTGAAAAGAAGTGGCCCAATAGCAAAGCATAAAAAAAGTATGATGTAGAAGTTCAAGGAGGGTTTAGCTTTATTTTCCTAAGTTGATATCCTACCCTACCCTAAAACTATATTACAAGATCAAAAAGCCCTTTGTGATTCCCAACCAAGTGTAGTCATTGTAGTGGTGATTGAAAATAAGGGCATGTCTATGGCATGGTACTTGTTAACATGGAGAATTTCTTGAGAGAGTGAGTGTTTGCACTGAATATTTCTTGTTGCATGATTGGTAACTAGGTGTGTGAAATCTTCTTTCTTGTGAGGAGGCATGTGAACAGGTTGAGGTGGGTGAAGTTGTCATCTTCCTCATAATGAGATAAAAGGAGGTAAAACATGGTATGGTAAAGAAGTGAGTCATTTCTAAAGTGCTAGTAGTTGCTACGTGATTGCTCCTTGAAGTATATTGCATCCTTCACTGTTCTATTTTATGATGAGTGTAGTCGTTAAAAAATCCACTGACCCATGTGTGAAGTACTTTTTGTGGTTGTAATCAAGTTAGAATCTTCATGATTATTGGGAATTAACATATGGGCATATATGGGGAGTTTTCTCATAGTAAAGGGTGGTGCTGCTTGAGGACAAACAAGATTCTAAGTTAGGGGAGTTGATGAGTGGTGATTTTACCACTCATTCGTACTAACTATTTATTTGCACTACCATATTTGTAAGGTTAAATGAGACACAATTGTTATTTAATGCACTAATCTCCACATTTTGCAGGTATATAGTTGAGAATGAGAAAAGATGCAGAATGGAGCTTAAAATGATAAAAATGGAGCAAATAAGAGTGCAGTTGAAGACCTGGATCATTTCAGCCTCAGTTACCGCGACCGCGGTCCTCAGGCCACAATCGCGGTCAGTCAAGATGGTCAGCATAATGCGATTGCAGAACACAATTGCGGTCGCGTAGCTGCAGTAGCGATCAAACCTTCACGATCGTGGTTTAGCGGGAATATGCCCAAGGGCAAATTTATAACATCACATAGACGAATTCCAAACTATATATAAGCAAAAACCCTTCCTTCTTTGGGTATTTCTTACCTCATAGATATTTTTTAATTGAAAGAAAGAAACCCTAATTGGAAAAGTGTGTAACTACTCTTGGAGGCTTAATTTCTTAGTAATTTTGTGAAGAATGAATATTTTTGATAATCCTTATGGTATATCTATCTTTACTTTCTTCATGAGTAGCTAAATAATTTAGTCTTAGGATAATGTAGAACTAAAGTGTAATTATGTATGGGTGTTTTTTTGTTTGCATGATTTTTAGTTGTTGAGTATGGATTCCACCATTTCTTGGGATAATGAGTTGGAATTTGATGGATGAAAACCCCAAATCTCCAAATGGGTTTGATGGGTAAAAACCCCAAACTCTTAAAAACCCTTCATTATCCTTGAAAGAGGGATGAAGGTGAACTTGAGGTAACCCATAATATCCTTAAAAGAGGGTTATAGGGGGACAAGGTAATGGTGGACAATTGAGCCCGTGGTTTACTGCCTTTTGCAATCTTAGAAATAAGTGCATTTGGAGTGTAAATCATGTCAAGAGCATCATCCTAGAAATAGAGATGCTTGATTGAGGTTTTGGGTGATTACAAATTGCACACTTGTTAGGTTCTCGAAAGAGTTAATGGGTGAAATCGTTGTAGTTTTATTGAAAGATTGACTACAATGACTTTCGACCTAGCTACACTTTAGTTAACAACTAAGCTTCATGCTAAACCATCATCAACCCACATGTTTTACCTTTAGGTAGACATAATCCCAAGATCCTCTCTAATCTTGATTTTAAACCAAAAGTGTCAAATTCGTGCATTGGTAGTCGGAAATCGTTACAAACCAATCCCCCCATTTTATTTTACATGTCTTATTTATTATCATTTCGGGTAACCGTTTAGTAATTAGAGCATCCATAGGACTTGAAATTTATAATTCGCTCCTTGTGTATTCGATCCCAACTCTAGTTGGGTTATTGACAACGACTGTCTCACTCCTCAATCATGGGAGTGAGTTGAGCGTTATTAGTGGGTGACCCCTAAGAGAGTGTCAGTCCTAAACTGGAGGGTGACATCTTATAATCATACGCTGGCTACGTAGTTCTGGAACTTAGGGATTGCTGCTAAGG
This sequence comes from Capsicum pubescens, assembly GCA_030864215.1. Taxonomy (NCBI): domain Eukaryota; kingdom Viridiplantae; phylum Streptophyta; class Magnoliopsida; order Solanales; family Solanaceae; genus Capsicum; species Capsicum pubescens. The sequence continues at coordinate 263,289,174 of CM061544.1, forward strand.
ACCAGTCCTAACTGGCAAGTGATCCCCCATCCCTAGGTTCGCTCGATGCTAAATCCTACTCCCAACTGAAAGACACTAAAATACTAACTAGTGCATGCACTGATAACTGATAAGCTCAGGTCATGGTATTTTGAAAATGACAGTCCATACAGATTCTGAGGTAATTGTAGACACCTAATTTTGTCCCTCTCAAAACCTAATTTATCTATTTTTGACCTCACCGTATTACGTACCTTCACCCATGTGATTATTCTTCTAACAAAAGACAAAATAACAACCCTTAACAAAATTCTTAACAAATTTTATCTTGTTTTAATCATCCTAACAACCTACCCCTACCCCCTTCCCTACTCACCATCTTACACCCCTTACCCTACCCCACTACCTCACACTACCTCACTATTACACTTCACATAAAGGGATACAGAATTAAAATACCACAATACAAAGGAGAAAAGGGACCCCACAGCATATTCCCCATAATAGAATAAAGCACAATCACCACAGTACCAGATATATACATACACGAAGAACCCATTTTTTAGGGTTCCCATTCACGATTCCATCAGAGGTCATTATCTATTTTTCTTTTCTCTTCTTAGATCGACAATACACATATGCCATATTTACACACAAATTGCACAACCACACACTGATTGAGGGAGAACGGAGAGAAACCAATAAAGGCGGAAGAGAAAGGGTGTGATCGGAGAGAACAAAGAGAGATAGAAATAGGGAGAGAATTGAAAAAAGGGAAAATCATGAATATGAGAAAGATGGTGTGTAGAGGTTGATCAAAAAAATGAAATGAGTTCTAGGGAGAGACCAGTGAGGATAAAAATGGAGCAAAGGTCACCGGAATGACGTCAGGATCCTCGTAAAGTGTTGAAATAAGTCACGCTTGCAGCCGATTGAGCTCATCGGAGCTCCGGCTAAGCAGCAACAACAAACCAACATCGATTCCATCACAACCCATGGTCAAAAGATGATCCAGCAGTATGACATATGAAAATGGGTTCGGGTTGATCTATTTTTTGTGATATCTGTTTCAGGTCAGTTTGGTTTCTGATTTTGCGATTTCACCATTGGCTTTCGATTCGAACGGAGGGAAAGTCAAAGTTTGTCAAGTTTTTGGTCATTGTTGAGGTTCAATTCATGCATTCCAGTGGTAGCTTTGTCAAACAATTCGGGATTGGAATAAAAATTGAGGTCCAATTCTTTCTCTTCTTTTTTTTAATTATTACGTAATTATGAATGATGTGATTGGCATGATTGAATCTTCGTGGTGTGTTGGTTGATATTAGATTTGGATATGAAAACCTGATCGATGGATTGCGTATTGAATTGGTTTACTCATGTTAAAAGGAAATTTGAGACGAAATTGAGGAATTGATAAAAAAGGTGAATTTGGTTTAATTTTTGGTTTATTGTTGTCTTTGTTAATTTGGAATAAGCATGAATATTGTTGGAACGCGATAGTATCATGATTGGTCGGATGGGATAAGCAAACGGTAGGCTTGGGTAGGCAAATTTAGAATTTGTGGATTGTTGAGTAATGTGGAATGTTTGTTGAATGATTCTTTTTTTTCTCGCATTTGGAAATGTATTCATTTAGCCGGGGAATGCCCCAAAGCCACTTATACTTATTCATCTGGCAATTCCCTGACGTATCATGTATGCAAAGGAGGTTCGTGATGAAGGCCCGAGGCATCGGTTAAAGCATGGGAGCGTAGTTTAGGATTAGTGTAGGTTTCCTTTTCAATACTTTTTTATTTCGGGCTGTAATAATTGGACTGAACATTATATTTTCGGACTTGTTTTGTTTTGTTTGTTTGATTGATTGTTTTGTGTGTTGTGTGTGGTTTATACATTCTTAGTGTCAAAATTAGCCAACACGCTCTACCAAGCGATCGTAGTCGAACCAAGGGATCGAGGGGTGCCTAACACCTTCCCCTCGGTCAACAGAATTCCTTAACGAGAATCTCTATTTGCAGATCAGTTTTGAGAGTCAAATTATTTTGAAAAGGATTTTCCAAAGGTGACTTGGCACACCGGATTATGCCAAGTGGCGACTCTGATTTTTTATTATTAAAGGTCCTTTTTGGAACAAATTCTTCTTTTGTCACTTGATAATAAAAACCCTTTTCGAACTTAGAATCAAATTTTTTTGGTTGAAAAAAAAGGTGTGACAGCTCTGGCGACTCTGCTGGGAAATTTTTTAGAATTCGAGCTTATTTTGGAGTTGTATCATCTTAGTTTGGAACTATAGGTGTTTAGACATTTTGTTTGTGTTGTTTTGTGTTATTGTTTATCATTGTTGAGTTCCTACATGCTCTTTGTTTACAGTTTTTTACTTTATGTGTTACCGCTTTATATCTGGCATCATGTGCATAACCCAAGTCTTTCTTTCTGCAATAAGTACGTAGTACACGTGTGCACACGACCTATAGTTGAGTCACCCTTATTTTAGGTGGGGGAGTCGTTGGGTTGTATGGAGTAGGTGGAAAGTTGTCGTAGCCACTATCAACCAAACGCTCCCCCGAACAGCCTTGTTAGTGAACCCCAGCGCAGGTCAGCCTTTAGGTCATGCTTATGTGCATCATATTGAGACCTAGTGGGTACCACTTGGTCCTTTATAAGAGACTCACCTTTTAAAGCATCCCTACGTACTAAATGTTGCATCTCTAAGAGTAACGTGGTCATTTGACGGACTAATTTGGGGAAAGCATGTGTTAGAAGCTAAGTGTGTAGGCAATGAAAAATCAAAAAAAAAATGAGTCGAAAGGAAAAAAAAGAAATTTTCGTAGTTTTTAGAGTTTTTTATGGCTTTTGATTTTATTTTTTTTCACAATCCAAAATTCAAAAAGATTTTTACCTTTCACACTCATTTTCTCAAAAACACCCAAAAAAAGTTTATTTTTTTCTCTTTAGTAAGCATTCATAATTCAAAAATTTTAAAAAAGATTTTTCATTCATTGGAGTTTTTATAAAATAAAAATTCAAAAAAGTATGGTAGAAGTTTTGTACATTTCATATAACGAAAATACCAAAAAGATTTTTTTTCATAGTTGTTGGTGTCAGTTTTATGTCAAGTGTCAAATTGAAAACTCAAAAAGACTTTATTGATGTTTTTCATCTTTTGTTTGTGGTCGCGTCTCTCAAGTCAAGGTCCAGTCGGTTATTTAATCCTTAATTGTCCTATCTGGACGAACTACGCACCCCTGATTCTCCTCTTTTGGGAGTGAGATACGTAGGCAGTCTATTGTGGGTTCAGAGATCTTATTTGAAAAATTCAAAAAGATTTTCTTCGCTCTATATTAGAGTAGGTGTCATATACTTCTTTAAAAAAAACTGCAAAAAAGATTATTTTTTTTAATAGTTTCAATATTCATTTTCATATGAAATTCAAAATTGAAAACCGAAAAATATTTTCTTTGGTAATCATAGGTTTCATTTTGTATAGGAATATGACAAAAAAATCCAAAAAAATTTCTTCACTCTTCATTTAGAGTAGATGTCATATGCATCTCTAAAAGAAAAACCACAAAAAGATTTTCCTTTTATAGTTTCAAATTTTCATTTTTGTATGAATTGCAAAATTGAAAACCCAAAAAGATTTTCTTTGGTAATCATAGATTTCATTTTGTATAGGGATGTTAAAGCTGAAAAATTCAAAAATATTTTCATCAATTCTTTTGGCAAATTGTTATTTTCTTTTCTTTTTAAAGTTTCAAGAAAAAGAAAAAAGAGTTTAATTGGCCATTTTGGCAAGACTTCACGAACTACGCACTCCTAATTCTCCTCTCTCGGGAGTGAGATACGTAGGCGCCCTTCTTGGGTTCAGTGATCTTTTCAAAAAGAAAAAGAAGGAAAAGAGGTTTTGAAAAAATGTTGAACTCTAACACCTTTGTTACCATTTATTAAGTTAGTTTAAGGTGGTTGGTTTGTGGCATCCTGGCTGGTCCTCCACATCACATCAAATCCAAGGAAGATTTAGTTGTGTCCAACAAAGATATAGAGAGTGAAATCATGGATCAAACAAAGAGTCATGAAAATGAGAGTTTGAAGCAAAAGATTAGGAGACTAAGGCAACAAATGACAGAAATGCACCGATCTTGGACCAGTGGATTGCCTCCTCCTCCATTTTCTGCTATTGATCCTACAAATACCTTAAGTTTTCCACCAAAATTGGAGAGTCAGTTTCCTACTGTTGTTGATGCACTGCAACATAACTCAGAATTCATTCTAAGCCCAAAGAATCTCAATACTTCCACCACTTTTCCTCTAGCTCCTCAGTATAAGCCTGCTACATTCACAACACCACATGTCATCCATGATCTTGTTGCTCAATCCTCTACTGAGGCTTCTACATTGGCTAGCCACCCAACAGTTGTGCTTCCCTATGTTGTTAATAGACCCTTGTTCAATATTCTTGGTGATCATTGCTATACTCCTGGTCCTACTTTTAATTTAACTGGACCACCAAAATTTCTTAATAAGAAGTCTAGTGTGCCAGAAGAGCCAGAGAAAATGGTTGGAAAAATGAAGAGCGCAAGAAATGCTGTGAAAAGTTCCCTAAGACTTGCGAGTGAAGAAGATGTTTCATACAGAAATTGGGGCATGTCTTCAAGTGTTAACCCTCCTCCAAGCCTTGAGATATCGAAATTCGAGGAGCAATATGGACAGGAGGAATTCATGAAACATTTGGGAAAATATTACAACCAATTAAAGGAAACTGGATGGAAGAAGAATGAGAAAGATACAGTTATTTTTGCAATTGGAGAACGATCAAATATAAGAAGACGACGTCGTCATTGCCGTCAGTCTTAAGCCCAAGTTCATACCCATGCTCTATATAATCCCTCTCAAAATCCATTATACTCTATTTCCCCACCTCTATATCTAGTATACTACGCACAACCATATGTTCAACTTCTTTCTTACCAACTATGGTGTGCACCAACTAATCAGAGTCATCCTCAAACTCCATAAACATACCAAATCCCTTCTAAGCCAGATTTTTGGTACAAGCCAAATAATGAAATGAGGCCGAAGTCGAGAGATAACTTCACACCAATTGGAGAGTCATATGCCAGTTTATTTTAGTGATTGGTACAGTGGAGCATGATCACTTCTCTCCTTGGGTATACTCCTAACCCGCATTCAAGAAGTTTGATCCTAATGCTCGATGTGCATATCATTCTGATGTTCAGGGTTACAGTATTGAAGATTGTCGGGCTTTGAAAAGAGAAATTAAAAAGATGATTCAATATAGATCAATTATGGTGCAGAATATTGACAGTAAGGAAAGCTCTAGTCATGCTGATATGCAAACCAGTGGCTAAGATGTCAGGCTGAGCAATTGAGAAGTCACCTATCTCCCTCTTAGAAAGAGGTCTGGTAATTTGTTTTGTTTTGTTTTCTGTTATTCGAATTATTTCAAGGTTGTAGTTCGGGATCTGTCTTGTTTTGTTCCTTTGTCGTTATGTTCAAACCCTTCTATTTTTCATTTTAATTAAATAGAGTGCCCATTTTTTCTTTGTGTTTTAAATATGTTTTTGTTTGTTTTCTTTTCACATTACATTTTATGTTGACTCTAGTGATATGACATGCTAACGGAATTTTCAGCGAGATCTTAAAATCCAGTTTAAGCATGAACATTGAATCAGAGGGTTAAAGTTAGAAAAAAGAGCACCTCAGAAAATAAATAGAGTGTTGAGACATTTGGTGATCAAGTTGAAACCTTATTTTAAAATTCAGGTGATTATTTTGAGAATCGTGAGAATAACTTGGTCATAAATTAAAAAACATAGCTCAATTAGGTCAAATAGCGGATGTGTTCTCTCGAGGAACAGAACAAAAACCAACTCCACGAAAGCATGAGTCATTCAATGTGAAAGATGTATAACAAAGGTGGAGTTGTGTGTTCGACAAGTGTAGAAAAAAAGGTGACACATATGCTCGGGGCAAGTTAGTGTTGTAAAACATGTCATAAGTGATATTGATCGTGTACTTTCACATTGCATGCTATGTACTAGTATCTTCAAGAATTGATATGACGAAGGCATTTCATTCTGCTATCTAAATATTGTGTCATCCTTTGTTTACCCCATTTGAGCCTTAGTGTTATTTTCTTTCTTACCCCTCTTTTGGAATCAAGATAGAGTCAGCAAAGCTCAAAAGAAAAGTGTCGAGCAAGCAATAGAGTCAGAAAAATTTCAACAAAAAAAGAAAGAAAAAAAGGAAGAAAATATGTCCAAAAAAGAAAGAAAAGAGTAAATAAATGAAAAAAAAAGACCAGAATCAAGCGAAAGTATAAGCTGTCAGAAGTACGCGTGACCTGATTCTCCTCTCTCGGGAGTGAGATACGTAGGCTGCCCTACTCTGGGCTCGGTCCAACCAAATAAAATTTAGAGTCACCCAGTCAACAAAACTAGGGCATGAGTTAATTCTTGTAGTTTAAGTTGATTCCAAAAGTTTTAAGTCCTACCCCACATCAAGTGTCGTTTAGGCCTCATGCCATCCTTTCTTTCTAACCATATCCAAAAAGCCAAGTGACAACCAAAGAAAGACCTTCAGATCAATCTTTGAGAATGTTAAGGCTAAGCATGCAATGGATGTGATGACGCATTTTGGGAACTACTTGTCTTCCTCAGCATAAGGAATTAGGAGAGAAATGAAAATGAGAGTCTTATCGGTGAAAACCCTCACGAACACTGTAAGACGATAGTGAGTTGAGACAAATAAAAAATGAGAGAGTTTTATCGGTGAAAATTCTCACGGGCACTGTAAGACAACTGTGAGTTGAGAGAAATGAAAATTAGAGAATCTCATTGGTGAAAAAAACTCACGGACACCATAAGGCAATGGTGAGCCGAGAGAAAAAAAATGAGAGAGGCTTGTTGGCGAAAACCCTTCAAGGTGTCACTAGCCGAATGAGGTCTCTGAATGCAATTGACCCAAGGAAGTAACTCAATTTCAGGGTCATTAGCTCAAAAAAAATTGGTGAAAGTTTGGATTAAAAGATCATGCCGCTTAATCCAAATGCATGGCATAATCATTAGAGTTGATTGTTATTTTAGATAAATTTTTCGGTTCTTTGTTTCAAATGGGGGCATTCATTGTCTTTTCTTTCTTCTCTTTATCTTTATTTTTATTTTCTTGAGTCAGTTATCCAAATAAAAAAAATCATTGTCATTTTTCTCGTGTCTTTGAGTCAAGTCCATGACAAAATAAGTGAGAAAAGATTTCAAAACTGGCTACCAGCTTCTTCAATTGCACAAAACAAGATAAAGTAAGCATATGAAAGAGACATGATTGTGAGCCGAATAAGGCATGTAAAAAGTTTTGTCAATAGACAAGCTTGAGAACTCATGAAAATACCAAGGTTTAAAGGGTTTATCTGAGAAGCATGACAAAGCAAAGATATTGTGTTTATTTTAGAGTCACTCTTAATAATCTGAGTTTGGGTCAATGACATGACAAAGCAGGGGCAAGTGCCAGCAATCTGAAACAAAGTGAAGGGAATGAACACTGGAGCAGGTTTCGGGACAGCCAAGTGCCGCAAGCCACCACTAAGTTTTTAACTGATAAATTTTCTTTGTTAAATCAGGGGCAAATTCGCTTTACTTAATTCATCTACCATTGGAAATACACATCTGTGGGAATTTACATTATGTTCAGGACCCTCCTGAAAAATGGGATTTTACTTTCTGTTCAGGACCTTCCTGAAAAATGGGATTTTACTTTCTGTTCAGGACCCTCCTAAAAAATAGAATTCTACTTTTTATTCAAGACCCTCCTTAAAAATGGGATTTTACTTTCTGTTCAGGACCCTCCTAGAAAATTGGATTTTACTTTCTGTTCAGGACCTTCCTGGAAAATGAGAATTTACTTTCTGTTCAGGACCCTCCTGAAAAATGGGAATTTACTTTCTGTTAAGGACCCTCCTGAAAAATGGGATTTTACTTTCTGTTCAGGACCCTCCTGAAAAATGAGATTTTACTTTCTGCTCAGGACCCTCCTGGAAAATAGGATTTTACTTTCTGTTCAGGACCCTCCTGAAAAATGGGATTTTAATTTTTGTCCAGGACCCTCCTGGAAAATGGGAATTTACTTTCTGTTCAGGACCCTCTTGGAAAATAGAATTTTACTTTATGTTCAGGACCCTCCTGGAAAATGGGATTTTACTTTCTGTTCAGGACCCTCCTGAAAAATGGGATTTTACTTTCTGCTTAGGACCCTCCTGAAAAATGGGATTTTACTTTCTGTTCAGGACCCTCCTGAAAAATGGAAATTTACTTTCTGTTCAGGACCCTCCTGAAAAATAGGATTTTACTTTCTGCTCAGGACCCTCCTGGAAAATGGGATTTAACTTTCTGCTCAGGACCCTCCTGAAAAATGAGATTTAACTTTCTGCTCAGGACCCTCCTGAAAAATGGGATTTTACTTTCTGTTCAGGAACCTCCTGGAAAATGGGATTTTACTTTATGTTCAGGACCCTCCTGGAAAATGGGATTTTACTTTATGTTCAGGACCCTCCTGGAAAATGAGAATTTACTTTATGTTCAGGACCCTCCTGAAAAATGGGAATTTACTTTATGTTCAGGACCTCCTAGAAAATGGGAATTTACTTTATGTTCAGGACCTCCTAGAAAATGGGACATTACTTTCAACAAAAAATGAATGAATGAAATCTTTCTTTATTATAATCTTCGTTTGGGATAATTTTCATTTTAGCTTTGATTTTAGTTTCAGTAGCCCGCCTGAAGAATAGGGTGATGAAATTGCAAGTCAGGAGCCCGCCTGAAGAACAGGGTGATGAAAATTGAAAGTCAGGAGCCCACCTAAAGAACAGGGTGATGAAATTGAAAGTCAGGATCCCGCCTGAAGAACAGGGTGATAAAATGGCAAGTCAGGAGCCCGCCTGAGGAACAGGGTGATGAAATGGCAAGTCAGGAGCCCACCTGAAGAATAGGCTGATAGAATTGAAAGTCAAGTAACAAAGTTAAGAGATTGAAAGTCAATAAATAAGGTCAAGAATTTAAAATTCAAACAACAAGGTAAAGAAGTTGAAAGTCAAATAACAAGTTGAAGAAATTAAAAGTCAAACAACAAGGTGAAGAAATTGCAAGTCAGTAGCCCGCCTGAAGAATAGGGTGATGAAACTCAAGTCAAGAGTCCAAAAGAAGCTGCATAGATAGGATTTTTTTAATTTCATTTATTTTTTAACTTATAATTTTCATTTTTGATGTAATAACAGAGCTGCAGACCGGAATCTCGACAGAACCTCGCTCGACTCTCCAACTCGGTATAGTCCCTCTTCTTTCAGTCCTTTGAGATACCTATGACTCGATTCCCTCGTCACTTGTGTAGGTAGGATGTCCAAAGTGAAGACTCGGTTTCCCTCCTTCCTTCTATTTTATTCTTTTTGAATAATGGTCGGGACAAAATTCTATCTCGTTATCTACTTCTTTGTCTGAAAACACTTCGTGTTTATATTCAAAGGGGGCATGTTGTAGACACCTAATTTTGTCCCTCTCAAAACTTAATTTATCCATTTTTGACCTCACCATATCACGTACCTTCACCTATATGACTATTTTTCTAACAAAAGACAAAATAACAACCCTTAACAAAATTCTTACCAAATTTTATCTTGTTTTAGTCATCCTAACAACCTACCCCTACCCCCTTCCCTACTCACCATCTCACACCCCCTACCCTACCCCACTACCTCACACTACCTCAGTATTTCACGTCACATAAAGGGATACAGAATTAAAATACCACAATACAAAAGACAAAAGGGACCCCACAGCATATTCCCCATAACAGAATAGAGCACACTCACCACACTACCAGATATATACATACACAGAGAACCCATTTTTTAGGGTTTCCATTCACGATTCCATCAGAGATCATCATCCATCATCCATTTTTCTTTTCTCTTCTTGGACCGACAATACGCAGACGCCATATTTACACAAATTGCACAACCACACACTGATTGAGGGAGAACAGAGAGAAACTAATAGAGGCGAGAGAGAAAGGGTGTAATCGGAGAGAAGAGAGAGAGAGAAATAGGGAGAGAATTGAAAAAAGGGGAAAATCATGAATATGAGAAAGATAGTGTGTAGAGGTTGATCAGAAAAATGAAAAGAGATCTAGAGAGAGACCAGTGAGGATAAAAACGAAGCAAAGGTCACCAGAATGACGTCAGGATCCTCGTAAAGTGTTGAAATTAGTCACGCCTGCAACCGATTGTGCTCATCGAAGCTTCGTCTAAGCAGCAACAACAAAACAACTTCGATTCCGTCGCAACCCATGGCCAAAAGATGAGCCAGCAGTGTGACGTATGAAAATGGGTTCGGGTTGATCTGTTTTTTGTGATATCTATTTCAGGTCAGTTTGGTTTCTGATTTCACCATTGGCTTTCGATTCAAACGGAGGGTGAGTCAAAGTTTGTCAAGTTGTTGGTCGTTGTTGAGGTTCAATTCGGGTATTCCAGTGGTAGCATTACCAAATAATTAGGGATTGAAATAAAAATTGAGGTCCAATTTTTTCTCTTCTTTCTTTTAATTTTTATGTAATGATGAATGATGTGATTGGCATGTTTGAATCTTCGTGGTGTGTTGGTTGATGTTGGATTTGGATATGAAAACTTGATCGATGGATTGTGTATTGAATTGGTTTAATCATGTTAAAAGGAAATTTGGGACGGAAATGAGGAATTGATAAAAAAGGTGGATTTAGTTTAATTTTTGGTTTATTGTTGTCTTTGTTAATTCAGAATAAGCATGAATATTGTTGGAACGCGATAGTATCATGATAGGTCGGACGGGATAAGTAAACGGTAGGCTTGGGTAGGCAAAGTTAGAATTTGTGGATTGTTGAGTAATGTGGAATGTTTGTTGAATGATTCTTTTTTTTTCTTGCATTTGGAAATGTATTCATTTAGCCGGGAAATGCCCCGAAGCCACTTGTACGTATTCATCGGGGAATGCCCTGACGTATCATGTATGCAAAGGAGGTTCGTGATGAAGGCCCGAGGCATCGGGTAAAGCATGGGAGCGTAGTTTAGGATTAGTGTAGGTTTTCTTTTCAATACTTTTTTATTTCGGGTTGTAATAATTGGACTGAACATTATATTTTCGGACTTATTTTGTTTTGTTTGTTTGATTGATTGTTTTGTGTGTTTTGTGTGGTTTATACATTCTTAGTGTCGAAATTAGCCAACACACTCTACCAAGCGATCGTGGTCGAACCACGGGATCGAGAGGTGCCTAACACCTTCCCCTTGATCAACAGAATTCCTTAACCAGAATCTCTATTCGCGGATCAGTTTTTAGAGTCAAATCGTTTTGAAAAGGATTTTTCAAAGGTGACTTGGCACACCAAATTATGCCAAGTGTCGACTCTGATTTTTTATTGTTAAAGGTCCTTTTCAAAACAAATTCTTCTTTTGTCACTTGATAATAAAAATCCTTTTCGAACTTAAAATCGAATTCTTTTGGTTGAAAAAAAAGGGTGTGACAGTAATTATAAACACATAAACTGATAATTGTCAACATGATCATGGTGTTCTGAATATGATATTAAAACCACGATCTGATTGTCTTGTTACTTGGAAAATAGAAATCATGTAAAACACATAGGTATCGGGTGTTCATAATCCACCAGCACTGAAGGATCATAAAACATGACGTTTAAACTTATGACTGTAGTATTGAATCATGGTTCAACCCAAGACATGAGAATTTTATCAAACATATAGAAAGAACGAACATGTACGTAGGGATATTCGAAACATAAGCATTCAACAAATCATGAAATTTACTTGAGTAAGATATGGGAAACTAAAATTCATAGCATGAGGGGATCAAATCTTACATGGAATCATACATGGGCTGAATTTAATTTAAATCACCATGAAAATATGAAACTCAATCTGTCTTGAACATATAAAATACCATAATGATAGAAAATTCATTCTTTAATTGAAAGAAAAGGGTTTTGGGGCTCCATAGGTGAAAGGGACCCATGAATGAATACCCCGCATACCTTAAGCCTTTAACTTGAGAGAAAAACACAATTCTTGATGCTTTCTTGAAGGTTCTTGAACTTGGGGAAACTTGAATTCTTAATTTCTTAGGGAAAAAGGATTGAATTCTTATTCTTGGGGGAAAAGAATGATTTTCTTGAGAGAAATTGGAGAAGAAGGGCAAAATTATGCCCTAACTGATGCTCAACTCGTGTTATGAACTATTGGGTTGAGGAAGAAAAGACCCAATTGCCCCTCAGTCATTTAAATCAAAAAAAAATTAGACGCAACTACGTCACTGCGACGCGGTCTTATTACGGTAGCTTACTGGTTCTGATGAAAATGATCATAACTTTTCGCTCGGGTATCGAATTAAGGCGAAATTGGTATCGTTGGGAAGCTAATTCAATTATCTACAATTTGGTGGGTTTTGAAATGAAAAATTCCATATATGTAAAAAATTATAAACATTTAGACGAATCAAAGGCTCTTAGCTCAATTTTGTTCTAAGTGATTCCTATGAACATTTTTCACCTCATAAGCACTTCACTCACTAGGATAAAGATAATGACACATGTATTCAATTATAAATAAAGACCTGGACACAACACCTTCACTGCGACGCGATCAGCATGCGATCGGGACTAATGCCATGTTACGAGCCTATCGCGGTGACCCACTGATTCCGTGATCCAAACATGTCCCAAATCTTGTCCGAAAAATCCGAAACTCCTCCGAGACACACTTCTTACATCCCTGAACATGAATTAACTCAAAAACTAATGTCTCAGGATCGAAAAGACCAAAATAAAAATTCTCGAAGTTTAGAGGTCTTGAACATGGTTAAGTCCCCAACACTTAGTGAAAAATTCAAGCCTTAAGCCCCTTAAGCATGCAACTAAGAGCTGAATCTAGCTAAGATTAGTACGGGGTATTACAAAAATAAAGAATTTAAATAGTAGAGGAATATCAAAAGCTATCTCTTAAAAATAGGTGAAACTTTTAAGAGAAATAACAACCAACTAAGATAAGGATGGAAAGAGTCTAAACTCTTCAAATCCTAATAAAGAGACTATTTAAACATCTTCAGATCCTAAGAAATTGAACTGAGATATTTCTAGGTATTGAATTTGCAAGATCACAACAAGGTATTGTTAGGCATTAGAGAAAGTATATTTTAGAACTCACTAAATGACTATATAAAATATTAGTAGTTAAATTTAAAATTTCTTAATAAAATTAATTTAGTAAAAATAAACTCATCATAATAATAAACTTTTTCTTTAAGGATCGAAGTGACAGGAGCCAAATAAAATGAAAAGGTGGAAGTATATATGAATTTTTTTCAAGTTTCATTTAAACTAATTTCATGTCATCATTATACTAAATAAAATAAAAGTAAAAAAATAATAAAAGAGTTAATAACAACATCAACAAACATGAGAAGTCCAAAATCAAGTCTAAAAACTATTTCTATCTAGTAATTTTATCTATATAAATCATTTTCTTCTACTATACTCTATATTTAGCTTAGTCTGCCTAAGCAAAACTTTATATTTATATATATGGAAAGGGGTCAAAATTACTAACGTACTTCTATTTATTAGTTAAGTTAATCCTTCATTATGCCATGTGACTATTTATATGTTTGCTATTAAGAAACTTATCATATGTACTCCTAAATTGAATAAAAAACCCTAAATCAAAACAAAATACCCAATTTTGATTAAATTACCCGTTTACCCATTTTTAATCCAACTCAGACTCACTTTAACTAATTTAATCCTTCTCCCAAATCCAAACAAAACCCATTATCACGCAAAATACACTGCCATCACCGAAAATGGGTGTTAACATGATAAACGAAGTCGTCGAGATGAACTTTTTTAGCATATTTCGAATACAAAGAGATGTATATATGTATATTAGATATTGAAGGGCCCAGTTATGGGCCCAATATTTTAATTTTAAGAAAAATAAATGATTATAGTTTGCTATTTAATTATTACTTGTAAAAATATTTTACTACTTAATTAACATTTTTAGTTAATGTAACCAATTATTCGTTATCAATAGTATTTATTTATTTAATGAATATAATTCGTATTTATTCACTTGGAGTTGTATATATAGATACATAACTATAAAAATAAAGTCAACATGATTATATTCATATGAATTCAATTAAACGGGAATGACAAAGATGTTTTGTCTCCTCTGCTTAACAACATATGTTCATTCATAAAACACTTATAATGAAACAATTCAAAAAGTACATAAGAAATTTTTTTAACCCATTTATATATTATCAATAAAAATAATTAATGAAGGAATGGAGTACAATATATATATCTTTATTTACACTAATAATATATGTATATATATTATTAGTGTAAATAAATATTTAGCATCAAATTTCGTTTATTTATTATAGCATGTAGTCTGCCTTTCTTTTAAGAACCACAAATCTCAATTTTATTATTTAAAAATATTCGTATATAACGTGATAGTAAAAAGTTTTTTACTCCCTCCGTTTATTTTTATTTACTTACTATATTAAAAATAATTATTCAACTTTATTGGTCTATTTTGAATAATCAAGAGATAATTTATCATTTTATTTATACTTATTGTCAAATACTATTTATTTTTCAACACTTAGATAACTTATAATTAATATGGATAATATAGTAAAAATATTCTTTAATTTATTATTTCTTAAAAAATATAATAAGTCAAAGTGGATAAGTAAAGATAGATAGAAAAAGTACTTCATATTGTATGTTACTTAAATTATCTCACACCAATTAGTATATGTAGATTATAGTATCATTGTAAAATATGAAGTTTATCACCTAATTTAACTTTTAAAGTTTAACAAATTATAGCTTAAAAAATATAGATGGACATTGTGAAAAGTTTAAATCTAAAATTACTTGCGAATAGTGCTGATGTAATGATGTCTCTTTTATTTTTTATTATCCTACTCTATTAATTATTATATACAGCAACCGAATGTGGAGAAAAAATTAATTTTACTTTCTTGTGAAAATTTTTATTTGAATAAAATAAAATTGAAATTTCACCAAACAATAAGGGAATAGATATGAGTAATATTTTCACTGTATAAATACTCCACTTAAATATAGATCAATCATTTATTTAGCACTGACATATTATTTATGGAGAACTGTAATGGACATCATGGGTCCACTAAGATATCTACAACTTAGGATATAATTGATATATGTTTAAAGAAGCTTGATTTTAATATCATTAGAAGTTTATAGACAAAATTTAAAGGTTATAGTATAAGCTCATAATGTAGACTTTTTTTTTTTTAAATAATGAAACTATCCTTGATCGTTCCACCAGCTCACTCTTCTATGTAGTAAATAATTTGATGAAGCTAAAGGAGGAATTCATGATGCTCACTCATATGCGCGTTTCCAATTGTGAGATAGGAACTGCCGTCTCTGACAGTGCAGCTAGTGGCTTGGTGGGGTTAAAATGCTATGCTTTAATTGACTTGATATCATTGCAAATCTCTTTCTTCAAACCTCTTATAATTTCTCCTACAGAATTTATTACTCCGTCCGTTTTATAATTTGGATGTTCTGAATTTAACTTGAGATAGAGTTTAGGAAAATAATTTTTAAAAAAAAAATTGTACTCTTAAACTAAGTAAAAGTTGTTTTCATATGATCATGACGTTACATCATGAAAATAGCATTTTATAAAAATGTAATGTAAGATTGTGTATAATAGATCCATGTGATTCATCCCTTCATGGACTCTGCACACAGCGGAAGCTTTAAGTGCATCAAATTACCCTTTTCGTCTTAAACGACTAAAGATGGTTGGAATACATTTATATTTACAATCTATATCTATAATACATTAAAAGTGTGAAGACCCTTAGAAAAGTGATTTGAACTTTTTGTTCATCATTAAAAGACTCTTCTTTAGATAAAATTATTTTTATACTATATTTTTAATTTATTATTTAATTATTTTTTATTGTATTAACTAGACTTCTTAAAATATATGGGACTCCTAAAATATATGGTAGGAGAATTAATTAATATTTTCCTTTCTATTAGACTTTCTAAAATATAGGAGACTCCTAAAATATGGTAGTAGAATTAATTAATATTTTTCTTTCTACAATTGAATTAGAAAAATACTCCTAAAATAGGACTCTATTAAGAAAATACTTCTATAAATATTGAGATGTACATTAAACTAAAGAACAAATCGGTTTGCCTATTGGGAGAATATGATTGATGCTCATCTAACTTGATTCGATTGCATGTCTAGATTGGTGGATGCTTGATTTTCTAACCCTCAACTTCTTCACTGTTTTTGTCAACATAATAGAATTTAACATATGTGTGTATATATATATCTTCTTTGTTAGAGTCAAAATTTTCGCTCAAACAAGAATTAGTTGGATCAAAATCGAAGTTTTGTGATTACTATTATATTATTTTTATATAGTTTACAGGTCGCAGGTGAATGTCGGTTGCCTTTGAAAATTTTCTTGTGTAAAGGTTAGGTTTAATTGTATTGTTTTGATATCTTTATTATCTTATTGTTTTATGTTAATTTACAGATGTTAAATGCATGTGGGTCGGCTTTGAAATTTTTTTTTAGGTAAAGGTTAGGTTTAACTGTATTATTATAATATCTCTATTAGTTTGCTATTTTGTGGTAGTTTATAATTCGTAGATGAATCTCGATCGGTTTTGAGAAATTTTTGTGTGTAAAATTTAAGCTTAATTTTATTGTTTTGATATCACGTTTATCGTATTATTTTGTTGCAGTTTACAGGTGATAGATAAATGTTGGTCGGCTTTGAGAATTTTTTATGTAAAGGTTAGGTTTAGTTGTATTATTTTTATATCTCTATTATCGTATTATTTTGTTATTATTTACAGGAGGTAAATGAGTGTCAGGCGACTTTGAGAAATTTTTTGTGTGTAAAGATTAGATTTAATTATATTATTTTGATGTCTCTATCATGGTATTGTTTTGTTGCAATTTACAGATAGTAGATGAATGTCAATCGACTTTTAAAAATATTTTTGGCAAAGGTTAGGTTTGATAAATAAATTCTCCATCTTTACATACTCAAAAGATATTAAATTTAATTATTATATTCATCTTTATTATTTAAATAAATATTCTATTTAGTGTAATATTTAAACTCATTAAAGTGAGGTACACGCGCAAGGCGTATACACCTAAACTAGTGTACCAAAAAATCATTTGATCTTATGATATTAAACATGATTCATGTGAAAAATAAAAATTAAAGAATCGTCAAACCAAAAAGAAATATATATATATATATATATATATATATATATATAGTAGGCATATTGACCCGTTGCCTGCTTTGGCACTTCTTCATTGGTCATTTTTGCTCTATTTTAATTTATTTGTCTTTTTTTAATTTGATATATATTTTAAAAACTATGTTAGAAATACTATAAATCACAATAATTAATAACTTAAAAAAAAATAAAAATATAAGATATTTGACCGACTCTCAAAATTATATCAGTGTCACTTAAATTGGAATAGAAGAAAACGTATAATAAATCACAGTAATTAAAAAATTAAATTATTTTTCAAATAAAAAAAATTGACTATCAATACTGCAAAAATTTGGTTTATTCTGTTATATATTTCAAAAAAAATACTATAAATCACAATATAACAACTTAAAAAAATTTAAAAGATATAAAATATTTGGTTGTCTTTCAAAATTATATCAGTGCCACTTAAATTGAAAAAGTATTATAAATCACAATAATTAAAAAATTAAGTTATTTTAAAAATATATCTATCAATGTCACAAAAGTTTGAACAAGGAGAGTAATATATATTACTTGAAAATTTGTCTGACTCTCGAAATTATAGTAGTGTCACTTGAATATAATAAAAGAAAAAATATTATAAATCACAATAATTTAAAATTTTAATTATTTTTAAAATATAATTGACTATCAATGCCATAAAAAGTTTGGTTTATTCTGTTATATATTTCAAAAAACATGTAAAAAATTTATAAATCACAATAATTAACAACTTAAAAATTTAAAAGATATAAAATCTTAATTAGATGACGCTCGAAATTATATCAGTGCCACTTAAAGTGAAATAGAAGAAAAAATATTATAAATTACAATAATTAAAAACTTAAATTATTTTTAAAATATGACTATCAATGCCACAAAAGTTTGTACTGTTAGAATTTTTTTATTATTATTTTCTTACCAAAATTAATTTTTACTTTTTCTTAGAAGAAAAATAAAAGTAACCATAATTACTTTTATTTTTCCTAAAAGAAAAATATAATTCTTTTTCATATTTGGCTAACCTCTTTCTTGGAAGAAAGATTTTGGAACTCTATAAATAGAAAGACCAATCTTCTCATACAACGCCGCAATAACATCCACAATGTAGTTATTAAAGAGTCTTGTTTAGAGAGAGATTTCTCTCAATAGATTTCATATTTTTTCAATATTAGTTTTGAATGTATAGATCGTTTAATTTGATCAACCATATCAATAATATGTTTTTAGTAGTATGTTTTTCTTTGTCATTTCATTTAGGGATAACACCCACGAAAATACCTGAAGTTTAACCAAATTTTCAATGGAGCATATTGAACTTTGCGGGGGTCCTATTACCCCCTATACTTTTTTAATTGGAATTAATTCCCCCCCTCCCCCCCAGACTTTTTTAAAGTGGAATTAATCCCCCCTCAAAACGTATACCCAGTTTTTTCCGTGGAAAGTGTAGTACACGCGCCGTTTCTTCTCCATTTTATCACTTTTCAACATTTTTTCACAATTAATATTATTTCAAATGATTCCATTGAATTTATGAAGAAAGTTTTTTCAAATAATTGAATGGAATCTTCCATTAATTTTCCATTGAAACTCGAAAGATTCAATTAGCGAGTTCCATTAATGGAAGATTCAATGAAACTCGCTAATTAAAAACTCAATGGAAGATTCAATTTCCATTAATGGAACTCGAAAGATTCGAAAAATTCATTAATGGAACTCGAAAAATTTAATTTCATGATTCAATTTTCATTAATGGAACTCGGAAGATTCGAAAAATTCATTAATGAAACTCGGAAGATTCAAAATATTTAATTTCATGTATGAAGCTATTCAATCTTCCGTTAATGAAACTCGGAAGATTCAATTTCCATTAATGGAACTCAAAATTAAATTAGCGAGTTTTCGAGTTTGAATCTTCCGAATCATTCATTGAGTTTCAATTAGCGAGTTCCATTAAATTATAACCATTAAGGAATTTTCCGAGTTCCATACATGAAATTTAATTCGGAATCTTTCCATTAATTATAACCATTAATCTTTCCGAATTATAATCCGAGTTCGAATCCATTTATAATTCCGAGTTCAAATTATAAATGGAACTCGAAAGATTCGGAATTTTTTTTTCATTAATTATAACCATTAATCTTTACATTAATTCGGAAAGATTCCGAGTTCCATACATGAAAAAAAATTTCATGATTTTTCGAGTTCCATTAAGAAGAAAGAAGAATGAATAAATAAATAAAAATATAAAACTTTAAATAATTATAAAATTAAGGGGTTGTTTGGCAAAAAAAAAAAGAGTTTTAAAACGTTTTTAACACTGTTCACGCGCTCAATGTGCGTGAATCACACGCAGTGTGCCAAGTGGTAGATATATGCCATTAAAATACGAAAAATAAAGTCTGGGGGGGAGGGGGTAATAGGACCCCCGCAAAGTTCAGTATGCTCAACTGGTAATCCGGTCAAACTTTAGGTATTTTCGTGGGTATTATCCCTTTCATTTATCATCTCTATGATTTTAGCTTCCGCAATGACGCCCTCTCGATTTCGAACCCAAAAAGTGGTATCAGAGCCTATGTTCAATAGTCTGATGGTTCAAATTGAGAGCACGTGTTCAGATTAAAGTTGCAACCAATTTGACGATAGTGAAGATATTTTGTCAAAATAAAACTACCTGTGGAGACAATCATCAATCATATTTTCAATAATCCTGTTGTTGCATATTTGAAAATAAAACTCACTTTTAACCCTACAAAGGGTTCTAATATTTTTAACCCGAAAAGGGCTCACATATTTTTAACCCAAAAGGACTCAATTTTTAAGCATGTCAAGCAATAATGATATATGAAGGTCGTGTGAAGAAGGAGTATCAAGAATATTTTGCTAGAAATCAAGCCAAAAAAGAAAAATTTGTTAGGATTTTTGCCCTGATTTTCTCACCAAAATTAAGTTATATTTTTTCTTGGAAGGAAAATAAAAGTAACCATAATTATTTTTACTCTTGCTAAAAGAAAAATATAATTTTTTTCCATATTTGGCTACTCTCTTTTTGGGAGGAAAAGTTTTGGAACTCTATAAATAGAAGATCACTTTTCTCATATAACAACATAGTAGGATCCATAATGTAGTTATTAAAGAATCTTATTTAGAAGAAGATTTCTCTCGATAGATTTTATATTTTTTCAATATTAGTTTTGAATGTAGATCGTTTGACCAACCATATCAATAATATATTTTAGTATTATATTTTTCTTTGTCATCTGATTTATCATCTCTATGATTTTAGCTTCCGCATGATGCCCTCTCGATAGGGCTAGACCTAAAATACCAAAAATTGAATTACCGAACCAAACCGAAAAATTTGGTAATTGATATTCGGTAATTCGATATTTGGTATGTTATTTGAGAGTAAAATTTTAATATTTTGGTATTTGAGATTGGGTTTGGTGCAAGATATTAATACCGTTTGGTATTCAGTATTTACCGAATATCGAGTTATTTAATATATATATATATATAATACGACATGTCTAACTAACCCAATAGACAAAAGTATTAGTCATATCAAAGAATCTCTTGAATCTTGATAATATATTCATAAAAAACACAAAAAAAGAATACTAGATATGTTTTTATTAAATATACTTTTTGAAGTTTAAACCTAGTTTGCACATCTTCAACTTTAATTTGGTATCACCAAATACCGTACCGAATCGAATTTAATTTACCGATTACCAAATTATCGAATCGATGTTTAAAAGTATGGTATATGGTATCTATTCTCAAACACCAATAACCGAACCCAAACTTTCAAAATACCAAACCGAATATCGAATGTCTACCCCTACCTCTCGATTTCGAACCCAACATGTACAAGAAAAATAACATATATTATTTAAAATTGCATAAAAAGTATTATAAGTTACAATTGTTAAACGCTTAAAATATCTACAAATATATAAAAAAATATGATTGATTATCTAAATTTTATTTATATCATATAAATTAAGATTATAAAATAACATATAACACGGACCTATATCTAGTAAATATATAAGGGACAAATAAAAAAGAACGGATGGAGGACAAATGTAATATAAAAGGATTTATTTATTATTTCATACAAAAACAGCATTTAGTTACGGGAGAAGAAGATGAGGAGCCAGCTAGGTATACTGTACATTCTCTGTATGAATGAATTAATGAAAGGCTAGTGTTATTAAGTGCTGGGTGGTTGTATGATATTAATAATGATCATAATATTTATTCACGATTCTTATTTAAATTTTGGGTCCATCATATTCATGATACACTGGGGGCATGTACAATGATATTTCATTAATTTCTTTGTTCTCCTTTCTTAATTAATCATTTTATTTAAATATCTCTCAGCCAATTCTTTCATCTAAAAAGTATTCACTTTTTTTTTTTGTGAACTTCTTAAAGCATCAATTTTCATATTTGGATGAGTTTTCCCACTACATATAGGTCATGATGTCCATATTAATCTACTATATATAGTTGTGCAGCTATATCATTGAATAGATCTCTTACAATAATTGTCCTAATTATTTCATTTTTCGTTGAATGAAAAAGTACTAGTAAAATGAAAAATTCTGAAGTAAAAAAGGGGCCTTTTTTACTTTGAAAGATCTACTCATATATACAGTAAATATTATTTGCATGTATCTGGATATGATGAAGACTACACAATCGATACTCCCTTCATTCATATTATTTGATAGGAGTATTTATTAAAAATAGTTATCTAATATTAGTTGGTCACCTTACTTAATCAAAAAAATATTAATTAAATCATTTTCATATTACCTTTGCAATTAATTCTTTTTGAAAATGTTCACACTTGTTTGTAAAATTTTCAAAAAGTTTTTTAAGGGGTGAATTATTAAAATTACTTTCTTATTTATGATTTTTTAACATGCGTGTAAAAAAAAATAATCAACTAATATGAGATGGAGGGAGTAGTTAATAGCCTGTCCAATTTATGTAATCTATTTTCCTTTTTAATTCGTTAAAAAAAAGATATTTTGTAAAATTAAAAACAATTTAAGTACTTTAAAATTCATCTTTTATACTTATTAATGAAATGATTTAATAGTACACACAAATGGTTAAATAGACTTTTAAGCTATGAATTTTAAAAATCTTCTTTTTATTCTTAAATTTTTTATGAAGTCAAACCAGGTTACATAAAGTGGGGATGGAGGGAGTACTGGTGAACTTTGGAGCTGTTTTTGACTCAACCAATACCAATTTTTATCAACAAAGAAACTATTACTGCAATAAGTAATCACAAGAAACTTTTGTTTTTCTTTCTTTAAATTTGATAAATTGTCAATGAGAATATGTAAATTTAAATATGTACTACTCAATTAAGTCTAATTAAGCAGATTTTGAGAGTAATTATCATTTATAGCAAAGACATCGAAGAAACTATGAAGGCTGACCAACAACAAATTAATTGAAAGCATTGGTTTTTAGTCCCCCCACCCACCCACCCCTTAAATGTTCATTATGAAGCTAAATTGGTACCAAAACACGATTCTTACAAAGTAATATTAGTACAAGAAAAAAAAAATGAACAAAAAATGCAGTAATAGAATTATCAAATCAAACTATTTTTTATTATATCAAATTGTATTAATGCTAATAAACACCACATATTCTTTCCTCTCGCAAAATCTACATAAGCTTAATTATCACATATAGCTCAGCTTAGGCTTCAAAAATAAAACTAACTGACAAAAAGAAGAAGGAAAAAACTAAAAAGTTATGGAATTAAACAAATTATATATTACTACTAAAAATAAGCTTTCTATGCTTTGTACAAAATTGAAATTGGTGAATGAAATTAAATTTTGAATCACCAATATACAATACAGACGAAAGCTAATGAATAAAATTAAAATTACTGTTACCTCTAACGGAGAAATACATTAGTCCCCCACCATGCAAGAAATAAAAAGGACAGCTCGGTGTACTACTAGGCTTCTGCTATACGCGTAATTTTCAAGTCTTTCTTTTCTTGTTGTGAAGAGGATTTGGTCCTGTAGGAACTCTCCTCTTGTCGGACTCAAAATCTCTAGCAATTATGGGTGCACTCGCCTGAGGTTGAAGATTAAGTTGTTTTTCTGCCGTAAACGTTGCATATGGACCGGAAAATTGGACCGGGGGTGGGTGACGGATGGCATGAAGTGGTATTATTGGAGAGTTAGTGATGAAGAGGAGGAAGAAGAAGAAAAAGAAATGAAAGAGACTATTCATGGTTAAAGAATGTTGTTGTGTTAGAAGTAGTAGAAAAAGTTAGAATTTGGTGAGATTATATATATGGCCAAGGTTGGTCCAAAAATGAAGATTAAAACACATAAAATTCCGTGCCCCCATAAGTGTGGTTTGACATTGAGTTTTCACACGAATGGTTGGTCGCGCTAGGCGCGGGACGGAAAGAAGAGCCGGATCTTATAATTCTAGATGATATTATTTTCACTATTTTAATTCGTGATCTTTTGAGTCACATAATAACTTTAATTAAAGAAGCATTTTATTAAGATAATTTTATTAATAATATTTTAGAATTCTGATTACTATCACTTTACATAATTATTTAATATTAAGAATAATATGACAAAAAAGTAATAAGATATTCTTAATTTGTTAAAATAAATAAGTAAAATAATTTAATACAGAAGACAAGTAAAATGAAACAGATGGAGAATTTATTATTTTTGAAAATAAGAAAAAGAATTGAATTTTTCAAACATTATTTTATTTTTCGATTCAAAAGAATAGTTCGTGGTTCTCCATGTACCTCAAAATACTCTTTGTTTCCCTTTAAAGCTTATTTGGATGGTTTGATTAAATGGGAAAAGACAAAAATAACACCTAAAACTAAAATAATTTCACAAAACTAGCACCTAAATTTGAAAACTCGCTAAATAGCCACTAAGGGATGGGCACACATGAGATTTTCACTGTTCCACATATTCCCCTCAATTCCAAAGTGATGTCATCCAACCCGACGAATCCAACTACACTTTCAGTAGCCATTACTGAAGCACAAACGGTGTGTAGAGCAATTATTATTGAAAAAAAAAGAGGAAAATGGAGCAGGCACTTTGATTTGTACTTACTAGTTACTACCATTATATATAAAGAACGTTTGTAAGTTGACGCGCTTCGAATTTTATTTAGTTGTTATGATAAAAATTACGTAATTTCTTCTCAAGTTTTTTTTTCCAGGTTATTTTGCATTCACCAACATTATTAAAATAACATACTATTTGTTTTGTTTAGTTTTACTTATTTATACAATAAAATACAATACCATATACTTATATAATACAATTGTTAAAGATATATATTTATATATAATAATGATACAATTTCTATATATATACATATTCTATATAATAATTATAGCATTTTTATACACATTCTATACAGTTTTTAACTACAATTATTATTTAGATACATATTTTATACGACTCTATCTAATTTTTACATGCATTCTAAGAATGTATCAATCTAGTATAAGAGAGTATCAATTGAGTATATGGACACTGTAAGTGTATCAATGTAGTATAAAAGTGTATTTATGTGATATAAAAGAGTATCAATTGGGTATAGGGACTGTATGTGCTTGCATAGAATTTCCCTTCTCTTTTTTAAAAAGTGTATGAATATAGTATAAAAGTGTATCAATTTGGTATAAAAGTGTATCAATTGAGTATAGAGACTGCATGTGATAAATTAGGCCAAATGGCTAAAAAAAGGAAGAAAAAATTTCAGAAATAACAACTATAGAGCCTTAATTGTAACTTTTATAGCAACAGTTTCATAATTGTACAATATAGCAAATTGTACTTTGTATTTAAGTAAACTTTTGCTATATAAATACATATACAACAAGATTTGTTGCCCTTATTTTACTTAAATTAGTTGAGTTAAATAAGGAATAATTATCCCATCTAATTAAATTCTCATAAATTACTCTTATTTAAATTAGTAGATTTCTTTTCCAAATCAAACTCAAATATGAACGATTATTATTTTCATGATCTTCAAATTTTCAAAATATCATTCTCTTATACTCTAACTATTTTTTCTTGTTAGTTTTTTCATATTTTTATTTTTTAAATTCTAATTTCTTTTTCTTTTCTATTTTTTTCTTTCCACTTTATTTTTTCTCTTCTACTTTTTTTTTCCATTTATTTATTTATTTTTGTTCCTTTTTCCTTTTCATATATTTTTTTTCGTTTTCTTCTTCTTTTTTTATTTATTTTTTTCGCTTTTGTTTTTACACTTCTATTTCTAGTTTCTATTTCTCTTTCTTCTTTTTTTTTTCTAATTTTTATTTTTTATTTTTCTTTTTTTCTAATTTTTTTTCTTTTTTTTACCCTTCTATCTCTATCTTTTATTTTTAAAAGACAAATATCTATATCATATATATATATTCAAAAAAATATACAAAATAAATAGACATACAGATCTGCATATGTATTTACGGTAAAAAACATACATACATCTGCATATGTATTTACAGAAATACATATTTGACTCACATGTATATATAAACATATAGGACTCTAAATCTCTATAACAAAAATGACAATTATATACATATGCATATAGGCAATAAAAAAATACATATACATATCTTAAAACAGTAAAAGAAAATAAATAAGCACGTATGTTACCCTCTAAAATAACAAAGTATGTACAGTTCAAAGACAAATCCAACAAAGTATAAAATACATATAGCTCTGCATATGTATTTACAGAATACATACCTAATCCATATATATATTCTTATTGTATATGAGTCACCTTTGTATTTCGCAAATACATATAAAGATATATAGTATAGTTATGTTTGTTACTATTTAAAATGAATATGATATGTATTTCGTAAATACATATGTATATTTTGAACTGAAATACATATCCAGATCTGTATGGCTATGTATCTTGTATGTTTTTTGAACATGTGTATGTGATATACACATTTAGCTTTTCAAAAATAAAAGTTAGAGATGGAAGAGTAAAAAAAAAATATATATTTAAAAAAAAAAAGAGAAGTGAAAAAGAAAAAAAGAAAGAGAAATAGAAGTATAAAAAAAAACAAAAAAAAAACAACATAAAATAGAAAAAAGTAGAAGAAAATGAAAATAGAAAAAGAAAAAAAAGATATGAGAAAGGAAAAAAAAAGTAAACAAAAAAGTAAAAAAAAAAAAGAGACTTAGAAGAGAGAAAATAAAGTGGAAAGAAAAAAAAAAAATCAAAATCAAAAAATAAAATGATAAAAAATAAAATGAAAAAAAGATAACAAGAAAAAAAAGAGTAGAGATATAAGAGAGTGTAAGACAAAATAATATTTTATTTTGAAATCTTGAAGATCATGGGGATAATTATCTTCAAATATGAAAAAATGAAAAAAGAAAACAAACAATAAAAAAAAGGAAAAAAGGAAAAAGAAGAGAAATAGAAGAGAGAAAATAAAAGAAATGAAAATAAAATTAAAAAAATAAGATGAAAAAAAGGGGTAAAAGATATGACTATATTTGGGGGAGGTAAAATAATGAAGTGAAAATAGGAAAATATAAAGTAGTGAGAGTAAAACATACATTTGTCTAATTAATGAGTAAAATAATGTTACTCTTGCTATAAACCATAATTTTACAAAAGTGTTGCTATTTATTGTAATTCTAGTCTTAAGTATGCTACTTTTTGTAATTTTTTTAAAAAGAAATTAGTTTAGCTGACTGGACAGTCCATGTCCACCTTTTCAAATGTGGGCCATTTTTTTTTTAAAATGGACAGCCAATGTCCTTTTTCCTTGATTAAACCTGTCAAACGAGTTGGTTTGATCCGGCCCGACCCGGCCCACCGTAATGTCCGACCCGGTATGAGCCGGCCCGATCAGCCCACGGGTTGTTGGGTTCCGGGCTGGGTTATTTTTTTGGGCTCGGTTAACCCGGTCTGGACCAAACCCGGTGCAGGCCCGCCGGTTAACCGGTCCGGTTAACGTTTTTTTTTTTAAAATAATAATTTTGACCGTTTGGGCCATTATAGCTTTATAAATGTGTATATGCTTTATAAATTAGTATTTATATCATTATATTGTATTATATATCTTGTAGCATATTTTTTAAAGTAGTATATATATTGAATGGTACGTATATATGTGTACATATAGAATATAGACTCTAAAAGAGTATATATTTTACGTATACATGTGTATATATTTTATAGATTAGTCTATAACTATATATATAGTGTGTGTGTATATTGTAGTATATATTTTATTTAAAGTAGTACGTATATATTGAATGGTACGTATATATGTGTATATATCTTCTATAAACGCTAAAGTTGTATATATTTAACATATACATGTGTATATGTTTTATAAATTAGTTTATATATCATTATATTGTAGTATATATCTTGTAGCATATTTTTTAAAGTAATATATATATTGAATGGTACGAATATATGTGTCTATATAGAATATAGACTCTAAAAGAGTATATATATTTAACGTATACAGGTGTATATATTTTATAAATTAGTCTATAACTATATATATAATGTGTGTATATATTGTAGTATATATATTGTAGTATATGTTTTATTTAAAGTAGTACATATATATTGAATGATACGTATATATGTGTATATATCTTCTATAGACTTTAAAGTAGTATATATTTAACGTATACATGTGTATATGCTTTATAAATTAGTATATATATCATTATATTGTAGTATATATCTTGTAGCATATTTTTTAAAGTAATATATATATTGAATGGTATGTATATATGTGTATATCTAGAATATAGACTCTAAAAGAGTATATATTTAACGTATAAATGTGCATATGTTTTATAAATTAGTCTATAACTATATATATAGTGTGTGTATATAATGTAGTATATGTTTTATTTAAAGTAGTACGTATATATTGAATGGTACGTATATATGTGTATATATCTTCTATAGACTCTAAAGTAGTATATATTTAACGTATACATGTGCATATGTTTTATAAATTAGTATATATATCATTATATTATAGTATATATCTTGTAGTATATGTTTTATTTAGAGTAGTATATATATTTAACTAACATATAGTCGTATACACGATTACGATTACATGTGTAATTGTGTATATGTTTTTTAAATTCTAATGTAGTATATACTATATATAGTGTATATATATTGTTTAACGTATTTAAAATGTATATAGGTGGGTATATATAGTGTATAATAGAGAAAAAACTTTTTTCTTTTGTTTTTGACCGGTTTTGACCAGATTTTGGACCGGGTTTAGACGGGTTGGACCGAGTTAGGTTTAGTGGGCCGGTCCCGAATTATTTTTTTTTTAAATTTATTGTTGGGCCCGAAACCGGACCGGCCCACAAACAAGCTAAATTTGACGGGCCGATTCCGAGTTGAGCCAACCCGGCCCAATTAATAGCCCTAGGTTTTATACATATTGTTATTTTAAATATATATTTTTACTGCTCCCCTCTGTTTCATATTAGTTGGCTCCTATGAACTTGACACACTCATTAAGAAAATACAAATTAGGAGTTTATTTTTCCAGATTAGTTTTATTAATTATGCTTTGAAAATATAAATTTGAGTAAATATATTTTTTTTAGTCATTTAATGTTAAGGGTAGTATTGAAAGAACATAATAAAATTCTCTTGATTTCATCAAAAAGACAACTAAATTAAAACAAATATTTTTAGAAAGAAGGTCAACTAAAACGAAACGGATGGAATATTACATAAATTTTATTGTATCATACGATTAAATTTGCTTAACTGTAATGTTGAAAAATGCCACTTTGCATAACAAGTGATTTTATGTATAGTGGCGTCGTTATTAAACTTAATTTTTTTTCTCTTATATTATCCTTATTCATTATTAATACTTGTATACTTTATTTTCATTCTAATTCTTTAATAATAAATCAACCCCCCTAGCCCCTGTTCTTTTTTGTAATATGATAAAGTTTATTCATCGTATTTGATGGTGTGTGGCATGGTATAAAGACAAAAAACTGATATAATCTAATAAAATGTTGTATTAAGGTCGAAATAAATTTTAACGCCCATTTGAAATTATTGTTAGAAAATTACTTATTTGAGAAATACTTTTCTAAAATATCTTTTCAGAAAAGTATTTTTTTATAAAAATAATTTGTGTTTGATAAATTCAGTTGAAAAGTATTTTTTATAAACATTTTGTGTTTCGATAATCTTTTTCAAGAAATGCTTTTGAAATATAAATGACCAAAGAATTAATTTATCAATAGACTTTTACTATTAAAATTATTTTACAGAGAAAATTAATTTTAAATATCTATTATATCATTTTTATCCT
Organism: Capsicum pubescens; assembly: GCA_030864215.1. Taxonomy (NCBI): domain Eukaryota; kingdom Viridiplantae; phylum Streptophyta; class Magnoliopsida; order Solanales; family Solanaceae; genus Capsicum; species Capsicum pubescens. The sequence goes on from CM061544.1 coordinate 263,319,007, forward strand.
ACGAATTTACGTAGAGATATTTGGGTGAAAATTTATGTAATGAATTTTATTACCTGAGAAATTATTTGGGAATTTTGTGCTGCGAATTTTGCTGGGAATTTATTCTTGGGAATTTACCTGCGAAATTATTACTTGCGACATTACCTGAGGAGATGTATCGTCGGGTATTTTATCTCTAGGTTAATCCGCAGGTATATGGACAAATATATATATTTTTTAAATCCATAGAAAAGTTTCCAGGTAATTTATCCTACGAATTTACGTCAAGATATTTTGGTGAAAATTTATGTAATGAATTTTATTACTTGGGAAATTATTTGGAGATTTTGTGCTGCGAATTTTGCAGGAGATTTATTCTTGTGGATTTAGCTGCAAAATTATTACTTGCGACATTACCTGGAAAAATGTATCGGCGGGTATTTTATCTCTAGGTAAATCCGCAGGCATATGGACAAATATATATATATATATATATATATATATATATATATATATATATATATATATTTTAAATTCATAGGAAAATCCCCAGGTAATTTATCCTACGGATTTACGTAGAGATATTTTGGTGAAAATTTATGAAATGGATTTTATTACCTGAAAAATTATTTGGGGATTTTGTGCTGCGAATTTTGCTAAGGATTTATTCTTGGGGATTTGCCTGCGAAATTATTACTTGAAAAATTATTGGGGGATTGTGTTGCGATAAATTTAGCTGAAATTATTTCTTGGGGATTTACCTACGAAATTATTACTTGAAAAATTATTGGGGAATTGTGTTGCTACAAATTTAGCTGAAATTATTTCTTAGGGATTTACGTAGGATTTTTGTGACTTGAAAAATTTAAATAGAAAAAAGATAAACTTGAAAAATAAAATAATAAAATAAAATAAAAATTAGACATTAAATCAGTGGACACGTATTATCAAGCAAAAGATGCTCAAGAAATTAAAATTAGTTTATTGACATAGATGGTATCACAGATGTATTATCAGCAATTTTAAATTTTATATTCATAATTTATTAGTGTCTATTTCGAATTATTGTTATCGTTGATTTTAAAGTAATATACTATGTGTCGTATTTTTATTTACATAATTTATTCATAACTAATATGAGAATAATTATATTATTTATTTTACTATTATTATTATTGTATTAATGCGTAACCTTAGTCAATTTAGTTTTTTTCTAATTTATTTATTTTCTAGCCCGATTTTGCCAATTTATAACAATTTTAGCCTAATTTTATCCAATTTATTACAATCCTATCCCAAATTGTGTCCAATTGAACTCAATTTAAATCAAATTCTTAGTCTTTAGATCGCAGTCGTTGATCAATATTTATTTATTATTATTATATTTAAATAGTAGCCTCAGTCGATTCAATTATCTTCTCAATTCTATTTAAATTTTAGCCAATCTTATATCTAATTGATGTCATTTTTAACAGATTTTTGAATTCGATTTGGTTCATTTTTTAACCAAATTTATATCGAGTCTTATTATTTTTATTGTTATTATAAAATATGTTATTATTTCATTTATATCGAGTCATAATATCCGTCGCTTTTTTCGCGGACTATTGTGCCAACTAATTAACAAATAATTTATATTTATATTAATTTTATATAGTTACCATATTTATTAAATTATTTCCACAATTATACATTCTCATAATTTACAAACATTGTCTACTACTACTATTGTTATTATTATTATTATTATTATTATTATTATTATTATTATTATTATTATTATTATTATTATTATTATTATTATTATTAGAGAAAATGGCCAAAAGCACCTCCAACCTTTACTCCAAATCCCAACTACATAATCATACTTTGCGGGGGTCCTATGACCCCCTGAACTATTTAAAAATGGAATATATATCTCCCTGAATGGTGAGGTGGCACGGAAGGTGCAACACACTCTCTTCGAGAGAGTGAAGACGTTTTAACCTCTTAATTTTCTAATTTTTAATTTTTAATTTATTTTTTCAATTGTGTATTGTTTCACTTCTCTCTGGTTATTACTTTTCCTTTCTTATTTATCAATTAAACAACAAAAATTCTCTCATTCTATTCTCAAGAACAAGAATAAGGCTTCTTCTCAAGATCATCTCCAAGTCTCAAAGAACAAGTTTTCTTCACCAAGCCAAGAACTTTAGGGTGTTTGGGGTTCGTGAACAAGGTTATTCTTTCATCCTTGTGCCCAAAACTTGTTTTAAAGTTAAAGTTATATGATTTTCTATTAGGGTTCATACCCAAATTATCTTTTCTTCAGTTTATGAAATTATCATGTGAATGAAGTATTAAAGTACAAACATGTTCTTATCTATTTATGTTCCAACTTGAAGATTCTCTATTATAATTTGAATACCATGAGTTTTATTTGAATCATTGATTAAAGATTTCCAATTGAGTTTTAAGAATGATATTGTATTACAAGTTACATGAAAGAAAGTATTGGACTTAAGGATTAAGTATAAGCACTAAGTTTACAAGAAAGATTGATCTTTTGATTCAATGACAAAACTTGAAATCCACATTTTTCATCTTTATTATGATTAAAAGTAAAGAGAAGTATAAATGGTTTCTAGTATACAAACCCTTATACTACTTTAAGGTGGATTTCTTAAGTATTAGCACACAAAGACATATATAGATATATATATATATATACTGTGGGAGTAGTATTTAGCACCGTGAAGGGAATACGAATGAGCATATCCTAAATTCCCAGAAACTACGAGCCAACGTAGGTTAAGCATTTTTCTAATATGGATGAAATGAATTATAGTGATCACTAAGATAAGGTTCTATTTTAATGGTAAGGGTAGAACAGCTCTCCCCAACGTGGGTAAGATATTGGACTCCATGGTAGCTCACATGGTTTATGTCGGTTTGAAGAATCTCCCATAAGCAAGATCAAAAGCAAAGATTTTAAGAAAGTAAGTGTTATGGCTCACTAAGTTTATTCACATGTTTCATATTCTAAGTTTATGATTTGTAGTCTTAAGTTTTACTCAAGACCAAGGCAAGTCATTTACGTTTAGCATGCACTGTTTGAAAGCTTATATATATATATGTATATATATTCAATATTCTTTTACTTATGCATTCACCCACACATGCTCAATACATTCCAAAAGTATTGATCCACATATAGGTCCATGCACTATATTGTCTTATAATGTAGGTTCTGGTTCCCTTTTCCAGCAGCACGAGTGACTTCGACATCTTTACCTGTATACCAATTTTTGGTGAGTCCTCACTGTTCGAGGACCCAGGACCCAGGACCCAGTCTTTTAGATTTGTGTTTTATTTGATGGAAGTATTTTAGACATTGATTTAAGTTTATGTACTGGTCAGCTAGGGTCTGTCCCAGTGGCACTCTAGTGTATAGTAGAGACTGGTCAGTTTATTTCTAAGATTAAGTTTAAGAAGTTTTTTTAAAGATTTCTAAATTAAAGATTCAACTTAAGTCTTCTTTCTTTCCTCTTCAACAAAACACCATGGATGCTTCTTCTCTTCTTTCTTTCTTTCTTTCTTTCTTTCTTTTTTTCTTTCTTTCTTTCTTTCTTTCTTTCTTTCTTTCTTTCTTTCTTTCTTTCTTTCTTTCTTTCTTTCTTTCTTTCTTCTCTTTAACAAAACACTATGACTGTTTCACACCCACACACCAAATTCTGCAATTCCACAAAAAATAATTTAATTAACTATTATTTCAACACCCCCCCCCCCAAATGGGTCACCTTCAATTCCATCAAAATAGCAAAATTAACAATTACGTCGACATTAATGAATGCTTCTTTCTCTTCTCACTTCTTTCTTTCTTTCTTTCTTTCTTTCTTTCTTTCTTTCTTTCTTTCTTTCTTTCTTTCTTTCTTTCAACAAAACACCATGACTGCTCCACACACACACATGCAATTCCATAAAAAATAACTCAATTAACTATTATTTCAACACCCCCCCCACCTTCAATTTCATCAAAATAGCAAAATTAATAATTAAATTGACATTCCACCATTCTACTTGTAATGCAGCAACAACAGACCTTTGTATGAACCATTGTTTTTATTTTATGTCAACAAGCACCAAACTTTTTCAATAAAATCTGATAATTGTCTCAAAATTTTTAATAAAATCCCTACTATAATTTGATGGGGGTGGCAAAAACAACAAAAGGTGAATATAAAGGGGCAACAAACAGCAAAATCAAAGTTTTCATCCTCGTCAACATGACTCAATAAAAGAAACCAAGGATCTTTCCACCAACATTTTTACTCCTATCCTCTTCATGGTCCATGATACCAGCTGAGGTAGTCAACGCAATGTACCCGAACTGTCAGGATATACATACGACCCATTGGAATGTTTAGTTTATGCTCTTGTGGAGTTGAATTATTTGATTTGAGGATTATAGAAATGAAATTGAGTTGAAGAAGAAAATGAAACAAAATGGGGAATGAAAAAGAGAGAAATTTTCTTAAGGAGAAATAATATATAAAGAGAAAAGTAAAATATATAAAATAAAATATATAAATTTAAATAATTAATTTTTTAGAGTAAAAATAAATAAATAACGTGGCAGCGAGTGCAGCTCACTGCCTGAAACAATGTCTGGGCATGAGCTTTTAGGGGTGTAAATATTCCACTTTAAAATAGTTCAGGGGGGTCATAGGATCCCCGCAAAGTATAAATGTGTAGTTGGAATTTGGGGTAAAGGTTGTGTGGGGGGGGGGGGGGGGGGCTTTGACCATTTTCTCTTAATATTATTATTATTATTATTATTATTATTATTACGTCTTTCCTAAATTTATTAAATAGCAGCCTACTCAATTATTAAAAATAATAATTTTATTTATTTTTTAATATTAATTTTATATAGTTAATATATTTATTAAATATCAACTTAATTCAATTCAATTTTCCTAATTTATTTAAATTCTAGCCTTTTTATTTAAATTCTGCTAACTTTCAATTCTTTTTATTGAGTGTTTATTTTTAAAAATAGTTTTTACTAGATAATACTATAAGTCCAACTAAGACTTTTATATTTTAAAGTTCACTTTTATATATTATTACTATATATAAGCGCCAGTTAGCTAGCACCTCAAGCAGGCAACTGGAGGTTGTCATGCCTACTTCCAGCTATCTGCTTGCTCCGTGATTTTACTATATCATCCCTAATTAATTATTATATGTATCATTTACGTATTAGAAAATTAATAATATTTAATAAAAATAAAATACATATTTATGATATGTCTGCTTCAGCTGGTTCGATCGTAATTTTACTATATTACCCTTAATTTATTATTATAAGTCATTTAAGTATTAAAAAATTAATAATATTTAATAAAAAGAGTAAAATAGACATAAAATAATAAATTAATTATTGATGTTTTAAATTAATTTGACATCTTATATGAGACCCACATAAACTTTTTTCACATGTATTTTTTGTAGCAATTTTTCTATATCACTTCTAATTAGTTATTATTAGTCATTTAAGATATGTCTGCGTCGCTACTTCAATCGTGATATTTGGTTCACTCTCGAAATTATATCAGTATCACTTAAATTGGAATAGAAAGAAAAATATTATAAATCACAATAGTTAAAAACATAAACTACTTTTGAAATATAATTGACTATCAACGCCACAAAAGTTTGAACAAGAAGAGTATTATAGATTATAATAGCTAACAACTTAAAATATTAAATTACAATGCCAAAAAATATTATAAATTACAATAGTTAATAGCTTAAAAAAATCTAAAAACCTATTAAAATATAATTGATTATCTAAATTTTAATTTAATTTTTTTTTTAGCTTTAACTTGTTTTATATATTTGAAAATTGTGTAAAAAATATTATAAATTACAACAATTAATAATTTAAATTTTTTGGAGACACATAAAAAATTTCAGTTGACTTTTTATCAGTGCAATAAAAATTGACATATATCATTTAAAAATTTCGTGAAAAGTAATGTAAATCACAATAATTCAACATTAATTGGGATACATTATTTAAAAATTTCATGAAAAATAATATAAATCACAACAATTATCAATCTAAAATATTTGAAAGATGTAAAAAAAAATTTGCTTGACTTTTTAAATTCTATCGATGTCATATTATTTGCGATAGAGTGATACAACAACAACAACAACAAACTCAGTGTGTTCCCACAAAGTGGGGTTTGGGGAGGGTAAGATGTACACAGTTCATACCGCTACCTTCGAAGAAATAGAGAGGCTGTTTCTGATAGACCCCCAGCTCAAGATAAAGAATAGTAGACCAGGAGATGGATTACATAACAGAAAAGGCATAAGGAATAATAAAAAGTAAATCAGAGCAATAAGAAAATACGAGAGATAAAGCAACATGAAATAAGAAAATAGCAACTGAGAAATCATGAATGGGACACCCACGTATAAGTAACATTTGGATAGAGCGATATTACTTGAAAATTACGTAGAAAGTCGTATACATCATAAGATAATTAACAACTTAAAATATCTAAAACTATATAACAAATTTGATTGACTTTCTCAAATATTTCATCAGTGTCACAAAAATTGGAACAAAAAATAGCATATAGTATCTGAAATTATATAAAAAAAAATTATTGATTTTTCAAATTTCATTTATACAAAAAAAAATTGGACAAAAACGTGTCTCCCTCTTTTTTTCCCCACATTGACAGCTAGTGTAGACTCTCCACCTTCTCATCTCAATTCTCTAAGCAGAGGTCGTCTTCTCAATTCTCAAGTCTCTAAAAAAACGTGATATCCCAAAATCAGAGGTTTTCTCTTTAGCTTCGAAACTTTGTCAATCAAAATCAAAGATATTCGAGGTTATTTTCTTTAGATTCTATTGTAAACTCCATAATTTTTTCATTTGCAAAGGTCCCTACTCGATCATTTAGAATTGAAAGATTCTGATTTTGTGTGTATGCTTACTTTCACCAACCGAAGATTTGGATTGCTCCACTTTGATTTGCTTGGTAGTGTGAGTAGACAATCTCCTACTGCTTTGGATTACTCTATTTTGGCAACAATTTTTATTTTCTTATTTTTGTACTTAAACTTGATTTCAGTCACTGTGGGATTGTTTACGGGTTTGATGTCGTTATAGTTGTTAGTGCTCCTAGAAGGTTGTTAGTGCTAACTAGATAGTTTGCTCGGGATTATGCTGGAGTATGACTTCCTCTGTGATTAGTGCACTTCGATAACTTTATGTTCATCTCTGTGATATCTTTAGATTCTTTTCTACTATGTCATCTTGCTAAAGTAGTATACCGTGCTTTGTTACTCGATAATTCCTAATCCACCTGCTCTTTTGTGTTTGTTAATGTGATATTTCCTGTAACTATAGTTTTTCTTGTATTACCTGCATCTGCTAATGGAAGACCCAATAGTTTGTCAAGTTGCATTACAAAATTAGTAACTGTAATTTTTGGTATGATCAAAAGCCTCAGACCTCGACCGCAAAAATCATGGTGGTAGTACTAAGAGGGGACATAGAGATATTAAAGGAAAAGGATTTAGATAACCTCTAATATTAGTTTACTCCAAATTATTTGATATTGAAATAAAACAGGTCAATATACACTGAAATAGACTTCACATAGCCGACCTCAAGTAACATTTAGAATTGGCACCTTTGTATGTGCTGAGGGAGCAACTGTGCATGTCAAGATATAAAACAACCCTCCAAATATGTCAAGTACAATCACTTACAAGACATTTCCCTTTTAAAAACAAACTGAAACTAGCAAGAGTAACCCTTTCTTCTATTCATTATTTGACGTACTACTCTTTTTATGATTGGTTTATTTTGAAAGATTTTAAGATTGATTATATTATGCCTAAAATTACAGTTACTGCTTAATATTTCCTGTATAGTTTTCCCTGTACTGCATACACGAGACAAGTTGAGGAATTAATGAAAAACTGTATATGTCAAACTATATATGCAGTTACCCCTCAGTACTGTATAGTTTTCCCTGTACTACATACCCCTCTATTTTACTATCCATTCTCTGGATGTTCAATCATGGACGTGTGGGAGTGTTGGAGTCCCACATCACTTATGTGATGGAAACAAGGACTTTTTATATGACTTGGATAATCCTCCCTTCATGAGTTAAAAAGAATTTGAAGATGGAATCCATGTATAATCTTCTTGTCCTAACATTGCTTTCATCTTTTATTGTGAATGAGATTAATATAATATTAGACTTTTTGAAGTTTAATTAGCTAATGTATCTTATATGTTATGAATAACAAAATTGTTACAGAAAGTTACATATTGTTATAGGACGATGTCAATTTAACATCACAAATCATAGCATAACCCTTTAAACTAAATATGGATTTTTTTTCAAGTTTTAACCTAGCTATACTACAATAGAAGTGAGTTCCAAAATCTTCTGCAATTCCTCAGCAAGACAATACCCTTCAAGAACACCTTTTTGTCCAAATCCATATTCATCTTTAGTCTGTTTCATTAATTTCAAGAATGATAGATCAGTGAGCTAATGTAGTTCCACAATAAACCTCTTTACATCTTTCTCTCTGTTCACCTCTTTAGATCTTCCTCTTAGTTTTCCCTGTATATGTCAAGTTAAATTTATCGATCATAGGCTAAAGAAAACAAGTGTCTATTTCGAATGCTTCACTGAAAAACTGTAAGCGAAAGGTCTATGTCAAGTTGAATTGTTTCATCATGTTGGTTGACTTTGAACTTTATGCCATCATACACTTGTTTTTTGACTTTGTACTTTATTCTATCATCCACCTAGATCTACTGCAGTAATTTTTGGTCTTAAGGACTTTGAAATATGATAATAGTCTTGCAAATGCTTTTTTAGTTGCAGTCAGGATTATCATTATTGTAAAGGGACCAATGATAAGGGTAGGGTAGACTATATAAGTTGGGGGTGGGGGTGGGAATTCATAGGCTTATAAAGAAACATGCAAAGAATATAGCCATCTAAGAACATCTAACTTCCGCTGAGATTTAAGTTTGTAGGAAGTTACTGGTTTACATAGAGATATTGCTCTAACTGTAGGAACCGTGTCTCATTTTTAATGTTTATTATTATTTTTTTAATTCCTTTTATATTTATCTTTTAATTGAGATATATTGTTGTCTTTGTTGACTGCATTGGCTCATTAACTCTTTAGTGGAAATAAAGACTGGAAACTCTTTAAATTTTATTATTATGTGTTTTTATATATGGTATCTTTTAATTCAGAAATGACTATTCCGGAGCATAAAAAATGGATAATAAATAGACTTCTTCCTGGTAAAGTGGCATATACTGATAACAACTTGCAGAAAATAAGCTTCCTTAAGATTACAAAAAGTAACACCTGCTTCTTGATTCACAAACACCTGATGCAGAAATGTCCTGCTTCAGGAATCAAGCGGTTTTTTCTTTTAGTGATGGGGGCAACGAAATAGACTAATAAGATCGTCAAGACCCCTGATGGTGATAAAAAAGAAAACTGAAATGTGTAATCAAGTATGGTCCTAGAACTAACAGCAAAAGCAAGTCAAATGTCACGCTGGCAACCTGATATATATGCAACTTGCCACTAGTTGAAACTTAAAAAGTGAACATTCCATATAGAGTCTCATGCTGTACATTCACTTCTACAGTATGATTCGTTAATTTCTTCTCCAGTACCTTAATAAGTGGGTCGTTGTTTGAAAGAAAAAGTGATACTCTAGGTGTTTTGGATAAAAGGTCTAGCCAAGACCTTATGTAGGAAGGATTGACAGCTAAGTTACTGTCATCTACAAATATGCTTATGCTTTTCTTCTCCTGGCTGTAAATGTGTCTTGCTATACTTTCAGTTACAAGTTTGACACTTCGAATGATTGAGGATTCATTGGTAAAATGTCTGTTATCAGTCAGACCTCCCATGCTTTCCAGTAATTCAGGTGCAGTTGAAAGTCCATAAAGTGTTGTTGCAGTAACTCTCATCCTTGAAAACTGTTCATGCTCCCAGGATTTTAGTACATTGGGTCTAATAGTGTTTTTTTCCTAAGTGAATTTGCCATTTTGATGATGATAGTGAGTGTGTATGTCACTCTAATTCCTGTTATTACCGGAGTTATCATCGCTAGCTGGGTATGCGCTTATTATATTTTGATAAAATTTGTAGTTGAATTGTGGTACTATGTCTAATGTTGCTTTATCAAAATTGTAGTATTATGTCTAATGTTCCTTGTAGCTCTAATATATTATTTTTATCACCTTTATTTATGTGTTGTTCATCAATTAAATCACTAATATATTATTTTTCTATTTTTGTTTTTATTTGATGCAGATGCAAGGTGTAGGATCTAAAAGAGCTGGATTGCCTAATGGAAAAGGAGAGAAGTCAAGTAATAAAAAAATAGACAATAGAGCGACAAATAATTCAATTGCCTCCCATAATTTCGTTAGAATCCCTTCAATCTCATACTGGTTCACCTCATGTGAATAACTCTTCCTCACATCAGCCAAATCCTAAAGTCAATCAATCCCAGACTTATAACATTGTTGTGCCTCCCATAATACAATCACAACCCCTCTATTCCCATATTAGTCTACTTCATGTAAATAAGTCTCAACCTAATTTTGGGATCAACCAACCCCTGCCTGATATTATTGAATCTCCACCTCAATCTAATCGGTCCCAACCTACAAATCAAGATTCTGAACCATTAATATCACCACAGGCCAATAGAACTCCAGCCACCTTACCTAATATAGTTGACAATGTAGCCGATGATAATAAAATATGGATTGTACTTGAAGGGGATGGGTAATACGACTAACATTTAATAATACATATATTTTGGTGGACTTTTTATATATGGAGATGTTTGATAACTACTATATGTTATGTAGGTTTGATCCACACAAGGTAGTTATTGATGGTATTACTAATTGCATTCGGAGTAAGTTTGAATTGGCTAGACCTTCATGGAAGAAGTTTCCAGAGTCTACTCGCGAGATGTGGTTTGAGGAATTCAAGGTTAAAAATCTATACATTCTGATTCATGTATAAATATAATTATGGGACTATATAGATAATATTTTATTCATTTGATATATGCAGAAGAAATTTAAGTGGGTTCCACACTATAATGATGCTATATAGTCTAATTTTAATAAAAGGGCATCTTAAAAAATAACCCAACATTTCCAAGATGTTAGAAAAAAATTACCTCTGAAACCACATTGGATGAGAGATACAGTATTCAAAGAGATGAAGGTGAATTAGGAGTCTGATGAGTTCAAACAAAGTCTGAACGAAATAAAGACAATCGTGATTCAAATGCCGGTGCATCACTTCATACAGGTGGTTGTGTACCTCATCGATTGATCTTTAAGAGAATGGTAATTATAAATCTTTTTAAATATATTTCTTTGAAGAAAATAATAGCATATTCAATGTTGATAACATACATATCTTTTTTTAAATATAGAAAGAAACTACTGGAAAAGATCCTTCTGTTTCAAAATTTTATTTTCGAACTCATTGTAAGAAAAGCGATGAAAGTTGGATAAATGAGAAAGCTGAAGCTACTTATGTAAGTGTTCATTTGCTCTGTTTACTAGTTGAGTTCATTTCAATCTTGAAGTAGTGAAGCCGTGTGGGGCCAATTTTGATTCACTACAACTTGTTGTAATCTTGTACTCTTAAAATCTATTTTTTGTTGTAATCTTGAAGTCTAGTGAAGCCGTGTGTGGACTATTTCGATTCACTAGCATTGTTGTTGACATCTTGTCGTTCTTGTTGTGGTTTACTTCTGGTGTTTTTGAACTTGATCTTGTATCAATGATGATGATATGAAATGAGCTTAAAATGAAGAAATGGGATTCATTTAGCCGATCCCAACTTGTTTGGGACATAGTCATAAATGTTCTATTATGGTTCGAATAAGAGTTTTAGAACCATTTAGTTTATATGGAAGTAATTGAAGTCAACCAGTAGAATCAGGGGGTCTGATGCTGAGGTTTCAATATTTGTGTTAAGATTTTCTGCTTGGAATGCCAATTTCAATTGGTTTAACAGTTGCCCATATGTTGGCATGTGTCCTATGCTTTCATATAGTTAGATGACTGCATTAACTTGTAGCAAAATTAATTGAAGAAAGTCTTGGGATATATCGATGTACATACTATACCAGAAATGATAAGATATATGCTTAAAATAATAACTAGATTGTTTAAAATAGTGATAATTTGCTAAACTGTGATTGAGAACTAGCATACTAAAAAGTAGCAGTATCATATATTTCTTTAAGATCTTAAAGATGGTGAGCCACGTCAGATAAAATGGAATAAATTAGAGAACAAAAGGCGTCTTACTCTGCTTTGGGGGTTGGGGAAAGCATCTCTTAAGCTTTTGTGTACTATTTTGTTAATAAGCTGGAAGTTACTTGTTTTACAATAATCACAAATTTGATAATGACATTCTGGTAAAGCGGAGATGCTGCATAATAAGTGCCCTAGTATCCAAACGTTGCTCCTATAAATTTTCTATTTAATAAATGTAATGGTATTACTACACTATGGCACTAGGATCAGTGGCTTACTTGCTACATGTCTTCTTCTGTTAGAACTCAGTGTTCTCGGTTCCCCTGCAGTCAAAATTTGTTCTCGATTCTCCTGTATAATAATGCCTAATCTACTCCGATAAAAAATATACAAATTATCTTCAAACTCTACCGCCTTTTCCAGAATCTTCCAAAATTCTAACACTGTGATATAGATAACATATCTACTGTGTATTGATGTAACAGACTTGGTCATATATGAACTAATAATGTCATGAATGTATTTATCAGCAATAATTCTAACATTGATATGTGTTTAACCCATAGTTTTCCCATTCGCGATAATGTTCTTCAGTAACAAATTTACATCCCTGATATCTTCACCTATTTGTATGGACGTAATCACTCTTTCAAGGTTATCATTCCACATTTTTACATCACAATTACTCTTGAGTTGATCATCTTTCTGAACCAATGCTTGATTATCTTTAATTCTATATCCCATGGTCTGTGGATGTGGTATATTAGTAGCAACATTATGTTGGGGCTGTTTATCCATTTCTTCAGCAACATGTTTAGGCAGCCATTATTTTACCTCTCTGCCTCGTCTATGAGCACCCTCTATAACCTGGTTTTGTCTTTCTTGAGGTTGATTATCCCTTGGTTCTTCACGTCGACATACATGGCCAAAGCTTGTACATTTTTTGCAAAATAGAGGTTTCCAGTCATAAGTCACCTGCTGGTTGTTAATCTTTCCACTGGGATCAGAAATCTCAACCACATCTGGTAGATATTGAGTCAAGTTCATCTCCACTAAGACTCTAGCGTAGGACACTCTACTTTGTTTTGTAGTACAAGCATCAACAAATAATGGTCTTCCTAATCGGCTAGTAATTTTGCTAAGAGCCTCCGCTCCCCAGTAATTAAAGGGTAGGTTTGGTAGCCTCACCTATAGGGGTATAGTGGTGGGGAGCTCTTGAGTAAAATCAAAATCGTGGGTCCAATTTTGAAGGATCAGTGGCTTACTATTGATAGAATATGGACCAGAGAAGAGACTATCATCTCTATCTTGCGTATTTTGGAACTTCACTATGTAAAAGCCATCATCATGATAGTACAACTCAGGTTCCGCAACAAAATTCCAATAGCGAGCTATATAGTTTTTCATATACGAGAAAGTAGGAGCCTCTCCAAACGTGGATACTACAAGGGCATTATTTCATTCATGTGTTTGTTTTTCAATTTCAGGTGCTTCTAGTATTACCATAGGTTTGCCGTCAATAACAGTTGGGGGTTTAAAATTAAGAGTCATACCAGTAGATGTTGTACGGTTAAAGGTGAATAAGTTGGACTAAGAATTCCCCTCCCCCTTGGAAGAACTTTCCCCCAAATTGAGTTGTCGAGCTACTCTGTGAATCCCTTGGTGTGTCACCGCAATGTTCTGATTCATACCCGTCTGTCTAGTGCTACGTGACACTTTCGATTCATCTTGATTCACATTTTCTTCTATCACTTGGCTAGTAGAACCAATTTCCCTTGTCGATTTCCCAGATCCTACATCGCCAGTAGTAATAACACCCACAGTTAAGCTAGGGCTAGGTGGAGCTATGGTGATTTTAGTCAAATTTTCTTGTACTCCAGTACTCATACTAGTTTTCATTCCGCTTCGATTCGTTTCCACCGGTGATATTCCCCTTACCATACATTTTCCAACTAAATCCTCCATCATCGGGGAGGTCCTAATTATCGAGTGGACCTCCTTTCTAGGTCTGTTTCTTCCTCGCTTTGCCATCGAAATGGTACTGGTGCACGTTAGCAGAGAGAGCTAAGACGTACACCCTCTAGTGATTTCCTTCTCAAAATATTCTTCCCTTCTTACTAACTTAATAACTATTTTTGTAGTAACTTAACAAAAATGCAATTATCTATGTAATTATCATTCATAGGCAACCAAAGGGGGTGACCCCAGGGAGTGAGTATTGATAGTCGTGTTTCCTTAATTGTTGGAGTTTTGGCTATCATTAGGACTCTACAGTCCCAATAAGTTCTTAGGTATGCCTTGATATGTTGTGCCCCATAGTAGGTATGAATTTTATTTCTCCAGGCCGGTATACAGTTTTGATATACTATTTAACTCCTTCAAAATTTTAAGATACAAAGACCACTAAATCTGTACCGCTTGCCCGTTTTCTCCTTCCTCTTTCAAACCCCACTGATCTTTCAAAATCTGTAAAGAAAACACTATTTTTTCTAGAAGACCATAGAAAAATTTATGCAGCCATTCAATACCCTCTGTGTAATATTGTGCTTCATCGATTTCATCCTCCATCAGCGGAAAAGTTATTGGAAAGTCAAATAGTATTTGCAACTATTTGACAATCTACACTGGAAGCATAAATGCAGTAAAATGATCCACAAGGTTAACAGATAATGAAGAATCATATAAATCCTGCTACTTATCCACATACTATTTTAAGAACTCCTGAGACACTCTAACCATTCCAAAAACCAACGGCCGAGGAGGCACTATAGAAGTTAAAGCTGGGGCTGAAATACCTGCAACCCTCTTACTACCCGCCATAGAAGTAGCTCTACCCCCAGACTTCTTGTATCAATATCTCTAACTGGTGTTATCCTATCAACATTCTCAGTCGAAACAAAAATCCCCTTAAAGTGGGTCGTGCCTAAATGACAGTTAAAGTTCCAGTAATCCTTCTATAAAGAGGGAGTTGGCAAAGCAATTAGACGACCCTCTATGTAGGGATACATTGATCTAGTGTAGTTCTCAAGAATGCACCTGCATCAGTAGATAAGCATATATCAGGGATGTAAATTTTGTAATAGCAGATTAAAGAGGTCAAAAGATCTAAATATTATTTTTTCCATATAATTTTTGTATAATTGTACTCGTTCACTAGATGTATCTGCGACCTAACTAGCTACTTAGATATTGATGAAGTTTATAGGATATCTTCCCTAAGTAAGGAATAGGAACCTGTTTGCATTTACCTGATGAATAGATTAGCGATCAAACACTGACTAAGAAGAAAAAGGTCGGATTACCCTTACTTTTTAGGCTATCACAACAATTTCATCAAGCATGGCTGGTCTTCAATTATTAAGCTTTAGTGGCTGATTAGATATTATGGAGAGATCACAATATGAGTCTATAAGTATAAGTTATATAAGAGTTCTCCACCTACAATGTATTTAGTGTCCCACTTGTTTATCTATTTATCAAATTTGTATTAGCTGCCAAATATCAAGGTCAATAATGTAGAACTTGATAGGAGTGAATGCTTGTACGAGTATTCCAGTGAATGTTTGTACGAGTATTCCAGATATCAAGGTCAATAATGTTTGTATGAGTATTCCAGATATCAAGGTCAACAATATTTGTAAGTTGTGCTATTGGTCTCTGTTGTTGTCAACATATATAGACTAATCTCTGTTGTTGTCATCTGGTACATATTTAAAAATATACAAATCTATGTTGCTGTCATCTGGTTCAATGATTTACTGTTGCTTAAGTTCTATAAAAATGAGAAGTTAGTCTATTAATAACATAGCAGCAGTTAGTCTATAATCTAATATAATTTATGTTAATAATATATTTATTACCACTTTTTATGGTCTGACTTAACATATCCTTATGCAGAATGAGTTTGAAAGAAAGAAACAAGAAATATTAGCTGCTCAAAGTGCATCAACTGTGGATGGAGAAAATTATTCAGCTAGTCAGCTCAGTTAAGTGAAATAGATATTTGGGTGCAATTTGTTAGTGGAAAGAAAAAAAGGAAGAGTCAAAGGTCTTGGCTCCCTGGATCGAAGTGTAAAGGCAACTAACAATTCAACATCAACTTTGCCAAATGAAATTGATGAGATGATTAAGTCTCAGGTTGATGCTTCAAATGCTGATTTGTATGCTCAGTTGCAGAATGAGCGAAAGAAAAATAAGAGGATTAGAAAGGAATTACACTTGTAGATGAAGCATGTATACAACAAATCATCTTCAAATGATGAACACTCATATTAAGAAGACAACCAAGCTTATGAGGATGAAAGTGATGATGACTCTGACGACGTGAATGAAAGTGATAATCCTGATAGTGTGAATGAAAGTGATTCTGACCCTGATGGTTGATAGTTTTATTGAAGATTCAAGTTTGAAATATTTTATTTTGGATCATTTAAGAATCATATATTATTGATGTGGGTGTTTTGAATTATGTTTTTTGGTAAGCTGTAATGGTTTACATTAAACTTTTATTGAATGATGATTTTGAGAATTATTGAAAGTTTTGAAAAGATTTTTGATTAATTATGAAATATTTCTAGAAATTTACGTGTGAATTATTACTTGGAAATTTTCGTGAAAATCCGCAGGTAAAATTCTTTTTTTATGAAATTTTACCAAATAATTCATTCAAAATTTTGCTAGTTAACCGCAAATAAATTCACAAATAATGTACCTGCGAATTTATTTTCGCAGCTAAATTACCTAGGGATTTACTTGACAATCTTCGTGGGGAATAATTTGTGATTTTTTCATGGAAATCCGCAGGTAAATTTTTTTTTTATGAAATTTTACCAAATAATTCATGCAAAATTTTGATAGTTAATCGCAAATAAATTTGCAAATAACGTACCTGCGGATTTATTTTCGCAGCTAAATTACGTAGGAATTTACTTGGGAATCTTCTTGGGGAATAATTTATGATTTTTTCGTGGAAATCCGCAGGTAAAATCCTTTTTTTATGAAATTTTACCAAAGAATTCATGCAAAATTTTGATAGTTGATCGCAAATAAATCCGTAAATAATGTACCTGCAGATTTATTTTTGCAGCTAAATTACCTAGGGATTTACTTGGGAATCTTCGTGGGGAATAATTTATGATTTTTTTCGTGAAAATTCGCAGGTAAAATTCCTTTTTTATGAAATTTTACCAAATAATTCATACAAAATTTTGATAGTTAATTGCAAATAAATCCGCAAATAACATACCTACGAATTATTTTCGCAGCTAAATTACCTAGGGATTTTATAAATCCGCAGGTAATAATTTACCTACGAAGGTATTTCCTTTGGATTCTAATTGGTAAGAAAATCTGCAGATAATCAAATTACTTGGGGATTTTACCACATTATCCCTAAGAAAATCCCCAGATAATAAGTAATTTTCTTGTAGTGATCTGTCATTTATTAGTACTAATAATAAAAAATAAAGAGTTATATATTCTTTGTGTTAACTTTATTTAAAGAAAATGAGTGAAAAATAAAATTATAATATATAAATAATTGAATGAAATAAAAAATTATGATGTAAATATAAAGTATAAATTCTAAAATTAAACTTTAATCAAACTTATACGATATGCTAATTAATTAGTAAAGAATATTTTAATGTGTGTGTTGTGTTTAAGTGATAGGCATTATTTTGTGTGTGTTGTGTATAAGTGATAGAGATATGTTTGTCATGATTTTTTTTTTTGAAAAGCAGAAATTTTCTTTTTTTTTTTCAAAAAAAGCAATTTCAAACAACCTATTAGTAAGGCCCTGTTTGACCATGAAAATTACTTTTTTTTCGGAGTTGGAGTTGGAGTTGAAGATGAAGTTGGAGTTGTGTTTGGTCATGAATTTAAATTAAAGTTGTTTTTGAAATATTGTGAGAGAAGTATGAGTTTTCAAAATTGGAGTTGAAAAATTCATGGCCAAACGTAGCGTGTTTTCACTTTTTTCACTAAAGTGAAATAATTTTCTGAAAAAAAGGATGAAATTTCTATCGCAAAACGGCTAATAAGTAGACATACATGTTAATTATTTAGTGTCTGTTTGGGATTGCTTATTTCCCAAAGAAAAACACTTCTTTTGAGAAAAAGCATTTTTTTTGAAAAAAAAGGGTGTTTGGTAAACTTGCAAAAGTGTTTTTAAAAAGAAGCAGAAGCAGTTTTTCTTTTGCTTTTAAAAAAAAGCAGAGGCAGAAAATTACTTTTTCCATGACTAAAATATCCCTATCACTCTCTCTCTCTTTCTCTCTCTCTCACACACACTAATATATATATATATATATATATATATATATATATATATGATTAAAGTTTGATTTTAATATTTTATACTTCATATTTAGATCATAATTCTTTATTTTATTTATGATTTATATATTATTATTTTATTTTCACTCATTTTCTTTAAATAAATTTTAAAAAATCATTGACGATGATCAGAAGAATATATAACATTTATTTTTTATTATTAATAATAACAAATGACAGACGAATCACGTTACAAGAATAAATGATATTTTGACAACACTTGTAAATGTTTCTAGAATATTTAATTTTAAATAAATAATTTATGAAAAGTGACATATTTGTTATCATGTAGTTTACAGGTATGAAGGAGGAGATGAACCTTCTGGTATACCTTCAGAAATACAAGATAGATCTTCTACTAGTATGAAAATATTGCATAATAAAATTAGGGATGAAGTCATTGAAAATTTTGTGATTTATGAAGGACTAATTATTTTTGTCGTTAATTTTTTCATAAATAATGATTTAATTAATGAATTAATTTTTATATTTATTTTTGTTTGATATTTTAAAGTGATATTTAAATTATTTAAGTAATATATCATTATTAATAGTTTTAATGTATTTATGTATATAAATATTGATTGAAAATTTTAGAGTACGTGCTTTTCAATTAAATAAAAATAAAATTTTAATTAAAAATATTATAATAGATATTTAAAATAATTTTTCTCTATAAATTAATTTTAGTATTAAAAGTCTATTGATACATGTCCTTTTTGGTCATTTGAATAAAAAAAGCACTTCTTGAAAAAGATTATCCAAACACAATCTGTTTATCAAAAGTACTTTTCAAATGAATTTACCAAACACAAATTGCTTTTTTCAAAAGTACTTTTTTGAAAAGTTATTTCATAAAAGTGTTTCTTAAATAAACAGTTTTGTAACAGCAATCCCAAATAGGCTCTTAGAATGACGGATTCCTTTTTTTTTTTTCTTTTTTTCTTTGTTTCTTTTTTCTTTCCTTTGGGACAATTGGGATTACAATTTAATGGGACGGTGACATTTTGTGAGTGGAAAAAACTGGCTTTCGGAAACTTGGAGGGAAAGTGAAGGTTTTGTAATGTCACTTTAATTACTTAAACAAACGTAATTATCATATTGACTTTCATTTTCATATAGTAATCATTTTTCTTAAGAATATACTAATTATAAGTTGGTGATATACGCGTTGAGGGATGTTTGGCCATGAAATTCGGAAGTCAAATGCCGACGTTCATTAGTCTAAGCTCCAATATATAAGAAAAGGGTCAAAATCAATTTCCCTCCCAACTTTATCTTAAAAATCAAACTCCCCCTCAACTTTGAACAATAATCATACTCCCTCTTTATTCTAATTAACTTTTTTAAATTCCAATTTTACCCTTTATCATTAATTTTTTTATTCTTTTTTTTTTAACTTCTTTAAAATCATCATATTTTCATTTTAAAAAAAAAATTTATATAACAAAATTTTCATAAAAACATAAACATTATTTTCTAGGAAAAAAAAGTAAGAAATATTAATTAATTATATAAGTTAATGATGATCTTTATGAAGTAACATAGCATAATAAGAAAATTAGTTTTATTAATAATAATCAAAACTATAATATTTATTTTACAAGTGAAAATAATAAGTAATACTAATTTTATAAACATATTTCAATGCAGAAAATACAAACAATAAATGAAAGAGATAAACCTCTAGTACCACCCCGAACTATGGTCAAAGTTGTTACGACACACTCCAATTTCATAGGGGTCCTATTATCCCCTGAACTCAAATTTAGCGTATTTTTGTCATTTTTTTGTGCTAATGTGGCACCTTTATTACATAAAATGGAGCTCACATCAAATGTGTCACACCATCTAAAATAATTGACAAAAGGTATCACGTTAGCTAAAAAGATTGACAAAAATACGCTAAAATTTAGTTTAAGGGGTAATAGGACCCCCGTGAAGTTGACGTGTGTCGTATCAAATTTGGTCATATATAGTTCGGGGAACTAGATATTTTTCTCGAATAAAAATAAGGTCAAATTTTAAAGATTATATTTATTTATATAAATTATAAAATATGCAATACTCTATTAATGGCAATCACAACTTATTTATTGATATAGACAATAGATAATATCGTTTCTTATCACTTGATCCTCATACTAAAAATAGATGTTTTAATTTATCTGCTCAATTTGTGAAATCAAGAGAATTATATTATGTTTTTTTTTCTACCCTTTAGTGTTAAATAACTATATAAAGTAACAGTATAGACAAATTTAAAATTTCAAATTATTGTTAATAAGGTTAATTTAGCAAAATATACCTCTAAGTAAAATTTTCTTAAGAATTGTGTTATATCAACAAAAAGTTAAGTAATACGAAACGAATTTAGTAAGAGAGTGATAAAACACGAAAATATACGCACATGCATGTACATACATCTGTATATATACACACTTAGGGGTGGGTTGTTTGGAAACAAGTTATTCCGGGATTAGTTATTATAAAATAAGTTGTACTAATATGTATGTGTGATAACTTATCTCATCACTGTGGTAGAAATGGTGCGACAAATAATTTTGAGACTACCTGATACATCTAATTAAACGCAGGATAATAATCATGAACTTTATCTCTGAATTATTATAATTATACGTCACACCAAACGACTCTTTAATACATATAATACTAAAATAACATTAAATTTTGTGATAAATTTATAAAAAGTATTAATTTGCTTATAAAGTTAATAAACTTAAATAAAATGCTATAAATATCCATGTTAAAAAAAATATTCATTACATATAATATAAAAAGATATTACATAAATATAGGATTGAGATTACAAGGATAAAATGGACATTGCATTGGATAAAGGGGGGAGTATGATTATTGTTCAATGTTGAGGGGGAGTTTGATTTTTTAATCAAAGTATTTTCACCCTATAAGAAAATAATAATAGTGTATTACTATCATGTATTATATGATTTTGTGAAAATTAGTAGGACAAAAACCATCAATAAGGAGGAATGATAGTGGAAAAACTGCAAGGGGCAATGGGAAACCCTAGAATTGTGATTCACACACAGACAAAAATAATAATAATACATTCTCACTTCGATTCATATTGTATGATGATCTTTTTAATTTGAGTGCACCGGTTATGAAATTACGCATATTGCTTAATCAAATATTTTCCCATTTCAAATGTTTAGTAATTTTTAAAAATTATTATCTCAAATTATTTATTATCCTAGAAATTCAAGATAAATTATTTTTTCTAATTTTATCCTTAATAGTAATTATTCTTGAAAACTACAAACATCTCAACAGAATAAGAATGTGTTCACTAAGAAGGAAAATATTTTCTTTCGTAGGGATATAAGTCGACTTCTTACTTTTTTTTCTTTCTTTCATTACGTTAACACAAAGTATTATATTATGCGAGGTGACCGTGAGGATGTATAGGAGTGTCGGGTGGTGGGGATGGGAACTGTGGAGACGAGAGGTTAAGGAAAGTTATTTTTTTCATTTTTAAAGAAATCATTATTTTATAGAATTTTCTTAAAAAGTTTTGACCTTTGAATAACAAAATGTGAAAAAAATTATAAATCATTTTCCATTCATACAAAACAAATCCTAAAAATTTAATGAAAGAGATATTTATATCCTAAGACATAGATTAAGAGGTCTCTTTTTGCTCCACTATTTTATGCTTATTTATGTGTTAAGATATAATTTTAAATATTTTGCGAAAATGTGGGTTAACTAGCACACAATCATAAATAAAAAAAATAGAGAAGAAAAATAACACAAGAATTTAACGAGGTTCGGTTAGGCCTAATCCTCCAAACAAAAACAGAGAGGGTTTTTCACTATGAAAGAAAAGAAGAAGTGTATAATATTTTAGAATCCCCAACTACATTGCTTATATATATATAGATCCCAAATAATCTCAAACTCATAACGAAATGGCTTTCTCAATCCTACAAAGACTATATTTTTCTTTCTCAAATCTATTAAGAAAAAGAATTTCCTAAATCAATAGGGATTAGGAGTTTCCTAAAATAGGCAGGTGAAAAATTCAAAACATAATTAACAAACTTACCCTTGACTTGAATTCCCTTCATCAATAGGAACAATGTCTCCCTGCGTTGTTTTCAGCCCCTGAAAAGCTAAGGGCTCACCGAGTACTGCACACACCAATTAAGTCTAGGCAATGCCTAAATTTATTGGCGGAACCACCTTGATAATCATATCCGTTGGATTATCATGTGCATTCACTTTTTTCATATCAACGTTCCCTTTGCAACCTACTACCTTTTGTTTCCTTGACAATGAACTAAATTTTCACGTTAGATTCTTTTGAATTGACTCAATATCTTCACCCATAGCACCAATCCATTTTCTATCAGAAGATGTTTAACTTTTCTGTCAGTCTGCCTTTCAACCATCGTCTTTTATTTAACAAATGTCAAAAATGCCTTATTTTTTATTTTCAGAAAATACACCTATCTCATTCCTAAGTAATCATTAATTAAAGTCATAAAGTATCTAACACCATTTTTGAAGGAAATTCTATCTGAACCCCAAAAGTCTGAATGTATATAATATAACTTGTCTTTGATCTTGTGTTCTGTCTTCTTATTGAACTTCATCCATGTTTACTTATCAAACATCAAATGCTCACAAAAATCAGGCTTGATTTTTGTAACCATCTAATAAATTCTGCTTGTTTAATAAAGACAATCCTTTGTCAATCATATTACCAAGTCATAGTGCCATAACTGAGACAGATTCAGACCATTCTTTTCAGAAGCTACAATTACTTTTCCTTCAACTATACTCGCTTGAAGACAATACAATCTAGAATAAAGTTTGTCTTTCATGAATGCTATGGAGCCTTTACACACCTTTAGCGTTTTATTCTCTGAGTGAAACCTATACCCTTGATCATCTAAAGTCGAAAGAGAAATCAAATTCTTATCCATTTGAGGAACATTTCAACACTCTATATTTCTAATAATACCATCATATATTCTCAATTTGATGTTATCAATTTCTTCTACCTATAATGAATTATCATCACCTAGGTAGACATTGCCACTTGTCTGCTTGTAAGTTGCAAATCAATTCTTGTGTGGACATAGTAAAAAATTGCACTAAAATTAAGAATCTAGAAAGTGTCGCTGATCAAAACTCACGACACGAACTTCCCCTACATAGTCATTGTTATCATAATTATTACTAATGTCAACAATATTTATCAAGTAATCAACTTTCTATTTTCCTCTTTTTTTCTTTAGCTTAGGACAATCTCTTCTATAGTGAGTCTTCTCCCCGAACTCATAGCAATTCTGCTTTCTTGCTCTAGATATCAATCTGACATTATATTTTTTTTCCATTATAATCTTTGTGTTATGTTCTTTTCCTATTAAAGAGATCTTCGCCCTCAACTTTGCTATCTGGAAAGATCTTCCAAACTCTTTAGATTTTAGTGCATTACTAAAATCATTCAGTGAGATACTGTTTTTCCCATATAACAATGTATCAACAAAAGTATTGTAAGACGGTGGTAAGAAATATAACACGATCAAGTCTTGATTCTCACCATCAATTTTGATATTTATGCTCTTCAAGTCCATTATAATTGAATTAATCTCATTAATGTGAGTTTTAACTGGTGTACCTTCATTTATACGAAGATTGTACTACCTTTTTTTCAAGTAAAGGCAGTTTGTCAGCAATTTTCTAGTAAACGAATCTTTTAACTTCTTCCATTTCGTTGTTGCAGATTCCTCTTCGGTATTTTTTCAAAGAACGGTATCTGTAACGCTCATGAAGATCACACTCAAAGCTCTCTCCTTCAAGTCTGATCTGTTTTCTCCGACTCTTTCAATTCTTTTGAAAAAGCTTCCTCAATTGTCTTTCATAACCCTTGTAACACCTGAGACAGTTTTATTTTAATTTTTCATAGACTAAAACTAGATCCCTATTTAATTTTTTTTATTTCATACTTTGTTAAAGATGATGAAGACATCTTTACCCTTGATTATATGTAGAAATCTCAACCTGGCTCTGATATTTATTGTCTAAATATTGTGGGTTAACTAGCACACAATCACCAATAAAGAAAAAAGAAAAAAAAATAATATAAGAATTTAATGAAGTTCGGCTAGGCGAAATCCTCCAAGCAAAAGTAGAGAGAGTTTAGAGAGAGTATTCCACTATGAAAGAAAAGAAGAATTGTACAATGGTTTGGAATCCCAACTACATTCCCTATATCTATAGAACCCAAATAGCCTCAAACCTATAAGGAAAAGACTTTTCCAATCCTACAAGGACTATATTTTCCTTTTTCAAATCTATTAGGACGAAAAGTTTTCTAAACCAATAGGGATTAGGAGATTCTGAAAATAGACAAGAAAAAAAACTTAAGACTCAATTAATAAAATATTTTTTCTATGGAGATGTTTATATTCTTTTAAGAATAATTACTACTGCAAATAAAATAAAAAAAAGATTATATATATTTTATCTTGAATTTTTAAACTAATAAGTAACATAAAATAATTATTTTTTAAAGATCACGATAAATAATTTGAAACGAAAAAAATTACTGATTTTGTGAAAATTAGTAGGACAAGATCCATCACTAAGGTGGAATGAGAAGAGAAATTGCAGGGGGCAATGGGAACCCCTGAAACTGTGATATATTCATACAACAACAAAAAGTAAAAAATAATCATAGAGTACATGAAGTCGCTCCTTCAATTTTATTATTTGTTTGATAATTTTAACTTTTAAGGCAATGCAGTAGATAGTAATAAAGCCTTTAATTCTTTATCCAGATCACTATTCACCAAGTGGTCTTCTATAATTTTTTTTTTTTTGGTTTCCCAAGGTATCCCCCAGCCCGACATGCCAAGGACTAATCCTTCGCGGATCTGAGCTTTATTTAAGGGTTTGCCGCTGGCCAATTGGTGTTCGATGAGCTAATCTATGAAATCGCCATGGATTTCCTTTGTGAAATAATAGAAAGAGAGGATAAGCAAGAGATAGAGAAAGAGAGTTGGAAAAGATATTTTTGTTATCCGTGTCTTTTAGAAACAGTACATACTTCATTTTTTATATTCAATACAACAAAACTGAAAATATGTAAACTGTAAAATAGGTCTATATACAACAACCAAAATAATTCGGATCAGTGCTTATTGGGCCTGGGTCATGTGGCCCAATAGTGATGTCAACACCCCCCTCAAGCTGGAAGGGGGACACACGGGCAACTTGGACAGTAGCTGATGATGCAGTACGCCTGAGAGGGGCTTTATGAAAAGGTCAGCCAGTTGATCTGCAAAACAAAGTGAATGAAGAGAAATTGAACCGTCAGATAGACAATCACGAACAAAATGGCAGTCAACATCTATATGTTTAGTCCGTTCATGAAAGACCGGGTTCTTAGCGATAGTATAGTAGCCTGACTATCACAGTAGACAGGAATAGGGAGGGTAATCAGAAGGCCAAGATCACCAAGAAGGCGTTTAAGCCAAGATAACTCAGCAACAACTTACGTAGAGCCCGATATTCAGCTTCAGCTGAAGACAAAGAAACAGTGGGTTGTTTCTTGCTTTTCCAGGAGGTAGGATTTCCACCCAACACAATATAAAAACCAGTAACAGACTTACGAGAATTGGCACAAGCCGCCCAGTCAGAATCTGAATATGCCAAGAGAGAAAAATCAGTTGAACTTGAGAGAAAAATACCCATGTTAGGTGCATTCAAGAGGTAACGTAGCACATGTATAGCAACAAACATATGAGGGACTTCTGGTTTGACCAAAAACTGACTGAGATGTTGAACCGCGAAGGAAATATCGGGGCGTGTGTGGTGCAAGTAATTCAGTTTACCAACTAGACGTCGATAAAGTCTAGATCAACAGGAGGGGCATTCATATCAACCAGCAACTTGATGAAAGAATCAAGTGGGGTAGAAACAGGATGGTAATTTTCACAATGAAATTCGTGAAGAATATCTAAAGTATATTTGCGTTGAGACATGACAAAACCAGCAGAAGTAGATGCTATTTCTAAGCCCAGAAAATAATGAACAGTGCCCAAGTCCTTGATCTTGAACTGATCATCTAAGAAAGCCTTCTGATCAGTCAGTTCAGTCAAGTTGGCACCAACTAACAGGATGTCATCAACATAAACAACAATGAAAATCAGGGATGAACCATATCCTTTTGTGAACATAGAATAATCATTTTTACTGGAAGAAAACCCTTTGGTCAATAAAGCCTCAGACAATTGACTAAACCACTGTCTTGATGCCTGTTTTAGGCCATACAGAGACTTTTTGAGTCTACAAACCAGTGGTGAATTAGAGGTAGAAGGGACAGAAACCACAAGTCCAGGGGGGAGCTTCATATAGACCCCTTCATGGAGATTCCCATGAAGGAAAACATTATTCGCATCGAGCTGAAACACTGTCCATCCCCTTTTGATTGCTAAGGTTAATAGGCACTTAATAGTGGTTAATTTCACAACATGAGAGAAAATATCAGTGTAGTCAACACTTTCCTTCTGAGTGTCACCTCTAATAACCAATCTTGCTTTGTATCTCTCAATAGAGCCATCCGATTTGTGCTTTATTTTATAAACTCATTTGTAAGGGATAACCTTTTTATTAAGTGGAAGAGGTACAATATCCCAAGTTTGATTAGTGTCAAGAGCCTTAAACTCTTGTATCATGGCTTCTTGCCATGCAGGATGTGTGGCTACTTGGTGATAAAATTGAGGTTCCTGGATGTGCATGTCACAAGAAGAAGCCTTTGGAAGAATAGAAACAGATGTGCAAATATAATCAGCAAGGTGGGGAGGTTTATGAGGAATCCTAGAGGATTTTCTACTAGGACCAGGGAAAGCAGGAGGAAGATCAGGGAGAACAGATGTACCCTTCTTAAGAGCAGATGTCCCAATAGGTTGAGAAAGAGGAGGTTGTGAGGAGGTGAAAGGAAGAAGTGAAGAAGGGATAAAGTCATCAAAGGAGGTAGTGGAATGGAAAGAAGGTAAAACAGGAGAATGATAGGGAAAAATATTTTCATGGAAGATAACATCTCTAGAAAAGAAGATGGAGTGAAAGAAAAGACCCAATAACTTGTAAGCTTTCTTATTAGAGGGATAGCCCAGGAAAACTGATTTAATAGCTCTAGAGCGCAGCTTATATCTTCCAAGTTTTAGTGTAGAAGCAAAACATAAGCATCCAAATGAACTTAGATGAGAGTAGAAAGGAGGATGGCCGTATAATTTCTCAAGTGGAGAAATATTGTTTAAAACTGTGGAAGAAAGTCAATTAATAATATGTGGCTGTTAGGACACATTTCCCCCAATATTTGGTAGGTAAATTGGATTGAAAAAGCAGAGACCTAGAAACTTCTAGTAAATGTTTATGTTTTCTCTCAACAACACCATTTTGTTGAGGTGTGTGAGGAATGATAGTTTGATGGAGGATGCCATGGGCATTGAAAAATTGTTGGCAGTCATGGCTGCCACCTAGTTCAAGAGCATTATCAGATATAATGGTCGAGACATAATAAGGGAAGTGAATTTTAACCATGGACATAAAAGATTTTAAAACAGATAAGGCATTGCTCATACAAAATAAGAGATGAGTCCATGTAACCCTAGTAAAAACATCTACTAAGGTAAGAAAATAACACAAATTATTGTAGGTTTTAGTGTTGTAAGGACCCCAGATGTCAACATGGATCAGTTGAAAAATGATAGTGGATTTAATAAAGCTCATAGGAAAAGAAGACCTCTGTTGTCTAGCCATAGGGCATACAGGGCAGATAAACTATTGTTTATGAGAAAGAGTGACAGGTAAGTTAGAGATTGATTTTATTTTATGGAAGGGTAGGTGACCCAATCTTTGGTTCCAGTAAATATCAGTATTAGTAATAGGATAAATAGGCAGAAATGAATCAGTATCATTAATAGAAGTGGAGTAATTACAATGGGAAGTAGAAGAAACATATGAATTATTACATGATGTAGACAGATTACTACAGAAACTATTTACAACTGGAGAATCAGTAAATGATGACAGAACAATAGAGTATGACTTATTGGAATGTTCTTGATGAAGAAAATACAATCCATTTGCTGCTTTACCAATTTCCAGAGGCCTCTTCAGAGAAGGGCCCTGTAAAAAACAAGCAGAAATGGTGAGGACAATAGAACACTGAAGTTGAACAAGTAACTAATGTATAGAAATTAGATTGAGGTAAAAAGAAGGGACAAGGAACACATTGTGTAAAGTTAAATCATTCCTGAAATGAAAAGATCCAGTTGATATAACCTTTACTTTGTACCCATTAGGCAAAGTTATTAAGTGTGGTATAGGTAAAGGTTGAATGTTATGAAAGAGATATTTTTGAGGGGTCATGTGATGAGTGACACCTGAGTTTAATATCCAAGAGCTAAAACCATCTAAGTGTGAAGCAACACAAACATAAGAATCTACAGTATTTATCACAGAACTTTGAAACACACCTGCAAAAGCACTAAAAATACCACATTCACTAGAGTTATCTGTAATAGCAGGAGCAATAGGCTGAAGGCCAAGAGGATGTTGATAATGCTGATATTGATCTTGAGTGAAGCCAGGTGGGATGGTGGAGAATGTCTCAGTATTTACCTTTCCAGTTTGAGCAAGAGATGCTGAAGCAGAATTAGAAGCAGAAACCCTCTTGTTTTTGGTGAATTTAAAGTCTGCACGAAAACCATGTAATCTATAACAATCCTCAATCATATGACCAGTTTTCTTGCAATATTTGCAAGAAATAACGATATTGTTATGGATATTTCCTGCAGATCTGGTAGGCACAATATGTCCAACATGCCCCTTTTTAGGCTTAAACTGAAACCTTTGATTATAACCAGGAATTTGACCCCTTTTATGTTGAGGTTCTAAGGAGGAAGAGGCTGAACAAGCGGTAGAATTATTGAAAAAACTAAGGGTTTGATGAGAGTTCTCTCTTTGGTGTTCATCATGTCGTAACATGGAATAGGCTTTGTTAATAGATGGTAGAAGAGACATCATGAGAATGTTAGTCTTGCAGGAGGAATAAGACTCATTTAAGCCACTGAGGAACTAGAATAGTTGTTGTTCTTCGAGAAGTTTTGATAAAGCCCCACAAGTACGGGTGGGACCCACATAGGCTGTATGTAGATTATCCCATAAACTTCTTATTTTGGTGAAGTATGTTGCTATATCAGATGACCCCTGACTGGAAGCACTAATTTCTCGTTGTATTTGAATATATTTTGATCCATTAGACTGACCAAATCTATCATTGAGGTCTGTCCAAATTTCCTTAGCAGTGTTATAGCCTATCAAACTAAGGGCAATATTTCTGGAAACAGAGTTAGTTATCCAGGCAATGAGCATGTCATTGCAACGTTCCCATCCTAGATAATATGGAGAATCCTTTGTAGGTTGAGGATTTCGACCAGTAATAACCCCCAACTTGTTTTTTGCAAAAAGAGCAACAAGCATGCTTTTTCTCCAGACAACAAAACCATTACCATCAAATGGAGGAGAAACAAGGGGTGTATTGGGATTATCTGAAGGGTGGATATAAAAAGGATGGGCAAGGTAGATGGTGAAAGGTGTAAATCCTTCCATTCTAGTAGGAATAAAAGCGATGTTGGTGGTATTATCCATGTAAAAAAACACTAAACAGGAATTCAACGGCTAAACAAGTCCAAAACACCAATTAGAACAATAAAGAAGCTATAAAAAACACAAGCAGAATCCTGCACCAACGTCAAAATCCAGCACAAACGTCAACCATGAATAAATCCACCATTGATATCACCCGATAACCACCAATAACAATATTTTTAACACCAATTATCAATCAAAAGAACCACCAGTAACGACCTCAAAGTGTGTATTTCAGAACAAGAAACTTACAGTAGTTCCAACAAAAAAAAATTCACCACTAAGAAACTTCACAGAGTATTAAAATTGGAGAGACATTACCGTCCTTCTTCTATAACTTGAAGAAGTAAAGCCTTGATCAACTATTTCAGGCTTATTCTCACCGGGAAACCAAAAGTCGTCAGAAAATTTCATCGTAGAAATGCTTCAAGGGTAGTACTGGTCGAAAGAGCATGTCGAGTACTGTATGATTCACCTCTCTGATACCATGTTCGATGATCTAATCTATGAAATCGCCATGGATTTCCTTTGTGAAATGATAGAAAGAGAGGATAAACAAGAGACAGAGAAGGAGAGTTGGAAAAGATATTTTTGTTATCCGTGTCTTCTAGAAACAGTGCATACTCTTTTTTTTTATATTCAATACAACAAAACTGAAAATATGTACAGTGTAAAATGGGTCTATATACAACAACCAAAATTAATTCGGCTCAGTGCTTATTGGGCCTGGGTCATGTGGCCCAATGGTGATATCAACAATTGGTTGCTGCATGCATAAGGCGGGAATCGAACCCCCGACACTTTATTAAGAGACCTAGTGAGCTAACCACTAGGCCAACCAAGCTTGATTCTTCCATAAATAGTTAATTAAGGGTCACCATTCATCAAGTGGTCTTCCATAAATATAGTTTTCCAATTCGACCTTTTTCTTTGCTTAGTAAAATTTTCTACTTTCTGTATTCACTTTAAGGACGTTGAGAATTTTTGAAGAATAGAGGTGAAGTGGGGATTGGCTTGTTAGACAATTATAAAGGCAATATTCAAAATTGTAATAATTATGGGGATAATAGAAATATTAAGTTGCCAAGTCACACTATGAAAATTTGAAAGAGGATGATGGAGATAACGAGGATGAGAAGGGATGTATACCATAGTGAACCAAATTAGATTTATGCCGAGGTGTTCAACTACAAAAGTCATTCACCTCGTAAGAAGATTGATGGAACAATAGAGGGAGAGAAAGAGGAACTTATATATGGTGTTGATTGACTTATAAGAACTTAAAAGCTTATGACAAAGTCTCTAGAGGGATTATGGAGATTTTTGGAGGCTAAAAGTATACACATTGTTTACATTACAGCAATTAACTGAAGGAAAAATAATTTATTTCAAAATAATTTATTGTGTATTTGGAAAAAGAAAAAAGGAGCCATATTATTTACTTGGAGAGAAAGAAAAGAAAGAAAAAAAAAGAAAAAAAAAGGTTGCCGCCTAACCTTTCTCTCTCTATACACTACTAATAAAAAGGAGAAAATCGACCACTAAAATCGATCACAGGTGGTCGGTTTATCCAATTTTCTACCAAAAAACCGATCAAAAAATGTCGTCGGAAAAACAGTGGTGGCTTTTCAAAAACCGACCACGAGTGGTCAGTTTTTTTAAAAAATATTTATACTTTTTAAAAATTTATTATAATATTTTTAAAATTGGAAAAATAATTTTTGATAAAAAACCCAACCACATGTGGTCGGTTTTTTATTAAATTAAATAATTCATTTAATAAACAATCCGACCACCTGTGGTTGGTATTTTATTAAATTAATTAATTAATTTAATAGAAAACCTACCACAAGTGGTAGGTTTTTAATTAAATTAACCTACCACAAGTGGTCGGTTTTCTGAGGTTAATAAAAAAATCGATCACTTGTGGTCGGTTTTTCTGGAAATTTAAAAAAAAATAAAAACTGAACATCTAAATACAACATTTCTAACAGCACCACCAAATGAAAATCCAAATACAACATTTCCAAAAACAAAAACCCAAATATAAATACTTTCATAAGTGTACAAGACATACAAAATGTAGGTGCAATAAAAGTTTGTATGAAAAAACAACAACAATAGTTTGAAACAACAAAATGTCCAAATTTAAAGTAGAAGACATACAAAAATCTCAAAACTAAAAGTCATCATCATCTTCGGATTCATCCTCGTCTTTCATATCATCGTCCATGCCAAAATCATCCAGGGGGATAGACCTTTCGCTACCCGAACTGCATCACCAGGACACAGAGGAATAACCCCTTGTGTCTGAATGAAACAGCTGAATTGCTGCTGCAGCATCCTGATTTGTGATGTTGTTGTCTCCTCCATCTTTTTTTGCCTCACAATCTATTTAGCATACCTCTCTCTGTTCTGCGTGCTCTGCAGTCAGTTGAGAGACCGTATTTTCTAGTCTGTCAATGGTCTCTCTGTCAATCGAAGAGGTAAAGTATGCAGTGCCAGACGAGCTCCTAATATTTTTGCCAAAATATTTTGTGTGGTATCCGTACTAATGACCTCTATTTGCAGGACCCACAACTTTAATCCATAACTCATTCTGAACATGCACGGGTATTGGGTCACCCTGCCTTTCAGAAGGCAGCCTACTACGATACTCAACAACAAGATGCGTAAAATTGACCTATATTCAAATTAAAGTTAATACTAATAGTCAAACAATAGTAAAGTAGTTATACTTGAATAATAGAAACTATGACAAAAAAATTCATAAATTCAAAATTTGTTTCTTACATGGCAAGTTTCTGCACGAGCTTCAACCCAGACATCTTCATCAGTCGGGTTCTTTTTCTTTTTTCTGATGAGTCTGCATGAATACCTCTGGAGCTGGTATTTTTCTACCCTGTTCTTTTTCCTGCATATGAAAAAATTATCCATGTTCAAATAATAAAAAAATAAAACTAGAAACAAAGAATTAAAAGTTTTAAAGTTACATACTTTTTTTTTCTACATAACAAGAGTACTTCTAACACCCGCAGTATGTAGGGAGCCACCCTTGGATGATGCCCAGGATTTCTTTCCTTTTTCTCTCAACAATTGGTATTATGGGCTATTCCAATGACGCTGATAAAGTTGCCATATGGGTTCAGGAATCCACGTTGGTTTTACCGAATTGTTATGGGGATAATCCAAGAGATTGTTAAATTTGGCTCGACATCTTATGAAAAAATTCCACTTTATAAGGAATGCATGTACGTCATCCCACCAGAAAATTTTCTACAATAAAAATATAATATTCAATATTGTGTTCTAACAAAGTGTTAATAAGTAGTCGATATAAATTAAATCCTTACCTTAAATTCTTTAAACATTCTATCCCTGTCTAGTTTTAGAACCCTTTCCCAGCTGGTCCAGAAGCCGTTGAAGTGCCGAAAAATGCATTTTTGTACCTTTTTTCTAATGTTACCATCCGACCTAAACCTACAACACAAGATCAAACATTAATTGCATAGAGCACAATAATATAGTAATGAAAAAATGTGTAACGTTATTATATGTACAAATCTTACCCTTTCGCAACTGGAACAAGATAAATCCTCCCAGAATCGTCCAGGTCTCCTAGTTTCCTAGAAAGTGATGGGGGATAAACTGGAGTGGGCGGATCTGAAGCACCAGATGGAGTGCCTCGAAGCTGAAGATCCAAAAATACAATAGATCCAGCAGAATCACTGTGCGATTCACCGTGACTAATGCAGGAGGGTATCGATGATGGTAGATGTCTGGAGGGGCCGGCGGCTGGCCGATAGTACTGTGCTGGCGGTGGCACGTTCAAAGGAGCTAAATGAGTCGGTGTAGACCCATGTAGTGGTGCCACATGCGCAGGAGTAGAAATGGAATCCTCGAACGACCTAGAATATGAGGGTCGTGCTGGCGCGTCAGCAAACCGACCCTCATATAAATGAATACCTGTAGGTCGTCTATATGGCGGAGGTTGTCTATTCTTTTTTGGTTTTGTAGTATCAACTTTTCCCTTACCCTTGTCACCTCTGCCTGACATTTAAATTATGTTAAGTTAACAAGTAGTTAGTACCTACAAAATGAATATATAAGAAAACATTTCAAGTAACTAATTTCAAGTTACTAATTCACATTTCAAATCGCTCTAATACAACACGAGATATAGACAAGAATATTTTTATTACTATATAAATCATGAAAAAGTGGAAACAACAAACTTAAACCGTATATTAATTTTACAAAGCAAAAGGACATCAATACATAATAAATTTAACGTACACAACTAATCCTCCTCTTCTGAAGATTCTCCACTAAACCATTCACCCTCTTCGGAGGTTTCCTCATCTCCTACCCACTCAGCCTCTTCTTCCTCAATATTAACTTCTTCAAAAATATTTTTCGTGTGATTCAAGTCGTCCACTAATTCAACATCCAATAGCTGGTGATCAATCTGCATTTCATTTTGATACGCAGTGTCCAGTACTTTCTCGACTTCCACCCGCCCTATAGGCCTTGTTTTGATTACAACCCTAAATAACCTAGGAATTATAATCCTTGTAAACTTAAAAAACTAGTTAAACCTCTATGTTCTACCTGAAAGATTCAATAAGCATAGGAATATTGAACTATGTGACCAGCTCTAAGAGTTCAAATTTAAGGGAGAACGCCATTATTTATTTATGTTAGGTCTACAATACACCTTCTCACGTATTGGAATGATTCATCTTTTTGGGCCAAACACATGGAATTTTTTTAAGGGTAGTAATGAGACGGAGTTTACCTCTAAACGGAGGCTGCCGGATGGCAGGTGGACGACTGCTTCACTGGCTGGTGGTGCTTCCGGCGTTGGTGGAGATGGCTGCTGGCGGCGCTGGGATT
Source organism: Capsicum pubescens (assembly GCA_030864215.1). Lineage (NCBI taxonomy): Eukaryota > Viridiplantae > Streptophyta > Magnoliopsida > Solanales > Solanaceae > Capsicum > Capsicum pubescens. The sequence continues at coordinate 263,354,292 of CM061544.1, forward strand.
CCGTCGACGACTGGTGGCACTGGGGTTCCATCATCATTGATAGAGAGAGAGAAAGAGAAAGATCGAAGAGAGAGGAAGATGAAGATCGAAGAGAGAGGAAGAGGGAGAGGGTGCGACTATTTTTGTGAAAAGAATTAGGGTTTGACTTAGTTTGTTTAAAAGTGTGATAAATTATGGATTTAATCTCAGCCATTGATCGGATGATATCAATGGTTATGATTAAAATTGAGAGGAGTCAAATGAAATTGAAATTGGGAATTTTAATTTGAGGTCAAATTGAAAATGAATTTAGGCTAAAATTGACATAGACATATATAAAATGTAGCTAGAAAGTAAATGAATTGGAAAAATTGAATTGAATTAGGGTTGCTATATTAGGAAATGTAATAAAAATGTCGATATTAAAATAGATTACGTATAATAAATTTTATAATATTTATAACAATATCCAATTAATTTAATACAATGCATATATAAATATATATATAAATAAGATATTTAGTTATTTTATCATCACATTAACACGAGTAGTATATTTCCTCAATCGTATGATAATATCAATGAATTTTGCAAATTACGATAAATTTTTAGTTAATTAAATTTTAATTACGATATTATACCTCATAATACAACGTGTTACTCAGATAAATTGTCGATTTTAATTAGATATATATATACCTCATAATACAACGTGTTAATCAGATAAATTATCGATTACTTGTCTTACGTTATTACAACTTCAACAATATACGCGTATCTACATTCACACAAAATAGTATATCTATTTCCTCAATAGTATGATATCGGTGCATTATTCAAAATATTTTGATATATAGATTCAATTATCGAGCTTTCGATTACTGCATATGTCACTACACGAGATATATGTATATATACCTCGTAATACTTGTCTTATATTATTACAACTTCAACAATATACGTGTCTCAATATTGTATTGACACAAAATAGTATATTTATTTCATCACTACACGAGATATACGTATATTTATATAAATATATTCAATTGGCTATCACCATTCAAATACATACTATATACATTACATACCCGATTTTACTACCCCATAGTAATATACAATGTAACGTAATTCACAAATACTCAGTTGAATTATCGGTTGATTTATCTTATGTCATTAATATACGTTCACTATATTATATGTATATACTATATATATATATATACCTATACATACACACACGTATATGACATGTCTGCTTCAACTGTTTCAATCGTAATTTTACTAAATATCATCCTAATTAATTATTATAAGTCATCTAAATATTACAAAAATATATATTTAATAATAAAATAAAATAGATATAAAATAATAAGTTAACTTTTGATGTTTTAAATTAACTTCACGTCTTATATGAGACCCATTTTTTTTTTTAAAATCACACATACTTTTTGTAGTAATTTTGTTATATCACTTCTTATTAGTTATTGTGAATAATTTAAGACATATGTTTGTTTCTTTGCTTCAATCGTAATTTTACTATATCACCTCTAATTAATTATTATAGTCTAAGCATTGTGCCACTTAAATTGGAATATAAGGAAAAGTTTTATAAACCACAATAATTAAAAACTTAGATTATTTAAAATATGCAATTGACTATCAATGCCACAAAATTTTGGACAAGGGGAGTAACATATATTATTTGAAAATTACATAAGAAGTATTATAAATTACAATAGTTAACAACTTAAAATATCTAAAAGTAAAAATAATGTGTTATATATTTCAAAAAGTACGTAAAAAATATTATAAATCTTAATAATTAACAACTTAAATTTTTTTAAAAGATATGAAATATTTGATTGACTCTCAAAATTATATCAATGACATTTAAATTGGAATAGAAGAATAGTATAATAAATCACAATAATTAAAAACTTAAATTATTTTTAAAATATAATTGACTATCAACGCCACAAAAGTTTGGACAAGGAGAGTAACATATATTATTTGAAAACAAAAAAAATATTATAAACTACAATAGTTAACAACTTAAAATATCTAAAAACGTATTAAAAGTATGATTGATTATCTAAATTCTATTTGGATCACATTGTTTGAGATAAAAAAATAACATTTACTGAGCCCGTGTTATCTGAAAAACAGTAATATAGGCCCATCGAATTTGATTTTTCAGGATCTTTATTAATTTATATATTTGTAGAGTTTAATTTTAATCGTGAATTAAATTTTTGAAATAAAATTATATATTTGAATAATAAATCATAATAATTGATAATTTAATATATTTAATAAATCATGATAATTAAAAATTATGATAATTTAATAAATCATAAATGAATTAATAATTAAAAATTATGATAATTGAAATAAAATTATGATAATTAAAATTATGATAAAATTATGATAACTGAAACAAAATCATGATAATTAAAAATTATGATAATTGAAATAAAATTATGATAATTTAATAAATCATAAATGAAAAAAATAAAAAAACAAAAACACCGACCACTGGTGGTCATTTTTAAAAAAATAATAATTAAAAAATAATCAAAAAATCGACCACTTGTGGTCGGTTTTTTATATATATTTTAATTATTTTTTTTTTTCAAAAAATCGACCACCAGTGGTGGTTTTTTTGAAAAAATTAATTAAAAAATAATCAAAAAACCGACCACAAGTGGTTGGTTTTTTAAATATTTATTATTTTTTTTTTCAAAAAAACCGACCACAATAGGTCGTTTTTTTTTTCATTTGCAAAATAAATAATAATTAATACTAAAATTATTTTAATAATTATTTTGATTTTTTAAAATAAAAAAGCTACCACTTGTGGTCGCTTTTTTTTAAAAAAAATTTAAAAATTTTTAAAAAATTAAAATCTGACCACAATTTGTGGTCGGTTTTTGCCTTTTTTTTGGTAGTGATATATTTTTCAACTATATATATATAGAAACAAACAACTCTCTTTCCTTTTTTAACTTCTTTCTCCCTCCACCAACATTTTGTTCTTCATTTTCTGCATAAATTTTGGCTTGGGTTTGTTTAACCAATTTTCTAATTTAACTTGTTGGTATTTGTATTATTGATTTTGTTGATTCTTGTACCCTCTGTTTAATTAGGGAAACTTTATTTAACTCAGAATATCCTCTAATTAATCAGAAAAGTGCTTGTTTAATCCTGAGGAAACATTTCACACTGCTGACATAGTTTCTTAGGACAGTGCCTAGCACGACTCAAGTATAATTAATCTATTAACTTGTTAAAAAGTAGTTAGATTACTGTTATAGTTTTAATATTGAATATAGTATTATTATTGAGGTAGTAATAATATTATACACTGTTATGTTATTGTATTGTTAATATTATTATTATAATATTTTGTCAACAGTTAAATAATATTGTTGTTATTATTATTTTTCCGTTGTTTTCCAACATTAACAAGGACATGCATGATGGAGCCAAGATTTGAGTAAGGGCAATGGGTGGATCGATCACTTCCCAGTCGTGATTGAGTTGCACTAGCGGTCAATCCTTAGTTCGTTTTAATTTGTCTTGGTGATGGATGAACTGACACGTCATATCTAAGGAGAGGTGTCATGATTGTGTATGGTATTTTTTGATGGCATAGTTTTGACTGATGAGATACACGAAAAAATTAATTATGATAGATTCGAAGTTTAGAGACAGATCCTGTTGTACAAAGGTTTCAGGTTGAGTAGGATTAACACAAAATACTTGAAATGCAAGTTCAGTGATGTACGTACCTCACACAATAGATGTTTATAGAAGATTTGATACTCAAGTCATCTCCAATAAAGGTAGTTTCAAATGCTTGGAGTCAATAATTTAAGAAAACAGGAAGATTAACGACAATGTTACACATCGTATTGGAATAAGGTGGATGAAATGATAGCTCACATCTGGTGTCTTGTGTGATACAAATGTGTGACCACACCTTAAAGTTAAGTTTGATAAAGTGGTGGTCAGACCAACTATATTGTAGTATAAAGCAGAGTGTTGGCTGGTCATGAGTTCGCACGTCCAAAAAATGACAGAAACGGAAATTAGGATGTTGAGATGCATAAATGTATGGATATATTAGGAGAGACAAAATTTAAAAATTGAAATAGCCAATGTTAAAATTATACCCATGGTTTGGCGAGAATGATTAATTAGGGATATAATTTTAAAATTAGGTATTTCACTTCAGTCAAATGAAAAGGGTATATTGCAGCCATTCATATAACGACATGGGTATAAACATGTCATTTTTTTTAAAAAAGGATATATGCACTATAAATCATATAATAATTAATACATGACTATATTTGGAAATTTTCCCTAAACAAAATTATTACCACCTTTGAACTTGTTAATCACCATGAAATTCTTATCCTTGACTCTATATATGACTTATGTTCTTTGTTTCTTACGTAAGATCTACTTTAATTTTCCTTACCCAACACTCTTCTATTTTTTTTCTATTCACTTAGGTATCTAATATCTCTATACGATTACGACCCAAGGGAGGTCCTCCCATCTTTCGTCGAAAAATTTATAATATGTACATAAAAATAATACTGTGTATATAAATTCAATACTAAAGTTTTGAACATTCTTGACAAAATTCATTGCTTCGCTGCTGTTTCTATAGCTCATTTAGTTTGGATTTGTGCTACATCGAGTTAGTAAAGGGGAAGCACTTCTTAATTCTTACTTGGAACTTCTATTTTTAAGGAATAAACAAAAATCTCTAGCTTCCAATTAAAGATAAGGAATCTCATTTATCTCGTTACATGCTTTCCTAATATCACTCTTCTAAACTCATTAATCTCCTTTGTTTATTCTGGCTCATTCAAATATTCCTGAATTATTTTTTTAGTGGTAATCAATTTTCTTCTCCAATAAAGCTTCAAGGACAGTAACATGAATTGATTAAAGCCATTTGCCTATCCAATTTAATGAAAAAGAGGGTACATAAAATGTCTATTAAATCCAATTAATTTTTCATATATCAGCTCAATTTCATATTACACATTTACCACTTTTAGGACATTTTGTACACAAATTCTTTTATTGATATATATGATCGATGATTTTGAACTCAGAATTTTAGTAGTTATTAATCACTGGCATTGAAAGTCATCACATGGTAGTAGTAATTAATCACATGCGTTTTTTTTTTCTTTTTTTTTAGAAAAGAAAATGACAATACTATCAATCAATAATTAGAAATGACAAAAGATGATAGAACATAATCTGCCAGAAAATAACTACTATACGATGGTACGAATAACCGATGAACATTATCCGAAATTTCCTGTAGACTCAATCGATTAACTATACAGTTAAATTTCTCTATCATAGCGTTTGTATGAAAGTTTGATGACTGTTATAATGAGGTATTGTTATACATTTATAGTGATAGTTGACGTTTTAATCTTATTTAGCTATTATAAAAAAAAATGCAAAACTAGAAAGGGTATGAATGTAATTAAAAAGGACAAATATCAATAGTCTTTTTCTCGTGAAGTTATGACCATAACTGATATACACTATATAAATACAACTTTTTTCCTTTTAGATTTTAGTACTTGGAAATTTAGTACGTGAATAATATTACTCATGATTATCATATAAGTATTTTAATATTTTATTTATGCATAGTATACTTTTTTAATAAAATATTAATATTATACAATATTTGAAAATATAATATGAAAAATTATAAACATCTAAATACTGAAAAGCATTTAAAATAAAATAAAAATAACGACAAATTTATTCTTTTTCTAATTATTATTTTCGAATAATAATTCACAAGAACCAATGACTGCTCAACTAAATAATAATAAGAGAATATTACATTTCAAACTCTGTGGTCAGTTTTCTACGGCAAAATGCACTGACCGAGGAACGGGGATTAGTGTCACGACTGCCGGCGATGGGGATACCTTGGGCAACAAAAAAGAAGAAGAGAATATTACATTTCAAACTTGTGATGATAATGCTTGAATTGTGATCTCTTTGCTTACTGTAACTATTCTCTTGAAAACTTACCCAAGATATGTAATATAAGAAAATTACATATCTTGGGTATTTAGACTAGGACGTCTGATTTTGTTCAATTTGCATAAAGTTTAGCTTTTGATATATACTTAATATACGTATCCGCGTGATGAGTGGATAATATTAATGTATTAATTCTAATCATTTCATATTGAAACATCTCGTGTTAAATCATATTACCTTAAAGAAAATTCAATTTTCACATTATTTTTCATTGAAATGTGGAAAGGAAATTTTTTTTACCCCTCCCCCACCCCTAACCCCATCTCCAGTTCCCACCCCACCCACCCACAATTTTCTTTTAAAAAAATTCTACTCCACCCGTACCCCACCCACCCATCCCCGTCCCAATCCCCCACTTCTAATCAGAGACGAACCCAAAATTTGAGTTTGACGGGTGCACCTTTATATTTAAATATAGAAATTAATAGTGTCAAAGTTCGATATACAATCCTTTGAAAATTTATTAATTATAATATATATATTTTTTTAATTTTACTTATTAAATATCATTAATTAGATTTAATATGACAAAAGTGTGTTTTCCATCGTACTTGAATTCAATGCATTTTATATTTTGAACAATAACAGAATGTTTTTGAGAAATATGAAATTCAAGAGATTTGTTTGCTAGATGACAACTACGAAAAATGCTTGATTTAAGTCTATCTCAAACTTTGAATTGCTAATATTTAAAATAAAAAATAAGTTTCTGATCAAAAGCTAAAAGTTAAATAAATATTATACAGTATAATATAGTAGAATATCTACCTTTTGAAATTGGAGGAAAGCTTGTATTTTGAAATAAAATAAAAAAATATGTAAATAAAGTCCACAATACATAAAAGAGAAAATAGGTGTAAAATAAATGACTACTAAGTAGGAAGTTTATATATATATATATATATATATATATATATATATATTAAATAAATATTATACAGTATAATATAGTAGAATATCTACCTTTTGAAGTTGGAGGAAAGTTTGTATTTTGAAATAAAACAAAAAAATATGTCAATAAAGTCCACAATACATAAAAGAGAAAATAAGTGTAAAATAAATGACTACTAAGTAGGAAGTTTGTGTATATATATATGCACTTAAAATTTCAATAGATTGAAAATTTAAAATATATGTTATAAATGTGTTACCATATATAGTGAATGTCTATTTGCGAAAAAGTTAGAAACGCTAATTTTTGGAACAAAGTTAATTTTTCCCTATAAATAAATGGATTTTTCTTCATTGTAATTGACCCTCAAGAGAAATAAGAATCATTTTTTTTTTCTCTGTTCTTCTTCTTTTTTACTTTGTATTTTATAATACTTTATCAGTATAAGACTGTACGTTAGAGAGATCTGTCGGTAAGATTTGTTTCTATTAGTTGATTGTGTTAGTTCGTGAAACCTCTTTGGCTGAGATGCCTAAAAATATTATCAACCCTTCAAGGTAGGCATTGTTCTTTCACAGTTTTACTTATTGTTTGATATCTTGACATTATCATTAAGTGTAGTTAAGCTAACAACTACTACTCTACTAGATGTCATGTGCATATAATATATTTGGATAAGTACTTTACGTGTTAATTTTCTCTGCTCTGTTTGTATTCTATGTATATGACAATTATATTTTATTATATATAAGGTAGAGTCCATGTTGCTTCCAATTAATTATATATAGCATTTTTATGTTATTTGGCTACTGTTTAATTGAATTTTTTCTTCTTCGACACATTGATTAACATTTAATATGCGAAATCTCATATATACTTTAAACTTGTGAAAATTTAGTTACTCCAAGAAAATGTAAGGTTTGATAACATTAAGATTAATGTTGGTAAGACGGTTGATTCAAATTTCATCGCATTAAGAGGGAAAGACATTGAGTTAGAATTTCAATGCACCATGATGATAAGATATTGGGTTTAAGTCCCATCGATTTATTCCTAAGATGCCTTTATATAAATAAGACATTGAGTTTGAGTCTCAATGTACCATATTGATGATATTATGATGGTTAAAGCAAACTAATGTGTATTTGGTGAAGAGTGATGAAACATGTCCTATTGAATATGCTCCATTCCCTGAAGTGAATGCAGTAGCAAAATATGATAAGTTTGAAAGATGACTTATTGTGGTTATACAAATGTATGTGGGCATGACAAAGCCTAAAGCAATAATTGCTTTGAGGTGTGATATAACCTGAAAGATATGTTAGGAAAAATTTCTCTACAACCATATGGATGCCTCGATTTGCTCCTGAAATAACAATATCTTAAAATAGACTATAAGCTATCATAATTTGATACGCTTAAGACACGATTATATTCTATTTTTGGAAAATGAGAATTTTGATTATTATAAATACAAATCTATACTCAGGGCAGGGGAAGCTCAATCTCATAAAAAAATAGGCGGCATTATTTATTGATAATATATTATAGATTTTTTTAAAAAATAATAAATATTATTTATAGAAAAAATAAAATTTTCATATAAAAGGAAAGAATTATTAGAAGAAGTTCATAATCTAGAATACTATGTCTCAAGAAAGATTAAATGCATTGATTATATTATTACTTAAAAAAATTCATTAAAAAAATTGATTATATAATTTTGAAAATAAAATTCATTAAAAAATTATTTTTTCTTAAAAATTTAAGGCCTCTGTTTGATTTTCGCCTTGGGCTACGAATATGGTTGAGCCGCCCCTAACTCTGGGATGAATGTGACTATATATAGATTCGAACGTGTTCTTAGTTGTGAAGATATCACAATCCACCTCCAGAAGAGGTAGAACAGTTAGAAGATTGAATATCTCCAAGTTATTTTAATAAAAAACATGTATGTGAAAATTATCTGAGCATGATGAGATCACATGCCACAATAAATTAGTAGCTTATTGATATAAAATTCATGTCACAGTAAACAAAATTTTTATCAAAGTTAAAAAAGGCGCACATCATGATAAATTTGGAGTTTACTAGTACAAATAAGTTCATAAGCTGATATGAGCGATTGTGACATTTCGAAAATGTGCTTATTGAGTATTAGACATGTATTGAAGAACTAAAAGATTCTTCAAGAATTGTTTATGTCGCTTGTTCTCATGAAAAGTTGGTTGGACCAACTAATATTGGAATTGGATCCCTTAAAATCTGAAAAGTGTAAAAGGTGAATATGAGCCTGTTCACCTATTATGTGATACGTTGAAAAGATGCATCAATAAGATAATAACATGTATATTTATTGTCAACCTCCAAATTGACATTCATAAAATTGCTTGCTCAATAAAATTGAGTTAAGAACATAATTTCCAGATTGTGTAATCAAGACAATTCATCTTGAAAATGTTGGTTTGGCATTGAATGACTTCCGTAAATAGTTGAACCATTGCTAATGAGAACAAAACTTCATGTGTTGGTTTGAAAGTACTTGTATGCAGCAAACCAATAAATTATGATTAATTCCCCCTCAAAGTTGGTTCAGGGTCAGGAACTAAATATTTCCATCTAATAATTTTGATGTGCAGTATATGATTAATGGATATACAATGATGCACAAAGATAGATTCTTTAAAGTAAATTGAGATGTATGTTAATTTTCCTAACATGAGGGGGAGATAATAAATATCTAAGAAATATGTTGTGAATTATCATCAATATGATCCTCATTCAAAATATAATTCAAGTTCAAATTCTAAGAGCAGTTGCTGACCCAAAAATTGATATTGTATTTAGCTGTAAATACTCCAATTGACTGTCCCTGATGGACAAAGTCTGTAGATCAGTTGGTTCTAAAAGAAATAATTCTTGAAAAGGAAAGAGGAGCAAATGAACTTTATAAGGAGGTAATGTGCTCTTAAGGAGACTACAACATAACACTTCATGAAACCTTATGAGAGGTTTAGGTACATAAAAATAATAAAGTGATTAGATCTCAAAATGTTGTGTCACATTGTGAAGCGATACAAAATGATATATCACCGATAATATCTTTGATAAAACATTGGGACAATATTGTAAACGATTACAAGAATTTGAATTTTGTGTTTATTTAAGTATGCTGACGTAGAAATATTTACGAAGTGACATGAAAGAATGCATCTTGGTAAACATAAAACTTATTCGATTTGCAATCCAGACACTTGAAGATGTCACACATGAAATGTTGAATATTGTAACTTGACAAAATTTATATAAAAACTTTTTGAAGGATTCAAAATATTTGAAGCATATAAAAGTTTCTGGAAAACTTATTTATGATCCTTATATTGCATAAATTTCTAACTTGAAAATTATTGAAACTCTTGGAGAGTTTCAAAAGTAATAGATTATTTGATGAAATGAGAAAAAAACCAAATTGAATTGGTTATATATCTTAGTGCAATTGGTGCACTAATGTATCTTACAAATAATACAAGGCCTGATGTAACCTTTTTGATTAATTTCTTAGCAAGGTATAGTTCTGCTCCTACTAGGAGTCATCAAAATAGGATCAAATGCATGAGCTTATTTTATTCTAAATATTGCAGTTCCAATCTTGTTGGTTATGCGGATGCTAGGTATTTATCCGACCTGCATAAAGTTCGGTCTCAATATGTGTTTATAAGTGGAGGTATTGCCATATCTTGGAGTTCTACAAAGCATACTATCTTAGTCGCCTCATCGAACCATGCTGAGGTTATAGCTATTCATGAAACAGGCTAAGAATGTATATGATTGAGGTTCATGAAACATATTATTTGAAAAAAATATGATTTGAAATGTGATAAAATACCCACAATTTTATATGAGGATAATGCAGCATGCATAGCACAACTTAAGAGAGGACTCAAGGAGCTAGAACAAAGCACATTTCGCTAAAACTTTTCTATACACATGAGCTGCAAAAAATGGTGATATCAAAGTGCAACAGATTTATTCAAGTGACAACATGACGGATTTATTCATCAAGTCCCTACCAACTGCAACTTTCAAGAAGACGGTACACAAGATCGAGATGCAAAGGTTTAAGAATGTTCTCAGTAGGGAGAGTTAATACGCATTGTAATATTCCCCCCTTATTGGGTTTGTCCCACTGATTTTTTCTTATAAGATTTTTAATGAGGCGGTCTACATTCGTATTATTAGAGATGTGAACTCTTTTTCCTTTATTAGATTTTTTTCTACTGAATTTTTTCTAGTAAGATTTTAACGAGACATATTATCTATCAATTATACATTCAAGGGAGGGTGTTATAAATATAATACCATAATAGTGAATATCTATTTATAGAAAATTTAGAAACCCAAATTTTTGGACAAAGTTAGTTTTTTTTTTCTATAAATAAAGGGTTTTCCTTCATTGTAATTGATCCCTTAAGAAACCCCTCAAGAGAAATAAGAATCACTCTCTCTTCTCTCTCCATTCTTATTTTTTTGCTTTGTATTTTATAGCAATATACTAATAATGTAGATAATTTGTTTGAAGGGGAAGGGGTGAATTTAAAATATATTAATAATGTAGACAATGTTGTTTGAAGGGGGAAACATAGAAAACAACAATAATGTTGCAGACAGTACAATTACATGAACTTGAAAAATGGAGGAGCAATAATGAAATATTGTTGTTGTGTTTCGAACCCGAGAAATCTGATTATAAGGTAGTGATACAAGACAACTGGCCAAGAAAGCTTTTGATCACATTATTCGAGGCCAATATGTGGAGGTCTAAGCCATGATCACTGAAAGGAATCAAGAATCCACTTGGAGGACCTTCTTCAAGCTTCTAAACCAACAATATCATGTGTGGTTGATTGCTTGGGAGCAAAGAAAGAAGCAAATAACATTCTTTTAAGGGTGATGACTAGGTTGATAAGTTTTCACCTAAGTGATGACTAGGTTGACAAGTTATCACCTAAGTGACGACTAGGTTGACAAGTTATCACCTAGTTGACGACTAGAGTGATGAGCTATCACATTATTGACGACTAAAGTGACAACTATGATAAGTTGTCGACTGAAGAATCATCACTTAAGGTTATTTTGATAAATTCACTCATGGGTCACTTTTGGGCCTTGTAATAGAGTATAAATAGATAGTTTTAGGTATTTTCTTTGTTAGCTTGTTTTGAATATTGATTATGATAAACTCTTTTGAGAGTGTCTTGAGAGCTTTGAAAAACCGATGTTGAACCTTGACTAGAAACATTGGTTGCAAGGGAGATCTAATCCTCTTTGCGATCACGTAAGAGTTAGGTGCTAATTGGTAATCCCTTAAGGGAGGTTTTAGGGTTTGAAATGCCCTTTTATTTTCTTTTCGTTATCAATTTTGTGTCTATCTTTCTATCATCATTATCCTATCCTTTATCTTTACTTTTTACATTTTATATTCGAATCTTTGTGGCTTGGATAATATTATTTGGTATCATAGCCGAGCTTAGAATCGTTCCCATGATTCTAGTCTTGGGTTTGTTATCTTGAAAATCACAAATAAAGAGTAAAAAAAATGTTTTTAGTGTTATTCAATTTTTGAGTTTTTGATTTTTGTGTCATTTTGTGTTTCTAGTACTAGATTTGTGTTCCCTAGTACTAATTGTGTCAAAATTCAAGAGCTGAGCTTATTCTAGTATAATTTGAGCCATCCACCATTATTGGAGCTTAAGTTGAAGAAAACTTGAAAGTGGGTTTTCAAATTAGAGATTTGTTGGTGGAAATTTGGGATTAAAGACATTGGCGTTGTGTTTGGGAGGTTGAAGTGAGCTTGGGTATTGAATTTCATCACATTCTAGGCTCATTTGCTTAAAGGTCAATTTTGTATGTTGTTGGTGTTCTTTATGTTCTTCAAGTATTGTTGAAGAAGAACATTCAAAAGGTGTGTGTTTGATCCAAAAATAAAGTGAGAGAAATGTGTTGTACTTATTTATTTCAAAGGATATTCCATTCTTCCAAAGAGAGAAAAGAATCAAATAGTATCAAGTAGGAACATTCTAAAGGAAGAGAACAAAATAGAGTACAAGGGGGAGGGGGACCATAAGGAATTCAAGGCTATCAAGAGTGATTGATCCATTGTTGAAGCATTCAAAGCCTTGAATAATATCCAAGGAAGCTATCTAGGTCATCCAAAGAAGGAGAAAACATTTGAAGACCCTCTACACCTTTTCCTTCACACATTAAAGACATGGAATGGACACTGGTTAGGTGTGATGACTTCATTGACGAGCAATCAACTTACTAATTAGTCATCAACCTAGTCGTCAACTAGGTGACGACCGATCAGCCTAGTCATCACATAAGGTTGCTTTTAATTCCTATTCTGCTTAGGGTTGACGACAACCTTGACAGGCTATCAACTAAGTGACGACCTATCAACCAAGTAGTCACCTAAAAACAACCTAACCCTTATTCTGCCTAAGGTTGACGACAAGAGTGATAGGCCATCACTAAGTGACGATCTGTTAACCAAGACGTCACCTAAAGACAACCCAACTCTTATTATGCCTACGGTTGATGACAAGAGTGACAAGTTTTCCACCAAGTGACGACTACCATCCTAGTCGTCAACCTAGTCATCAACTTGGACAAAATTTTAGTAGGCTCACTTTTAGATTCTTAGTTTCTTTTCTTTGATTCTTAGACTTCTTTTCTTCATTCTAAATGCTAATTAACAACTAGTAATCATTCTACTTAGTTGTGAATTAGTATTTGAGTCCGTTTTGTTTCTTATCATATTTCATTGTGTGCTTTTCTAGTTTTAATTCATTGTAACTTATTTGATTCCAGTCCGTAAGTAGATTTCTATTTCTTTGAGTTGTTCAAACAAGAATCCACTCCAATCGCAAAGTAGAGCTTGACACCTTATTGTCCATCAGAGTATAAGCAACTTTCAACATTAGCCACTCCAATTGTAAGGATCACAAAGATGAGTTTCATACGAGTGTTGGTGAGGCACTTTACTACTGTTATGACCCGAGGCTACCCCCTAGTCAGGACAACGATGCTTACAATCATAAGTGACCACAAACTAACCCATGAACTGGTACCTGCTGTGAGCATTGAGTAATATTGTAATATAATACATGAGCGGAAGATACGCTATAAGGTAATGTAAAATTGAATATTGGAATACGAAGCAAAGCATGTCTAAAATATCTGATAAAATACTAAAAACCAAACTGTCTTATCTAAAACAATTGTTAATACTAAAATAATTGATTGACTATCTAACTGATTGTCTGAAAGCCTCTAAACATCATAAAGAGTTAATGGACAACCACCAACTAACGTCAACTGACTGAACATGAGAAAGTACTGAAATAACTGAAATAAGCAAATCTTGTCCTTGATGGATGAGGACTTACCACTACTGCTGCTGAGTAACGTTGAGCTGCCTAAGAACGGTCAGGAATCTGAGCGTCCAGACCTATGTTATAAGACAACATAGCGCAAAGAAAAGTATACGACCTATACTTAGAATATACTGGTATATGAGATGAGGACTGGCTAAATTGCATGAGATAACTGAGCATGAATACATAAAGATGTAATATCTGAGAATGCAAGACAAAGCATAAACATGTACTGAAATAATCTATATAACTGAATAACTAATATCTGAATAACTGAATAACTGTATACTTGATCATGCAAACTTGAACTGACATACTCTAAACACTGAACTGAGATTGTGGGAGGTATCATTTAACTGACTTGCCTCAATTAGAGCTAATTGGGGTCCAACCTGTAACCCCAGTTGAAAGAGTGTCAGTACCGTGTCACGGGTACTAACACTGGCTGTGTGGATCCACTAAACTGGTGGACTGAAGGACTAAAGAGTCACCCTCTACTTACAAGTGCTCTGATGAGATATGTATCAACCCTCAATTGGTAGGTGGACATCTCAAACCTATGCTGGCTACGTAGTTTTGTAACTCAGGGATTACTACTAAAGGTCACACCCTCTACTGGAAGGTGAGCCCCCATTCCTGGGTACGTTCGGTGCTAAATACTACTCCCAACTAAACTGACACTGATACTGAACTGAACTAAGTTTAACTAGACATTATTTCTGATAGTGCTCATCATGATTATATCAATTGAGAAAATAATAATATCCATGGTTTAACTGAGTCATTACTTGAAAATTGTAAAATCATGTAAAACACATAGGTATCGGGTGTTCATAACCCGCCAGCACTGAAATACCATAAATTACGATAACAAGCTTTTAAAACTATAATATGGGATCATGGTCCAAAAACCCAAAACATGGACATTTTATCAAACTGTGAGAATCATAAACTTGAACATGGGAATGTCTTAAAACATGGGAAAACAACATGGTTATGTGACTAAGATCATAACTTGATAATATAACATGAAATTCACTTGAATATAACATGGGAGATTGAAACTTAAAGCATGGGTTAACCTATCTTTTCATGAAATCATTCTTGAACATGAATTGGGTCAAACTACTAAGGAAATACATGAATTTAGTCTATCTTGAACATACAAAACTCCAAAATAATAGAAAAATCCATTCTTTAGTTGAAAAAAGGGTTTTGGGCTCCATGGGTAAAAAGGACCCATGGATGAACATCCCACATACCTTAAGCTTCTTGATTTGTGAAAGAAACCCTATTCTTGATGATTTCTTGAAGATTCTTGAACTTGTAAAACTTGAATTCTTGATTTCTTAGGGAAAAGGGATTTAAATTGGTTCTTGGGGAAGGAGGAGGGTTTCTTGAGAGTGATTTTGAGAAGAAGGGGCAATAATGCCCCTATGGATGCCCCAAGTCATGTTATGGATGATTTGGGTTGAGGGGGAAACGACCCAATTTCCCCTTGATTAATTAAATAAAAAACTGGATGCAATAACGTTACCGCGATATGGCCTTATCACGGTTGAAGAAATCCTTTATCGCGATGCGGACAACATCAGGTCTGGACTAGTACTGCGACATGAGCTTATCACAGGGACTGACTATTTTTGTGGTCCAAACATGCCCTAAACCTCGTTCAAAAAATCTGAAACCCCCCCGAGACATACTTTTAACCTCCCTAAATATGAATCAACTTAAAACCCAACATTTTGGGGATGGGAAGGCTTAACTAAAAATCTGTAAAGTTTAGGGGTCTTAAAAATTATTAAGTTTTCAACACTTACTAAAATTTTCAAGCCTTGGACCCCTTATGGATGCAACTAAGAGCTGAATCGAGCTAAGATTATTACGGGGTATTACAATATCTCCTCCTTGGGAACATTCATCCTCGAATGAGACTGGTTTGACTGAGAACACTAAGGCAACTGAGATCGTATACTGAACATTAATGACTTGGAACATGATTACATTACTGAGTTTGAATCATGATACATGAACTGAACTGATTTCGTGAATGCATAGAATGACATGAGAATGGTTACATAGTTGAAATAGAGAACGAAAATGAACCAATCTAAGAAAAATCGTTACCTTAAGCTAAATCTGAGTTTGCGGAGAAAAGATGAGGGTACTTGGATCACATATCTGCTTCCGCATCACAAGTAGCTCCCTCAACAGACTTATTCCACCATAGGACTTTAACCAAGAGAACTTCTTTATTCCTTAGTCTACGAATCTGACGATCAAGGATCTCAATTGCGACTTCTTCGTAGGAAAGGCTATCTTTTACATCCATACTCTCTAAAGGAATAACAATAGCTGAATCACCAATAGATTTCTTTAGCAAAGAAACATGGAACACTGGATGCAATGATGCCAAATCTACAGGCAACTTAAGCTCATAATCTACTTTCCCAAAATGGTTCAAGATTTTATATGGGCCAACATAGCGGGGACTGAGTTTCCCCTTCTTGCCAAATTTCTTTACTCCCTTCATAGGATAAATCTTCAAATAGACCAAATCACTAATCTCAAACTTAAGATATCTTCTCCTTACATCTACATAAGATTTATGACGGCTTTGGGCTGTCTTCAGTCTCTCTCAAATCAACTGAACTTTCTCTATTGACTCAAACACTGAATCTGGATCACCTGTCTCAAACTAACTAATAGGAGATCTACACATCCTCCCATAGAGAGCCTCAAATGGATCCATTTGAATACTGGAGTGATAAATATTGTTGTAGGCGAACTCAATAAACGGTAGGTGGTAATCCCAACTACCTTTAAATTCAATAATATACGCCCTCAACATGTCCTCCAAAGTCTGAATGGCCCTCTCTGCCTTACCATCTTTCTGAAGATGAAAAGTTATAATAAGATGAACTTGGATACCAAGATCTTTAGAAAAGCCTTCTAAAAATGAGAGGTAAACTGAGTACCCCTATCTAAAATGATAGATAATGGAATCCCATGCAACTTAACCAAATTCTTAAGATAAAGCCTGGAATATTACTTAACTAAGTATGAAGTATGAACTGGCAAGAAATGAGCTGATTTGGTCATTCTATCTATAATGACCCATATTGAATCACGCTGATGACGTGTACGATAAAACCCTTTCACAAAATCCATGTTCACTACTTCCCACTTCCAAGTGGGAATGCTGAACTCTAGCAATGTACCACTAGGCCTTCGGTGCTCAACTTTAACTTGCTGACAATTTAAACATTTAGTCACAAACTCTACACATCCTTCTTCATACCACTCCACCAATAGATTTCCCGTAAATCGCGGTACATCTTAGTGGCTTCTGGGTAGATAGAGTACCACACACCATGCTCTTCTGCAAGTATTCGCTGTCTCAACCTATCAACACATGAAATACATAACCTACCTTGACAATCAAGAACACCATCTCCCCCTTGGGAGAAAACCTTTACTTTCTGATCTCTAACTGCCTCATTCAACTTAACCAAACTAGGATCTCTATCTTGTTTTTCTTTCACTTCGGTAACCAATAAGTATTTTGAGCCATTCTGAACCCATGTACTACTTTCAGCTGAATCAACCAACCAAACACCTAATCTAGTAAGCTGATGAACCTCATTGACTAACCTCTTCTTATGTATCTCAACATGACCAACACTACCCATAGATAATCTACTAAGGGCATCTGCCACTACATTGGTCTTGCCCAAATAATACAACACACTCATATCATAATCTTTTAACAACTCGAGCCACCTTCTTTGACAAAAATTCAGATCTTTTTGTGCGAACACATACTGTAAACCCTTATGATCCGTAATTACATCAACATGAACCCTATAAAGATAGTGCCTTCAAATTTTCAAGGCAAAAACACTAGCTACCAACTCAAGATCATGGGTTGGAATTTTTTTTTATGGGGTTTAAGCTGTCTAGAGGCGTAGGCTATGAACTTGCCTCTCTGCATCAAAACACAACCAAGACCAACTCTGGAAGCATCACAGTAAACTACAAATACATCTGAACCAACTGACAAAGTCAAGATTGGGGCGTAAGTGAGTCGAGTCTTCAACTCCTGAAAACTCTTCTCCTAGATATCTGACCACTGAAATTTTACTTTCTTTTGCGTCAATCAAAACATGGGGAACGTAATAGAAGAAAACCCTTCAATAAACTGCTTGTGATAGATAGCCAAACCCAAGAAACTCCTAATATCTGATGGAGAGATAGGTCTAGTCCACTTTCTCACTGCTTCAGTCTTTTGAGGGTCAACCCTAATGCCATCACCAAAAATAATATGGCCAAGGAAAGCTACTGATCTTAGACAAAATTCACACTTACTGAATTTATCAAACATCTGGTGAGCTCTAAGGGTCTATAACATAATTCTCAGATGGCCTGCATGATCATTCTCACTACGGGAATAGACAAGGATGTCATCAATAAAGACTATGATGAACATGTCCAAGTACTACTTGAACACCCTATTCATCAAGTCCATAAAACCTGTAGGGGCATTTGTTAGTCCAAAGGACATAAATAGGAATTCAAAATAACCATACCGAGTCCTGAAAGCTATTTTCAAAATGTCACATTCTCTAACTCTAAGCTGATGATAGCCGAATATGAGGTCTATCTTAGAGAAATAACTAGCACCCTGAAGTTGGCCGAATAATTTATCAATTATGGGGAGTGGATACTTATTCTTGATTGTGACTTATTTTAACTGACGGTAGTCGATACATATTATGAGAGAACTATCTTTCTTATGCACGACCAAGACTGGAGCGCCCCAAGGAGAAACACTGGGTTTGATGAAACCCTTATCTAAGAGATTTTTCAAATGTTCCTTTAATTCTTTAAGCTCATCTGGAGCCATTCTATAGGGTGGAATAGAGATAGGCTGGGTATCTGGAAGTAGATCTATTTCGAAGTCTATTTCCCTCTCGGGAGGGACTTTGAGAATATCTTCAGGAAATACCTTGGGAAATTCCCTTACTACTGAGACTGACTCAAGACTTGGAGTCTTAGAATTTGAGTCTTTTACTTAGACAAGATGGTCAAAACACCCCATTGATATAATCTTTTTGGTTTTTAGATATGAAACAATCTGATTCCTAAGCACTGAAGTACTACACCTCCATTCGATGACTACTTTATTGGGAAACTAAAACTAAACAACTCTTTTTCTACAGTCAACTGAGGCATAGCATGAGTGGAGCCAATCCATGCCGAGAATGACATCAAAATTGGTCATCTCTAACTCTACGGGATTAACTGAGGTAATTTTTTGAGATACTGTGACCAAATTTTTTTTGTATACCCATCTGGCTATGATAGATTTACCCACTGGGGTAGACACGGAGAAAGGTTCTGCTAATGTTTTAAGACTGACACCAAAATTGATGGCTATATAAGGAGTCACAAAAGAAAGTGAATCCTTGGGGTCTAATAACACATAAATATGAAGATGAAAGACTTGTAACATAATCGTAACCACATTAGGAGAACTTTACTGATCGTGCCATGGCTAGAGTGCATATAACCTATTCTGGTGCATCCCACTGGTTGCAATAAATGTGGCACCCTACTGGAGCTGAAGAACGATTGGATTGACCCTGGTGACCATCCCTCGGGCAATCCCTAACCCTGTGTCTTAGATTGATGATGTTAGGTGTATTTACACGCCTAAAACACCTTAATTTACCCATATTTTAGCTAAGTTTTAAAGGACAAAGTATATAATTCCTGCACTTTTAGTTCTTTTTCCTGTAAGTGAGCTAACCAACGTGATTAGCAAGTTTTCAGGAATAAATGATGAAGATTTCAGCATTTTATGGACTGTTGGACGCCAAAGGAAACTTCACGTAAGAAGGAAGGCAGCTTCTGGAAGCTTGTGGACTAAAAGTGATGCATGGAGAACTTGTCCCGGGAAAAAACAGCATTTCTAAAGACTTGGGGGATTAGCAGTAACTTAGTAGGATTAGGACAAGTATGCAGTAACCCAGTAGGACTAGGACAAGGATAAAAACCCTATTTCAGTAGGACTAGGACAAGGATGTTATAAAAACCCTATTTGCTGAATTTTTCAGCAAGTTTTTTATTATTCTCACTCATTCTCTTTCAATTCATTCTTACTCTCTTCTATTCTTAAATTCGTTGTTGACATTATTCTTCATCTATTCGAATTTTAATTTTCACGACAAGAGAAACGCTACTAGCAAGGAATTCACGCCACAAGTGACGCCAATACTTCCTTATCGTGATATTGTTATTGCTTTGGTATGATGATATCCTCATGGTTTTCCTTCACAATTATGAGTAGCTAAACTTCTCTGTTAGGGTTATGGAAGCCTTATGAGATACTATCTATTGCTATGAGTTTGTGAATTCTTGATACGTATGCTTCTTATATCATTACTCTCTTCATCTTAATTGAATTCTTGTGGTTGCAAACATATAAAATACGCCAGTATAGCATTAAATTGTTTGAAAGAAAAGTTACTTGTCTGGAAAAGAGAGAATGACAAGGAAATAGGGCTATTATTCCTCCACCCTTGGCACCTGGAGCTAAGTTCAATATCACTAGCACCATGATTCAGTTATTGCAACTCAAGGGGTTATTTGGTGGACTCGCAAGCGATGATACGAATATGCATCTGATCAACTTTATTTCAACATGCAAGTCGTTTGAAAATCCAGGAGTTGGACAGAATGCAATTCGGTTGCGCTTATTTCCATTGTCTCTGTCTGGGGAGGCAACTCTATGGCTGAGCGGGCAAACTCCTGATTCTATTACTAATTGGAGGCAACTGAAAGACGCTTTCCTAGAAAGATTCTTTCCTCCATCCAAGAGAGCACAGTTGAGAGATGGGATCAACAATTTCTGACAGCTTCCAACTGAAGCTCTCCACGAAACATGGGAGAGGTTCAAGAAGAAGCTTATGCGGTGCCCAAATCATCAGATGACCAACATCCACTTGATGGAGACATTATACAGGGCTTTGAACTCAGTGACTAAGCCAGTGGTTGATAATGCTGCAAGTGGGTCATTGATGGACCTTACTTTTCTTGAGGCAAGTGATATGCTAGATCGTATGACAAAGCAGAGTAGAGCTTGGCATACCAGGGATTCTGAGGTAGCAAGCTCTACAGTATCTATTGGCTTGACTGCAGAGTAGAGGCGTAGACAAGAGGAACATGACCAAGATATGGCTCACATGAAAATGCAGATGGATCTTCTGACCAAGCATTTATTATCAAGGAAAACCGAAAAGGTTAAGGCCATTGTATCACAGGGAAGAGATGAATCCGACTATGAGGAAGAAGCGAACTACTTGAATAATCAGGGGGGTTTCCGAGGCAATGCCCAAGGAAACCAAGGTCGGAACTATTATGATAAAGCTGGATACAAGGACCGCGATCAAGGTGGTTGGAAGAATAAGACTGATAGGAGTGGTTTGTATGTTCCTCCTGGAAACCGTGAGGCTGTGGCATCTGGCTCTGGGAAGATGTCGATGGAAGAATATTGATGAAACAGAGTTTGAAGATGCCGTAGAAGCTGAAGTGAGTGCTCATAATGTTACACCTAGACGTCACCAGCTTGAAAAGAGTGATAATCGGAAGCAAGATAAAGAGGAAGTGGTGGAGAAAACGATTCCCCTTCCACCACCACCTTTTCCGCAGAGACTGAAGAAGAAAGCTGATGACACCAGGTTCAGTAAATTCATGACCATGTTGAAGCAACTGACTATTAATGTTTCGTTGGTGGAGGCGCTGGAACAGATGCCTGGGTATGCTAAATTCATGAAGGACCTGTTGACAAAGAAGCGGGCAGCAAGTTATGAGCTGGCAGATAATGTTCATCATTGCAGTGCAATTGCCACAAGGTCTTTAGTACAGAATAAGGCAGATCCTGGTGCTTTCACTATTCCTTGCACGATTGGATCGTTGGATTTTTCTAAGGCGTTGTGCGATCTGGGGGCTAGCATCAATTTGATGCCGTTATCCATTTACAGAAAGTTGGGGTTGGGCGATCCTACACCAACCAATATGCGGCTCGTGATGGCAGATAGGTTGGTAAAACGGCCTGTTGGTATCTTATATGATGTGTTGGTGAAGGTTTCCACCTTCATCTTTCCTGCAGACTTTGTTATTTTGGATTGCGAGGTGGATTCTGAAGTTCCCATAATCTTGGGGCGTCCTTTCCTCGCAACTGGAAGTATGCTGATTGATTTAAGAGCTAATGAGCTTTTATTTCGGCTGAATGACGAAGTAGTCCATTTTGATGTATGCAAATCGATGAAATAGCCTAGAGATATGGATATGTTCTCTGTAGCTGATATTTATTATGAGGATGAGAAAGGATTATCTGTAGAGAAGCATCTTACTGTTGAGCCATTGTCTGCTGTGTTGTTGAATTTTGAGCATGAGGATGTTGAAGAATATGAAATAACTGTTTGTGCTCTAACAGGAATAAAGTCTTATTCTCATTCTACTAAGAAACTGGACCTTGATCTTAGGAATCGACCTTCACCAACAGCGAAGACTTCCATTGAAGAACCACCAGTGCTAGAATCAAAAGATCTCCCCAGTCACCTAAGGTATGCGTTCTTGGGAAGTGGAAATACACTTCCGGTGAGTGTTGCGGCTGATTTAGGGGAACAACACATAGAGGCTCTCATCTCTGCTCTGAAGAGGTACAAGAGAGCTATGGGTTGGACTATTGATGATATAATTGGTATCCCTCCTGGGATATGTATGCGCAAGAGTCATCTCGAAGAAGATTGCATGCCTACAAGTAAGCATCAACGTCGTCTGAATCCATTCAGAAAACGATGCACCATCTATCTCGACGAAGTCTAAGTAATCGAGGTAACTATGTTGTACCGCGACAATAAATCAAGCGCTAGATGGGAGGCAACCCATCGTTTTTAATCGTTTTGTTTTACTTGGAGTTTGTTTTTGTTAAATAAAAATCCAAAAAGAAGAGTTGAGCCACGACCAAAACTAAGGCTCTTGGTGGGAGGCAACCCATCCTTCTAATCGTTTTTGTTATTTTTGATTAAGTGTAGGTGCAAGACGTATAAAGGTGGAGCTTGGTCTCAAATTTTGATTTGAAAGTGTGTCATGTTGAAGGTGGTAAGTTTGGAATGAAGAAACAAAGGCTATTGGTTAGGCATTGCCTATGCAAATCTAGGCAACGAACAAGGCAAGGCCTATGTAAATCTAGGCAACGAACAAGGCAAGGCCTATGCTATGGCCTAAGCTCTCTGAATCTACAATGCCATAGCATAGGCGCCGCCTATGCTCAACTAGGCTTTGCAAAAGGCACCGCCTATGCTAAGCATAGGCAAAGCATTAGGCGCCGCCTATGCTTACTTTTTGGTCTCCTAATCCGATTTTAAATGGGTCAAACCCGACCCAAGCCTTGTCCTATAAAGAAAACTTCAACATTAGAACAAAACATACTTATTTGCTCAACCTAGGCGCCGCCTTTACTCTCCAAATCTCTCAAAATTTTTCTTTTTGCTCTTCAGGTTTGCTCAACCTAGGCGCCTCCTTTACCATCATCACGAGTCTATGTTGGAGGTTGAATTGTTTCTAGAAGTGATTAGAAAACTACTCTTTGTTAATATTTGTTGTGCCTGTCTTGATGAATATTTTGTGCTGTTACTGTGAAACCCTAAGTAGATGTTTATATGGACATGATATATTGTCCGAGGACGAACAAAGCTTTAAGTGTGGGGTGTTGATGTTAGGCGTATTTACACGCCTAAAGAACCTTAATTTACCCATATTTTAGCTAAGTTTTAAAGGACAAAGTATATAATTCCTGCACTTTTTGTCCTTTTTCCTGTAAGTGAGCTAACCAACGTGATTAGCAAGTTTTCAGGAATAAATGATGAAGATTTCAGCATTTTATGGACTGTTGGACGCCAAAGAAAACTTCACGTAAGAAGGAAGGCAGCTTCTGGAAGCTTGTGGACTGAAAGTGATGCTTGGAGAACTTGTCCCGGGCAAAAACAATATTTCTAAAGACTTGGGAGATCAGCAGTAACTTAGTAGGATTAAGACAAGTATGCAGTAACCCAGTAGGACTAGGACAAGGATAAAAACCCTATTTCAGTAGGACTAGGACAAGGATGTTATAAAACCCTATTTGCTGAATTTTTCAGCAAGCTTTTTATTATTCTCACCCGAAGCTACCCCTTTGTCACGACAACGGTGCTTACAATCACAAGTGACCATAAGCTAATCCATGAACTGCTACCTGCTATGAGCACTGAGCAATACTGTACTATTAAACATGAGTGGAAGATACACTGATTAGGAACTGTATAACTGACTACTGGAATACGAAGCAAAGCATGTCTAAAATATCTGATAAAATACTAAAACCCTAACTGTCTATCTGAAATAACTGTTAATACTTAAATAACTGTCTAACTATGTAATCGATTATCTGAAAGACTCTAAACATCATGAGGAGTTGATGGGAAAACCCCCTATCTAACTCCAACTGACTGAACATGAAGAAGTACTAAAATGATTAAAATAAAAAAATCTTGTCCTCGATAGATGGGGACTCACCACTACTACTGCTGAGTAACGCTGAGCTACCTAAGAACGGTCAGGAATATAAGCGTCCAAACCTATGTTATAAGATAACATAGCGCAAAGAAAAGTTTAAAGTCAGTACTTTGAATATACTAGTATATGAGATGAGGACTGGCTAGATTGCATGAGATAACTGATTATGAATACATGGACATATAATATCTGAGAATGCAAGACCATACATAAACATGTATTGAAATAATTTGTATAACTGAATGATTAATATCTGAATAACTGAATAATTGTATACTTGGTCATGCAAACCTGAACTGAAATACTCTGAATATTGAAAGAGACTATGAAAGGTATCATTTAAACGACATGCCCCAATTTAAGCTAATTAGGGTCCAACCTGTAACCCCAGTTGGAAGGGTGTTAGTACCATGCCATGGGTACTAATACTGGCTATGTGGATCCACTAAACTGGTGTCCCAAAGGACTAAGGAGTCACCCTCTACTGACTGGTACTCTTATAAGATATGTGTCAACCCTAAACTGGCAGGTGGACATCTCAAACCTATGCTGGCTATGTAGTTTTGTAACTCAGGGATTACTACTAAGGATCACACCCTTTACTAGGAGGTGATCTCCCATCCCTGGATTCGCTCGGTGCTAAATCCTACTCCCAATTGAACTGATACTGATACTGAATTGAACTATGTTTAACTGGACATTATTTCTGATAGTGCTCTTCATGATTATATCAACTGAGAAAATAATAATATCCATGGTTTAACTGATTCATTACTTGAAAATTATAAAATTATGTAAAACACATAGGTATCGGGTGTTCATAACCCACCAACATTGAATGACAATAAATTACGGTAACAAGCTTTTAAAACTATAATATGGGATCATGTTTCAAAGACCCAAAATATGGACATTTCATTGAACACGTGAGAATCATAAAATTAAACATGGGAATGTCTTACAACATTGGAAAACATCATGGTTATGTGACTAAGATCATAACTTGATAATATAACATGAAATTCACTTGAATATAACATGGGAGATTGAAACTTCAAGCATGGGTTAACCTAGTTTTCATGGAATCATTCTTGAATATGAATTGAGTCAAACTACTAAGGAAAAACATTAATTTAGTCCATCTTTAACATACAAAACTTCAAAATAAGAGAAAAATCCATTCTTTACTTGAAAAAAGGATTTTTGGGCTCCATGGGTGAAAAAGTCCCATGGATGAACATCTCATATACCTTAAGCTTCTTGATTTGTGAAAGAAACTCTATTCTTGATGATTTATTAAAGATTCTTGAACTTGGAAAACTTGGATTCTTTATTTCTTTGGGAAAAAGTATTTGAATTGGTTCTTGGGGAATCATGAGGGTTTCTTGAGAGTGATTTTGAAAAGAAGGGGCAAATAATGCCCCTATGGATGCCCCAAGTCGTGTTATGGATGATTTGGGTTGAGGGGGAAAAGACCCAATTTCCCCTTGATTAATTAAATTGAAAACTAGATGCAATAATGTCACTGTGATGCGACTTATTATGGTAGAAGAAATCCTTTACTACGATGTGGGCAACATCATGTCGGGACTAGTGCTGCGACGCGGGCTTATCACGACAACTAATTGTTTCTGTGTTCCAAACATGCCCCAAACCTCATCCGAAAAATCTGAACCTTTACCAAGACATACTTTTAACCTCCCTAAATATAAATCAACATAAAACCCAACATTTCGGGAATAGAAAGGCCAAACAAAAAATCCATAATGTTTTGGGGTCTTGAAAATGACTAAGTCTCCAACACTTAGTGAAATTTTCATTTTCAAGCCTTGGACCCCTTATGGATGCAACTACAGCTGAATCGATCTAAGATTATTACTGGATATTACAAGTACTAATCTTGTTTGTTTATTTTGTAGGTATAAGGCGATATAAGGAAGTATGTCTTTGATAGCCTCAGATAATTGTGACTACGATATCAATTACTATGATTGTGGTGAAGATTGTTATGGCTATGAAGAAGAGGGAGATTATGGAGGCCATGATCAAGAGATAGATGAGAATGAGGTCTACTATTTTGAAGGAGAAAGTTAGATAAATGATAACCCTAATTCTTATAGAGAGTATTGAGATGATAAAGAGCTTTGTGATGGTTCTTATAAAGAAGATGGAGTATGTGAGGAGTATTATACTTCCCACTCCGAGTATCAAGGCAGTGTAAAGTATAACCTTCTCTTTTATACACTTTCTAAGAGTTATAGTGAGAGTGCACATATGGAGTATGAAGATTCATATTTCTCACCTTGTAGTACTTCTTATCAAAGTTGAAGTGGTTTGAATGATTATACTAACTATAGTTGAGGCTACTCCATGGTACCAAATGAATGTGCATCTCCAAAGCCTAGGGGTACTACAACATGTTCTTCTTATTGTAGTGCCTAAACTTATGGAAGAGGAAACCAAGGTAGAAATGGATGGTATAGTAGGAGTCATTGTCTTCCTACTCTATATATATTTAAAGGATAATGGGATCGCAAATTTTACCTTGATTGAGAATGGAAATGTGAAAGAATCTTCGACGATTACATTATGATTGGAACCGAACAAGCTACATATGCCCTTAAGTACATGCAAGGTCCCACCCTAGAATTGTATAAACTTGAAAAGAGTCCTACTCAAACATGGGGTTCCTT
Organism: Capsicum pubescens; assembly: GCA_030864215.1. Taxonomy (NCBI): domain Eukaryota; kingdom Viridiplantae; phylum Streptophyta; class Magnoliopsida; order Solanales; family Solanaceae; genus Capsicum; species Capsicum pubescens. The sequence goes on from CM061544.1 coordinate 263,382,011, forward strand.
GAAAGAGTTCTTAAGTTCAATTTATATACCAATGGGTTACGCAAAGCTTTATAATATTGATCCAAAAAGACAAATTTATTCAAGATAGGTAGAGATTTGTGGAGTTTCGAGATGTGTTCTTATTTTTGATGATTTATTTCATGCAAAATACATAACTCCTCTTATGGTTGATTATCTAGGGATGCCTCAAGAGTCCAAGCATTCCACATAAGTCTTGGAAGACTATAGAGTCTTCGAGAGCATATCGGTTTCCTTCACTCATGATGGGTACTATGAGGAGGTATGGTGTGACATAATCCCCTTGGAACGTGGACACTTATGCTTAGGTGTTGATTGGTTTGCAAAACATAATATTCTAAATATGCAAAGATAGCCTAAGATTGCAAAAAACCAATGGGGAAATCATATCTTTCAACCTATCCTTACCAAATCTTAAAGTGATGTGGTCACTTACACCAAGATGAATAAAAATGAAAGACAAAAGATTGGAGAGCATAAGAGAGTGCAAGGTGGCAACCTAAGAGAGGAAAAAAGAGATGTTGTTAGGAGTGAAGTGAGGGGGTTGCCACCAAACCGAGCTAACATTATTTTTTCTTCTATTTATAAGGACATACGTGTAGGTACCAACATGGAAAGTGGAGGAGAACAAGTTCCAAAAGAGAAGATTTCCTTTGAAGATTTGATAAGGGTAATCTTAGATGCTTCCGAAGCTTGTAGAGGACCTTAACACCAAGTTAATGAATAAAATTCACAAGAACCTCAAGGTAAAATAGCTAAATCTTACACTTTAGTGCATGTGAATGATGATTGTGTGGCTAGTATCCCATTGAGTATGAGTAGTAGCTTACCTATATGTGAGTCTAATAATTTTTTTACCCCTTGAAGATGATGTACATATTGTGAGTATGGATACAATAGTTGATCCTATTATTGACCGAATTGACTCTTCTTATAAGATCAATTTATGTCTACCTAGTGTTAAAGCCATTGTGTTGAATGATAGTATATTGTCTTATAAAAATTGTGTTGACCAACTTGTATGAGAAACTAGTACACTACTTGAGGATGTTTGTGATGTGATTAATGAACCTCAAGTGAGTGAAGAAATTGAAAATGTTGGTCGAGAAGATAGGAGAGACCCTTTGAGCATGCCTTTTAATGAAGATCCTACTGGTTGTCTTGCTCATAGGGATGATTATGTGTTTGAAACTTATTTAGAACTTGATAGTTTTTTTGTAGGGAGTGAACTTGCATGTTCTAAATCTTCTTCTAGGATAGACCCTTCTCTCTTTAAGTATAATATCACGTTCAAAGATGGTACAATCACTCCTAGTGAACCTAGTGGTGAGTATGATGTTGAAGGTATAGCTTATATTGAAGGCTATATCCTAAATACCAACCCACTATGGTGTGACAACATTCCTCCTAAAGATGGAAATCTCTTTTTGGAAGATAAGAGTACTCTTAAGGGAAAAAATGTGAAGTCTTGGAAAGGGATGATCAATTGGGTTATGATAAATCTGATTTACTTGAATATTTGAGAAACCCATTTAGCGATTGTTCCTATAAAAATGCTTGTGGTTGTGATCCTTTGTATGACACCCCACCTATGTTTGATGACTATGAGTATGAATTGCTTCCTTCTTGTGAAGACTTAAGTAATAATCCCTTTGTGTGCTACTATTGTTGAGATTACTCATGGTGAATATCTTGAATCTAATAGTGTGTACCTACATGAGGACACCTTAGTTAAAGTTGACTTGAGTGATACCTTTCTCTACTCCCTATTTGCTTTTGACGATGCTTATGTGTAATACACCAAGAATATACCCTGGGTGTAATACAGTGCTTACAGTCCCGAAGGACCACAAGCTAACCCATGAGTTGGTACCTTCTATGAGCACTAGATAACATGATCATGAATACGGAAGAATACTGACATGCCATAAGGTTTTAATAACTGAATTCAAAATTGAAATATGAGTCTATAGAAATAACTGACAGAATCTGATAAAATACTGATAAACTTGATAACTAACTGTAATGTCTGAACACTAAATAACTGACTCTAATGTATGATAAGCCTCTAAGTCTAAATGACTGTGAGTTGATGGGACAGGCCCCAACTAACTCCAACTAACTACTAAACTGAGACATGAAATAAAGTAAGCCTGTCCTCAAAGTATGAGGACTCACCACTGCTACTGTTGAGGATTTAATAAGTCTAATCGCGAGTCGGGAATTGAGCATCAGAACCTATGATATAATACATCATAGCACAAAAGAAAAAGTATGCGATCAGTACTTTGAATGTACTGGTATGCTAAATTAGGTAGGCTGATATGCATGGTTTCATGAACAAAACTAATAATTAACTAAATATGCATGTAACATATAGAGTACTGAATAGAGAGCATAAAATCTGTAGGTACTGAGAATGTGGAAATCTGTAAATACTGAGTATGCATAAAAATCCATAAATACTGAAGATACGTGAAAATCTGTAGATACTGAGGATGCATGACCAAACATGTAACATGAACTGAGTAGAATCTGTAAACTGATATACTGAAATAATTGAAATCTGTATGCTTTGGTCAAACAACACTAAGACTGAATAACTGAACTGGGACTGTAACTTAGATTGTATCTGACACTGTGGGAGGTATCATCTAACCGACATTCCCTAATTTGAGCTAATCGGGGTCCAACTTGTAACCCCAGTTGGAAGGGTGTTAATACCGTTCTGTGGGTACTAACGCTGGCTGTGTGGATAAACTAAACTGATATAATGTCCAAAGGACTAAGGGAGTCAAGCCTGAACTGACGGGTGACCCCTGCGAGATAGTCAAGCCTAATCTGATGGGTCACTTCTCATATCCTACGTTGGCTATGTAGTTATAGAGTATAGGGATGGATACTAATGAATCTTCCTATTTGACGTAGAAGCTTCCATCCCTACACTCGCTCAGTGCTAAATCCTACTCCCAACTAAAAGACACTCACATACTAAATTGTTCTAAGTTTAACTGACTGATATTTGACTATTCTGATAATGCTCATAGTATGTTTTGAAAACTATTCTGTAATGTACTGAGACTAGACTACATAGAAAACTATGTCTTTCAGGCATTCAATACCCCCAGGACTCAAAAACAACAGTGGTAAAATGACACTAAAGCTTGGGGGACAAAGCATGAAGGCTTTTATTAAATCAATTACTCTTGTAGGCGTTTTATCAAACACTTGTAGTTCATGGTTTAAAACAATCATAGAAATGTCATGGAACTTATAGAAATAACATAAATACGACATAATAGTATTAAATCATGGTTAAATTCAATAAATAATACTATTAAAACATGGAGGATTGAATAACAACAATAATTTCATTGAATCATGGTATAAAATCAATAGTACATGGAGAATCATGGGTGAAATCATAATTTAAAATCAATAAACTTGCAAAGATAAAAAATTAATAATTTAAATAGGATACTTGGACTCCATGTATGAAAGGAATCCATGGATAAACATCTAACATACCTGGGATAAGGAATTTAGGAGGATTGATGGAGAGTTCTTGAGATTTGGCCTTGAATTTGAGAGTTAGGGTTCTTGTTCTTGAAGAGAGTTGATTTTAATTTGAGAGAATAATGCAAAAGTGAGAAAATAATGCTCTCTTAGGGTTAAATCCCGTGTTTAGGTGGATTTGGGGCCATGGAAAAAGACCAAACGACCCCTATAATTTAAAATCGCAAAACTGGAAAAATTCTCAATTTTCACCCTTGGTGCGATGCGCCACTATCGGGCCAAGCACTGGAAAAGGGACAATTGGGAAAATGCATGGTGGCGTGACGCAGAGTAATCGTGTTTCCACCTTGTTTGTGACCTGGAAGCTCACCGTAATGCGATGGAATCGCGGAGAGACACTGGAAACTGCCAAATGTCAATTTAGCCTTTGGTGCAATGCACCAATATCTCTCACCTTCACTAGAAATTGCCAGTCATCATTTAGACTGGCTCCGCGATGTGCTAAGGGTTAAAATGACAGTGTTTAACGACTGAAACTTAAAATTGCCATAACTTCTTACCCGGTTATCAAATTTGGGCGAATTTTATATCATTGGAAAGATATTTGAATTTCCTACGCAATGGTAGGTTTTAAACTGAAAAGTGATGAGTATTTCAAAAATTTAATATATGAATACTCATGTATTGGGACTTAGATTATGCTAGGGAAATATGGGGTATTACAATATCTCCTCCTTGGGATCATTCGTCCTCGAATGAGACTGGTTAAGCTGAGGAAAACTGATGGACTAAGATTACACACTGAACATACATATCTAATGCATGAAATGTATGACTAAACTTATTTTTAAATTCATGACTGACATGAACATGATGTGCAATTAAAACTGAGCATGATAGAGAGAAATCTTAAGAAGATTAGTACCTTAAACTGAATCTGAATTTGCAAAGAAAAGATGAGGGTACTTGGTCCACATTCTACTTTTGCTTCCCAAGTGGCTCCCTAACCAGACTGATTTCACCAAAGAACTTTTACTAGTGAAACCTTTTTGTTCCTTAGTCTACGAACTTGATGATCAAGAATTTCGACTGGAACTTCCTCATATGTAAGACTGTTCTGAACATCTGTACTTTATAAGGGAACAACTACAGATGGATCACTAATACACTTGTTCAACAATGAGACATGGAACACTGGGTGTACTAAAGCTAGATCTGAAGGCAATTTAAGTTCATAAGCTACCTTTCCGAAACGACTGAGAATTCTGAAGGGACCGACATATCGGGGACTGAGTTTCCCTTTCTTGCTGAATATCTTCACTCCCTTTATGGGAGAGATTTTCAAGTACAAAAAATCACCAACCTCAAACTCGAAATCCTTTCTCCTCATATCAACATACGATTTCTATTAGCTCTAGGTAACCCTAAGCCTTGCTCTGATCAACTGAACCTTTTCTAACACATCAAACACCAAGTCAGGCCCTACTACTGCGGCCTCACTTACTTCAAATCAACCAATTAGATATCTACATATCCTACCATAGAGATCCTGAAATAGAGCCATACAGATACTGGAATATAGTTGTTATTATATGCAAATTCAATCAAAGGCAAGTAGGTATCCCAACTACCATTGAAATCAACTATGCATGCTCTCAGCATATTTTCTAGAGGCTGAATGGTCTCAGCAACTGGTATGTAGCCAACTAAGAACTATGACTATATATCACCCTCATGGCATCTATTACCATTTGAACCATATCAAAGAATTCCTGTGGATCTTCTTAAGACTTAGATCCCGTGAAAGAAAAAGGATTCATTCGGGTGAAGTCTTGAATTTTGTTTGCAGAAGTATTGACTACTGGGTTGGCCAGAAAAGTAGTTGGCCATTCATTCTATGCTGCTACGGAATTTCCTAGAGTGGCGAACACATCTCTGAATTATGCGTGAGAGACATGCTCGTCCAGAGGATCTTCTTGGACGGGCTGAGGTGCTGGCTGGTTTCCTACGTCTCTTCTGTTATTCTTTTTGGGAGGCATGTTCTTTAAACAAAAAGAATAAATGGATTAGATAGAGAGTTTAACATGAGCTCATGCTCACTCGCACGACATGAATGCTAAAAGAAGGGAAACTTTTCCTAAACTCCTTGTAGCCTCTCGTCCATAAGTGTGGCATGCTACACACCCATGCACAAGACTCTACTTGATGTGGATTTCTGACTTTATAGGACACTTTAAAACCTTAGGCTTTGATACCAAGTTTGTAACACCCCGAGAGCACACCCTAGGCGTTATATGGTGCTTACAATCTCGAGGGACCACAAGTTAACCCATGATCTGGTACCTGCTGTGAGCACTAGATAATATGATCATAAATACGGAAGAATACTGACATTCTATATGGTTTTCAATAAATGATTAAAAACTAAAATATAAGACTATACAAATAACTGACTGAATCTGCTAAAATACTGATAAACTGGATAACTAACTGTAATGTATGAATACTGAATAATTGACTCTAATGTCTGATAAGCCAAACCGTGAGTTGATGGGACAGGCCCCAACTAACTCAAACTAACCACTAAATTGAGACATGAAATAGAGTAAGCCTGTCCTCGAAGTATGAGGACTCACCATTGCTACTGCTGAGGATATGATAAGTCTAATCACGAGCTAGGAAATAAGCATCAGAACCTATGATATAATACATCATAGCGCAAAAGAAAAAGTATGCGATCAGTACTTTGAATGTATTGGTACGCTAAATGAGGTAGGATGATATGCATGGTTTCATAAACAAAACTAATAGTAAACTAAATATGCATGTAAAGCATGGAGTACTGAATAAAGAGCTTGAAATCTGTAGGTATTGGGAATATGTGGAAATTTATATATACTGAGTATGCATAAAAACCCATAAATACTGAAGATACATGGAAATCAGTAGATACTGAGGATGCATGACCAAGCATATAACATGAACTGAGTAGAATCTGTAAACTGAAATAACTGAAATCTGTATGTTTTGGTCAAACAACACTAAGACTGAATAACTAAATTGGGACTGTATCTGAGACTGTGGGAGGTATCATCTAACCGACATTCCCTAATTTGAGCTAATCAGGGTCCAACCTGTAACCCCAGTTGTAAAAGTGTCAATACCGAACCACGGGTACTAACGCTGGCTGTGTGGATCCACTAAACTGATATAATGTCCAAAGGACTAAGGGTGTCAAGCCTGAACTGATAGGTGACTCCTGCGAGATAGTCAAGCCTAATATGATGGGTGACTTCTCATATCCTACACTGGCTACGTAGTTATAGAGTACAGGGACTGCTACTAGCGACTCTGCCTATCTGACGGGGAAGCCACCATCCCTACACTCGCTCGGTGCTAAATCCTACTCCTAACTGAAAGACACTGAACTACTAAACTGTTTTGAGTTTAAATGACTGATATTTGACTATTCTGATAATGCTTATAGTATGTTCTAAAGACTATTCTATAATGCACAGAGACTAGACTACATAAACAACTATGGTTTTTGGGTATTCAATACCCCCAGGTCTTAAAAACAACTATGGTAAAATGAAACTAAAGTTTGGGGGACAAAGCATGGAGGCTTTTATTAAATCAATCACTCTTGTAGGCATTTTATCAAACACTTGTAGTTCATGGTTTAAAACAATCATAGAAATGTCACGAAACTTATAGAAATAGCATGAATTCGACATAATAGTATTAAACATGGTTAAATTTAATAAATAATAATATTAAAATAAGAAGGATTGAATAACAACAAAAATTTCATTGAAACATGGTATAAAATCAATAGTACATGGAGATTCATGGTGAAATCATAATTTAAAATCAATTAACTTGCAAAGATAAAAATTTTATAATTTAAATAGGATACCTGGACTCCATGGAATAAAGGAATCCATGGATGAACATCTAACATACATGGGATAATGAATTTAGGAGGATTGATGGAGAGTTCTTGAGATTTGGCCTTGAATTTGAGAGTTAGGGTTCTTGTTCTTGAAGAGAGTTAATTTTAATTTGAGAGAATAATGCAAAAGTAAGCAAATAATGCTCTCTTAGGGTTAAATCCCGTGTTTAGGTGGATTGGGGCCATGGAAAAAGACTAAACTGCCCCTGTAATTTAAAATTGCAAAACTTGAAGAATTCTCAATTTTCATCCTTGGCGCGGCATCACTATCGTGCTAAGCCACTGGAAAAGGGACAATTGGGAAAATACATGGTGGCGCGATGTGGCGTAATCACGTTGCCACCTTGTTTGTGACCTAGAAGCTCACCGCGATGCTGTGGAATCGCGGAGAGACACTGAAAACTGCCAAATGCTAATTTGGCCTTTGGCGCGACGCACCAAGATCGCGCACCTTTACTGGAAATTACCAATTGTCATTTTGACTGGATCCACGATGTGCTAAGGGTTAAAATGACGGTGTTTAACGACTGAAACTTAAAATCACCATAACTTCGTATCCGGTTATCTGATTTGGGTGAATTTTATATCATTGAAAAATTAATTGAATTTCCTACGCAATGGCAAATTCTAAACTGAAAATTAATGAGTATTTCAAAAATTTTATATATGAATACTCATTTATTGGGACTTAAATTATGCTAGGGAAATACGGGGTATTACAATATCTCCCTCTTGGGATCATTCGTCCTCGAATGAGACTAGTTAAGCTGAGGAAAACTGATGGACTGAGCTTACACACTGAACATGCATATCTGATACATGGAATGCATGACTGAACTGATTTGTAAATGCATGAATGACATCAACATGATGTACAATTGATACTGAGCATAAATGAGAGAAATCTTAAGAAGTTTAATACCTTAAACCGAATCTGAATTCACGGAGAATAGATGAGGATACTTGGTACGCTTATCTACTTTTGCTTCCCAAGTGGCTCTCTCAACGGACTAATTCCGCCAAAGAACTTTGACTAGTGGAACCTCTTTTTCCCTTAGTCTACGAACTTGATGATCAAGAATTTCGGCTGGAACATTCTCATAAGAAAGACTATTCTGAACATCTACACTTTCTAAGGGAGCAACTATAGCTGGATTACTAATACTCTTTTTCAACAATGAGACATAACACACTGGGTGTACTGAAGCTAGATCTGAAGGCAACTCAAGCTCGTAAAGCAACCTTTCCAAAACAACTGAGAATTCTGAAGGGACCAACATATTGGGGACTGAGTTTCCCTTTCTTGTCGAATCTATTCACTCCTTTCATGGGAGAGATTTTCAAGTACAATAAATCACTAACCTCAAACTCGAGATCCTTTCTCCTCATATCAGCATATGATTTTTGTTGGCTCTGGGCATCCTTAAGCCTTCCTCTGATAAACTGAACCTTCTCTAACGCATCAAACACCAAGTCAGGCCCTACTACTGCGGCTTTACCTACTTCAAACCAACCAACTTGAGATCTACATCTCCTACCATAGAGAGCCTTAAATGGATCTATACCTATACTAGAATGATAGCTGTTATTATATACGAAATCAGTCAAAGTCAAGTGGTCATCCTAACTACCTTTAAAATCAACTACGCCTGCTCTCAACATATCTTCTAGAGTCTGAATGGTCCGTTCTGCTTGACCATCTGTCTGAGGGTGGAAGCTATACTGAGGTCGACTTGGGTACCAAGACCTTTTTGAATGCTTTTCAGAAGTGAGAGGTAAACTGGGTACCTCTATCTGAGATGATAGATAAGACAACACCGTGCAACCTGACAAACTCTTTGAGATAGAGTTTGGCATAGTCCTTGGCTGAATAAGAGGTATGGACTAGCAAAAAATGAGCTGATTTGGTCATCCTGTCTATTATAACTCAAATAGAATCATGCTGATGACGGGTACGAGGTAAACCTGCCATAAACTGAACTCCTGCATGGACCCACTAGGCTTTTGGTGCTCAATCTTTAACTGCTGACACGTAGAGCACTTAGCTACAAACTCTGCGATATCTCTCTTTATCCATCTCCACCCAATATATCTTGCGTAAATCGCGGTACATCTTGATGGACCCTGGATGAATAGAGTAACACGCACCATGTGCTTCAGCAGGAATTCATTGCCTCTAATAATCTACACCATGCACACACAATCTACCCTGACAACGCAACACACCATCTCTTCCTTGGGAGAAAACATCCACTTTCTGATCTTTGATCGATTCTTTCAACTTAACTAGACTGGGATCTCTATCCCGCTTTTTGTTCACCTCAGAAACTAGAGATGATTCAGTGCTAATCTGCACCCACACACTACCCTTTGCTGAGTCGACTAAGTAGACACCTAGTCGGGCAAGCTGATGAACTTCCTGAGCTAACTTCTTCTTACCATCCTTAACATAAGAAACACTACCCATAGACGTTCTACTGAGAGCATCATCCACTATATTGTCCTTGCTCAGATGATACAAAATACTTATGTCATAATCTTTTAACAACTCTAATCATCTTCTCTGATGCAGATTCAAATATTTCTGAGATAACACATACTACAGGCTCTTATGGTCAGTGAACACATCTACGTACACCCCATACAAGTAATACCTCCAAATTTTTAAGGTAAAAACTACAAATGCTAGCTCCAGATCATGAGTCGGATAATTCTTCTCATGGGGTTTAAGTTGTCTGGAGGCATAGGATATAACCTTACCTCTCTGTATGAGGACATAACCCAAACCTACTCTGGATACATCACAGTACATAACAAACCCATCTGAACCATCTGGTAGAGTCAAAACTGGGGCTGAGGTGAGTCAAGTCTTTAACACCTGAAAACTCTTCTCACTAGAATCTGACCACTGAAACTTAACTTTCTTCTGTATTAATCTGGACATGGGGGATGCAATATAAGAAAATCCTTCAAAAAATCGATGGTAATAGCCAGCCAAACCCAAGAAACTCTTGATGTTTGACGGAGAAATGGGTCTGGGCTAATTTCTCACCGCCTCGCTCTTTTGAGGATCAACCCTAATGCCATCACCAGAAATAATATGGCCAAATAAAGCTACTTATCTTAGCTAGAATTCACACTTATTAAATTTAGTAAATAACTGGTGAGCTCTAAGAGTCTATAACACTATTCTGAGATAGTTTGCATGATCACTTTCGCTATGAGAGTAAACATGGTTGTCATCAATGAAGACTATCATGAATATGCCCAAGTACTGCTTGAACACTCGATTTATCAAGTCCATGAAGGCTGCTGGGGAATTCATGAGACCAAAGAACATGACTTCAAATTTCAAATAACCCTATTGAGTTCGAAAAGCTATTTTCGAAATGTCACATTCCTTGACTCTAAGCTGATGATAGCCTGATCTGAGGTCTATCTTTGAAAAGTAACTGGCACCCTGAAGTTGGTCAAACAAGTCATCGATTCTAGGAAGTGGATATCTATTCTTGACTATGACTTTGTTCATCTGACAGTATTCTATGCATATTCTGAGAGAATCGTGTTTCTTACGCATGAATAGAACATGTGCGTCCTACGGGGAGATGTTGGGTCTGATGAATCCTTTATTTAGGAGATCCTTTAACTATTTTTTTAACTCCTTGAGTTCTGCTAGAGCCATTCTGTATGGAGGAATAGATAAGGGTTGAGTGTCTGGGAAAAGGTCTATTCTAAAGTTAATTTTCCTTTCCGAAGGAACTTTGGGAAGATCTTCAGGGAACACATCTAGAAATTCCCTCATTACAGAAACTGACTCAAGAGTTAGAGTTTCTGAATTTGAGTCTTTGACTCTAACAAGATGGTAAATGCATCCCTTCGATATCATTTTTCTCGCTCTAAGGTATGAAATCAATTGACCTCTAAGAGTTATGGTACTACCCCTTCATTCAAGGACTGGTTCATTTGGGAACTGAAAATAAACTATTCTGTTTCTATAATCAACTGAGGCATAGAATGAGTAAAGCCAATCCATGCTGAGAATGATGTCAAAATCCATCATCTCTAACTCCATGAGATCAACTGAAGTAACTTTCAGAGATATTGTTACCGGATAGTTCCTATATACCTGTCTGGCTATAATGGAAACACCTACTGGGGTAGACACTGAAAAGGGCTCTGCTAGAGTTTCGGGACTGACTTCAAAATTGACAGCTATATATAGAGTTACAAAAGAAAGACAAGCTCTAGGGTCTGGTTAAGCATAAATATGTAAGTAAAAGACCTGCAACGTACCAGTAACTACGTCAGGAGAATTTTCCTAATCTTGGCGGGACTGAAGAGCATATAATTTGTTCGGACACTGACCACTGGTAGCACTGGAAGCAACACCCTTCTGAGTTGGGCGACCGAATGGTACTGATGATTGATTGGACTGTCCCTGTTGGTGCAAATCCCTACCTTTCAGAGAAGTTACTCGACACTTCCGAATCCGATAGCCTAGCTTGCCACACCTGAAGCACACATCACTACCCGCTCTACACTCACCCTAATGGTGTCTGCTATATGTCTGACACAGAAGATTCATACGGACACTGCTAACACTGCCTCAGGACTTAGAGCCTGGTGATCTATCCTTATTATCATTTCTAAATTTATGTACTGGGGAACTAGATTAAGAGGGTGTTGATATTGAAGACCACTGATGAAACTGAGAACTGTTACCACCTACTGACCTTGGCTAACTAAAATTAAAACTACCCATCCTATCCCTCTTGTTTCCTCTCCCTCTCTTTAATCTACTGCTCCTCTAGTTATTGAGCATGGACCATCTGCCTAGATAAGTCCATCTCACTAATCAGCATTATGGTTTGACACTCCTTGACCACACTATCTGATATACCAGACACAAACTTACTCATCTTGGACCTGTTATCATCTACCATATGAGGAAAATATCTATCTAACTAAGTAAACTTGAGGGAATACTCCCTCACGCTCATACAACCTAACCTCAAGTTAAAAAACTCTAACACCTTGGCCTCTCTCTACTCCAATGGGAAGAATCTATCTAAGAAAGCTGTGGCAAACTCTTCCCATTCTACAGGACCTACATCAACACCCCTATCTACCTTCTACTACTTAAACTAAGTATGGGTAATTTACTGCAACTGGTATGTAGCCAACTCAGCACTCTGAATAGATATCACCCTTATGGCATCTGTTATCATTTGAACCATATCAAAGAATTCCTGTGGATCCTCTTTAGACTTGGATCCCATGAAAGAAAGAGGGTTCATTCGGGTGAAGTCTTGAATTTTAGTTGCAGTAGTATTGGCCACTAGGTTGGCCAAAAAAGTAGTTGGACGTTCATTTTGTGCTGCTACGGAATTTCCTAGAGTGGTGAACGCATCTCTAAATTATGTGTGAGAGACATGCTCGTCTAGAGGATCTGCCTGGACGAGCTGAGGTGTTGGCTGGTTTCCTGCTTCTCTTCTGTTATTCTTTTTGGAAGGCATATTCTTTAAACAAAAGGAACAAATGGATTAGACTGAGAGTTTAACATGAGCTCATGCTCACTCGCCCGACATAAATACTAAAAGAAGGGAAACTTTTCCTAAGCGCCTTGTAGCCTCTCATCCATAAGTGTGGCACGCTACACATCCATACACAAGACTCTACTTGACGCGACTTTATGACTTCCTAGGACACTTGTAAACCTTAGGCTCTGATACCAAGTTTGTAACTCCTCGAGAGCACACCCTGGACGTCACACGGTGCCTATAGTCCTGAGGGACCACAAGATAACCCATGAGCTGGTACCTGCTGTGAGCATTGGATAATATGATCATAAATACGGAAGAATACTGATATTCTATAAAGTTTTAATAACTGAATTCAAAACTGAAATATAAGTCTATAGAAATAACTGAATGAATCTGATAAAATTCTGATAAACTGGATAACTAACTGTAATGTATGAATACTGAATAATTAACTCTAATGTCTGATAAGCCTCTATGTCTGAAAGACTGTGAGTTGATAGGACAGGCCCCAACTAACTCCAACTAACTACTAAATTGAGACATAAAATAAACCAAGCCTATCCTCGAAGTATGAGGACTCACCACTGCTACTGCTGAGGATATAATAAGTCTAATCACGAGCTAGGAAATAAGTATCAGAACCTATGATATAACACATCATATCAAAAAAGAAAAAGTATGCGATTAGTACTTTGAATGTACTGATATGTTAAATGAGGTAGGATGATATGCATGGTTTCATGAACAGAACTAATAATTAACTAAATATGCTTGTAAAGCATGGAGTACTGAATAGAGAGCTTGAAATCTGAAGGTATTAGGAATATGTGCAAATCTGTAAATACTAAGTATGCATAAAAATCCATAAATACTAAAGATACATGAAAATTTATAGATACTGAGGATGTATGACCAAACATATAACATGAACTGAGTAGAATTTATAAATTGAAATAACTGAAATCTGTATGCTTTGGTCAAACAATACTAAGATTGAATAACTAAATTGGAACGGTAATTGAGACTGTATCTGAGACTGTGGGAGGTATCATCTAACCAACATTCCCTAGTTTGAGCTAATCGGGGTCTAACCTGTAACCCCAGTTGGAAGGGTGTCAATACCGTACCACGGGTACTAACGCTGGCTGTGTGGATACACTAAACTGATATAATGTCCAAAGGACTAAGGGAGTCAAGCCTGAACTGATGGGTGACCCCTGCGAGATAGTCAAGCCTAATCTGACGGGTCACTTCTCATATCCTACGTTGGCTATGTAGTTATAGAGTATAGGGATGGATACTAATGAATCTTCCTATCTGACGTAGAAGCTGCCATCCCTACACTCGCTCAGTGATAAATCCTACTCCCAACTAAAAGACACTGAAATACTAGACTGTTATGAGTTTAACTGACTGATATTTGACTATCCTGATAATGCTCATTGTATGTTCTAAAGACTATTCTGTAATGTACTGAGACTAGACTACATAAAAAACTATGGTTTACGGGTATTCAATACCCCCAGGACTCAAAAACAACAATGGTAAAATGATACTAAAGCTCGGGGGACAAAACATGAAGGCTTTTATTAAATCAATCACTCTTGTAGGAATTTTATCAAACACTTGTAGTGCACAGTTTAAAAAAATCATAGGAATGTCATGAAACTTATAGTAATAGAATGAGATTGACATAATAATATTAAATCATATTTTAATTTAATAAATAATAATATTAAAATATTGAGGATTGAATAACAACAATAATTTCATTGAATCATGGTATAAAATCAATAGTACATGGAGATTCATGTGTGAAATCACAATTTAAAATCAAATAACTTGCAAAGATCAAAATTTTATAATTTAAATAGGATATTTGGACTCCATGGATGAACATCTAACATACCTGGAATAATGAATTTCGGAGGTTTGACGGAGAGTTCTTGAGATTTGGCCTTGAATTTGAGAGTTAAGGTTCTTGTTCTTGAAAAAAGTTGATTTTAATTTGAGAGAATAATGCAAAAGTGAGATAATAATGCTTTTTAAGGGTTAAACCCCGTGTTTAGGTGGATTTGGGTCCATGGAAAAAGTCCAAATGGCCCCTGTAATTTAAAATTACAAAACAGGAAAAATTCTTGATTTCAGCCTTGGCGCGACGCACCACTATCGCACCAAGAAACTGGAAAAGGGACAATTGGAAAAATTCATGGAGGAGCGACGTGGCGTAATAGCATTTCCACCTTGTTTGAGACCTGGAAGATCACCGCGATGCGGTGGAATCGCGGAGAGACACTGGAAACTGCCAAATGCTAATTTAGCCTTTGGCGCGACGCGCCAAGATTACGCACCTTCACTGGAAATTGCCAATCAATATTTAGATTGGATCTGTGACATGCTAAGGGTTAAAGTGATTGTGTTTAATGTCTGAAACTTAAAATCGCTATAACTTCTTTCCCGGTTATCGGATTTAGGCCAATTTTATATCGTTGGAAATCTAATTGAATTTCCTACACAATGGCAGGATCTAAACTGAAATTTAATGAGAATTTGAAAATTTTATATATGAATACTCATGTATTGGGACTTAGATTATGCTAGGGAAATATGGGATATTACAATATCTCCCCCTTTGGATCATTCGTCCTCGAATGAGACTGGTTACGCTGAGGAAAACTGATGGACTGAGCTTACACACTGAACATGCATATCTGATGCATAGAATGCATGACTGAACTGATTTGTAAATGCACGACTGGCATGAACATGATGTGCAATTAAAACTAAGCATGATAGAGAGAAATCTTAAGAAGATTAGTACCTTAAATTGAATCTAAATTTGCAGAGAAAAGATGAGGGTACTTGGTCCACATATCTACTTCTTCTTCCGAAGTGTCTCCCTCAACAGACTAATTTTGCCAAAGAACTTTGACTAGTGGAACCTCTTTGTTCCTTAGTCTACGAACTTGATGATCAAGAATTTCGACTGGAACTTCCTCATAGGTAAGACTGTTCTGAACATCTGTACTTTCTAAGGGAACAACTACAGATGGATCACTAATACACTTGTTCAACAATGAGACATGGAATACTGGGTATACTGAAGCTAGATCTGAAGGCAACTCAAACTCTTAGCTACCTTTCCAAAACGACTGAGAATTCTGAAGGGACCGACATATCGAGGACTGAGTTTCCCTTTCTTGCCGAATCTCTTTACCCCCCTTCATGGGAGAGATTTTCAAGAACACAAAATCACCGAATTCAAACTCGAGATCCTTTCTCCTCACATTAACATATGATTTCTTTCAGCTTTGGGCAACCCTAAGCCTTTCTCTGATCAACTGAACCTTCTATGACACATCAAACACCAAGTCGGGCCCTACTATAGTGGCCTCACCTACTTTAAACTAACCAATTGGAGATCTATATCTCCTACCATAGAAAGACTCAAATGGAGCCATAAAGATACTGGAATGATAGCTATTATTATATGCGATTTCAATCAAAGGCAAGTGGTCATCCCAACTACCTTTAAAATCAACTATGTATACTCTCAGTATATTTTCTAGAGTCTGAATGGTCCGTTCTGCTTGACCATGAGGGTGGAAGGCTGTACTGAGGTGGACTTGGGTACCAAGACCCTTTTGGAATGCTTTCCAGAAGTGAGAGGTAAATTGAGTGCCTCTATCTGAGATTATAGATAAGGGAACACCATGCAAACTGACCATCTCTCTGAGATAGAGTTTGGAATAGTCCTCGGCTGAATAAAAGGTATGGACTGGTAAGAAATGAGCTGATTTGGTCATCCGATCTACGATAACCCAAATAGAATCATGCCGATGATGGGTACGAGGTAAACCTGTCATAAAATATATGTTCACTTCTTCCCATTTCCATGTGGGAATACTGAACTCTTTCATAGACCCACTAGGCTTCTGGTTCTCAATCTTAACCTACTGACACGTAGTGCACTTAGCTACAAACTCTACAATATCTTTCTTCATCTCACTCCACCAATAGATCTCCCATAAATTACGGTACATCTTGGTGGCCCCTGGTTGAATAGAATAACGCACACCATGCGCTTCAGCAAGAATTCATTGCCTCAAATTATCTACACCAGGCATACATAATCTACCCTGACAATGCAACACATTATCTTCCCCTTGGGAGAAAACCTCCACTTTTTGATCTCTGACTGATTCTTTCAACTTAACTAAACCGGGATCTCTATTCTGCTTTTCCTTTACCTCGGAAACTAGAGATGATTCAACATTACTCTATACCCACACACTACCCTCTGCTGAGTCGACTAAGCGGAAACCTAGTCGGGCAAGCTGATGAACTTCCTAAGCTAACTTATTCTTACCATCCTCAACATAAGCAACACTACCCATAGACATTTTACTGAGAGCATCAGCCACTACATTGTCCTTGCTCAGATGATACAGAACACTTATGTCATAATCTTTTAACAACTCTAACCACCTTCTCTGACGCAGATTTAAATCTTTCTAAGAGAACACACTTCCGGATCTTATGGTCGGTGAACACATCTACGTGCACCCCTTACAAGTAATGCCTCTAAATCTTTAAGGCAAATACTACAACTGCTAGCTCTAGATCATGAGTTGGATAATTCTTCTTATGGGTTTTAAGTTATCTGGAGGCATAGGCTATAACCTTACCTCTCTAGATAAGGACACAACCCAAACCTACTATGGATGCATCACATTACACGACAAACCCATATGAACCATCTGGTAGAGTCAAAACTGGGGCTGAGTTGAGTCGAGTCTTCAACTCCTGAAAACTCTTCTCACAGGAATCTGACCACTGAAACTTAAATTTTTTCTGCATCAATCTGGACATGGGGGATGTAATAAATGAAAATACTTCAAAATACTGACGGTAATAGCCATCCAAACCTAAGAAACTTGCTGATGTCTGACGGAGAAATAGGTCTGGGACAGTTTCTCATTGCTTTAGTCTTTTGAGGATCAACCCTTACGCCATCACCAAATATAATATTGCTAAGGAAATCTATTGATATTATCTAGAATTCACACTTACTGAATTTAGCTAACAACTGGTAAGCTCTAATAGTTTGTAACGCTATTCTGAGACGGTCTGCATGATCACTTTCGCTACGGGAGTAAACAAGGATGCCATCAATGAAGACTATGATGAATATGTCCAAGTACTGCTTGAACACTCAGTTCTTCTAGTCCATGAAGGCTACTGGGGCATTTGTGAAACCAAAGGACATGACTAAAAACTCAAAATGACCATACCGAGTTCAGAAAGCTGTTTTCAGAATGTCAGATTCCCTGACTCTAAGCTGATGATAACCTGATCTGAGGTCTATCTTTGAAAAATAGCTGGCACCTTGAAGGTAGTAAAACAATTAATCGATTCTTTGAAGTGGAAATCTGTTCTTGACTGTGACTTTGTTTAACTGACGGTAGTCTATGCACATTCTGAGAGAACCGTCTTTCTTACGCAAGAATAGAACAGGTGAGCCCCACGGGGAGATGCTGGGTCTGATAAATCCCTTATCTAGGATATCCTTTAACTTTTCTTTTAACTCCTTTAGTTTTTCTAGAGCTATTCTGTATGGTGGAATAGATATGGGTTGAGTGTCTGGGAGAAGGTTTATTCCGAAGCCAATTTCCCTTTCAGGAGGAACTCTGGGAAGATCTTTAGGGAACACATCTGGAAAATCCCTCACTACTAAAACTGACTCAAGAATTGGAGTTTCTGAATTTGAGTCTTTGACTAAAATAAGATGGTAAATACACCTCTTCGATATCATCTTTCTTGCTCTAAGGAATGAAATCAAATAACCTCTAAGAGTTATGGTACTACCCATCCATTCAAGGACTAGTTCATTTGGGTACCGAAAATGAACTATTCTATTTCTATAATCAACTAAGGCATAGCATGAGTGAAGCCAATCCATGTCGAGAATGACATCAAAATCCATCATCTCTAACTTCACAAGATCAACTGAAGTAACTTTCTAAGATTTTGTGACCGGATAGTTCCTATATACCTGTTTGGCTACAATGGATACACCTACTGGGGTAGACACTGAAAAGGGCTCTACTTAATTTTTAGGACGGACTCCAAAATTGACGGCTATATATGGAGTTACAAATGAAAGAGAAGATCTAGGGTCTAGTAAAGCATAAACATATAAGTGAAAGACCTGCAACGTACCAGTAACTACGTTAGGATAATTTTCCTAATATTTATGGGATCGACAAAAATATAATCTATTCGGACACTGACCATGGTAACACTGGAGGCGACACCCTACTGTGTTGGGAAATTGCATGGAACTGACGACTGATTGGACTGGCCCTGTTAACGTAAATCCCTACCTTTCTGAGCATATACCCGACACTTCTGAATCCAATGGCCTAGCTTGCCATATCCGAAGCACACATTTATACCCACTCTACACTCACCCTGATGGTGTCTTCCATATTTATAACATAGAGGATTCTTACGGGCACTGCTAACACTGCCTTGGGACTTAGAGCCTGGTTCTCTATCCCTATTAGCATTTCTGATTTTGGGTACTGGGGCACTGGTTGAAAAGGGTGATGGGGATGAAGACCTTTGATTAAATTGAGGACGATTACCACCTTTAGGCCTTGGCTGGCTGAAATTAAAACTACCCATCCTAGCCCTCTTATTTCCTCTTTCCCCCTCCTTAATCTTCTGCTCCTCTATATGTTGAGCATAGATAAACTTACTCATATTGACAAGTCTATCTCACTAATCATCTTTGCGGTCCCGCACTCCTTGACCACACTATCAGATACTCCAGACATAAACTTACTCATCTTGGACTTGTTATCAGCTACCACATGAGTAACATATCTAGCTAACTGAGTAAACTTGAGGGAATACTCCCTCACGCTCATGATACCCTGCCTCAAGTTAATAAACTCTAACACCTTAGCCTCCCACAACTTTAATGGGAAGGATCTGCCTAAAAAAACTGTGGCAAACTCTTCCCATTCTACAGGCCCTGCATCAATACCCCTATCTACCTCTCACTGCTTAAACCAAGTATAGGCTACATCCTGTAAATAGTATGCATCCAACTCAGCACTCTGACTAGATGTCACCCCCATGGCATCATTTACCTTTTGAACCATATCTAAGAATTCTTGTGGATCCTCTTCAGACTTAGAACCCATAAAAGACGGAGGATTCATTCGGGTGAAGTCCCAAATTCTAGTTGCAGCAGTATTGACTACTGGGTTGGCCAGAACAACAGCTGGCCATTCATTCTGTGCTGCTACTGAATTCACTAGAGTGGTGAATGCAACTCTAAATTCTGCTTGAGATACATTTTTGTCTAGAGGATCTACCTGGATGGGCTGAGGTGCTGGCTGGTTTCTTGCTCCTCTTCTGTTATTCTTTTTGGAAGGCATATTCTACAAATGGAAGGAAGAAATAGATTAGACTGAGAGTTTAACATGAGCTCATGCTCACTCGCACGACATGAATACTGAAAGAAGGGAAACCTTTCCTAAATGCCTTGTATCCTCTCATCCATAAGTGTGGCACTCTGCACACCCTTGCACAAGACTCTACTTAACGCGACTTTTAGACTTTCTAGGACACTTTAAAACCTTAGGCTCTAAAACCACATTTGTAACGCCCCAAGAAAAACCCCTGGGTGTCACACGGTGCTTACAGTCTTGAGGGACCACAAGCTAACCCATGAGCTAGTACCTGCTGTGAGCACTGGATTACATGATCATAAATGTGGTAGAATACTAATATGCCATAAGGTTTTAATAATTGAATTCAAAACTAAAATATGAGTCTGTAGAAATAACTAACTGAATCTGATAAAATACTGATAAACTAGATATAACTAACTGTAATGTCTAAATACTGAATAACTGACTCTAATGTCTTATAAACCTCTAAGTATGAATGACTGTGAGTTGATGAGATAGGCCCCAACTAACTCTAACTAACGACTAAACTGATACATGAAATAAAGTAAGCTTGTCCTCCAAGTATGAAGACTCACCACTGCTACTGCTGAGGATCTAATAAGTCTAATCGCAAGCTGAGAACTGAGCGTCAAAACCTATGATATAATACATCATAGCACAAAAGAAAAAGTATGCGATCAGTACTTTGAATGTACTAGTATTCTAAATGAGGTAGGCTGATATGCATGGTTTCATAAATAGAACTAATAATTAACTGAATATGCATGTAAAGCATGGAGTACTGAATAGAGAGCATGAAATCTGTAGATACTAAAAATATATGCAAATTTGTAAATACTGAGTATCCATGAAAATCCATAAATACTGAAGATATATGAAAATCTATAGGTACTGAGGATGCATGACCTAGCATATATCATGAACTAACTAGAATTTGTAAACTGAAATACTGAAATAACTGATATGCTTTGGTCAAACAACACTAAGATTGAATAACTGAACTGGGACTGTAATTGAGAATATATCTGAGACTGTGGGAGGTATCATCTAATCGACATTCCCTAATTTGAGCTAATCGGGGTCCAACCTATAATCCCAATTGGAAGGGTGTCAATACCGTGCCACGGGTATTAGCACTGGCTATGTGGATTCCACTAAACTGATATAATGTCCAAAGGACTAAGGCTATCAAGCCTGAACTAATGGGTGACCCTTGCGAGATAGTCAAGCTTAATCTGATGGGTGATTTCTCATATCCTACGCTGGCTATGTAGTTATGGAGTATAGGGACTGCTACTAATGAATCTGCCTATCTGAAAGGGAAGCCGCTATTCCTACACTCGGTCGGTGCTAAATCCTGCTTCCAATTGAAAGATACTGAAATACTAGACTCTTCTGAGTTTAACTTAGTGATATTTGACTATTCTGATAAGGCTCATAGTATGTTCTAAAGACTATTCTGTAATGCACTAAGACTAGACTACATAAACAACTATGGTTTTCGGGTATTCAATCCCCCTAGAACTAAAAAACAACAATGGTAAAATGACACTAAAGCTTGAGGGACAAAGCATGAAGGCTTTTATTAAATCAATTACTCATGTAGGCTTTTTATCAAACACTTGTAGTTCATGGTTTAAAACAATCATAGGAATGTCATGGAACTTATAAAAATAGCATGAATTCAACATAATAGTAGCAAATCATGGTTTAATTCATTAAATAATAATATTAAAACCTGGAAGATTGAATAACAACAATAATTTCATTAAATCATGGTATAAAATCAATAGTACATGGAGATTCATGGGTGAAATCAAAATTTAAAATCAATTAACTTGTAAAGATCAAAATTTAATAATTTAAATAGGATACTTGGACTCCATGGATGAAAGAAATCCATGGATGAACATCTAACATACCCGGGATAGTGAATTTAGGAGGATTAATGGAGATTTCTTGAGATTTGGCCTTGAATTTGAGAGTTAGGGTTCTTGTTCTTGAAGAGAGTTGATTTTAATTTTAGAGAATAATGCAAAAGTGAGCAAATAATGCTCTCTTAGGGTTAAATCTCGTGTTTAGGCAGATTTGGGGCCATGGAAAAAGACCAAATGACCCCTGTAATTTAAAATCTCAAACTGAAAAAATTCTCGATTTTCACTCTTGGCGTGACGTGCCACTATCACGCCAAGTCACTGGAAAAGGGAAAATTGGGAAAATTCATGGTGGCGCGATGCGGCGTAATCGTGTTTCCACCTTGTTTGTGACCTGAAAGCTCACCGCGACGCGGTGGAATTGCGGAGAGACAACGAAGTGCCAAGATTGTGCACCTTCACTGGAAAATGCCAATCGTCATTTAGACTGGCTCCGCAATGCTCTAAGGGTTAAAATAACGGTGTTTAACAACTGAAACTTAAAATCGCCATAACTTCTTACCCGATTATCGGATTTGGGCAAATTTTATATCGTTGAAAAGCTAATTGAATTTCCTACGCAATGACAGGATCTAAAATGAAAATTAATGTTTATTTCGAAAATTTTATGTATGAATACTCATATATTAGGACTTAGATTATGCTAGGGAAATATGGGCTATTACATTTTGCTAGCATAGAGAGTTTATCCTTTAGTTTGGGTAAATAATTTGGGCAGAAGGAGTGTTGTCTAGACCCGTGTCTATGGAAACTCTATCCATTGGACCCAGGTGACAAATTTGAATGTGGAGACTTCCACCCACCTAACTTGATACTTTGTCTAGATGACGAGCAAAGTTTGATTGTGGATGTTGGTATACTTTCCTATGATGGAAAGTCTCACTTTAGGATTCATAATCTACTTGATGGACCAACATTGTGGGAGGGAAATATGTCCAACAAAGATGAGAGATTTTTAAAGAAAGAGAGCAATGAAAAGATTCGGGAGAGTTCACCATTGTATGTTTCCATTCTTAACCAAGGTTCCACTACTTGTAGGGCAAGAAGAGAGCCTACTCTTGAAACTAATTTTGATGAATTCCATTTATGTGATACCCTTTTTCAATACTTGAGTGGAAATTATAACCTTCTTCTCCAAGGTGGTATCATTCGTGAGGACCCGAGGGCAAATGTGTCATTGTTTCCTTGGGGTGTTACTTTAAAATTTGCATCCTTTCTTGATACACTTGTGCTTAAATTGTGTGAATTCCAACTTGTGGGTACCAAGTTGATTATTTATTTTTGGAATAGCCCATGGATTCTAAGGGCTTCTTTTCACCTTCATAGGGTTGGACAATTTAAAGTATCTTATGGGGATCTTGGGAGCATACTTACCTTTGTTGATAGAGATAAACAAACTACTAAGGGCATGACTCCATTATTGAATTTCTTTTCTTTGGGAAGTTGTTTGAAAGGAAAAAGTTATATGTGCATAAATATTTTGATCCCATCCTTTTGTGCATTATGTGCTATATCTTTTAAGCCAAATGGCATTCTTATAGATAATAGCACCTTGGATGATGCCTTTATACTTAATTCCTTTCTATACTACCTCTTTGCTAATGATGATATCCATGCTAGTATTGGATTTGTTTTATGTAGAGGTAGGGAACTTGTTGGTTGGTCCACTTGTTTGAATGACAATGCTATATGGGTCTTGTGGACTTCAAAATCAATTGAGGCACCACTCTTGATGTGGTCTCTTAAGGATGTGATGAAGAAATTGTGTCTTATGGCTCCTAAGGTGAAGGTAGCCTTATTGTTTGGATTTAGTGATGCCATTTTGACCTTTGTGGTTTCATTATCACATGGTGATTCCCATAGCCAACTCCTTTATGTGTGTTTTCAATAATTTTTAATGTTTAACACAATAAATCCTTGGTTATATTTTAAGTGTGTGCAACCTTGGCATGATAATATAATTTTTTTTCTAACCCTAACACTCATGCCATGAGGATATGACGCTTATTTGTCCTTTCTTTTTATTTTGCAAGGATTGGATTTGAGGTCAAATCTTTTTCATAAAGGGGAGGATGATACAATCTAAATGGCCAAGAAAGCTTTTGATCATGTTATTCGAGTCCAACATGAGCAGGTCCAAGGCACGATCATTGAAAGGACTCAAGAATACACTTGGAGGATCTTCTTTGAGCTCCTAAACCATCACTATCATGTGTGGTCGATTGTTTAGGCGAAAAGGAAGAAGTAAATAATATTCTGTAATGGGTGATGACTAGGTTGATAAGCTGTCACCTAAGTGACGATTAGGTTTACAAGTTATCACCTAGTTGATGACTAAAGTGATGAGCTATTACCTTGTTGATGACTAAAGTGACGACTATGACAAGTTGTCGGCTGAAGAATCATCACTTAAAGTTATTTTGGTAAATTCACTCATGGGTCACTTTTGGGACTTATAATAGAGTAAATAGATAGTTTAGGTCTTTTCTTCATTAGCTTATTTTGAATATTGATTATGATGAACTCTTTTGAGCGTTTCTTGAGAGCTTGGAAAAGACGATGTTGAACCTTGAGTAGAAACTTTGGTTGTAAGGGACATCTAATCCCATTTGTGGTGACGTAAGATTTAGGTGCTAATTGGTAATCCCTTATGGGAGGTTTTAGGGTTTGAAATGACCTTTGATTGCCTTTTATTATCAATTTTGTGTCTATCTTTCTATCATCGTTATCCTATCCCTCTATCCTTACTTTTTGCATCTTTGATTCCAATCTTCGTGGCTTGGATCGTATCAGGTAGACTTTTAAGTGGTCCATTCAACCATCACACCAGTTGAATCCAATTGTTATTGGAGGTGCACGACATATATTTAACATAACTCCCTGATATATATATATGTACATATATACAAACTATATATACAGAGTTTTTCTCAAGGATAGCACCACCCCCTACTATCAACGTAGGTCCACCTCTGTCTTTAATCAAATCATGTGAAAACACAATTATGTAATTGTAGAACAAGTTTTATGTTTCATAGTTTTTTTTACTATACAACTGCCAATTTAAAGATATTAAGTAGATGTTAATATCTCCTACCCCCTCCATCTCTAACCAAATCTCTATCGGTAATAAATCATGTAACAAAAAGCTTTTACAGTTCATGTTTTTATGTATTATACTATTTAGTGCTACAATTTATAGATTTCAGATTGTCAAAAGTAATTCAAAGTTTTGTTCTATTGTCTCTCCACCTCTTCCGTCTAAAATTTAAAAATATACGTATGTATTATATAATTACGTTCATTATATTCTAAAAATTAGTTCAAGTTTCCTCCTTCCCTAATACCACCCTATCCCCACCTCCACCTCTATTTCCCCACATCCCTACCCACCGTCAATTTTCTTTAAAAAACAAATTTTAAATAAATATATTCCCCCTGTCATGATTCAAAAATCGGCACCTGATGACACTTGTCATATCCACCATATAAGTAAGACTAACTCAACTCAAATAACAAGAGTAAAAGGGAATTTAAGAGCGAAAAATAAAAGAAATAGAAGATACATTCCAGGTCTGGTTGTCATCAGTGCAAGCCTCTATTACATATTCAACTAATAATAATCATCCACATTAATACGGAATCAAACTAAAAAAGGTAACGATGATACAAAAAAGTAAAGCTAATCGATAAGATAGATAATTAGACACAAGAAAATAAGCAACTAAGAACAAAAGAGTATGTCAAACTCTAATACCCTCAATTACATTCTAATCAAACACCTAATTCCTACCGTGACCGAAGGAGATGAACGCCCTCTAAACTAATGTTTCTAAACCAAAGTTCAACAAAATTTGTCCACTACTCTCATTCCATAGAGAAGCATTCTTCAATTCATCTATCATCAAGCAAAACTAAGAGAATGAGCTAGCCTCCAAAGTATTTATTGTTTAGGCTAATTATTACACTTTTAGGGCCCAAGAGTGATCTAATTGAAACAAAAGGCACACTAGGGTCTATTTTTATCCGCTCTTGAAATGCTAGAGTGGATCCAAAGATCCTTGGGCACAAGTCCTTTCCAAGGGGATTTCTAGCCCCATTTTGCTTTCCCTTGCCTCCTCCAATGATCCTTGGACCAATGTGAGTGAGATCATCAAAAAATTATACCCTCTTGATGGTAAGGAGGCTTCTTTAAGTACCTCTCGCTTTATGAACAATCCTTGGATCCTTTGAAGCTCCTGGGCTTGACTTCTAGTAAATTTCTTGGAGCTAATCCGGATTGTATCATTCTCTCCATCTTGAGAAGAATTTGACCTAAAATTCAAGGGGTGATGATATTCTATCATGTCAAAGAGTGAAAGATCGCACACATTAAAGGTATTATGCACTTGATATTTCGGAGGAAGATCAATATTATTGGCATTCTCATTTATCCTTTCAAGCACTTGAAATGGACCATCACCCCGTGGCATCAATTTGGATTTTATTTGGGTTGGAAACCTATCTTTTCGAAGGTGCACCCACACCTAATCACCCGATTCAAGACCAAGTCACTTCCTTCCCTTATTTACTCTTTTGGCCACCTCTTGATTCTTCTTCTCATGGAAAATTATCACCTCCCCATGCAACTTCTTCATGGTTTCCACCCACTTATTTGAGTCTATGATTATCACAACATCACTAGGAAAAGGAGTGAGATCTAAAGGGGTAAGTAGGTTAAAACCATAAACATATTCAAAGAGAGTCATACCAATAGTCAAATAGATAACACAGTTATAAGCAAATTCGACTAGAGGTAGGTAGTCTTCCCAAGAGGCTACTTTTCCTTTAACTAAGGTGCAAAACATAGAACCCAAGGTTCTATTTACCACCTCCATTTTCCCATACATTTGTGGGTGGAAATACATTGAGAAAAGAAATTTGGTGCCAAGCCTACCCCACAACCATCTCCAAAAGTGACTAAGGAACTTAGAGTCCCTATCACTAACAATGATCCGAGGAATTCCATGTATTTTGACAACATGCTTAATAAATAAAGAAGAAACATTAGAAGCATCATCAATTTTACTATATGGAATTAAATGGGCTATTTTTTAGAACCTATCAACCACAACAAAAATGCAATCTCTACCCCTCCTTATCATAGGAAATCCCAAAATAAAATCCATAGAGATATCAATCCATGGGCATTGAGGAGTGGGTAGTAGGGTGTATAATCCTTGAGGGAGAAGGCGGGATTTTTCACTTCTATAATCCATGCATTGTCCACAAATTCTATCAACATCTTGATGCATCTTGGGCCAATAGAGTTGTTCCTCTAGGATTCCAAGGGTCTTGTCAATTCCAAAGTGACCTATCATACCCCCATCATGTGCCTCTCTTACAAATAATTATCTCCATGAGCTAGAGATCACACACAACCTTCTTTATTTGAACAAGAAATCATCAAACTTAGAATAGGTCATAGCATCATTATCCCTCTCCCATCGTTCCCTACCCCATATCTCACAATCCTGATAGATTTGAGCAAATTTTGGGGTCCTTGGGGTACATTATCTTTAGACTCCCATCAATTTAGAAGACAATGTAGAGATAAGCACATGATTCCTAGACAATGCATCAACTACCACATTTTCTTTTCCCATTTTGTATTGAATTACATAAGGGAAAGTCTCTAGGAAAGAAATCCACTTGGCATGCCTTTTATTGAGTTTATATTGGGCCCGGAGATGTTTCAAGGATTCATGATTAGTTTGAATCACAAACCCCTTGGGCCACAAATAATGTTACCCATTAGACAAGGGTCTAATCAAGACATATAACTATATTCCATAAGTGGAATAATTTATAGTTGCGCCTTTGAGCTTTTCACTAAAATAGGAAATAGGTTTATGATCTTGCATTAAGATGACACCTATTCCTACCATACTTGCATCACATTCAATATCAAACATCTTATCAAAATTGAGTAATTATAATAAGGGTCGGAGCTAAGCACAACCTTTAAAGCTTCAAACGCATTGGCTTGCTTATCACCCCACTTAAAAGGTTTATCCTTATGGATCATCTCGGTCAAGGGAGCGGCGATGGTACTGAATCCTTTGACAAATTGCCTATAAAAACTAGCCAACCCATGGAAGCTTCTTACATCACAAATGGATTTAAGAGTTTCTCAATTCTTGATGGGTCTATATTAGATTTATCCACCTCGACTCTTCTTGAGCTCATAACAAATTCGAAGAATACAACTTCATTCACTTCAAAAGAATATTTTTCAAGATTAGAATACAACTTCTCTTTTCTAAGCACTTCAAATACATTTTGCAAATGTAAGACATCTTCTTCAAGGGATTTAATATAAATTAGAACATCATAAAGTATATGTAACAACCCGAGACTACCTTCTAGTCATCACACGGTGCTTAGGACCACAAGTTAACTCAAGCTAACCCTTATACTAGCATAACTCATGAGCAACTGAATGAAGTAAATAAAACAAAATGAAATAAGCGGAAGATAAATCTTTTTTGAATATGATCAATACAAAACTATATTAAAATGATTACAACTCTGCTTATACAAAACAAAACTGGAATCACATATATTAACTCTACTGACTGCCTATGAAGCCTATACTAGTATTGACTATAGGTAGCCGGGACATGACCCCCAGCTATCCCAAATCAATACGACTGAATAGGGAAAACAAAATGCTACTCGAACTATGACTGACTCAATCCCTTGAATCAAAAGGGCTCATCACTTGCTGACTGGAAGCAACAACTGTCTGATTATGATGTGTATGCTACAACTTGTACCTATATTATTAAACAATATAACACATAGACGTATATGTGGATCAGTACTTTTGGAATCTACTGAGCATGTATGGTCAAATGCTTACATAAAAAACTAGTAACTAAATGTACATATAACTTGTAAAGAATGCATTCTAAGTGTAAATAACTCACATTGGCTTGAGAAATGTAAAAGCCGCGAAAAATAAATATATTGTAATAAAGCATAAAGAAAGTCTTTGTGAGCCATCAGACTTAGTTCTAAAAGTTGTACTATTACTCTTTCTATTTTTGGAATAAGTAGGACTGAAGTTAAGTATACTGTCAAATCCTACAGGCTAAGTGTAAAGAGACTCACTTTTACCATACTTAAACTGAAAGCTGAAATATCATTGCTGATATCTGATGTAAAATAATATCTGAATAAAATTGTGAGCCTTTACACTTAGTTTCTAAAAGCTATTCTGTTATTCTGTTTTAGGACTTAGGGAGGTTCTTCTAATCGACATACACCATGTGAGCTATCATGGTGTCCAACATCTAGTTCCCTTAAGGTGAAAACCTCACGTTGGGGAGAGGTGTCATACTCTTGCCAAGGAGTATAACCTAAGCCGAGTGATCACAATCTATATTTGCATCTATATAAATGGGAATAATCTGAATAATCTAAACCTACGTTAGATCATAGTTCTGGGGAATGTGAACTGAGACACATACCCAACTCGGTGCTAAATACTACTCCCTTACTTATATGCTTATTCTATAGGAAATCCACTTTAAAAATAACATAAGGGTTTATAATGAAAACTAGTTATGCATATGTATGTTTTAAACTGTAATCAAAACATCAAATCTTGCTTAAAATCTGAATACATGCTTATCAAAGAATACTTAAACATCATCTTTCTTGAAAAATCAACGCTTAAACTTAGGGCTTATAACCCAAGCTTGAAAATCATGTCAAATCACAATAAACTTCATGCTCAACAATAATAATCTTGAAATACTTTAACAATTCTAGTCAAGATAATGAAAATCAATTCTCAATATGTGAAATCAAGTCTCACGCATAAACATGTGAAAGTAGATATGAAATTCAACACTTAAATCACTTGTAACTTTATAAACTTGAAGTAATGATAATTGGGTATGAACCCTAAATTGAAATTCATGTAAATTCAACTTTTAAAACTAGTTTTAGGCTCAAGGATGAAATAAGTATCCTTGATCATAACCCCACATACCTTATTATGCTTGATTTGATGTAAAAGCTTGACTTTGAACCCTTGAGAATGTTCTTGAAGGCTTTTCTTGAAGTTCTTCGATTAGGAACCTTAAATTCTTGATTTTTCTTGAAGGGGAGGTGGTGGAATGGATGATCTTGAGGATGATTAGGGTTTGTTCTTGAGAGTGAAATAGGAGAATGAGGGCAAGTAATGCCCTAATAGACGCTTAACATCATGTTTTTACGACCTGAGTTGAGGTGGGAAAAGACCCAATTGACCCTCACTCATTTAAACTAAAAATTCATAACCTGGATTGCATTTTTAAGGCTCACCGCGATGCGGTATAATCGCGTTGTCTTACTGGTTATGACAAAAATGATCATAACTTTTTGCTCGAGTATCGAATTAAGGAAAAATTGGTATCGTTGGAAAGATGACTCAATTATCTACAATTTGGTGGGTCTTGAGCTAAAAAATTCTACATAAATGAAAGTTATAAACCTTCAAAGTTGACCCTTGTAGAATCGAACACCAAACTTTGGACGAATCTAAGGTTCCTAGATCAATTTAGCTCTAAGTAATTTCAATGAACAATTTTCACCTAATAAGCACTTCATACACTAGGATATATATCTTGACACATGCATTCAAATTATGAATCAAGAACATGGTGAATACACCTTCACTGTGACGCGATGAGTGTCTCATGGCTATTCCTGGTGCGATGCGGTGGAATCGCGTTGAGCTATTGGAATTGAAATCCAAATGTGACTCAATCCTCATCCTAAGAATCCAAAACTTACCCGAGACATGTTCCTTACACCCCTGAACATGAATCAACTCAAAAACCATCATCTCAGAGTCCTAATTCTCGAAGTTAGAAAATCTTAAAAATGGCTAAGTCCTCAACACATCTAAATTTTTAGGCTTTTAGCCTCTTATGTAAGCACTAGGAGTTGAACTGAACTAAGAAAAGTATGGGGTATTACATTATCTCCCCCTTGGGAACATTCATCCTCAAATGAGACTAGTTAGACTAATAGTATTGTACTATGACAACTGAGATCATATACCGAACATGCATGACTTGGAAAATGATTGCTTAACTGAGTGTGAAACATGATACATGAACTGCATATCATGACTGAGCTGATTTCTTGAATAGATGTACTGATATGAGAATAGTTATAAGGCTGAGATGGGAATGAGAGAGTCAACATATGAGTAACCCTTGCCTCAGGCTAGATTTTATGAAGAAAAGTTGAGAGGTTCAGGACATGACCTGGCTGAAATACTAAGGAAAGACTGAGATGATACACGGGACACTCACGAGCTGAATCCTGACTTAATATCTAAATCTGAAATTGATGCATGATGCATGAACTGTGCTAAATTCATAATTTGTGTGAATCCTATCATTTTACCTCTTGGAATGTCCTTACAAAAATTTGGGTAGTAAGACTAAATGAAAAGTTGGAAATCTATAAGAGCTTATCTGCTTGATTGCTAAACTAGATCGCAGGCTCTATGGACCTGACCATACTGACTACCCATACTTAAATAGAGTATTTCCCCAACACTCTTCTAAGAAATTCAAATAATATTAAGGAGCAAAGAATTTTGGGCATGATCTGAACAAGACATCTGACTAAGGAAACACAACATTGATACAACTCTATAGCATAGAACCTAAACATATGAATCATAATCCAGGATAGAATTACAAGGCCTTAGGCAATGCAACTTCATACTTTCAAGCTTAGCAACACTTCTCAAATACTCCCTTAACTATACTATTCCCCCTTAAATACCCTACTCATTTGATTCAACTTATAAATCTTCATATGGCATTGGTAAATCCATCTGCTAAAGTCTAAACTGAACTAAATTCTCTCACCATGATCAAGCCTAACTCGGAATCACAAGATATAACATGACTAAGCATAACATGCCTTACCACTTTAATGAGTAACTCTGAATTCTTACTATGGATTCACTAACGCATATTGCATTCCTTCACTTATATCCCAACATGATATTCAAGCCTATCATTATACCCACATGTGAATTCAAGGAAAACATCCATAAAGGCATCTTTCTCATATTCTCTAAACCTCTACCAACAATCACTTTCTTGCACTATGCTTACGAAGACATACCCAAAATTCTCAACTAACTATGACATATACCAAAGATTTACCTCAATATTCCTTCATCCCCTAGCCTTAGATAGAAAAACATAACTAATCTTTCTTAATGAGGGTCATAAACTCCCTCTCATCTAAACCATTGTTTATCCCTTATCATTACCACTATCTTAACATAGGCAGCGGTCATTGAAGGGCTAACACATAAGTACCTGAAGCACGAAGGATTACTATAGATAACTTTGACACTTAACTGAGGTCTGATAAATAGAATATCAAAGGCATAGATTCATTAAAGATATCTAAACTAAGGGCATTCATGACATAAACTGAATATCGATGACCATTAGGAGTGTAGCATGAGTAGATACTATGATGACTAAAAACTTTATATCGAGATAAGAATGGGTTGGGAATGTTCCTCCCTTACTGCTGTTCTACAACATATTGGCATTACTACTAGAATTGGGGGCCTGACTGTAACGCCCCGAATCTGGTACCCAAAACGCTACACGGTGCTCATGATCTTGAAGGACCATAAACTAACCATGACTGATATCTATAACTGAGCACTGCATAATATGATGTAAAAATATAGAATTAAAGAATGAAAGGCCATAAGGTTCAAATATATGATAAAATAAAACATCTGGAAATATAGTACATCATTACCAAAATAACTGAAATAACTGTGAACATGCTATAGTCTGAACACCTCTAGACTGTCTGAATAAGGAGTTGATATGACATGTCCCCAACTAACTCCAACTGTTAAAATAACTAAGTACTAAAGATATGAAATAATCAAATCATAATATCCTCGAATGATGAGGACTCGCAACTGAAACTAGAATGCTACTGAGGCTCTAGAGCTCGCGCTTTTGAACCTATGGTATAAAAACACCATAGCGTGAATACGTCAGCACGGTAAATATACTGGTATACAAGTGAGGTAGGCTGAATGCAAAAGGATCATATGCATGACCAATGCTAACTGACTGTATAACATGATCATGAGGATACATACATGAGTGTGTAACTGTAACTGGATTCATGAGTAATACTGACTACTGAGTTTGAATACTGATAACATAAGTTACTGATAACTGATACTGGGCGACTATGTCTGACAGTCTAGGTTCTGATGGAACTAGATGAGTTCCGTACTGAGCTGAGTGACTGTATATGACAGTCCTGATTCTATAACTAAAACTGTGAGAGAATTTATCTAATCGACATGCCCCTTTTTCTGATTAGGACCACAAGTGATCCCAAGATAACCCTTATACTGGCATTACTCATAAGCAACTGAATGAAATAAATTAAAAAAAAATAAGCGGAAGATAAATCCTTTTTGAATATGAACAATACAAAACTATATTAAAATAATTACAACTCTGCTTATACAAAACAAAAACTAGAATAAAAAAGTTAACTCTACTGACTGTCTATGAAACCTCTACTAGTATTGACTATAGGTAGCCGTGATATGACCCCCAGCTATCCCAAATCAATATGACTGAATAAAAAAACCAAAATGGTACTCGAACCCTTGAATCAAAAGGGCTCATCACCTGCTGACTAGAAGCTATAACTGTCTGATTATGATGTACATGCTACAACTTGTACCTACATTATTAAACAATATAACACATAGACGTATATGTGGATCAGTACTTTTGAAATATATTAAGTATGTGGGGGTGAATGCATACGTAAAAGAATAGTAACTAATTGTACATATAACTTGTAAAGAATGCATGCTAAGTGCAAATGACTCATATTGACTTGAGTAATGTAAAAGTCGCAAAATATAAATATACTATAATAAAGCATAAAGAAAGTCTTTGTGAGCCATTACACTTAGTTCTAAAAGTTGTACTGTTACTCTTTCTATTTGTGGAATAAGTAGGACTAAAGTTAAGTATACAGTCAAATCATGCAGGCTAAGTGTAAAGAGACTCTCTTTTATCATACTTAAATTGAAAGTAGAAATCTCATAGCTGATATCTGATGTAAATAATATCTGAATGAAATTGTGAGCCTTTACACTTGGTTTCTAAAAGTCATTTTGTTATTCTATTTTAGGAATTAGGGAGGTTCTTCCAACCGACATACACCATGTGAGCTATCATGGTGTCCAACATCTAGTTTTCCTAAGGGAAAAACCTCACGTTGGGGTATATCTGCATCCATATAAATGGGAATAATCTAAATAATCTAAACCTACATTGGCTCATAGTTCTGGGTCATGTGAACTGCGACACATACCCAACTCAGTGCTAAATACTACTCCCTTACTTATATGCTCATTCTGTAGGAAACCCACCTTAAAAATAGCCTAAGGGTTTATAATGAAAACCTGTTATGCATCTATCTATTTTAAACTGTAATCAAAATTAAATGTGTGGATTCCATATCTTAGCTGAGGATTAAAATATCAAATATTGCTTAAAATTTGAATACATGCTTATCAAAGAATGCTTAAACATAATCTTTCTTGAAATATCAAGGCTTAAACTTAGGTCTTATAACCCATGCTTGAAAATCATGTCAAATCACAACAAACTTCATGGTCAACAATAATAATCTTGAAATACTTTAACAATTCTAGTCAAGATAATGAAATTCAATTCTCAATATGTGAAATCAAGTCTCACGCATAAACATGTGAAAGTAGATATGCAATTCAACACTTAAATCACTTGTAACTTCATAAACTTGAAGTAATGATAATTAGGTATGAACCCTAAATTAAAATTCATGTAAATTTAACTTTTAAAACAAGTTTTGGGCACAAGGGTGAAAGAAGTATCCTTGTTCATAACCCCAGATACCTTATTATGCTTGATTTGATGTAAAAGCTTGACTTTGAACCATTGGGAATGTTCTTGAAGGATTTTCTTGAAGTTATTCAATTAGGAACCTTAAATTATTGATTTTTCTTAAAGAGGAGGTGGTGGAATGGATGATCTTGAGGGGGAATGATTAGGGTTTGTGCTTGAGAGTGAAATAGGAGAATGAGGGCAAATAATGCCCTAATAGATGCTTAACATCGTGTTTTTATGACCTGGGTTGAGGTGGGAAAAGACCCAATTGATCCTCACTTATTTAAACCAAAAATTTGTAACCCATATTGCATTTTGAAGGCTGACAAAAATAATCATAACTTTCTGCCCGAGTATCGAATTAAGGAAAAATTGGTATCGTTGGAAAGTTGACTCAATTATCTATAATTTATTGGGTCTTGAGCTGAGAAATTCTACATACATCAAAATTTATACACTTTCAAAGTTGACTCTTGTAGAATCAAACACCAAACTTTGGACAAATCTAAGGTTCTTAGCTCAACTTGGATCTAAGTGTTTTCTATGAACAATCTTTACCTATTAAGCACTTCACACACTAGGATAAAGATCATGACACATGAATTCAAATTATGAATCAAGAACATGGCAAATACACCTTTACCGCGATGCAATAAGTGTCTCATGGCTATTCCTGGTGCGACACAGTTTAATCGCGTTGAGCTACTGGAATTAAAATCCAAACATGAACCAATCCTCGCCCAAAGAATCCAAAACTTACCCGAGACATGATACTTACACCTCTGAGATTGTACTGACACTGAGTACTGAGTTCTGATGGTTGAGTAACCGATAACTGATAGCCATGGCTCTATAGAATTGACTGAGTTCTTTACTGAATACTGAGACTGAAACTTTAACTGTGAGAGTTATCATCTAACCAACATACCCCAATTATAGACTGAGTTGGGGTACAACCTGTGACCCCAGTTTGAAGGGTGTTAGCACCTTGCCACGGGATACAAACAATGCTCTGTCAAACCAGATCTGGCAGGAAAACTCATGAAATATATATATGATTGTGTCTACCCTAGTCTGGCAGGAGGATGACTTTCCCTATGTTGGCTATGTAGTTTTGTAACACAGGGACTACTACTAAGGGTCAAACCCTCTATTGGAAGGAATGCCCCAATCTCTGGGTTCGCTCGGTGCTGAATCCTACTCCCAACTGAATCAACACTGAATTGATCACTAGACTATACTAGGCTTGATTATGTTGACTGACTGAACTGGACTGAGTCCACTGATCTCTATTCCTAACTGAGTAATATTGTTCTTGACCTTTATTGGGACTATTCTATAACTACTACAACTAAGTAAACAACTAGATTTTGGGTAATAAATACCCCTAGGACTCGATAGCATCAATAATAAAACATAGTAAATCTTGAAAGCA
Organism: Capsicum pubescens; assembly: GCA_030864215.1. Lineage (NCBI taxonomy): Eukaryota > Viridiplantae > Streptophyta > Magnoliopsida > Solanales > Solanaceae > Capsicum > Capsicum pubescens. The sequence continues at coordinate 263,418,897 of CM061544.1, forward strand.
TAGCAATAGTCAATTGTTCACAATTCATTCACTGAGACATTTTGTCAAATACTTGGAGGACATGAGATTGTACATGAATGAGAACACATGCTAACATGTCATGATTACACTATTCCATTCAAATGGGCATTCTATCAAACACTTGGGGAGAATAATTAATGTACATGATAATGAACAACACATAAGCATCATGAATACAACTTAAACTTGCAATTTCAAGGGTTTTAACTTGGGAATTACATCAATCGACACACCTGCTATCTTATGTTCATGAAAATTATATTTAAATCTTGAATTAAAACCCATACAACAATACAAACATGATCATAATTCAATTCATAACATGGAAATCATAATTCAAGTTTTGAAAAGGGTTCTTGAACTCCAAGGGTGGAAGGAAACCCAAGGATGAACACCTAACATACCTTGATTGTTGATTTTGTAAAGATTGTTAGGGATTTCTTAGAACTTGAACTTGAACTTAATGAACCTAGGGTTTTGTTCTTAAGAGGATTTGTGAAGAATGGATGTATTTTTCCCTTTTTGGGAGCTTAATTTAGTGTTTTGGCTGAATTGGGTGAGAGGAAAAGGACCTAAATTCCCTTGGAAACTTGTAAGTTAATGAGCAAAATTGGCCCAGTGATGCGATAGGCGATGTGCCGCATCGATGGGGTCGACGCAATCACCGACGCATCGCGTCGATGGGTATGATGCGATAGCCAATGCGATGCATCAAAATTGCATTGGCTTGCTATTTTGGCCATCTAAACACAACTCACATGATTTCCAAAAATTCCAAAACTTGCCCAATATGACCTATTGACATCACTGATCATGAATCAATTTTAAAATCAACAATCTAAGGTTGAAAAGATTGTAAATGATGCTTGAAATATCGAGGTAAAAAATGAGACTAAGTGTCAACACTTCGCTGAAATTTTCTAAGTCTGGGACCTCTTTTGGCATGCTATATAGGACTTAAATGACTAGAAATTTATGGGGTCTTACAATATCTCCCCCTTGGGAACATTCATCCTCGAATGAGACTGACTGAACTGGGAGAAACTAAGGAACTGTACTTACACTGACATGCATAACTGAGGCATGATTGAATTCGGGAGACATGACACATGATTGAACTATTTCATGAATGCATGAATGATATGAGAATGTTATGCAGCTGTAACTGAGCATGGAATAGATTAAATATAAGAAAGACTGTTACCTTAGGCTAAGTCTGAGTTTATGGAAAAAAGGTGAGGATACTTGGTTAGCATGTCTACCTCTGCTTCCCAAGTAGCTCCCTCAACAGAATGATTCCACCAAAGAACTTTGACAAAAGGAACTATTTTGTTCCTTAGTCTGCGAATCTGATGATCAAGGATTTCGACAGGGACTTTCTGATAAGAGAGACTGTTCTGAATATCTACACTCTCTACGGGGACTACAACTATTGGGTCACCTATGTACTTCTTTAGCAAGGAGACGTGAAACACTGGTGAATTGATGCTAAGTCTCACATCTGCATAAGATTTTTTGTCGGGTTTGGGATGCCTTAAACCTCTCTCTGATTAACTGCACTTTCTCCAAAGTATCAAACACCAAGTCAGGCCCCACTACCGTAGCCTCACCTATCACAAACTAACCATTGGGAGATCTATATCTTCTCCCATAAAGAGCATCAAATGGAGCCATTTGAATACTGGAATGATAATAATTATTATATGTAAACTCTATCAAATATAAGTGGTCATCCCAAATTCCCTTAAAGTCAACGACACACACTCTTAACATATCTTCTAAAGTCTGAATATGCCTTTCTGCTTGACTATCTGTCTTAGGGTGGAAGGCTGTACTGAGGTGAACTTGGGTACCAAGACCCTTTTAGAAGGATTTTTGAAAGTGAGAGGTGAACTGCATACCTCTATCTAAAATGAAGGACAACGGGACACCGTACAACCTAACCAACTCTCTGATATAGAGCCCGGCATAGTCCTCGGCTAAATAGGAAGTATGAACTGGCAAGAAATTAGCTGATTTGGTCATCCTATCCACAATGAGCCAAATCGAGTTATAGTGATGATGAGTACGAGGCAAACCCATCACAAAGTCCATGTTCACTTCCTCCCACTTCCACATGGGAATACTAAACTCTTGCATGGAACCATTAGGCTTATAATGCTCAATCTTAACCTGCTGACATATGGAGCACTTAGCTACAAACTCTGCAATATCTCTTTTTATCCCACTCCACTAATAGACTTCCCACAGATCACGGAATATCTTCATGGCCCCTAGATGAATCGAGTAACGCTCACCATGTGCTTCTGCAAGAATTTGCTGCCTCAAGCCATCTACACATAGCACACAAAGTCGATCCAGGTAGCATAACACACCATCTCTCTCTTAGGAGAAAATCACTACCTTCTGGTCTCTGATTGAATCTTTCAGCTTAACTAAACTGGGATCTCAGTCCTACTTCTTTTCACCCCAGAAACTAAAAAAGACTCCAAACTATTCTGCACCCATACACTACCTTCAATCAAATCAACCAAACGGACACTTAGCCTGGAAAGCTAGTGAATTTCCTGAACTAACTTTTCTTACCATCCTCAATGTAAGCAAAACTACCTATGGACAACCTACTGAGGGTATCTTCCACTACATTGGCCTTGCTTGAATGATACAAAACACTCATGTCATAATTTTTCAACAACTCTAACCACCTTCTCTTACGCAAGTTCAAGTCTTTCTGAGAAAATACATATGGTAGGTTTTTGTGGTGTGTGAACATATCAACATGCACCCCATACAAATAGTGCCTCCAAATCTTTAAGGCAAACACAACAACTGCTAACTCAAGATCATGGGTAGGATAATTCTTTTCATAGGGATTAAGTTGTCTAGAGGCATAGGCCATAACCTTACCCTTCTGCATCAAAACACACCCCAAGCCAACTATGGAAGCATCATAATATACAACAAATCCATCTGAACCGTTGGGCAAAGTCAAAACTGGGGCTGTAGTGAGTCGAGTCTTTATTTCCTGAAAACTCTTCTCACAAGAATCTGACCACTGGAACTTGACTTTCTTCTGAGTCAACCTGGACATAGGGGATGAAATAGACAAAAATCCTTCAACAAATCGTCGGTAATAGCCAACCAAACCCAAGAAATTTCTAATATCTGATGGAGAGATAGGTCTAGGCTAGTTACTCACTGCTTTGGTCTTTTGAGGATCAACTCTACTGCCATCACCAAAAACTATATGACCAAGAAAAACTACTGACCTTAGCCAAAATTTGCATTTACTGAATTTGGTGAACAACTGATGGGCTCTGAGAGTCTGTAATACTATTCTGAGATGGTCCGCATGATCATGTTCATTGCGGGAGTAGACAAAATGTCATCAGTGAAGACTATGGCGAACATGTCCAGGTACTGCTTGAACACACGGTTCATTAAGTCCATGAAAGTTGCTGGGGCATTAGTAAGACCAAATGACATGACTAGAAATTTGAAGTGACCATACCGAGTTCTGAAACCTATTTTCGGAATTTCATATACTCTGACTCTGAGTAGATGATAGCCGGATCTGAGGTCTACCTTAGAGAAGTAACTGGCACCCTGAAGTTGGTCAAACAAGTCATAGATTATAGGAAGTGGGTACTTGTTCTTGATGGTGACTTTGTTCAACTGACGGTAGTCAATACATATTCTGAGAGAACCATCTTTTTTATGCATGAATAGAACTGGTGCGCCCCACGGGGAGACACTGGGCCTGATAAATCCCTTATTTAAGAGATCTTTCAACTGTTCCTTTAACTCTTCAAGTTCAGCTGAAGCCATTTTTTATGGCGGAATAAAAATGGGTTGAGTATCAGGAAGAAGGTCTATTCCGAAGTCAATTTCCCTTTCGGGAGAAACTGAACTCCAGAAAGATCTTTGGGAAACACATCTGGAAATTCATTTTCCACTGGAACTGTCTCAAGGTTAGGAGTCTCAGAACTAGAGTATTTGACTCGCACCAAATGATAGACACACCCCTTGGATATCATTTTTCTCGCTCTAAGGTATGAAACAAGTTGACCCTTAAGCGCTATGATACTACCCTTCCATTCAAGGACAGGTTCATTCAAGAACTGAAAATTGACAACTCTGCTTCTACAATCAACTATGACATAGCATAAATAGATCCAATCCATGTTGAGAATGACATCAAAATCCATCATCTCTAACTCTACTAAGTCTGCTACAGTAACTTTCTAAGATACCACAATCAGACAGTTCCTGTATACCCGTCGGACTATGATAGATTTTCCCACTGGGGTAGAGACTGAGAAGGGCTCTACTAGGATTTTAAAACTAACTCCTAAGTCAACAGCTATATAAGGAGTTACAAAGAAAAAGAAAGCTCCTGGATCTAGCAAGGCATAAACATGTAAATGGTAAACTTGTAACATGCCAGTGACCACATCAGGAGAACTTTCCTAATCTTATCGGGACTGAAGTTTATAGAGCTTGTTTCGGTGTTGCCCACTGGTGGCACTGGAAGTGTCACCTTACTGTGACGGATGATCGGACAGAGCTCAGGGATGATTATGCTAACTCTGTGAACCCACTTGAGGACACTCTCTAATTTTATGACCTGGTTTACCACACCTGAAACACACATCGTTGCAAGCTTTACAGATACCCTGATAGTTTCTGCCACACTTCTAGCAAAGAGGATTTGTTTGAGCACTGTTAACACTACCCTGAGATTTAGAACCGGGCACCCTATCCTTTTTACCATTTCTAAATTTAGGCACCGAAGCCCTGGCTGAAGACGGAGCTGGGAATGAAGATTTTGGGTAGAACTGAGGACGATTACCACCCTCTGGCTTAGGCTAAGCAAAATTGAAGCTACCTATTCTAGCCCTTTTGCTTTCCCTCTCTATCTCTATAGTCTTCTGTTTCTCAATATGTTGAGCATAGACCATCAACCTAGCCAAGTCCATCTCCTTAATCAGCATTACAGTCCTACACTCCTTAACCATACTATTAGACACACCAGACATGAACTTGCTCATCTTAAACCTGTTATCAGCTACCACATGAGGAGCACATCTAGCCAATTGAGTACACTTGGGGAAATGCTTCTTCACTATCATGTTGCCCTACTTCAGGTTAATGAAGTCTAAAACCTTAGATTCCCTCAACTCCAACGGGAAGGACCTATCTAGAATGGCAGTAGCAAACTCTTTGCATTCTATAGGCCCTGCATCTGCAGCCCTATCTGCCTTCCACTGCTAAAAACATGTATGATCCATATACTGCAACTAATAGGCAGCTAACTAAGCACTCTCACTTATGGTTATGCCCATAATGTTTGTTACCTTCTGCACCATGTCAAGGAATTTATGTGGTTCCTCTTCAGACTTTGACCCTGAAAATGAAAGATAGTTTATTCGGGTGAAGTCCCAAATTCTAGCTGCAGTAGTATTGGCCATTGGGTTATCCTAAACAGTAGTTGGTCTATCATTCTGGGCTGCCACAGAATGGGCTAGAGTGGTGAAAGCAACTCTGAATTCTTTGTGAGAAATATGCTCATTCAGGGGAGTTTCCTGAATGGGAAGAGGTGTTGGCTGGTTCCCAATCCTTCTCTAGTTGGTCTTCTTGGGAGGCATGTTCTGTAAATAGAAGGGAAAATTAGATTAGATAGAGAGTTTAACTTGAGCTCATGCTCACTTGCACGATATGAAAACTAAAAGAAGGGAACTTTTTCCTAAAAACTCCTCATAGCCTCTTGTCTATAAGTATCGCGCGCTACACAGTCATGTACAAGACTCTACTTGACACAACTTTCAGACTCCCTAGGACTCTCTAGAACCTTAGGCTCAGATACCAAGTTTGTAACACATAGAGACTACACCGTGGGTATCACACGGTACTTACGACCTTGAAGGATCACAAACTAACCCATGACTGGTACTGCTATGAGCACTGAATAATAATACTAAAAATATATGTGGAAGCTAGGTTGAAAATTCCATAAGGTTCATAAACTAAAAACAAATACTGAATACTAATAATAATACTGAAAATACTAAACATCTATCTGAAGTAATCTAGTCCGAAAGCCTCTAACTGTCTGAATGTGGAGTTGATGGGACAAGTCCCCAACTAACTCCGACTACTGAGCATACTAAATCTACTGAAATGCTAAAATAAAATAATATCCTCGATGGATGAGGACTCACTACTGAATCTGTCTCTGATATCCTGAGCTGCTAAGTATGATCAAGAACCCGTGTGTCTGAACCTATGATATGAGACATCATAGCGCAAAAGGGAGTATGCGTAAATATGTGGAATGTACAGGTATACTAAGTGAGGTAAGGCTAATATACATGGGCTCATATGCATGAGATAATGACTGACTGAATGAACATCATGAAGTAACTACATAAGAGTACATGCAAAACTATAACTGCTGAGCATACTGAACATGCAATACTGCACATAAAGATATACATTATGTATTTGAAATTATACTAAAACTGAGTGCTGAATTCTGATGGTTGAGTAACTGATAACTGATAGCAATGGTTCTATAGAATTGACTGAGTTCTTTACTGAATACTGAGACTAAAACTGTAACTATGGAAGTTCTTATCTAACTGACATACCCTGATTATAAACTGAGTTGGGGTCCAACCTGTGACCCCAGTTAGAAGGGTGTTAGCACCTTGCCACGGAATACTAATAATGTTGTTTCAACCCTAATCTAGTAGGAAGACTTATGAAATATTTATATGATTGCATCTACCCTAGTCTGGCAGGAGAATAACTTACCCAATACTGGATATGTAGTTCGGTAATGCAGGGACTGCTACTAAGGGTCAAACCCTCTGCTAGCAAGAAAGCCCCCATCCCTGGGTTCGCTCGGTGCTGAATCCTACTCCCAACTGAATAGACACTGAACTGATCACTAGACTATACTAGGCTTGACTGAATTGACACAGATTGTATTGATTGACTGAACTAGACTGAGTTCACTGAGCTCTGTTACTAACTGAGTACTACTGTTCTTGACCTTTATTGGGACTATTCTATAACTACTGCAACTAAGTAAATAACTATATTTTGGGTAATAAATACCCCCAAGACTCGATAGCATCAATAATAAAACATAACAAATCTTGAAAGCATAGCAATAGTCAAATTTTCACAATTCATTCACTGAGACATTTTGTCAAACACTTGGAGGACATGAGCTTGTACATGAATGAGAACACATGCTAAGATGTCATGATTACACTATTCCATTCACATGCACATTCTATCAAACACTTGGGGAGCATAATTAATGTACATGATAATGAACAACACATAAGCATCAAGACTACAACTTAAACTTGCAATTTCAAGGGTTTTAACATGGGAATTACATCAATCAACACACCTGCTATCTTATGTTCATGAAACTTATAATTAAATCTTGAATTGAAACCCATACAACAACACAAACATGAGCATAATTCAATTCATAACATGGGAATCATAATTAAAGTTTTGAAAAGGGTTTTTGAACTCCAAGGGTGAAAGAAAACCCAAGGATAAACACCTAACATACCTTGATTGTTGATTTTGTGAAGATTTTTAGGGATTTCTTAGAACTTAGAGTTAAACATGATGAACCTACGATTTAGTTCTTGAGAGTATTTGTGAAGAATGAATGTATTTTTCCCTTTTGGAGAGCTTAATTTTATGTTTTGGCTGAATTAGGTGAGGGGAAAAGGACCTAAATGCCCTTGGAAACTCGTAAGTTAATGATTAAAACTGACCCAGCGATGCGATAAATGCCACACTGTGTTTATGGGGTTGACGCAATCACCGACATATCACGTCAATGGGTACGATGCAATAGCCAATGCGATGCGTCAAGATCGCATTGGCTTGCTATTTTTTTCATCCAAACACAACTCAAACAATGTTCAAAAATTTCAAAAATCACCTAATATGATATCATTACATCCCTGATCATGAGTCAATTTAAAAATAGACAATCTAAGGCCAGAAAGATCCTAAATGATGCCATTGAAATATCGAGGCCAAAAATAAGACTAAGTGTTAATACTCAGCTGAAATTTTGTAAGTCTGCGACCTCTTTATGCGTGCTATATAGGACTGAAATGGCTAGGACTTTGTGGGGTCTTACAACTTATAGTCCTTGTTCTTATTTCATCCTGATGGTGATTGGGATACCTCTTTATTCTTACTCCATGATTGGTAGATGAGTGCCCTTTTGGTTTGTAAGTTTCCCTTTGTTTGATATCCCTTTCAATCTCCAAGGCCACTTTAAAGATTTCTTCCTTGGTATTAAACTTGTGGATAGTCATGCATGAGGATATATCTTTGTTCAACCCAACCTTGAAGCGTATGATGTCATGGTTCACGTTTTCTCTATAGTTTAACTTCAAGATCAATTATTAGAATTCATCATAATAGGTCACAACACTCTTGCTACCTTGCCTCAAGTTGTACAACTTGGTAAGTAGCTCATGTCTATACCTCTACGGAACATACCTTTGCCTCGTGAATACCTTTAACACATCCCATGGATGGAGTTATACTTTATTCAACACATTTCCAAATCTTTTGACATAATTCCACCATATATTGGCATACCCTTCAAAATGGGCTATGGCATAACAACTTTTTATCTCTTCAGCGATATCATTAACTTAGAAGATATTTTCATAAGAGAACTCCCATAAGAGATAATCTTTGGGATCACTTTTGAATTTGAAAGTTGAAAGACTAACCTTGATCGAATTAATACCCATATCTCAATCCTTATTACCTTGTTGGTTCGATTGATCATAACCTTGGGGTCGGTTTTCCAAGTTTTCTCTACCATTTGGCCCTGGATCAAATCTTCCTCCTCGACCTCGATAACCTATTTGATCTATTAGTATACCTTTCATTTCCTCTACCAATATGTCGTATTCATCAAATGCTTCAACCTTTGCTTGTTATTATTCCTTTCTTCCTCGTCTATTTGTATGGGTTGGTTTCGGTTAAGAGGTGCTTGGAATGAGAGAATTTAGTTTAGTAGAGGTTGGGGTATTTGGTTTCGAGATTCATCATGTTGTGTTTGGTTGAATTGAGGTTGGAGTAGTCGAATGCGATGTTGGTTTTGTGGATATGTAGTAGATTGAGTAATGGAATCACGTGTTTGTATTGGTAGATTGATCATTTGGTGATGATTTTTGAAGGAAATATGAATCGAAGGATTGGGTACATGCCCACTAGTCGAAGCATGGAAGTGTTGAGGCATGGATAGGGATGTGTTTTGTCAAACTTCCATGATATCCACTCTTCCACCAATAAGGGATACACTTCCTTCAAGAAAATCCACTTTAAGGTCAAGTGAATTTATCTTAGTGTTCGTAGAATCAATTTTACGATTGAGAGTTTCATTGGCCACTAAGATAGCATTTTTTGAGTGGCTATCCATGGTTTTCAAAGTTTCACCTTTCGTAGCCATTGTACCAGTGAAGAAATACACTCACAAAAATAATGACTATGTTAGCGTTAGAGAAATTTAACCTCACAAACTCTTGACGCCTTTGTTTACCTCACACTTGGATCACAAATATTGAAAGATGGTTTATACTTTGTGTGGTAATCGAGGTGTCAAGTGCTACTCTTGATCGTATTGGATTCTTGTTTGAAGGACTCAAATAAAGATGTAAAGACATGAATCAAGAATTAACAACGATATTAAAAAGAGAAAATCTTGAAAGAAATGGGACGATGAATGAATTCAGACTCAAGAACTAATCATCCAACTTAGTAGGTGAATTACTAGTTGTTGATAGTTTTAATAATCAAGAGGTGAATTAAAGAATCAAGGAATGAAACTAAGGAATCAAACGTGAGAAAATTGTAGTTTAGAAGTGTTAGAATACATTTGGAAACTTGGATTGTCCTTGGGATAGGCTAATGTGCATTTGAGGTGTGTTACACACCTTGGGCGCAGGTCAAGTGCAGGTTACACGCAGGAGATGCTGTCTTGGCCTACTGCAGTAGCTGGAATGCATGTACAGAGAAGGCTGGTCACATGTGAAGCCTTGTATACTGCCTTGAGGTGTGGCCATACGACTGGAAAAGAACAAAGTCACCTATAACGCGGGCCAAGAGCAAGTTGGCCGCCTCTAGCTTGTTTAATGGCTGAAAATGCCCCTCAAATGTTCCCCTCTTCAATTTTCTCTTGGAATATTCTTGGATTCCTTTGGAGATGCCTTTGTAAAAATACTTTTAACTCTTTTTTCTTCCTACTTTTTGGATCAAAGGCCCTCTTTTGGATGAACTTTCAATATGAATTTAACAATCTCCTCAAGAACACACCAAGAACACCTTAGCTCAAAATGAGTTGAAAATTTGAACTTCTAAACTTTTCAACATTCTAAACGCATTCCACACATTATTTTGGTCACATTCCTCACACAACACTTCAAATCTTGCAACCAAATTGGAAATCTTCAATCCACTTTAAACTTCTCCAAACTCAAGCTTCCAATGATAGTATAAGGCTCAATTTCACTCCGATTTATCTCAAATTTGATATGTGGACTCTAATAGTGTTAGGAGATGCAAATCTAACACTATAAACACAATAAAACTCAAAAATCAAAATCTCAAAATGTAACCTAAGACCTAAAATGGGAATAGTAATTTTTTTGTGATTTTTAATTTTTTAAGATGACTAAACCCAAGATTGACTTCATATGAATGAAATCAAGCTCTGCTCTGATACCAAATGGTACAAAATCAAACTACAAAAACTAACAACGATACAAAAAAGTAAATCTAATCAATAAGATTGACAATTAGACACAAGAAAAGAAGTAACTAAGAACAAAAGAGTATGTAAAACTCTAATACCCTCAATTACAATCTAATCGAACACCTAATTCCTGCAGTGACCAAGAGAAAGATGAACTTCCTATAAACCAGAATTTCTAAACCCAAGTTCAATAAAAGTTGTCCATTACTCTCACTCAATAGAGAAGCATTCATCAATTTATCTATTATCAGGAAAAACTAAGAGAATGAGCTGACCTCCAAAGTATTTATAGTTTAGACTAATTATTACACTTTTAGGGCCCAAAGGTGACTCAATTAAAAGAAAAGGCCCACTAGGGTCTGTTTTGATACACTTTTGAAATTCTAGATCGGATCAAAAGAGGATCCAAAGCGCCTTGGGTACAAGTCCTTTCCAAGGGGCTTTCTAGCCCCGTTTTTCCTTTTCTTGCCTCCTCTAATGATCCTTGGACCAACGTGAGTGAAATCATCAACAAATGACACCTTATTTATGGTAATAAAATCTCATTGTTAAGGTTAACCAAAACATGACCTATGAACTCTAAAAGAATTAAATTTTGCATAGAGTCGCCACCTAATTTTTAAGAAAAATAAAGAAACCTATTTTACTATTAACACACAGGACTTATGTTTTGGTCTACGAAAACTAACTTAGATTCTAGGTAAGGTTTCAAGTTATTTCAAAGGAAAGGGTTAGGAACCATTCAGAATCCACAAAATATAGTACCCAGCTAGACTAAAATTATCAAAGAAAAAGGAGGCCAATTTTTTTTTCCTGAAAATATAAATAATGTAAAAGGTATATGTATATCAAGTATGTAAGTAAAATATATTATTATAAAATATGTACATAAAAAATATGTAAAGAAATATATAAAAAAATGTACAAAATATGTATGAAAAAGAAACGTACTTTGTAATGCGTGAAAAGAAAAGTATTTTTTTGCAAATAATACATTTTACTTGACCAAAACTATGAGGAGAAAAATTAAGATTTATTTGAGTAGAAAAGATTACACAATATTTATAATACAAATGTGTGAATTAGTTGATCGAATATCTAAATTGATTTGATTTCATTATGTAAATATTAACGGTCTAAGTTTTGCCTAGATATGTATTGTGAATATGTAAGTAAAGAATATTCCCGCTCGATACACCAAAAAGTAAAATATCCACTATACTCTTATCTTTATGTACAATTATACAAATGAGAAATAAAATACAAACATAGAGCTCGAAACTCCCTTTCAAATACATCTTCAGAGTGTGTTACCGAGAACATGTATAAACGCTTGATTGAAAACAATAATGAACAAGTATTCATTCAAATAAATGAAAATTATTTGTACACATACATATATGTAGACGTATTGAGCCTACGTCCACTATAGTTTTAACAGCCCCTAAGAAATATGAAGCCCCTTTACAAGGCAAATATGCTGACTTGTTGAAACCTATAAACATCTTTTCCCCTAAGATTCAGTCAATGCCATCTGTAGAACCCATTCAAATTAAGAAGCTTTTTTTTATTGATGGGGTTTCAAGAGTTGTATGGACTGAAGAAGAAGTTGATAGAATAAATGTCTTGGAAAATTTACAATATGCAGTAATTGGTAAATTTTCATATAGTTGGCCAGTAATTGATGATTTACATATGCAAATTCCTAAGCAACTTAATGTGAAAGGGAGATGTAACATTGGTTTTTTGAGGAATAGACATATCCTGATAAGATTTGAGGATTTTGTCAATGTAATGTCGAAAAATGTAGATTACATTAATGATAAGGATGGTTATTCATACCAAATAAGGCCTTTAATCTATGATACTAAATTCAGAATAGAGGAGGAAACAACTCAGGAAATGGCCTGGATTTCATTCCCTAATCTAAGTCCTACTTTCTTTGTTAAATAATCCCTATTTTCCCTTGCGTCAGCAGTTGGCAAGCCAATTCCATTGGATATGGCTACGGTGAACAAAACCTGACCTAGTTGTGCTAAGGTAAAGGTGCAGGTAGATTTACTGGCAAGTTTCCCCGAATTTGTGGAAATAGAGATTGTTAACTCTATTACAAAGGTTTCAAGAGTAGAAAAGGTGAAGATCCAATATGATTATATGCCCAAATATTGTGAAAAGTGTATACTCCAGGGGCATGATGAGCAAGATTGTAGAGTGTTACATCCTGAACTAAAAATGGCCTATGATGATCAAAATGCAAATGAGAACAAGGATAAAGATAAAGTGGAACAAAATATGGGGCACAGAAGAAGATATCAATGAAATCAATTAAATCAACACCAGCAGCAGTGGAATCCCACTAAGAGGATATATATTAATAAAGGATATTTTAGTAAGAAGGCTATTACTCCTACCAAGGAGAAAAATAGTGAGAATTCCTTTAGAACACTTGCAAAAGAAAATAAAGAGCATTTAAATGTTGATAATAATAATCTTACCTCAATAGTAAATGTAGAGTAGGATAATATGAATAAAGAGGAAGGGAGAAAATATTTATCAACAAAAGATTGGGTTTCCAAGATATTTCCTGGGCATGGTGATTATAAAAGTACCGGTGATAGAGACAGAGCAACTCCTGCAACAAATGAAAAAAAATCAGTCAAGAAAAATCTCTTTAGTCAATCAAATACAAACTGAGAGAGAGGAAGAATAGAAAGAAGATCATGTCACGAAAGATGTTGGTTCAAAGAATCAGGACACTCACAAGTTATTACAAGATAATAGTAACACAAGTGCAAAAGATGATAAAATTCAAAGTTCTACAAAGAAAAATGTCCAGTCATCTAGGATGGAGGAGATGACAATCGTGGCAGTCCCTATTCCAATGTCTTTCGAGGAGCCACAAAGTTGGAACATTGAAAATCCAAATAAACTGCTTCACAGCATATTTACACACAATTTTCAAAATACAATGGAACAACTGAAGCAAATAGAAGGTGGAGGAGGTCGCTCAGGTGTTGGTGCTGAATATATCTGTAAAGCAGCTGATTTATCTCCTCAAGCTACATAATCAGTTAAGCCTACAAAAAATAAAGATAAATGGTGACAACTCACAGCCTAGTAGAGTCCTACCAAAGAGAAATGTGGTTTCATAGTATAGTAAAAGTTGATGAAAGCCTTAATGTGGAACATTAGATCAGTAAAGTCTAAAAGGGCCTTTCAAAAGGTGCAAATACTTCATAATTTTCACAAGTTTGAATTTGTTACTATTGTGGAACCTTTTAAACATATAATAACCATTCATAGATATAGAAGTAGATTGAGGATGCCATTGGTATTTTATAATGTGAATGGTAAAAGATGGTTTTTTGTTAATTATGGGTTGAATGCTACAATTATCAATAATAACTCACTCAATTCTACTACACAATGTGTCTTTGGGCATCAAATTTTTAGTTACTAGTGTGTATGCTAAATGTGATAGTGAGAAGAGATTGATTTTGTGGGATGAGATCATGAATTTATCAGCTGATCTGAATACACCATGGCTTGTAGGGGGATTTTAATGTTGTGATAAACAGGTCAGAAAAAATTAGTGGTAATCCAGTAAGTGTTGTGGAGATGGAGGATTTCAGAACTTGTTTTGAAACTAGTGAACTACTCTATATCTTTTTTAGAGAACGTCCTTATACATGGTGGAATGGAAGAGCGGGGATGGATTATATCTTTGAAAGGCTAGATAGAATTGCCTCAAATTCAGAGTTCCAAAATCCATTTTCTAGTATTGATGTGGATCACTTGACTAGGATAGGTCAGACCATGTCCCTTTGTTACTTTTTTGTGAGAATAGGGCTACCAGAGATGTAAAACCTTTCAGATTTTTGAAATTTTAGACTGAGCATAAAATATTTAAGGAGGCAGTGAGAATGAATTGGGATGATGGAAGATTAGAGAACCCTTTCCTTGATTTTAAAAGAAAGATAAAGCAAGTTAAAAAAGCTTTGTCTCTGTGGAGGAAAGAGGTATATGGGGATATATTTTAGCAGTTGGTGATTAGGGAAGAGATAGCAAAGATTAAGGAAAGATTATTTGAAGATAATCCTACTCCAGAAAATAGAGTGGTGATGAAGAGAGCCAAGGATGAATACACTAAATACCTGAATTTATAAGAGAGTTACCAGCAACAGAAGGGGGGATATGATTGGTTTCAAAGTGGAGACAAAAATACTAAATTTTTTCACAGCATTGTTAAAGAAAGGAGAAACAAATTAAAAGTAAGTAGAATTTTAAATTAACAGGGGTGTTGGCTGGAGGATGAGTAACTGATAGTAAATGAAGCAGTTTCATTTTATCACAAATAGTTTACTAAAGATAGGGATAACACTGACTGTTCAATACTGCAGTATATCCCTGAACTGACTGTTTATTACTGCAGTATATCCCTGAACTGATAAAAGAAGAGGATAACGAAGCTTTGGGAGCCATTCCAGATGATGATGAAGTGAAGAATGTTGTTTTCAGCCTCAATAAAGATGGTGCTTATGGACCTAATGGTCTCTCAGGAAGATTTTACCAATCATGTTGGGATATTGTAAGTTTTGACATATATAAATTGGTGAAGGATTTTATGCAGGAAATACATTACCGAAATCAATTACCCATACTAATTTGGTCCTCATACCTAAGAAAGAAAATGTTCAATCTTTCTTAAAATTGAGGCCCATTAGTCTAAGTAATTTTGTGAACAAAATCATGTCAAGAATTCTTCATGATAGATTGGACAAAATTCTCCCTAGGCTCATATCTTCTAATCAATCTAGTTTTGTTAGAGAAAGAAGCATAATCGATAATGTCTTGCTAGCTCAGGAACTGGCTATAGACATTGGGAAGAGAGAGAAAATGGTTAATGTAATTTTGAAATTGGATATGGCTAAAGCATGTGATAGAGTGTATTGGTTCTTTTGGATGAAGGTTATGAGAAATATGGGTTTTTCTAATAGGTTGGTTGATGTGTTCTGGAGGTTAATCTCTAATAACTACTACTCAGTCTTATTAAATGGTCAAGCTACTGGATTCTTTCATTCTACCAGGGGGGATGAAGCAGGGGGATCCTTTATCCCCAACCTTATTTACACTGTCTACTGAAGTTCTGACAAGAGCTCTAAACCATCTATTTGAGGATGTTGCATATATAGGGTATGGAATGCCTAAGTGGAGTCCTAACTTAAATCATTTAGGTTATGCTGATGATACCATTATTTTTACCTCTTCTAATGAATATTATATGAGGAAAATTATGCAGGTTTTGAAGGAGTATGAGCAATAATCTGGACAAAAGGTGAATATGAACAAAAGACTATTTTATGTGCATCAAAACACTATTGTGGATGTTTGGCAAAAGGTGGAGTAGTATACTGGAATGCCAAAGGGAGAATTCCCAGTGAAGTATCTTGGATGTCCATTATCTCATGCAAAGAAGAAGAAGGAGAATTATGAAAATTTATTGGACAAGGTTAGAGGTAAACATCAGGCCGGGAAAGGTAGGATGCTCTCTTATGGTGGAAAAGAAGTCCTCATTAAAAGTGTCTTACCAAGCATTCCAATTTATATTTTACCTGCAATTATTCATTCAAAAAGTGTCATCAAGGATCTACATAGAATATTTGCTAAATTTTTCTGGAACAGCAAAGAGAATGGAAGAGGTAAACACTGGTCAGCTTAGGATAAAGTATGTGTACCTAAAAAATAAAGGGGATTAGGGTTTAGATCTTTAAAAGATGTTTCTCAAGCAATGTATGCTAAACTATGGTGGAAATTTAGAACACAAAATAATTTGTGGACTAATTTCTTATGGAACAAGTATTGCAAGAAGCAAATTCTTGCTTTTGTTTAGGGCAAGGGTGGATATCAAGTATGGAAAGCTATGTTGAAAGATAGAGAATCTATTGAACATGCGATTTGGTGGGAGCCTAAAGGTGGTTCTTCAACTATTTGGTTTGATAATTGGACCAATCTTTGTCCTTTGTATAGTGTTCCTTCAGATGTGCAGACTTGCCTTCCATTGAAAGAGATTAGGGAATTATTAGGAGAGGATGGGTGTAATTACAGTAAAATGCATGATGAAATTCCTGAAAATGTGGTGAATTATGTCAAAAAAAATGGAAAATCTGAAACTTGAAGATAGACCAGACAAACCTTGGTGGACAAAATCTAGAAAAGGTGATTTTACTGTTAAGAGTGTGTGGGAAAGGCTAAGACAAAGAGGTAATATTAATGAAGATCTGAAGAGTTCCTGGTGTAAAGGGTTGCCTTTTAAATTCTCCTTCCTTTCTTGGAGAGTTTGGCAAGGAAAAGTGCCAGTAGCTGCACTAATGCACACTTGGAATTCAAGTATTTCACAAGATTGTTTATGTTGTAGTAGTCCTAACAGAGAAACTATTGAATATTTGTTTCTAAGAGGAGAAATAGAAAAGGATATTTGGCAATATTACTGTACAGGTGTTGGTCTAATATATCAAAGACATAATTTGAAATAAAGTGTGAGATTGTGGAGAGAAACTGATAGAAATGTAAGATGTAAAGCAGTGTATCAAGTGGTTCCTATTCTGATTATGTGGTTTTTGTGGAAAAGCAGAAATACTAAACTACATGGGGGAACTTATCATAAGAAGAAGATATACTGGGAAATTAATAACTATATCCTAAAATTCATGAAGTTCAAATTCCATATGCAGATTGAAGAAAGTAATTTGATTAATATTATTGATACTTTACAGGAGTACAAACCTTTCTATCAAATAAAAGTTGTTAGATGGAGGCCTCCACTACATGAATGGATGAAAGGAAACACTGATGGGGCTTCTAAGGGAAACCCAGGTCCAAGTTCATATTCCTTTTGCATAAGAAATTTAGAAGGAAATTTAATTATTCCCAAGGGCTTAATAATTCATGATACGATAAGTATAATGACTGAAGCTATTCCAATTAAGGAGTTCTTAAGGTTTTGTAGGGATAATAGTATTCATCTAAAGAAGTGGAGACAGATTCCTGGACCTTAGTCCAAGTCTTGCAGGGAGAATGGGAGGTCCCGTGGTGTGTGGTTTTGGAAGTGAATTTCATCAGAGAATTGATGTCACAAGTAACAACAAGAGTGGTACATTCCCTTTGGGAAGGTAACACTCTTGCTGATTATTTTGCTAACATGGTTTTGGATTTTACAGGTGATTTTCAAATTACTAATGTTGAAGACATTCCAACACAAGGGAAAAGAATTATCAAATTGGATAAATGAGGTACACCACACATAAGAAGAACAGTGCAATATGAAGGGGGCTAGCATATTCATTAAAGCAGGTTAGATTTTAACACACAAGGTCATTTCAAAGAAAAAATCACACCAGCAGCAACATCACACCAGCAGAATAATAGCTAATTATCACTCACACAAGGCAGGACATCCTCAAACTATATTCGACGCTTGTTCACTTACATCCACAATACATTAGAATAGTGTTTTATACAGTGATTTTCATAAGGTAGTGAAGGATTCCAATGGTGGTGGTATTAACTTCGTATGAGGTTCATCCCACCAAGGAAAAATCAACAACCAGACGAATACTGCTATGAAATAATTACTTTCTTCTCTAAATCTACATGATATTAGCTAGAGTACCTAGAATAGCAGTAGATCTAGTCTCAGATATTACCAATCTCGAAGAAGACTTCTTTTTTGGGATAGAAAACACAACACCGGTGAGATTGAGAGATTACCTAAGTGATTACTACCAAAAGATTGATAATTTAAAAGAGACTAGAAAAATTGTTAGAAAGGGAAATCAAGCTAGTAATTGATATAGGAAGTCCACTTATCTTGAAGAATCCAACAAATTCTGGTGTTTCACTTCATCTACCATCTCCGGCGACGTCACATACACTACAATTTTCTCAGCTGAGCTAATGGCTCTTCACTTTCCTAATCTAGTCTATTCCAATTTCTTTTTGGATTTTGCTTTTGTTTTTCCTTAGAGATACAACTGATTTTTTTGTCTTTGTGGATTGGGATATTGGGCCTTATGTGGACTGAAACATTTTGGTTAATAAGAGGCCCAAGGCCAACTTTTGATTAAAAAAAAGAGCTCAAATTAAGTTTTAGATGTGTCTTGGATATAGGTGATTGCTCGACTAATCGGTCGTCCTAAATCTCCTTGTCAAGATACGAATCATAAAACCTTTTGTATTGTCGTGATATTATAGAGATTTCATCATCGCCCAAATTTATTTATTTTTGTTACGTGTTTGTAAACGTAATGCCCGCCTTTTATTTGGGGAGACCTAAAAAATCGATGGAAGTTTCTTCATTGGCCATGTATCGATACTTGATATAAAATAAGTAAAATTAAGAAAATAAAATTCATCTTTTGTTATGTGGTGGCCTCGAAAATCCAACGGAGAGATATTATCATTGGCCAATTTGTGAAATATCTCCTGTATTTTCAATTAAATAAAATATAAAGGAAAAAATCATCTGAAATCAGTCCCTTAAATGCAAAAATTATAGAAAACCAATCATTGGAAAACATAGCCAAGAATAGAGCAAAATAGCAACAACAAAATCTATCAAAAGGTACAAAAAAATAACCCAAATAGTTATGAACAAAGCAACAACAATGGACCTCGATGACATACTCAAAAAGTTCACAAGTCATTCTCAAATGTAGCAACAACATGTCAAAATAAGGCAACAAATATAAGAAAAAATGCAACACAAATAAAAATTAACCAATTTTAAAGGGCTTCGCCTGAGAATGAGAAAAGTCTAGCCCAAAAATATAAAAAAGGACATAATATAGTGAATCATTGTTGTATCACCACAAAACCCATATCTGTTCAAAATAAATACAGTAACACCATAAATTAAGAAACAGTTCAACAGAGATAAAGAAAACATGAAGTAGCGATGACCATTAGCGTTACTTCAACAACTTTCACTGGAGCAATGCTGGATATACAAATTTTCAGCCAAATCTGTCTGTTAATAGTATAACAGTAGAGAGGTAGTTTTTTAGAGGTGGCTCACCGGTCATAATCTCCGACGAGAGGCGACATAAAAAAAAGAGAAAGAAGAGGGAGAGAGGTAGCATAACATGGTAATGATAGAGCTTCTCGT
Source organism: Capsicum pubescens (assembly GCA_030864215.1). Classification (NCBI taxonomy): domain Eukaryota; kingdom Viridiplantae; phylum Streptophyta; class Magnoliopsida; order Solanales; family Solanaceae; genus Capsicum; species Capsicum pubescens. The sequence continues at coordinate 263,438,897 of CM061544.1, forward strand.
CGGTTATCACCTTTGATGAAAAAGCGGTGGTGAGGAGAAATAAGAGAGAAAGATCGGTGAAAGAGGAGAAGAGGCATGAATTTATGGTAGCTGGAGCTCGTTCGCCGGTGCTCCAGCAATCGATGGTGATAGTGGAGGTCATGGAGAGAGGATAAGGAAGTGGGAAAGAGAGATGAGTGAAAAAAGAGGAGCATAAAATCTTTTGTGTATGTATTTTCTTGATGAAAATGAATTTACCCCCTCCCTTCTATTTATAATAATACATGGCACCCCCTATTAACCAAAAGATAAAAGAATATCACTCTTTTTTCTTTTAAAATATTTTTTTAATCCTTAAGTTATTAACCTAAGGATTTTCATCCTTTAAACCGACAGATAAAGTTATTATTCAAAGGATAGTGTCATTGTGCAGTCCTTGTCAGATGTGACAAGACATTATTGTGTAGTCTAGTCAGATATGACAAGACACTGAACTATTATGTTTTATATTAAAATAAATTAATCTGACTTATCATTTACAGACTGTATTAAATAATGTACAAAATATAGGTATTGATATGTAATTACAAGAATATATAAAGAGAATTGAAAATGTAATTAACTCAAAAATATGATGCATTATGAATTATTAGAAAATATGATGTCGTGTTGTGTACATGTGTAGATGATTGTGAAAATGTTAAAATAATAATAAATTGATAAAAATCCTAATATATGAAGAATTATTAATAAATTATGAAAAGTAAAAATATGACAATAAATTTATAAAATCCTAAAATAAGAATGATTATAAATAATTTCTTACTAATTGTAAAAAAAGTGTGAAAATTATATTTCGTACCCTTTAACGATCAGAAAGTCTGAAGGCGTTAATTTTAAGCACGAAGAGCCCAAATTGGGTGTCAAAAGTTGCCCCATTTCGTTTGAATAAGATGTAGAAGTCTTCAGATGAAAACATTGACGTGTAGTCAATTTTTCTTGACAAAAAAATATTTTTGATAAAAATTTGATAGAACTCTAATTTAGAGTTGCCTACATACCTCGAGTTGAATGAGGATCAGGTCGGGAGTAGTTCAAAAGAATAGGTAAATTTTCTTTTTCCATGTTATTAAGGTGGACAACCATATGGAATAATTATTGAGAAAAGGACTATTTGAGAATGGAAATATTCACATATTCTCAATGATCCTTTTGAAATTGTCCCAGTATCAAGTTGTATGATGTTGGAGATGTAAGATTATGTACTTGCTGGGGAGAAAGAATGACTATGGGGTTGTGAAAATTGAACACTTCATAGAGCTTCCTAAATATCTTGAGTGTCACGATAATCAGGTCAATATAGTTTGAAATGCGAAAATAAGTAAAATTTTGAGACGGTTCTCAAAATTTACTCCAGTGTATGATTTGTAAATAACACTGGACTTTTGAAAGGAATTTTTAAAATGTCTTGTTGTGGACTGTATTTTCTATTAGATAGATGCATTATATCTCCAATTGTCTAGGAGAATTTAAGGATGAATGACATCTTGAATTATTTATGGGGAGTTGAGGATGAATGACGTCTCCAATTATGTATGGGGACTTGAGCATGATATCTCCAATTGTCTATGGAGACTGATTATCATTTTTGATCTTCTATGAAGACTGACGTTGATTGTGTCAAAGTTCTCCGATTGTCTTTGGCGACTAAATGCATGATATCTCTGATTATCTACGGAGACCTGATGATAAAAGATGGCTTTGATTATTTACGGAGATTATGTGGCGAATGATGTATTTTATTATCTACGAAGACTTGATGCATGACATCTCCAATTGTCTATGGAAACTTGTGTTGATTGTGGTAAAGTCCTCCGGTTGTCTTCGGGGACTTAGTGAAAGACATATTTGATTGTCTATGGAGACTTATATTGATGATCGTCCTCAAATGCCTATGAAGAATAAGGCCCTCAATTAATGACGGAATAACTGAAAAGTAATAGTCTCTCGGCTAGCGGGGCTATTGAAATCAAATAGCTCCCGATTGACGAAGAAATTGAAAGGTATTATCCTTTCAATTGGCATGAATATGAAAATTTAAGAGCTCTCTACTAGTGGAGCAACTGAAAGATAATAGCTTTTCGATTGGGGGCTATTAAAATTTAAGAACTCTCGACTGGTAGGGCTATTGGAAACTAAGAGCTCTCGACTGGTGAAAATATTTTAAAGGTAATAGCCTCTCAACAGATGGGGCTATGGAAATATAAAATACCCAAATTAGAAGGAGAACATCTAATGAAAAAGCAAAATATCTGTATTTGAAGACGAGAGCTTGAAATGAAAAGTCAACTATTGTATTTAGAGGTGGGCGCCTTGTATGAAAAGTATAATGTATGTATTTGAAGGTGAGAGTCATGAAAAATAAATAAAATTATTTTGTATTATTTTTGTAAGAAATGCTTAATGAAGAAGGCATAATCGTATCTTGACTGCAGTTGGTGCCAACAATTAGTAGTGTGTATAAGAATTTCTCTATCTCTTTTCCAGCTCACTGAGATCAACTTCAAGGTAACTCCTATAGTTTCAAGTGGTACCTCAGACATACCTAAGTATCGACAAGATTTATTCATCTTGCTTCAAACAATGACTTTGAATTGTGCCTATTCTTATGTTTCAAGTGTCCTCTCCAGAAAAAAAGTCTCGTTTTCTCACCTATTTGAGTATTTTTATTGAATTTATGGACGTCTAGAGATGTACACTCACACTCAAAAAGAAGTTCAATGAATGCAATTGTGATACTATAGGCTTGACCTTCATGTAAATATCCACTAATGTGAGAATACTCAGAATTAGATCATGTAGCACTGGTTATCAGTTTGTAATGTAGGCTTGGGGACGGGTAGGATGACAGTTGGGATGAAAGTGACTAATTCTTCAATGAGTGTTACACTGTATCTGTGCTTTTGATATTTGTTGCGCTTTGACGCTTGATCTTCTTTGTTGTGCTTGTTTTCCCCTTATTTTGTATTTACTTTGACTTCTTTTGATCTTGTGCTGGAGTTTTCCCCTTCTTTTCAATAAATATAATTTTCATTTTTTCGGTGATTCTCCACCTTTATTAAAGTTATCTTTTTTTGTGGGGATTTTTGTTCCTTCTTCTTTGAAGTCATCTTTTCATTTTTGTTCTTCTGGGACTATATATCCTTTACCTTTGGCAACTTTGATCTTGAATATGCATACGCAATTTGCACATATTTAGTGCTCTATAGAGATGGGCCAAGAGAGGGATAGTATATATAATCACTCAAAAAGGAATAGGCTTAGATGCGGTTGTCCAAAAAAAAAGGTTTTAGGCTCAAAGAGGAGAAATACCGAAGATTAATGCCATTTGGTGGATTGTGGAAAGCACAATCAGGTCAAAGAAGGACTATAATTCTTTCCCAAATCAAGTGTAACTCAGAATTTTGCCTCAACAGATATTTAGGTCAAGTTCTAGATCAACAATACAATGAAATGAATTAGTCTAAAGCTCACCACACAATGCGCATAAAATGATGAGGTTGGCTTTGTTCTTGTCTTAAATGTATGCAAAAGAATTTTTCAAGTGTCGCTCAAGTGTGATTAAAAGGTACCAAAAGTTCTATGATTTACCATGAAGTTGTTCCTCTCCATTATACCAATTTTTTCTTTCTCACGCGCATTCCTAACAATGTTAGTACCAACCAAGTTAAGATTCTAATTTTTTTCTGAAAAAAATGAGACCGAACCTAAATGAGAGTTTCCTAAGTATCTCATCAAGATAAATTAAGACGAGAATCAAGTCAAAATTTAGTTCATGAAAATTTGTGAATTTGTATGTGACATGTATGATTGTCAAGAAGTGATGGTCATCCTTAAAAAGGATTTGAAAAACGATCAGGAATGAGATGCTTGTAGCATCAAAATTACTCGGATCAGACAATCGAGAGGATTGATGTCAAGCATTAGCAGAGCTTTGACACCATTTTAGTACATTGACAAGATTGAGAAGATCGTACATGTTGAAAAAGTTATGGTATTATTTCACCGTAGTTGGAAAGATTGTTATAACTAAAAGAGTGTTGAACCCCTTGCTTTGAAAGTGAGAATCGATACGTCATAAATTTGATGGTTTATGTTGTTCGAAAGAAGAATCTAGGTGTTCTTGAACCAAAATTGGGTGAGGATTTAGAGGTAGACCAGTTAGGCATTAATGTCACTGAGATTTAGATTTGAGGAGTTATTATTTGCGCTCTTTGAAGACATTTGGAGAGCGTTTTTGAACTGTTACATAAAATTATCTCAATTTGAATACTGAAGAAATTATTCTAACACAGTGAAGAGACAGAACCCTACTACTAGATTGTCTACGTATCTTGTCAGGATAAGAATCAGGTCAAAATGTAGTTCATACAAATTTCTGAATTCGCATATAGCATGGCCTATTTCTAGAATAAGAATTTTCCTAAATAGTTAGAGAGAGGATGAATAATTGTGAAAAGGCACACTAATCTAAATGCACCAATTCTGAAACTACGAAATTCAAAAAAGGTTCGGAGGAGTGAAAGACACCCCTTGCGTGTTCATTGTGTGTTTGTTTACGGCCAAACACTCGATAGAATCATTATTATGATTAAATAAAGTGAAAAATAATGTGTAGAAATTTTCATAATACATAGATATAGTGTATTAAACAAGTAATAAATCAAAGAATTGATACGACAGCAAAATTAATTTGTGCAAATAATATAAAAAATTTGTGAGTAAATTCACATGATTTGCAGTGTAAAACAGATAAGAATCAAAGATTTTAATAGTTAGCATATGCAAAAATGTAAAAAATACCTCATCAATTGAAAATTTGAGTCTATTATGGTTAGAACCTGTTGTTAATTCCCAACAGAGTCGTCATTCTGTCATGTCCTATTTTTGTCAAGATTAAATAAAACATAACCTATGGACTCTAAAAGAATTAAATTTTGCACAGAGTCGCCACCTAATTTTTAACGAGAATAAGAAAACCGTTTTAACTATTAATGCGTAGGACTTATGTTTTAGTCTACGAAAACCGGCTTAGATTTTAGGTGAGGGTTCAACTTATTTCGAAGAGAAGGGATTAGACACCTTTCAAAATCCACAAAATATGATACCCGGCTAAACTAAATTTATCAAAGAGGGAGGAGAGAAAAAATATTTTTTAAAAAATATAAATAATGTAAAAGGTGTATGTATATCAAGTATGTAAACAAAATCTATTGCTATAAAATATGCACATAAAAAACATGTAAAGATATAAAAAAAATGTACAAAATATGTATGAAAAAGAAACGTACTTTGTAACGTGTGAAAAGAAAAGTATTTTTATGTACAATAAAAAGGAAGAGTATTTCTTGAAATTAATACTTTTTACTTGGCCAAAATCATGGGGAGAAAAATAAAGATTTATTGAGAATAAAAGGCTACACAATATTTATAATACAAATGTGTGAATTAATTAATGAATGTCTAAATCAATTTGATTCCTTTATGTAAATATTAACTGTCTAAGTTTGCTTAAATGTGTAATAGTGAATATGTAAGTAAAGTCACTCTATATTGTTAGCACATATTATTTGAGTGTTTCTCTCAAGTGTCTAAATCACTTCAACAGTACCTGTAGTACTTGGCGAGCTTCCTCAGGACCACAGATTACAATTTTGTAGTTATAAGTTTTGGATCAAAGTTGCCATAACGAATTATGTAGATCTAGCTTCCCAAAGTGAGAGAAACATAGTACTTTCTGACATTATCTTCCCACACTAAATGCTACTACTGCGCCCAAGTACAACCCATTAATCACAACCAAATATCGACAAGATGGATGAAAAAATGCATGAGCAAGAAGAGGATTTATTGCAGCGGAGTACAGAAAAACCTAAAGAAGCTTCTAACGCTCATGAACCGTTACCAAAATTAAGTTTTCTAGATAAACTATTTTTCGATAATAATACCCCTTCTATTGATTCTATTCAAAAAGTTTTTAACCACTTTAACCTTGACGACGAGAAAGACAATACCTCCAACCACCCTTTTTTCATCCCCATTTCTTCCTCCGACAAAGAAAGACTTTATGTTCCTTGGGAACAAGTTATCATCATCAAACCACTTGGAAACAAAATTGGCTATAACTACCTGCATACCTACCTAAAAACCCTTTGGAACCTTAGTGAAGACTTGAACCTTATAGACCTAGGAGAAGACTACTACCTTATCAAACTCTCCCATCAATCAAACTTCCATAAGGTACTCCACCAAGGACCTTGGATTATAGGATACCAATACCTCTTAATTCGCAAATAGGAACCGAAATTCAATCCTCAAGCCGAAACTATTCCGTATGTTACCATTTGGATTATACTTTCCGAACTACCCACGGAATACTACGACTTAGAAATCCTCCATAAAATTGGTAGCATGGTAGGTACAATCCTAAAAATTGATAGTTGTACCAAGTACGCGTCCAGAGGAAGATATGCTATACTATGTATCCTCGCTCAACTAAATAAACCCTTACCCAGAAACATTCTTATTGGATCCCGTCTTCAAGAAATACACTTAGAAAACTCCACTTTTTTTGCCAAAATTGTGGTTGCCTAGGCCATAACTTTCATCACTGTCTAAAGAATAATATTCCGATGAACCGGAGACCTCAAACCTTCAAAATAATCCTACGAAGAAAGGGGTTACTGAGGACAAGAATGGAAAAACAAAAAATGAAATTGAAAAAAAAAATTGAAGAAGAAAAAAAACAAAAAAAAAAAAAGAAGAGGAAAATGAAAAAAAAGAAGAAAAAAATGAAAAAAAAAATACGTGGACAACTGTTACGTACGGAAAAAAAGCAAAAAAAAATCAAATGTCCATGAAAAAAGAAAAAGATAATTCTTCATTTAAATCTTTAAATCAGTTCGAGAATAATGGAATAACTCACGTCACTCAAAATACTCCTACTACGTTGTGTTATCACAATTACCACACACCCCCTCCTACTCTTCACTCCAATTCTCCACAAACTCCCATGACCCAAAAACCATCCACGTCGTCTTCCCAATATGTGAACAGTCCTATTCTCATGCAACTTGCTCCCTCTATGTATCAAGCTGATAAGGAAAATCCCACACAGTATCCTATCCCTAACAATCCTAGTACTACCCATAATCTAGAAAATCCTCAAGCAAATCTCAGCAAATCTCCACAATCTGCACCAAGTACACAACCAATGTGTACTACTTCCAATCCCCACAAAATCAACACAACATTGAAATCCCATTCAATTCAACTAACTAGTACTTACTCTAGTTCTAAGCTCACTACTATGCAACCCACCTCCACTTCTTTAAATTCTATCCAATCAACTAATATTATCAAATCTGCAGACTTTACTCCAAATCTTCTAAGTACTTATTCTACTAGTTTAACTACTAATAACCTACCTACTACTATGACTGGACAGGAAACTACCCCTACCATTAATACTAGTACTACTACTAATACAATGGATAAAGGAAGAGTTAAAAAAAATTAGAAATTCCTGTAATGAAAATGTTCACAAAAGTGAATTCACTAGGTTAACTAGGAAAACTAGGACACCTGAGACTACCAATTCAATAATTAAGACTACCAATATAGATATGGATCCTTCTATAACTCAAGCTAATCTCTTAGAAAAAGTTCAGAACAACTTATCAAATACCCAAAATGCCAAGAAGATACCCTAAAAAGAACAAACATTTCAACAACACTCCAAACCATCTCATGGAAAATGAAAAAAACATACACGACCAACCTTGGGATACATAAACCAACCATTGGAACATTCCCAACCAAAATGTTCCGACTCTACAGCAAACCCCTCAACCAATACGGATTTACCAATCGAATTGAAGCATTCCTATGCAACTAAACCAGCCCACAATCACACCATATCCAGATCCATTAGAAAAAATATAACTTATGGTGAACATGCAATACGAACACAACATGAACAGCTATAATCCGATGGATCTCATGCCACTGATGGAAATAATGATGAAAATTGTGCAAAGTTATCAGAATCTATTGCATGCTCACTTCATTCAGAATCAACATCTCATCGAGTTTAGATGGAACATGATATACTTGTAAGCAAACAACATGGTCACACAGATGGAAAGCTTGAAGTCATTCTCACACCAACCAATAAACTACTCAGACTGGTCAATGCCTCAAGCACCAGAAACATTGGAGGACACTTACACTCATAATTAAGTGGTCCTACAGATCAACGAGGCACCAACTTGGACAAATCCATCATCTCCTATACAGGTTCCGGAGCTAACACAAGAACAAGAGGGGGAGGAACGACCAAGAGGAAAAGAGCCAAAATTGAATTTGATAACGCTGGAGGACTCTCTAACCTTCACTCTTCTCGCAAACAAAGAAGAAAGAATCATGGTGCATGTTCAACAACCAATGCCAAAAATAGCAATCAACTTACGTTCATCCCCTGACTCAATGATGCATCAATATGCGGTGGTAATCTCAGCAACTCCACCAGAGTTCACTTTTCTAGAATTAATTCCATTTGAATCTAGAAATGTCACTAGCTCTGGGAGGGTCTCAAATAATACTGAACAAGTTTCCCATGAAGATACTAGTATGGAACTGTAGAGAAGCCAATAACCCCACCTTTAAAAGGAATGTGTTAGACTTGATTACAACTAACAACCCCGCGATTCTAGACTTAACAGAGACTAGAAGGGCGGATCATGATCCACTTTTGCAGATGCTACCCTATTCGGACATGCTACAACTTCCTGCGTCCGAATTCTCGGGAGGCATCGCCCTTTTCTGTAACAGCAATAAGTTTACCATTAATCCAATGGTAATGACGGAGCAAGAGATCCATGCTTCACTCAAGGTTAGCCCAAACTCAACTCCTTGGATCATTACTATTGTATATGCTAGAAATAACTTCTTTTATAAACGCACTCTATGGAAGAACCTCCAAAACATTAATAATTCAAATACGGGTCCTTGATTAATGTGCGGGGATTTTAACAAAATTACTAACTCGTCTGAAAAATTTGGAGGTAATCCGATTAACAACAAAAGGGTTTCGAATTTCCTGGAATGTATTAATGAGTTTAGTATGATTGATTTAGGCTTCGAAGGACCTAGGTTTACTTGGAAAAATATGAGTAAGCATAATAATAGCATCATTATAGAGTGGCTTGATAGGTTCCTTTGCAACCCTCCTTGGCTAGACCTTTACCCAGACTCTAACATAATACATCTCCCTAGAACTTATTTCGACCACTGTCTTATAATTCTTAATCTTATAAAATATAGTGGTAAGCCTAATTACTCCTTTAAATTTGAAACTATGTGGCTTCGCCATCCGGGATTTACTCATATCATTAAAAATTCCTGGCTTAACAATTACAACTACCACAATGCGGTTACTAACTTTGCCAGGGATGCTAATGAGTGGAACAAAAATATTTTTGGGAATATTTTTAAAAATAAAAAAAGAATAAAAGCAAGGATCCAAGGCCTTTAAAACATGGATCCTATAAGAAAAAACTATTTTCACTATAATCTTGAGAATAGACTTTTTCATGATTTTAATAACATCCTGCGCCAAGAAGAAGATTATTGGAAGCTTAAATCTAGAATCCAATGGTTTATGGAAGGGGATGCAAATACTAAATTTTACCATACTACTACCACTAATAGGAGACGTAGGAATAAAATCTTGGGCCTCTTAGACTCTGTGGGTAACTGGATTTTCGACCCTGATCAAATACGAAGCTCTATTCTAAAACACTTCAAAAATATTTACACTACAGAGCAAATTACCTCTGAGTGTAAAAGCTACCCAAAACTGGGAAACTGCCTAACAACGGATGACCATAACATTCTAAACTCTAGCCTCACTATCGAAGAAATTCACAATGCTATTAAGTCTTTTAAACCTCTAAAGGCCCCAGGTCCAGATGGTCTTCATCCTATCTTTTTTCAACAATTCTGAAAAGATACCAAGTTCTCCATAACTCAAACTTGTATGGATGCTTACATTACGGAATCCATCGACCCTGAAATCAATAAAATGAATGTTATTCTTATCCCAAAAATAAATACTTCAAAACAAATCCACCATGTCAGACCCATCAGTCTTTGCAATACCATTTACAAAACCATAACAAAAATTTTAGTTAATCGTATTCACCCTTTACTGGATAACATTATTAACCCCTCTCAATGTAGCTTCATCCCAGGAAGAAGAGCCTCGAACAATGCTATTATAGTTCAAGAGACCCTCCACTCTTTTCACAAGTCAAACAGTAACTTAAAGAAAATGATGTTAAAGATTGATTTGGAAAAAGCATTTGACAGAATGGAGTGGTTTTTTATTCACTACTCTCTACAAAGCCTAAATTTTCCACGAAAAATCACTAACATAATCATGGAATGTGTCACTACATCCTCCATCTCCATCATTATTAATGGAACCCCTACCGATAGATTTACACCTAGTCATGGTATGACACAAGGAGACCCTTTATCCCACTAAATCTTTATCATATGTATAGATTCACTTTCACGATTCATTCACCAGGCTGTTGATGAAAAAATTTGGACCCCTATTAAAATCTCAAACTCTTCTCTGGCATTATCTCACTTGGTTTTCACGAATGACTTAATTCTATTCGCAAAAGCAAACTTAGAGAATGTTACCACCATTCATACTTTATTCCAAGATTTTGAAAAATTAACAGGCCAAAAAATCAACTATAACAAATCAAAAATTATTTTCTACAACAACACTCCTTCGTTAATTGCTAACCCAATAGTTAATCTCCTTAACATGAACTCTTCCACAAACTTTGGTAAGTACTTAGGTCTACCTATGACTAAAAACCTTCCAAAAAGAATGGACTATCAATTCATAATTGATAAGATGAATAACAAACTCAAGGGTTGGAAGACCAAAATGCTTAATATAGAGGGAAGAACAACCCTTATAAAATTTGTTCTCGTAGCTATACCACTTACGCAATGCAAATTAACTTACTTACTTCAAAAACAACACACCACATCGACCGTATCCAAAGAAATTTTCTTTGGGGTGCAACCGATGAGAATAAAAAAGTTCATCATGCAAATTGGAATCTCATAACTCTTCCAAAAGCACAAGGAGGACTGGGCATTCACAAATCCGAAGGAAAAAACTCAGCCCTCATTTCAAGCCTTAACTGGAGATTCCTTAAAAATAAATCCCAACTATGGGTCAAAATCCTTCAAAATAAGTATAAAAACAGAATCACTAGTAATCAAATTCACCACATTACTACTGATTCCTATATATGGAAGAGTCTTAGCAGAAACCAAAAGGTCTTCTCTAAGGGAATCTCATGAAATGTGAGAAATGGTAACAATATTAATCTATGGGAGGATAGATGGCTCTACAACAATATTAATCTTCGTGAGCTCATCCAGGGACTTCTAACACAATCTGACATTAAAAAAACTCTCTCGGAAATCATCTCTAATGGTTCGTGGGATACATCTGGTATATCTTTTCAATTAACGTCGGATATTCTGAAAATTATTGATAATACTTATATCCATAAAATAGAACTGAAACGAGATAAATTTTTATGGAATCTTTCCTTTCTAGGTACTTTTACCACATCTTCATCTTATATGCTGTTTGTAAAGTCAACAACCACAACGCTTCCGAATAGCAATCCTTCTAACTTTTGGGTTTGGAAAGTAAAAACTCATAACAAGATAAAATTCTTCTTGTGGCTTACTACTTTGGACAAACTTCCAACAGCTGAAATCCTTAGTAAGCGGAATATGATCCTGACAAACTTTTGCCGATCATGCACCACTGTAAAGGAGACCCGTATGCATGCTTTACTAATTTGTTCCAAAGCTAAAGAAATTTGGAACCACTTTGGATTTTATCCTTCTGAGAACCATTTCAAATGCGACATCAAGAATTTATGCTCTTCCAATAATACCATCAAACTTTGTGGTAACATCCCCATACCTTTCTCTGTTTTAACCCCTTTAATCCTTTGATCCATTTGGAAAAATAAAAATGATTACCTCTTTAAAAATTTGACCAACCAACTAAATTTCCAAAAAATTAAATTGGATGCTATTAAATACTTTCACCTTGGGCATACTAAAGACAATTCAAAAACTCATCGCAACACCCTCATCATAAATGTCAAATGGAATGCGCCTCCACCAGATTATTATAAGCTTAACATTGATGGTGCATATGATCTTATAAACAACCACGGGGGAGGAGGAGGGATTATTAGAAACCATGATGGGACTTGTATAACTGGAACGACTTTCGCACACATGGCCACATCGGCTTTACAAATGAAAACTTTGCCTATGTATCATGGCTTACGTTTGGCTCTTGAAAAGAATTTGACTCCTATTATTGTGGAAACAGACTCCCAGGTACTCATTCAACTTTTAAACTCACAAAATGAAGACCACTCACATGATTTCTGATTGCAGGTCCATCATTAAACTGTTGAAAGAATCTGAAATCCGCCATATCTACAGAGAAGAAAATGGTGTAGCAGACAAGTTGGCAACGTTTGGCGAAACTCAACCGCAATGCATGAATAATAGTTCAATAACTTTTATTGCCCCGACGCTTTTTATTTTGCAAGAACTCCTAAAAGACTCTCAAAGTCTGGGTTCTACCCAGGCGATTTCTGTCTGTAATAACTTTTAAATTTCCATGCTATAATAATAAAGTTCCTTCTGAAGCAAAAAAAAAAAAAAGAATATCTAAGTAAAGCATATGTTCCCGCCCAAGACCCCAAAAAGTAAAATTTTCACTATACTTTTATCTTTATGTACAATTATATGAATGAGAAATAAAATACAAACATAGATCTCAAAACTCCCTTCAAGTACAACTTCGGAGTGTGTTATCAAGAACATGTATAAACGCTTGATAGAAAATATTAATGAACAAGTAATCATTAAAATAAATAAAAATTATTTGTACACATACGTATATGTTGATGTATATACAAAAAATAAAATTTTGTTATAAAGTGAGCTCAGGTTAAGTTTTAGATGTGCCATGACTACGAGGTGGTTGCTCGACTTATCGGTCGTCCTAAATTGTATTGCCAAGGTACAAATCATAAACCTTTTGTGTTGTCTTGCTATTATAGAGATTTCATCATCGCCCAAATTTATTTATTTTTGTTACGTATTTGTATATGTAATATCTGCCTTTTATTTGGGAGACCTCAAAAAACAATGGGAGTTTCTTCATTGGCCATGTATCGATACTTGATATAAAATAAGTAAAATTGAGAAAATAAAAAATATCTTTTGTTATGGGGTGGTCTTGAAAATTCAACGAAGAGATATTATCATTGGTCAATTCGTGGAACATCTCATGTATTTACAATTAAATAAAATATAAAGGACAACATCGTCTGAAAGCAGTCCCTTAAACGCAAAAAAAGGCAGAAAACCAACCATTGATAAACATAGCCAAGAATAGAGCAAAACGACAGCAACAAAATCTAGTAAAAGGTCTTAAAATGACTCAAATAGAGCAGCAACAATGGACCTCGATGAAACACTCAAAAAGATCACAATGCATTCTAAAATGTAGCAGCAACATGTCAAAATAAGGCAACAAATATAAAAAAAAATGACCAACCAAATAAAAATTAGTTGATTTTAAAGGGCTTCGTAGGAGAACGAGAAAACTCCGGCCCAAAAATGTAGAAAAAGGACCTAAAATAGTGAATCATTGTTCAAAATAAATACAGTAACACCGTAAAATAAAGAAATCAGTTCACCAAAGATAAATAAAATATGAAGTAGAGGTAACTATCGACGTTGCTTCAACGGCTTTCTCCGAAGCAATGTCGGATATACAAAATCTCGGCTAGATCTGGCCGTCAATGATATGATAGTGGAGAGGTAGTGCGTTAGAGGTGGCTCGTCGATCATCACTTATCGCCAGAGGCGACAAAAAATAGAGGAAAATGAAAAGGAGAGGCTGCGTAGCAGTGGTAATAATAGGACTGCGCACCGATCATCACCTCCGACGAAGAAGTGGCGGCGAGGAGGAATGAGAGAGAGATGTGACAAGACATTATTATGTAGTTTTTATCAGATATGATAAGACATTATTGTGTAGTCTTATCAGATGTGACAATACACTGAATTATTATATTGGGCATTAAAATAATTGATCCAACTTATCATTTGCGGACTGTATTAAATAATGTACAAATTATAGGTATCGATGTGTAATTATAGAAAAATATAAAGAAAATTAAAAATGTAATTATCTTGAAAATATGATGCATTGTAAATTATAAAATAATATGATGTCATATCGTTTATGTGTACAAATGATTGTGAAAATATTAAAAAATCATAAAAAATTGATAAAAATAATATCTAAGAATTATTAATATATTATGAAAAATAAATTGATAAAATCCTAAAATAAGAATGATTATCAATAATTTGTTAACAGTTGTAAAAAAAATGTGTGAAAATTATATTTGTGTCCTTTAACGATCAGAAAGTCTGAATGCGTTAATTTTAAGCTCGGGGAGCCAAAATTGGGTGTCAACAATCCTCTTTATGCATGAAGTTCTTTTGTGACATATGATTTATGTTATGATCAAAGAAACAAATTCTCTTGTGATTTGAGGTAAGTTTTCTTGACTATTTTATTCTAATGTACATTATTATTATCGAATAATGTTTTTCATTTATAGTTTGATTGATTGACGAGAGACACACGTGCAAAGTATGTACATCCAAGTAGTTACAGGAACAAGGCCAAAGTAGTCTGGGAAAAGGACATAAATGGCCATTCGGTGGAAATTAATCCCAACCAAATGGTCTAAGAATCGGTATTCCCATATTTTAGTCACGACACTTTTGCTGGCTACTTGCCCACTTCTCGTTCTATTTGATTTGCTTTTTTGTTGTTGTTGTTGTTTTTCCCATTGTAGCTTTTTTGTGTTTTCTTTCACTAGTTTTGTTTTCTCTCTTTCCCCCTTTTCCTGGTTGTACTCGTTTTTTATAAAAAAAAAAAAAAAAGATTGATCTCCTTGTTTTTTAGTTCTAT
This sequence comes from Capsicum pubescens, assembly GCA_030864215.1. Taxonomy (NCBI): domain Eukaryota; kingdom Viridiplantae; phylum Streptophyta; class Magnoliopsida; order Solanales; family Solanaceae; genus Capsicum; species Capsicum pubescens. The sequence goes on from CM061544.1 coordinate 263,454,066, forward strand.
CAAAAAGATAATCAAATAAAATTATGAAGCTTTTTTTAACAATCAAATATAAATTTGTAATATTATAATTGCTACTTTTTTTAATCAATCAGATATAAAAAGAGTGTATTTTTATTTGTTATATAAAAATAACATATTCTATACAACAGTGATATATATACATATTCTATACATTAATAATACAGTTTCTATACATAACTTATATCGATACATATTCTATATAATAATGGTATAATTTTTATACATATTATATAGAAAATACATATTCTATACAACAATTATACAACTTCTATATATATATATATATATATATATATATATATATATATATATATATTATACAACCTTTAGCTGCAATAATTATTTAAATACATATTCTATACAATAATTATACAGTTTCTGTACAAATCTTATGCATAAACATATTATCTTATACATATGCATATTCTATATAATAATTATACAGTTTCTAAACACATCTTAAACATATACAAAATCAATTTCCAGCAAACCCAACAAGTGAAAGATGCAAAAAAAAAAAAGGAAAATTATTTTTTTTCTCAAACTTCGACAATTAAAATATAATTTTTTCGGCAAACCCAACACGTGAAATTGCCAAAAAATGTGAAAAGGGAGCTTTTTTGTCGAACCCCAACAACTAAAAACGTCAATTTTCAACACACCCAACAAGTGAAAAATGCAAAAAAGAAGGGAAAATTGTTGTTTTCTCAAACTCCGACAACTAAAATATCAATTTTCTGGCAAACCAACACTTGAAAAATGCCAAAAAGAGAGAAAAAGGAAACTCTTTTCTCAAACTCCAATAACTAAAACTTCAATTTCCAACAAACTTAACACATAAACAATAAGAAAAATGACCTTTTGCACCTTTGTACTATGTCGGTTTTGTAAGTTGGATACTTTAACTTACATGTTTGTCATCTGGACCCCTGAACCCACTAAAAAGCAACATTTTAAACCTTTTTTTGGTGAGTGTAACACACTCTCCCCACGTCAGCTGCCACGTCAACCTCATCTGCCATGTCATCTGCCACGTCATCTAAAAAATAAAATAAAATAAAATAAAATAAAATAAAAAAATATTACATTAAATTTCAAGTCATTTTTAAAATGTTAAATGACAAATTAAAATTAAAATTAATTTAATTAAATAAGAAAAATTTATAATTGTAGAAAAATTTGAATAATCATGTTTTTATTTTTGCTCACAAATTAAACATCAAATTCATTCCAAATATTTAAAATTCTTCTCCAACTAATTTAAATTTTTAACTATAAATTCATATATACAAACATAATAAATTTTCGATTTTTAAATTTGAATATCTTTAAAAAATTCACAAAATGTTTAATTTTTTTCAAGCGAAATTCACTAATTTTTTTCAATATTCACTATCACTCACTTTCAATTCAAATTTAAATTTTAATCGCAAAAAAAAAAAAAGATTCCAAATTTAAATTTTTATTCCAAAAAAAAATGAAAGAAAATTAAAATAAAAAATAAAAAGTGAAGGTGGGGGGGCTGGAAGAGTGTTGGGGTGGGATGTGGGGAATGGAAGGGGCTGGGGTGGGATGTGGGGAATGGAAGGGGCTGGGGTGGGGGTAGGGATGGGGCTGGGAGGGGTGTGGAGGCTGAGGGTGAGGTGAGGAGGGGCTGGACGGGGCTGGTGAGGTGGGGGGTGGGGACGGGGCTGGGGTGGGGTGGAGGGGTTGGAAGGGAGTGAAGGTGGGGTGGGATGGGGTTGGGTAGGGGTGAGGGTGGGGATGGGCTGGACGGGTGTTGAGGTGAGGTGGGGGGTTGGGGGTGGGGTGGGACGGGGCCGGGTAGGGTCTGGGGGTGGGGACGGGCTGGGGTGGGGAGGGAAAAAAAATATTCTTATTTTTTAAAAAATTTTAAAAAAAAATTTAAATTATTTTTAAATTTTTAAAAATATTTTTAAATTATTTTTAAATTTTTAAAAATATTTTTAAATTATTTTTAAATTTTTAAAAATATTTTAAAATAAAAAGAGATGGAGGAAAAAAAAGAACCCTTTTTTAATTTTTTTTCCTTAATATTTTTTATTATTATTTTTTAATTATTTTAATATAAAATTGGCCAAAAATTGACCCCCTACTCGCACCCTCAGGCGAGTGGCTACACTCTCTTTGTCCTAGTCACCATTTCAATGCCACATAGGCAAGGTCAACGGTCAAACGGTGCAATACGTTATTTTTTAATGGGTTCAAGGGTCCAGATGACAAACATGTAAGTAGAAGTGTCCAACTTACAAAACCGACATAGTGCAGGGGTCCAGAAGGTCATTTTGCCTAGAAAATGCAAAAAGGTGAAAATGGAGCTCTTTCTTTTCTTTTCTCAAATTCTGATAATTAAAACATCAATATCCGGCAAACAAAAGAAAAAATTGATTTGTTTTTCAAATTCCAATAAACAAAATAAGTAATGACCCAAAATGAAAATGGTCATTTTTAGGAATTACTTTGACCGACTGGTCATTGAATATCTGTTGGCTCAAATATGAGCTATTTGTTTTGAAATGAGTCGGCCCATGTCTTTTTTCCAAGTATTTTCTATAAAGGATCTCATTAACTTGCAAGTAAAAACACATATTTTCATTACAAATATTTACAAATTACCTATACAGAAAGTAACTAAAAAAATTAATCTGCGAATAGGAACTCTTAATAAAGTACAAAAAGAAGTTAATTAACTAGCACAAAATGGCCCTTGCCCCTGTTGCTTTCATTAAAAAGGTATTATGAAACGGAAATAAAATTTAATAGATAAATTATATATACTTTGAAGGGATAAAAGATTAAAATCACATTCAATTAAATATTTCGAGATTTTACAAAAGAAAAAAATGAAGAAGTAATTTAGATAAAGAAACAAATACTTTTAAGGATTTTATTGGAATTTTTTTTTAAAAAAAAGAAAAATAAAGAAAAGACAATAAGAGAATTGGAGAAATATGAAAAGAACACTAGCAGTCTAGCAGTGGCCAGTAGCAAAAAGAAATGAACGGACTACCCTTGCGAGGATTCGAATCGCTGTTTCGGGGAGGGGGTAGGGGAGTGGGGGCACCTAGTCCGCAGACCAACTGAGCAGTAAACACTATGCTGCTCCGGGCGCCAACCTTAATTTATTTAAATGACTATGTAATGTATAAAATATTTAAATAGTACTCCCTCCGTCTCAAATTTTCTAATTCGATGTCCCGTTTTACTTGTCTTTTTTCATTAATCAAGAAAAGATAAAAAAAAAAAATTCATGTTTTACCCTTTGTATTAATTATTTTTTCTTTAAATTAAAATGTAAACATCATTTAATAGGGGTACTATGGTAAACTAGCCATGTTATTTATTATTTTTCTTAATCAATGTATCACCTCAATTTGGGACGGGTAATTTGGGACGGAGGAAGTATATTTTTAATGCATAATTAATAGGGTTACTTTATTAAAATAAGTCTTTATTAAATATTTTTTTACGGAGAGTATCAAGTCAATAAGGGTCAACAAAAATGAAACGAAGGAAGGATATATAGGTACTAAAATTCATATATATATATATATATATATATATATATATATAAGAGGATCTTAATTTTGGTTATACTTATATATAAGAGAGGATCTTAATTTTGGTAGTCCTCACAAGAAGTTTTTTGATATTTTAATTTTTTCGTGAAATAAAATTATTACACATGATAACTAATAGTGTCTTTTTATTTCATATTTTCATTTTCACCCTTATTCCTTTTGTTAAAACTAATAGACTACATATATAATTATTAAATACATCTGGGTTATTCTGTAATTAGTTATTCTTCAGTTCTCTATATATACAGCTGTAACCCCTTCAATATTAATGAGATCAATTAATTATTAAATTTGTATCATGGTATCAAAGCTAGGGTTTCTTCTTCCGCCCAAACCCTAATCTCTCCTCTTTTCCGACGTGTGTGCGCCGCCGCCACCGTCTACACCACGCCGCACGGCCTCCCTCCTCCGCCGTAGGTCGGCGCCATGGACAAGGTTATTGATCCTCTGTCAAAATTACCGTCTGGAGTAAAATTACTGCTCAGGAATCTCCACAATCTCATCCCCGAAAAATTATCTGACAACAACTACCCGGCCTGGGCACTTAACGTCCGCACCGCCCTCGCAGCCAACTTGCTGCTCGGATGGATTGACGGTGCGGAGAAGCCGCAGCCCGAGACAGCCGAGAAGGACGGCGTCAAGCTCCCAAATCCCGACTACCTTCCGTGGATGATCGTAGACACTCAGATCCGAGCCTGTCTTCTCGCAGTTATTAGCCCCTCTGTGCACAAACACGCCCGGGGTTTTCTCACATCGGCTTCACTTTGGGACGCACTAGCCACAAGGTACAACTCTGTGTCCACGGCTCATATTTTTCAGTTGCGTGACAAATTGCATACTCTTCGGAAGGGAACGAAGACGATGACTCAATACCTTGATGATGTGGCCTCTATTCTGTCTGACCTAGATGCTGTGAACGAGATTATTCCTGAACGAGACGTGGTGAATGCCGTGATACGTGGTCTTCCGGCTGGCTATTCCTCTCTCAAACAGCATATTCGCCTCTCGCCTGTCGAAATCACTCTGAATCAACTGTCTGGATGGCTTAATGCAGAAGAATTGAATCTAGACATGGAACACAAATTACTGCTCGGAGAATCCAGTTCCACCCCTGGCGTCACGGCTCTTTACTCGGCTGGCAGCGGAGGCTCGGCCAGGGGTCGCGGTGACGATCGCCGTAACCAAGGGCGAGGCAGCGGCGGCGGTGACCGTCGAAACACCGGGCAGCAAGGCAGAGGCGGGCCTCCACCGAGGGACGGCTTCCAGTCAGGCCGCGGACAGGGACGAGGAAACCAGCGGATGCCCACACGAGATCTTCCGACGTGCCAAATTTGTGCTAAACGGGGCCATTCTGCGGCTAATTGCTGGTATCGTTATGATGACTCGCAGAATGTAAATAGCCAGTCCGGAGGATCAAGGGCGATGCATGCGTCCACAAACGCTCAATCTGGCGATTGGTATCTAGACACAGGTGCTAACACCCATGTGACGTCGGATTATTCACAACTTCAAGCTCCTCATCCGTATCATGGCTCAGAAACTATTACAGTAGGCAATGGTCAATCCCTTCCCATCACAAACACCGGCTCTGGGTATGTCTATACCCCAAATGGTAAATTTCATCTCTCAACCCTTCACCACGTCCCTTCCCTCACATCCAATCTTTTATCTGTTTATCGCTTTACTAAAGAAAATAACTGCACCCTCATTTTTAATGACACCAATTTCCAGATAGTGGACAATACCACGAACCGGGTGCGGTACACGGGCCGCTGTGAGCATGGGCTATACACTCTTCCATCCAGGTCTCCGTCTGTTGTGAGTCAAGCCATTCTCTCGTCAACCTGGCATCGCCGGCTTGGGCACCCATCATCCGCCATCACCAAATCCATTTTATCTTCCTTAGGTTTTAATTTTTCAGAAAAATTACATTGCGAGTCCTGTTCAGTGTCTAAATCTTGTCGTTTACCTTTTTCACTGTCTGAACACAAGGCCACTGCGCCATTTCAATTAATTCATTCTGATGTTTGGGGTCCAACCTCAGTTCCTTCTGTTCAAGGTTTTCGTTATTATATCTGTTTTGTTGATGATTACAGTAAATTCACTTGGCTTTATCCTCTGAAATTTAAATCCGAAGCTTATACTATTTTTGTAAACTTTGACCGAATGGTTCAAAATCAATTTAATGCCAAAATCAAAATTTTTCGAAGTGACAATGGCAAAGAATTTGTCAACAATGCATTTGGTGTTTTTCTTCAAAATCTAGGGGCTCTTCATCACACTTCATGTCCATATACCCCTGAACAAAATGGCGTTGCTGAGCGCAAACACCGTCACCTAATAGAAACAGTTGTTGCGCTCCTCCATGATTCCACCTTACCTGTTTCCTTTTGGGTTGATGCCCTTGCTACTGCCAACTACCTCATAAATCGCATGCCCACTCACACTCTCTCCAACTCCACTCCATATGCCCGTCTCTACAATCATCCACCCGACTATATCCATCTCCGCCCGTTTGGGTGTCTAGTTTATCCCTGGTTGCGTCCGCACACTCAACATAAACTTCAACCTCGGTCCACCCCTTGTGTCTTTCTAGGCTATCATCCCACTATCAAAGGTTACAAATGTTTCGATCCTGTATCTCAGAAAACATATGTTTCCCGTCATGTTCGTTTTGTGGAGGAACAATTTCCTTACACAAGTCTTTCCTCTACTCCATACTCCCCCAATCCACTTGGCGTTGTGCCATTATTTCCGTCCTTTTCTCACGCTCCTGCTCCGGCTCACTCGGCACCTAACCCGGTACCCCACTACACCACTACCCACCCGAAACCCCAAACCTCTCACCCGAACACCCAGCCGACTGCCACACAACCCACCACTTCCCTACATCATACTCCTAACACACATACAGCCACCCCATCCACCGCTGCACATCCCAGCTCCCACGGCAGCCCCACCCAACCCCCGCCCACGCATCATACAACTCCACCACCCCTTCCTAATCACCCTCCACTCAACACTCATCCTATGACAACACGAGCCAAGGCCGGTACCTTCAAACCCAAAGCCTACCACACTCAAATACCCTTTGATGCACATCCCACAACTGAGCCTACTACCTACAACCAAGCCTCCAAAAATAGTTTCTGGTGCCAAGCTATGGATGAGGAATTTCAGGCTCTGAATGAACAACGTACATGGGATTTGGTACCTCTGCCTAGTAACCGAAAGTCTATTGGGTGCAAATGGGTGTTTCGCATCAAACGAAATTCATATGGATCTCTTTCTCGCTATAAAGCACGTCTGGTGGCAAAAGGGTATCATCAGGAGTATGGTGTGGATTATAAGGAGACCTTCAGCCCTGTTGTTAAGCAACAGACTATTCGTCTGGTCTTGTCTCTTGCTCTTCACTATGATTGGCCGCTTCATCAGCTAGACGTCAGCAATGCCTTTCTTCATGGTCATCTTGAGGAAGAAATCTATATGGTTCAGCCACCGGGATATGTTAATCCCAACCGTCCTCACTATGTTTGCAAGCTTCGCAAATCACTGTATGGCCTGAAACAGGCCCCTCGTGCCTGGTACACACGTCTCTCTACTTTTCTGCAGGGTCTTAGTTTTCGCACCTACCATCATGACAACAGCCTCTTCACCCTTCACTGTTCTCGAGGGACAGTCATCATTCTTATCTATGTGGATGATATTGTTATTACAGGCAGCTCGTCATCACTCATCACTGAAATTACTGAAGCTATGCATCGTGACTTCAAACTTAAGGACCTCGGTCCTCTGGAGTTCTTTCTTGGCCTCGAACTCATCCGCAAATCGGGAACCATATTGATGCATCAGACAAAATATACCCTTGAACTTCTAAATCGGGCTGGAATGACAGACTGCAAACCCGCGGTCACTCCCATGGCAGTCCGCCAATCCCCAGGGCCGAATACTCCCTTTGCCGATCCTACACTATATCGGAGCCTCGTCGGTGGACTTCATTATCTTGCTGTTACTCGTCCGGACATCCAATATGCAGTCAATCGAGTCTCCCAATCAATGCATGCTCCCACAGAACAACACTTTCAGGCCTTGAAACGCATTCTGCGCTATCTTCAAGGTACTCTTCACTGTGGAATTTTATTTCAAAAGGGCTCGTTTGATATATCTGTTTTTTCTGATTCGGATTGGGCTAACGACAAAGATGATCGAAAGTCCACTACTGGATATATTGTTATGATGGGACCGAATCTGATTTCCTGGTGCACCAAGAAGCAAACGCGAGTGTCCCGTTCCTCCACAGAAGCAGAATATCGTGCCATGGCTGCGGGTGTTGCTGAAGCCATGTGGTTACGATACCTTACGGATGCACTTGGCATTCCCCCGACGAAACCACATATTTATTGTGACAATCAGTCCACTATTTGTGTTACCAAAAATCCAGTCCTTCATGATCGTATGAAGCATGTTGGGTCTGACTGTCACTTTGTTCGCGATGAGGTACTTGCAGGAGCGATGGCCACGCACTATGTCCCATCTACTGATCAGCTTGCTGATATTCTCACCAAGCCTCTTCCGTTACAGCCTTTTCAGTCTCTCTGCTCCAAGCTGCCCCTCGTTACCGCTGATCAGCTTGCGGGGGGATAATAGACTACATATATAATTATTAAATACATCTGGGTTATTCTGTAATTAGTTATTCTTCAGTTCTCTATATATACAGCTGTAACCCCTTCAATATTAATGAGATCAATTAATTATTAAATCTGTATCAAAAACTATTCCACTTGAATTTTTATAATTGATTTTTTATTGCCACTTGTTAGATGATTATTTTAAATCAATAATCACTTTAACTCAAAAATTCACTTGTTAAACCTCCCTTCATCACTTGTTAGATAATTAGTTAAATCTCATATCATTTTAAATTCAACAATCACTTTAACTCAAAAAATATTCAAGCTAACTTTAATCCAAAATAAAAAATTTGCAATGATTTTCAACTACAACCTCATACATAGTTCTTTTTGATATTATTCAGTTCTCAAAATATATAATTAAAATGGGATGAATGGAGTACTCTTATAAGGGGTGTGAAAAAAATAAACATGATAAGTTAATGAACCGAATTGAGTAATCTATTAATGTAGTTTAATTATCATTTAATATTCTTATAGATCATTTTTTTTAGTTAATTTATACAAAAGGCTCTAAATTAAGGTTATAATTATTATAGTATAAACTTGAAATCATTGATTTTGTTTTAGATGATTGTATCCATGAAGAAAATTATTTTGCAAAACCTATTGTCACTAAAATTATGAGTGAAGTTAAACTCAACAAAAATCAAAATAAAGTTATTTTTAGCTATAACTAAGAAATTACATACTAGCAAATTTATAAGAGTATCGGTATTTTTTCTATTTATGATCTTCATCGAACGTAATTACTAAATATTCTAAATCATATTATTATATAAATATCAAGTTACTTGTAACCTTTTGATATATTCTAATTCTCTGGTAATACTTTCTTCCTCACAAATAATATTTTATTTAAGATTATGCAATTATGTGGTTAATAACTTTAATAATGATGAAAACTTATCGACATGGCTTGTTTAACATATCATTAGATTATACTGATTATAAAGTAAAAAATATATATAATACAAATTATATTTTTAAATTAAAATTACTATTTTTTACACTTTGAGTTCAGGCCTGGGCTTAGCACAGGCCTCGTGAAACTAGTGTATATATATATATATAGGAGGTTCTCAATTTTTGGTGGTCCTCAAAAGGAGGTATTTCACTTCTTTGTGGTCATTTTAGGTCCTCAATTTTTGCATTCCGCACTAGTTTATTATGCACTTATCTTTTGTGTCTGTTATACAGTTAGTTTGTTTTGTGTACCATACTAGTTTATATGTGCCTACTTTTTGTATTTGTTATACTGTTATTGGTCCTAAGCCGAAGGTCTATCGGAAACAACCTCTCTACTTCTCTTGAGGTAGTGGTATAGTTTGCGTACACTCTACCCTCCCCAGCCCCCACTAGGTGGGAATACAGTGGGTATGTTGTTGTTGTTGTTGTTGGCTAAGTGAATTAAGAGAACACATATGGCAATTGATGATGTTCTTCTGTTAAATATTATCATTTTTGCCTTTATGTTTTTTGTTAAGATTATTCTCGCTTTGGTATTTGTAATTGATCTCTTTTTGCCATTTAATAGATTACTTTTTAATTAATACTCCCTTCATTTTAAATTAATAATCACTTTTTCTCAAAAAATTTATTCAAAAATAACTTTTCATATAAAATTAAAGTTAGTGATAATTTTCAACTACACTCTTATAATTAATATTGTTCAATTCCTTTAAAAAATACATAATAAATAGGGCAACTTAATCAATAATAAATAGTACATTGTCTTTATTATTTTTCTTAGCGGACATAAAAAAGATAAACCAATAATTAAAATAGGATGAATAGAATATTCTTTTAAAGAGCATGTAAAAAATAAACACGACAAGCAAACGAACCAAATGAAATAATTTATTAATGTAATTTAATTATTATTTAAATATTTTTAGATCACTATTAAGTTAGTTTATGTAAAGCTTCTAAATTAAGTTTGTAACTATTTTTTTTATATACGTGAGGTCATTTGAAATATTTTATTGTATTAGATTGAAAAAAATGACGTTTGCAAAAACTCTTCTCACATGAAATTTTAGGTGAAAATAAAACAATAAATATTAAAATAAATTTATTTTTATCTATAACTGAGAATTACACACCCATAAATTCATTAAAATATCAATATTTTTTTATTTTTGATCATCATTGAATTGTCATTATTAAAATACTATCATGTTATTTTATAAAATATTGAATTACTTGTGGCCTTTTGATATATTCTTATTTTTCGGTAAAACTTTCTTCGGCAAAAATAAAATTTTATTTAAATTATAATTAATAACTTTAATAATTATAAAACTTATCAAAAAAAATATATTTAATATGTTGGTCATTAAATTATGTTAATTATAAAATAAAAAATATAATATAAATTATATATTTAAATTTAAATTATTATTTTTTATATCTTGAGTTAAGCCCAGCCTCATGAAACTAGTATGTCTCTCTCTCTCTCTCTCTCTCTCTCTCTCTCTCTCTCTCTATATATATATATATATATATATATATATATATATATACATATATATATGTGTGTGTGTACTAGTTTAACTGCACGTGCCTCACACATGTAATGTTTAATTATTTAAAATTAAATAATTTTGTCTATTGCGAAGATTTTTAATAAAGTGTAAAAGTTCAAATGACTTTTCAAAAATCTTTTACACTTTAATATATTAATGTAAATATAAACATATACACATATATGTTTTACCACCAGAAGTTTCAAATGGTTGATGAATCATCACTTTTGCGTTTGTCATATAATACCTCTTTTCCTTATTGCCGGATGCATCAATTTGAATCATATTTGTGTTACGATTTTTTTTAATCTACAAAATCTTTCGTTATTTTTAAAGTCAAATATTTACAAAATCATTGATTACATTCTTATTACGTACTTAAAACTTTTTAAAATCTGGTACTTTTTAAATTTTTCTTATTCTAATAGTTTTATATTTATTTTTAGATTTTTCAAATCTTCTTAAAATCAAATTTAGTAGATTTAAAATTCTTAAACTAATTGAAAAAGTATCAGTTGTCATTAATTTTGATGACTTCTAATAAGAAAAAGTTTTACCATAAATATATTTAATTAATTTTTATCTCTTAAATTAGGAAAAAATATTAAAATTCTGATGACTTCTAATAAGAAAAGATTTTACCATAAATATATTTAGTTAATTTTTAACTCTTAAATATTAGGAAAAAAATAGTGAAAAGACGATTTTGTCTAATGCAAGGACTTTTAATGAAGAGCAAAAAGTTCAAACAACATTTCTAAGACCCTTCACATTTTTAATAGATATTATAGATTATAGATTATAGATATAGACTAGATGGATGAGACCCGTTCTTAGCAGGGCCCAACATATTATTTGAATAGTAATTAAATGATGTAAAACTAATATATAATAAATTCTCATCTCAAACATCTAGCTATTTTTCAAAAACTTCATGTAAAAGGAGAGTGTAACACCTTTATCAAATGCTTGAGTTAAGGGTTAATGATTTGGCGAGAAGAGTATGGAGGTTGCGAAGTGATAGTGTGGAGCCCACTTGAATCTATTTGCCCGTCTATTGACAGACTTTACTACATTTTCTAACTTAGTTTTAGGGGAGTTTGTTGGGTGATCAAACAAAGTCTTACGTTATTAGCTGAAATGAAAAAGAACTTTACATATACAATGTTGGGATTATAATTCTTTAAGGATACCCAAACAACCTGTGGATTCAAAATGACGTTCTACTTCTGTATTCCTATTTCAAAATTTATTTGATATTGGTGCACACAGAACAGAAGCCACACAAATAGTTAAACTAACTACTATTCCTTATGTTCCTAAATAAGTACTCCTTCCGTTTAAAAGAGAATGATCTATTTTGACTTGACACAAAGTTTAAGAAAATAAAGAAGACTTTTGAATCTTGTGGTTTTAAATTAAAGTTATATCAAATGTATCAAAATGTCCTTTAATCTTGTGGTCCTAAACATGCCATGTGGAAAGTTGAAATTAAAGTATTGCCAAAAAAAGAAAGAGATCATTCTTTTTTAAATTGACTAAAAAGGAAAGTAGGTCATTTTTTTTTAAACGGGGGAGTAATATTTTAGCCTTTCATTTATTGTTAAATAAATGATATTTTAGATAATGAAAAAGATCTCAATCATGTTCTTTCAGTTTTATCCTTCTTCAAATGAAGAAAGTTTATACATAAACAAAAAGAGTTATATCTTGTTCAATATATTTACTGAGGTTAAGTTATTAAAAATATTCTCTGTTTTCTAAGGAATGAATAACTTCTCAAAAGGTACGTCTAATCTAAAGTACTACTTATTTAGGAACGGTGGGAGTAATGTAAGCATATTCCATTACTGATTTTCTTTTGCCAGGACTGCTACTTTGATAGAGTTTGGAAGCAACCAATTGATGATTGTATATTATTGTAAGTAGCATATATATCAACTTCCCCCTTTTAGTACTATAATTATTCTATTACATTACTGAATAGAGTAGGGAAAAATCGATTCCACAACTACCTTCTGGAAGTTTTTATTGGTATGATTAGATTGTAAACCTTTGCACAAAGTACATATCAAGTGCTCAAGTGTCAAGACATTAATGTATATATGCCATACAGTCCAACCTCTTTATAAAGGAAAAAATGGCTACAGCTCGGTTGACTACATTATTCATTTCTGCTAAGGATTTGCATCCTTCGAAGGACTTATATCCACAAGAAATGTTAAAATATGGTGCCATCGCTTCTTTGAAGCAGAACAACAGGTACAAAGTATACACATGTAAACTCTCTTTTAAACTTTCTCCGACTGAAGAGAGAGCTATGGAGTTACAGTCTATGGCCATTAGTAGGCATTGAACCCTGCACCTGAAGAATGTGGCATGACGTTGCAGCCGGGCTGCAAATTCATTGCTTCAAGCGTACTTAGTAGGCTCTTCTCTGGATATTCTTAATACAGTTTCTTTAGATATGATAACTTCATCAGAGATGCAGGGAGGACACATGCAAGATCCTATCCTATAAGTGATCTGTTAACAATTAAAGTAACCACTGTCGGAATCGCTTGATATTAAAAATAAGCCTGTCCATTTTATACAATCTCAATCAGTTGCATAATGTAATGAAGTGACAATTAGATAAACAATTTCAGAAATAGCCACGTTCATCAATGGGAATATTTGAATATCTAGATAAAGACATGGCATTCTAACAATAATCTAATACATGTCTATTATAAGCTTATACCTAATATTATTTAACAAATTTTATTTAATCGAAATATCAGCCAAAGTAGTGGAAGTAATCCAAACGGGGTGGGGATGAGGATAGGATGTACTAGAGGGCAGAGGAGACGATCAACTAAATCACATTTCAATTCTTTGAACATACACATCAATCTACGGATAACAGGAAATCAACTACTTCTCAATTACAGGATCCAACTACATAAAATCGTCTACATCTAACCTTCACTATTCTGAACCATTTCAACTACACCACCACATACTTATAAATACTATAAAATCATATTGCTCTACTCAAACTATATTCATTCAAAGAGAAAAGTAAAAGATGATGAATATTAACTGAGAGCTTCAGAGATTTCTTCATAAGGAATGGAACAAAGCAACTTCAGATAATCTAATACTGCTCAATTACAGGATCCAGCTACATAAAATCGTCTACATCTAATTCGTTCTATTCCGAGCCATTTCAACTATACCGCCATATCCTCAGAAATCCTACTTGTTCATTCATTAAAATTTAAAGCAACAATTGAGATTGTCTGAATTACAGGATCCAACTACATAAATCATCTACATCTTATCCACTTTATTATGAACCATTTCAATTACACTGCCACATCCTTACAAATCCTAAATGTCCACTTCGCTCTACTCAAATCTATTTCATTAAAAATTTAAAGCAACAGTTGATCAAAAGCAAAAAATAAACGATGATAATAATACTAACTGAGAGCTTGTCAATTATAGGATCCAGCTACATAAATCTTCTACATCTAATCCACTCTATTCCAAATCATTTCAATGCTACTGCCACATCCTTATAATCCTAAATGTCCACTTCGCTATACTCAAACCTATTTCATTAAAAATTTAAAACAACAATTAATCAAAAGCGAAAAATAAAGATGATAATAATACTAACTGAGAACTTCTTAGTTATAGGATTCAGCTAAGCAACAACTGATCAAAAGCAAAAAGTAAAGGATGATACAATTAAGGATCCAGCTACATAAATCGTCTACATCTAATCCACTCTATTCCGAACATACTGCCGCATCCGTATAACTCATATATATCCATTTTGCTCTACTCAAACTGAATCTATTAAAAGTAAAAAGCAATGGATAATATAAATACTAGATGAGAGCTTCATTGTCAATTTATAAAATCTTCTACGTCTAATTTTCTCTATTCCGAACCATTTCAACTATAGTTAAGGATTTAAACTGAAATCAGGAAAAACACAACAATTTTCATCAACTAATTAACAAAAGACATTCATTTGTAATGGATACTTACATGTATTTTACATGAAAGAGATTATCAGGAAAAGTGCAATTGCATGCAAGGCTATTCAAATACAAAGGAATATCTTTGCTTTTGGGTATGTTCCAATTTGAGTTTTCATTACAAGGATTTAGCTTAAAATCCCAATCTTTTTTCCCTAATTGAACAGTTATTTTTGTAAGAACTTTCATTGCCAATCAAAGTAAATAGACATCAATTTTTACTGTAGAATATACTATTGATGTTGGGTGAATTTATGCATTCTAGCGTTACTATTCTAGCCTTTTTAGCCTTGTTTTGAGGATGATTTTTATGCTATATGTGTTGATAATGATATAAATGAGCATTTATGTGTCCAAGTATGTGTTTATGATGTTTAATGGTGATTTCACATGAGTTTTGATTCAATTTGAGCATTTAGAAGTCAACCGAGAAAACTAGTGTAACTAGCTTGAGCTAGGTATATTTCTAGTCTCTTGTGTTGGGTTCTAATATGTTTTAATGAGTTACTAAGGTTGTTATTATGTATTTATATGTAAAACAACTTAGTTATAATGTTCAAGGGTCAATTGGAGCAAGAAAAGAGTCAAAACAACGAGTTAAAGCTCAATGTGAATTTAGCCTATGCTTAGCTCGTGTTTCTAGTTCATCGATGAGGATGTTGTGTTGTTTTGAGCTCTTAATTGATGAGTTCAATACTTTAGGATGCTTGGTGAATGAATTATGATGATATATGAAGGATATACAAACTTCAAATTAAGTGGAAACAACTCAAGAAGGCTCGGAATGGCTCAACGAAAGAACAAGGCACAAGCTGGACTCAATTTTGACCCCTGTAATGTATTGAGTGCGTATGGAGTGTAGAAGAGTCCAATGGATGAGTTCAAAACATTACTAGATTTAGAAAAGGCCCAACTTTTCTACTAATAGGAGCGTGTAGCCTATAATGGGGTTTAAGGAGGATCCGCGATGCGTTGAAATCGCGACTAGCTACTGGAATTTGACATTTTTTGACAATTGTGAATTAGCATGTCAGCGCGACGCGGGGAGCACCAAAATCGGGAAAATTTCGCCCAGCTGAAGGAAAACAGCGTGTAAACCTAATCCAACTTGGTTTATAACTTGTCTACTATAAATATAACGTCCTAAAAAATGTTTTAATCATCTTGGAACACCCTAGATCACTTGGGACATCATTGGAGGCTACCATGACTTCTTTTTTAGGTTTTATCATTCTTTAATTTAGTTTTTTTTCTTGTTTGTGTCATCATTCCAAGGGATTGGATGATGAATATTTCCATTCAAGGCTAAACCCTCTTTCCAGGGTTAAAGCCAAGAACATGATTACTATTGTTTTGGATTAAATTCGTTAATTTTGCTTATCATATTTGGTTGTTTGTTTATTCTTGTTTTAATTATTTTATGGATTGATCACACATAAAATACATATATTGTCAACCTTTTGATCTCGGGAGAGGCAATAGGGAGATAGAACATGGGAATAAATAAAGTTTTGGTTTTTATTCTTTTATAAAATAAAGAATTAAACTTAGCGTCTAGGACAGAGATGTACTTAGATGTCTTACTTGATTCAAACGTAGGATGATAGCTTTAATTCACTTAATTGGATTATTACATCCCCGCTCAATGATGTAGTTTTAATGTCCAAATTAGGTAAAAGATTATAGGTTGGGAAACCATGATCATACAATTAACCCTACGAATCAACAATCAAGATAAGCAAATTAGCGGATGAGATTCAATAACATAGTATAATTGTTCTGAGTGTTTTAACCCTGAGCTTTTCTCCACCTTGTGCCTTATTGTCCAGATTTTTATAAAAGTGAGTGGACGAAACCTTCACAATATGATTTGGATAATTCGAGAAAGTCTGAGTACTCGAAAACAAATATTATGGAAATCATGATGGAGCCACTGCCACCATGTCTACAGTGGCTAAGCAAAGAAATAAATGTGGAGGATATTAGCCAATATGTGGAGCAAACAGAAGAATTGCAGCCACTCGATTGTCATCTTGATTTTGAGACTGAAATTGAGGAGGTGAATAAAAGTGAGTGTGTAGTAGATTGTGTAAATTATGAAGTAGTATTTGTTGGGCCGCATTCGAAATACTTTTCTACATTATATTTAGATGATGTCTTGTCTGTGGAATTATCTAAAATAGTGGAAGAGTGTGAAGATGAGGAACAAGAATCCTATATTCTTGATTTTACACCGGACAAGCAACAAAAAAACACACCTCACTTCAAGGCCGAGTGGTTTATCATGCATCATCCATTACTCGGTTCATTAATCTCTGTACCACCTCCATATGATCGAGGCAAAAAGATGGATGCGATGTTGGGATGAAATTTATATCCTCAAGGTGGAGGAAAAAGTTGATAAGGTCGTGCCGCGACACTAAATTAGGCGCTTCTTGGGAGGCAACCCAAGTTAATTAGGTATGTTTTTTTTTAATTTTTAGTTTTTATTTCACATAGTTTTTATTTTTGGCTGAGTCACAAGTTAATGAAAAGTCTGAGTACCATAAACTTAAGCTTGAAGCATGGCAAAGATTGAGTGTAGGGTCCCATGGATCTCTTTTATGTGTAAAGATGCTACTAGCTAGGCCTAGAGGCCTCAGGGAGTATTTCTATCTTTTTACTTTTAAATTCACTTTGGGGACAAAGTAGATTTTTAAGTGGGGGGTGGGGGAGTTCCCAAATTTTGGCTCAATTTAAAATTTTTTAGGTTAGGAATAAGTGAGATATTCTTGTTAGTGCTATTTTTGACTCAATGATGCAAGTGGTTTTGTGTATAAAAAGCATGTTGAATGAGTGAATTGCTACATTTAAGACTTCTAGGCTCATGTTTGTGACTCTTGTATTTGTTGGCTTAAATTTGAATTTATGCTATTGTTTGGTTGGGAGTCTATGATGATCCTATTGAGTTGAGCATGTGCCATGTGTGTGAGAGATTTTTATGTATTCCTTGTTGCATGTGATGTCTAGAACTTGCCCGGTGTATGTATAAATCGAAATAAAGAATGTGGGTTTAGGAGATGATATAGGCATTTCTTTGATAGCCTTGTTTTATACCTTATATTTTGCCTAGCTTTATACATTATCCTAGTTAACCCCATTGAGCCTTTAGCTTTTTCTTTGGCAATCTCATAAGTAGCCTAATTCCTTCTTTGATAAATCATAATTTGATCCATAAAAAGCTCCTAAGTGCTTTAACTGAAAATAATAATAATTTAGTAAGGAGTTTGAGAAATTGAAGAAGAAAAAGGTGATATTGATGCTCCAAGGTAATAGTTATTGGTGTATAATTGATGTGTGGTGGATGGTTGTGATATAATTTATGCAAAAAATATTGCCAGGATTGTGAAAAAAGAGAAAAATTATTTCATGTGGTAGTAAACTATGTGTCCACCAAGTATTTGTGAAAATGCTTAAAAGAGATGGAGCAAAAATAAAAGAGATGGGTAGACAAAAGTGGTGTAATTTGGTTGGTGGAGATTGGTTTTAAATGTATAATCAAGTGTATTAAAGCGCTTAGAGAGGTTAGTCACTATTCTTGGCTAAAATAGTTCCTACCCATCCCTTAGCCTACATTTTAACCCGAAAAAGTCCTAATTGATCCTAAGTTCATCATTCCAATATTAGTGGAGAATTACACTAAGGGCAAGCCTATGGTTCATTATGTGTAACTTGTGAATTCTTTGTGAGAGTGAGCGTAATTTGATTCTTGTACCCATTACATTATAAATTGCATTATTTTGAGTGATTGTGGGTAACTCTCTTGTTGTGAGGGGCACATGTTTGATGAATGTTGGTGATTTGTATGATGTCCTTGATTGAACGATATGCATGAGTTTTCTACTTGAGGAGTCCATTCTTGAGGCTAGGATGTTTTAGAGTAGGATTCTTGAGCTTTCAATTGTGTATAACATGTGTAGTGTTGTAAACTTGTATTCCGTGTAGTCATTGTAGTGATAGCTTGAGTGTCTTGTATGTAGTAGAAGTGTGGAGTCTCTTCAGCTCATGGTTTTTATAGTTAAGAGTTGTTCGAGGACGAACAAGGCTTTAAGTGTGGGATGGTGATATTGGGTGAATTTATGCATTCTAGCGTTACTATTCTAGCCTTTTTAGCCTTGTTTTGAGGATGATTTTTATGATATATGTGTTGATAATAATATAAATTTGCATTTATGTGTCCAAGTATGTGTTTATGATGTTTAATGGTGATTTCACTTGAGTTTTGATTCAATCTGAGCATTTAGAAGTCAACCGAGAAAACTAGTGTAACCAGCTTGAGCTAGGTGTTTTTCTAGTCTCTTGTGTTGGGTTCTAATGTATTTTAATGAGTTAAAAATATTTTTATTATGTATTTATATGTAAAACAACTTATTTATAATGTAGAAGGGTCAATTGGAGAAAGAAAAGAGTCAAAACAATGAGTTAAAACTCAATGTGAATTTAGCCTATGCTTAGCTCGTGTGTTTAGTTCATCGATGAGGATGTTGTGTTGTTTTGAGCTCTTAATTGATGTTTTCAATGCTTTAGTATGCTTGGTGAATAAATTATGATGATATATGAAGGATATACAAACTTCAAATCAAGTGAAAATAACTCAAGAAGGCTCGGAATGGCTCAACGAAAGCACAAGACACAAGCTGGATGCAATTTTGACCCCTGTAATGTATTGAGCGCGTGTGGAGTGTAGAAGAGTTAAATGGATGATTTCAAAACATAAATAGATTCAGAAGAGGCCCAACTTTTCTAATAATAGGCGCGTGTATCCTATAATGGGTTTTAAGGAGGATCCGGGAAGCATTGAAATTGTGACTAGCTACTAGAATTTAACAGATTTTTTGACAATTGTAAATTGGCATGTCAGTGCGACGCGGGGAGCACCAAAATCGGGAAAATTTCGCCCGGCTGAAGTAAAACAGCATGTAAACCTAATCCAACTTGGTTTATAACTTGTCTACTATAAATATAATGTCATAAAAAATGTTTTAATCATCTTGGGACATCTTGAAACACCCTAGATCACTTGGGATATCATTGGAGGCTTCCACAACTTCTTTTTTAGGTTTTATCATTCTTTAATTTAGTTGTTTTTCTATTTGTATCATCATTCCAAGGGATTGGATGATGAATATTTCCATTCAAGGCTAAACCCCCTTTCCAAGGTTAAAGCCAAGAACATGATTACTATTGTTTTGGATTAAATTCGTTAATTTTGCTTATCATATTTGGTTGTTTGTTTATTCTTGTTTTAATTATTTTATGAATTGATCACACATAAAATACATATATTGTCAATCTTTTAATTTTGGGAGAGGAAATAGGGAGATAGAATATGAGAATAAATAAAGTTTGGGTTTTTATTCTTTTATAAAATAAAGAATTGAACTTAGCGTCTAGGACAGAGATGTACTTAGATGTCTTACTTGATTCAAATGTAGGATGATAGCTTTAATTCACTTAATTAGATTATTACATCCCCGCTCAACGATGTAGTTTTAATGCCCAAATTAGGTAAAAGATTATAGGTTGGGATACCATGATCATGCAATTAACCCTACGAATCAACAACCAAGATAAGCAAATTAGTGGATGAGATTCAATAACATAGTATGATTGTTTTGAGTGCTTTAACCCTGGGTTTTTCTCCATTGATTGTTCCAAGAATTTATTTTTACGTATTATTTATTTTATTTTTTATTTATAAAATTTAAAACTCTTAGTGTTTGTTTTTCTCAATTAGTTAGACTAAGAATTAGATAGGCGGCGAACGCAAGTTCCTGAGAGATCGATACTTGGGCTTCCTTGAAGCCACTATATTACTTGATAATACCACGTACATTTGCATGTGTTCTTGGGCGCTATCAACTATCACATGCAATAAAGTATAGATAACATAAATATTAATTAAAAGGTAAAATGAGAAACTTTTTGTGGAACTATTAAGCTTTCCTAACACATTAGGCATCAAGCTATTTCCTAACAACAAATACAAAGTGAACGGTGATCTTGATTAAATCAAGAGACACAGAGTCCATTTGCATCAAACAACAAGGAGATAATACATATAAATGGAATAGAAGAGCTATATAAAGGAAAATAAGTAAATAACATCTAGACTTCAGAATTCAAAAAGAGAAGAATAATTACGCTGAAAGCAGACTGGTTATCAGTAGGTAATCAATTATATATTTATATCAAGGTGGGAAGGAAAATCTAAGAAGATAGAATAATCATGTATTCTTGAATGGGAAAAGTTTAAAATAAACTTACAAAGCAGTATGTGACATTACCTGTAACGCTGAAATACTGAGGTGACCAAAAAATCAGAATAATCGGTTAGTCATTTTCTTTGTTACTTCATCATCCTAATTTTTCAATGGTTGGTTCCACCTATTGAACAATCATTTATGGAATGAGAATCCAAAATGCTTATTTTTTCTGTCAAAAATAGGTCACAAAAATAAGAAAGATGCTTCCTGCAATTAGACAACATAAAGACAATCAAAAAAACTAAATATAAATTATATTATGCCCCAATTATGTCAATTCAAACATTCTCTTAATCGACATAGACCAACGAGTGAAAGCACAACATTTGTTAATTGTACTAAAGATTTTAGAAATTGTACAGTATATATGGGCTACTTTCATCGAAACCAACATGTGTAGCGACTTTTACTTCAATTTGTGTTCCATTTTTGCATTATTACGCACCATTCTGATCTCCTTATAATTCTCTACAGGTTTTCTCTTATTTTAGGCTCTGTTTCGTCTATTTTCTTTAACTTTTTCTTCCCAGATATGGAGTCGATTTTTCTATGTTCTTCACACTCTCCTTGTAAATTTCATCTATTTTTTAGTGAATTATTAAACTTTCTTCACTATTTTAGTAACATATCCATATGTTTTGTTATATGGTTGTTCTCTCTTATTCACTCTTTTGAAGTTAATTGTTTTTATTGATAGCATTTTATTGTGTCTTGATGACGTCCAAATAACACCTCATTTTAGATAATGATACAGTTGTTGTCAAGATATATAACCCATATAAGGATGAGGTTGAATTCCAAGGGAACACTTAACTTTGCAAATCTTGGCAGTTGTAGTCAATGGGCAAAACATGAAAAGTAAATGGGGGATTTGTTTGTAGTAATCGAGAGCAAAGAACTGTATTAACTTGGTTGTAATCAGTATAGGAGAACACTGATATTGTGTTTCCTCTGGATTCTAAACTCCGTAGTCTTATCATGCATCATTAAACCAACCCAATACCTTGCATGCAGAATCAATAAGTTATGTACCTTCTACAGTCTTTTGGACGAGTAGAAGTATCTCATCCTTTACCTTTTGAGTCTCAGGGTGTCGCACTACTAACACTTATCTTGATCCTAGTTAACTATTACCTTTTGAGTCTCAAGTTATTAGATGAAACCTAATCAACTTCTTCTTATCATTCTGAACATGAGCCACACTATCCACAGATAATATACTAAGTCCATCTACCACTACATTGGCCTTACCCGAATGATACAAAACACTCATATCATAGTCCTTCGACAGTTCTAACCACCTTATCTGACAAAGATTTAACTCTCTCTATGTAAATACATACTGCAAACTTTTGTGATCTGTGAACACATTAACATAAGCCCCATACAGATAATGCCTCCAAATCATAGAGGCAAAAACAACAGCTGCTAACCCAAGATCATGGGTAGGATAATTCTTTTCATGGGGTTTAAGTTGATTAAAGACATAGGCTATGACCTTACCTCTCTGCATCAAAATACAACCCAAACAAACTCTGGAAGTGTCACAGTAAATAACAAACCCATCTGAGCCATCTGGCAGGGTCAAAATTGGGATTGAGGTGAGTCGAGTCTTCAACTCCTAAAAACTCATATCATAGGAATCTAACCACTGAAACTTGACTTTCTTTTGAGTCAATCTGGATATGGGGCACACAATAGATGAAACCCTTCAAAAAACCATCTGTAATAGCCAACCAAACCCAAGAATCTCCTGATATCTGACAGAGAGATGGGTCTGGGCCAGTTTCTTACTATTTTGGTATTTTGAGGATCAACTCTAATGCCATCACCAAAAATAATATGGCCAACAAAATCTACTGATCTTATCCAGAACTCGCACTTACTAAATTTGGCGAACAACTAATGGGCTCTAAGAGTCTGCAGTACTATTCTGAGGTGGTCTGCATGATCAATTTCATTACTGAAATAGACAAGGATGCCATCTATAAAGACTATGACGAACATGTACAAGTACTACTTGAACACTCTGTTCATCATGTCCATGGAAGCTACTGGGGCATTCATTAGAACAAAGGACATAACAAGGAATTCAAAGTGACCATATCGAGTTCTGAAAGCTATTTTTAGAATGTCACATTCTCTGACTCTGAAATGATGATAGCCAGATCTAAAGTCTATCATAGAAATAACTGGCACTCTGAAGTTGATCGAACTAGTCATTAATTTTGGAGAGTGGATACTTATTCTTGATTGCGACTTTGTTCAACGGATGGTAATCAATGCACATTCTGAGAGAACCATCTTTCTTATGCATAAAAAGGATTAGAGCGCCCTATGGGGAAACACTGGGTCTGATAAATCCCTTATTTTAGTGATCTTTTGACTGCTGTTCTTTTAACTCTCTAAGCTCCACGGGAGCCATTCTGTAAAGCGAAATAGAGATAGCCTAAATATCTAGAAGAAACTATAATATGAAGTTGATTTTCCTTTCGGGAGGAACTCTGGGAAGATCTTTGGGAAACACATCTGGAAATTCCCTCACTACTGAAACTAACTTGCTATTGGGAATCTCTAAACTAGAGTTTTTAACTAGAACAAGATGGTAGACACACCCCTTGGATATTATTTACGAAACAAGATGACCCTAAAGTGTTGAAGTACTACCCCTCTCTTCAAGGACTGGTTCATTCGAAAATAGAAAATGAACAACTTCATTTTTATAATCAACTAAAGCATAGCATGAGTGGAGCCAATCCATGTCGATAATGACATCAAAATTAGTTATCTCTAACTCTACAAGATCAACTGAGGTGACTTTCTGAGATATTATGATCGAACAGTTCCTGTATACCTGCCTGCCTACAATAGAGGCACATACTGGGGTGGACATTGAGAAGGGTTATTCTAAAGTCTCAGGACTGACACCAAAATTAACAGCTACGTAGGCAGTTACAAAAAAAAAGAAGCTATGGGATCTAACAAAGCATAAACATGTAAATGAAATACCTGTAACGTACCAGTAACCACATTAGGAGAACTTTCCTGATACTATCGGGACTGAAGTGCATACAATCTGTTTGGGTGCTGACTACTGGTTACGCTGGAAGCGGTACCCTGTTAAGTCGGGCAACCAAATGGAACTGAGGGATGACTGGACTGGCCCTGTTGACCATTATTTGGGAAGTCCCTGACTCTGTGTCCTGTCTTGCCATACCCAAAGCATACATCACCGCTAGATCTACACACACCCTGATGGTTTCTACCATATTTCTGGCAAAGAGGATTTGTACGACCACCATTCACACTGCCCAAGGACTTAGAGCCTGCCGCCCGATCCCGATTATCATTTCTAAACTTTGACACTAGAGCACTAGATAAAGATAGATATGGGGCTGAAGATTTCTGATGAAATTAAGGACGGTTACCACCCTACGACCTCGACTGAGCAAAACTAAAGCTACCTGTTCTAGCTTTCTTACTATCCCTCTCTCTTTCCTTAAACTTCTACTCCTTAATCTATTGAGCATGGACTATCAAACTAGACAAGTCCATCTCCTTAATCAACATCGCGGTCCTACACTCCTTGACCATGCTATCAGCTATACCAAAGACAAACTTACTCATCCTAGACTTGTCATCAGACACCACATTAAGAGCATACCTGGCTAGCCAAGTAAACTTAAGAGAATACTCTTTCACACTTATATTCCCCTACTTCAAATTGATAAAATCCTCCACCTTAGCTTCTCTTTAATCCAAGGGAAAGAACCTATCTAAAAAGGTTGTAGCAAACAATTCTTATTCAACAGGCCTTGCATTTGTGCCTCTAGCTCCCTTCCACTGCTTATACCAGATATGAGCAACATCCTGCAACTGGTAAGTACCCAACTCTGCACTCTCACTAGAGGTCACACCCATAATGTCAGTTACCTTCTGAACCATGTTAAGAAACTCCTACAGATCATTATCAAACTTGGATCCCAAAAATAGAGGAGGGTTCATTCGAGTGAAGTCTTGAATCCTAGCTGTGGCTGTATTATCCATTGGAATGGCTGGGAAAGCAGCCTATTGATTATCTGAGTTGCTACTGAGTGAGCTAAAGTAGTGAATTTAGCTCTGAATTTAGCATGAGAGACATGCTCGTTCAGGGGATCTACCTGAACAGGCAGAGGTACGGGCTGATTCCCATTTGTTCTTCTGTTAGTCTTTCTGGCAGGTATGTTTTATAAATGGAAAGAAGATTGAATTAGAAAGGGAGTTTAAATTAAGCTCATGCTCATTCACACAACATGAATACTAAAAGAAGGAAAACTTTTCCTAAAATGTCTTATAGCCTCTTGTCCATAAGTGTGGTGCGTTTCATACCCATGCACAAGACTCTACTCAATGCAACCTTCAGACTTTCTAGGACACTTTAAAACCTTATGCTCTGATACCAAGTCTGTAACACCCCGGGATTACACCCTGGATGCCACACGATGCTTATAGTTACAAGTGACCACAAGCTAACCCATGAGCTAATACCTGCTGTGAGCACTGAATAATATACTGATAATGAACATGTGTGGAAATAACTGAATATACCATAAGGTTTAAATTGTTAAAAAAATACAACTGAATCCACCAATCTGAAACATAAGCAAAAATATTGAAAACTGACAACTAACTGACTATCTGAAATATGTCCGAAAGCCTCTAAACTGACTGAATAAAAGTTAATAGGACAGGCCCGAACTAACTCAAACTTTCTATCTAAAATAAAATACTGAACAACTGAATAAATCTGATATGAACAACCATGTCCTCGATAGATGAGGACTCATCACGTCTACTGCTGCTGATGCGCTGGAATGCCTAAGTGGGATCAGGAACCTTAGCATCCGAACCTATGATATAAGTTATCATAGCGCAAGAAATGAGTATGTGGTCAGTACTTTGAATGTACTGGTATGCTAAATGAGGTTAGGATGATATGCATGGACTCATATACATGAATAATAACTGACTAAATGTATATCATGAGGTAACTGATGCATAGTATTGCGAAAGATATAGAATCTAAGAATGCATGACCAAGCATATAACATGATTCTGGAATAGTCTGTAAACTGAAGTACAGAAGTCTGAGTACTAATTTAACAACTAAACTGAATGTTATGGTCAAGCAAATCTGTACTAACTTTCAAACTAGGACTGAGGTGAGACTGAACTGAGGCTGTAGGAGCTATTATCAAACTGACATGCCCCAATATGAGCTAATTGGGGTCGAAATTGTGACCCCAGTAGGAAGGGTGTCAGTACCGTACCACGATTACTAACACTGGCGGTGTGGATCCACTAAAGTAAAGTCCTGAAGGACTAAAGAGTCACCTTCTACTGGCAGGTGCTTTAGTGAGATATATGTCAACCCTCATCTGGTAGGTTAATATCTCAACCTATGCTAGCTACGTAGTTCTGGAATACAGGGACTGTTACTAAAGGTCACACCCTTAAATAGCAGGTGATCCCCTATCCCTGGGTTCGCTCGGTGCTACATCCTACTCCCAACTGATCTAACTCAGATTACTGAACTGATCTAAGTTTGACTGGTATAATAACTGACTGAACTGATAATACTCAAATGTGTTCGAAACCATTCTGAAAATACTGAGACTAAGTAAACAGCTAAGTTTTTGGGTATTCATAACCCCCAGGACTCGATAACAATAACATTAGAAACATACTAAAGCTTTGAAAATATAATAAGTAGTCAATGTTCAAAACCCAATCATCTAGGCATTTCATCAAACACATATGGGTCATGAATTAAGCATGGGAATAGTTAAAGCATGAGATAATAACATAAATTCAATTCTACAATCATGGGTTAAGGATTTAACATGTAACTATCATCCTTCAAATGTGTCAAGGGCTAATACCCACGATAACTCATGTAAACAAGATTTAAAATCAAAATTCATAGAAGTTCATTGATATAATTCTTAGAAATGTGTAAAGATCATAATTTTAAACTAGAAAAAGGATTCTTGGACTCCATGGGTGAAAGGTAACCATGGATAAACATTTAACATACTTTAAAGAATTAATCTTGCAAGAGAATTAACTTTCTTAATAGTCCTTGGGTGGTGAGGCTTGAATTCTTGAGTTTTCTTGAAGGAATAGTGATTGAACTTGATGAATTTGGGTGATGTCTAGGGTTTATTTTAGACAGGAATTGAGGAAATTGGGAATATAATTCCTTAACTAATGATAAATCTCGTGTTTTCATGAATTGAGGTGGTGGAAAATGACAAGATTGCCCTTCTGGGATTTAAATTTGTAATTGAAATACGGATTAGGGAGGTACCACAACGCGATGAGCCATCCATCGCTATAATGGTTGTGTCGCAATACTATCATGGTGACTTGCTGTTTTTTAAATCAAAACACGACCCAAACCTCGTCTAAAAAAATCCAAAACTTCTCTGAGACATGCTACTTACTCCCTTGAACATGAATTGACTTAGAAATCATCATCTCGTGGTTGGGAAGGTCACTTTAAAAATCATCGAAGTTAAGAGTCCAAAAATAAAACTAATCCTTCAACACTTAGCTAAATTTTTAGGTTCTAAGCCTCCCGTACATGCACTATAGGCTGAACTGAGCTAAGACTAACACGGGGTATTACAAAGACGTATCTTGGAATCAAAATATGTTTCTGAGTATTAAAAGTTTGTATCTCTGACTAAAAAGTACATAAAGGTTATTTATATTACCAGAGGAAATCCTAAAAAAAAAACCTAACAAACTAAGAGAAAATCATGTCTGTGGCCACCTGCGATGTGGCACAGGCACAGGTAGTACCTGTGGTCTTGTACAGGGCGCAGGTGCAGACCGGAGGTACAATTCATGCAACCTGACTCTCGAGATTTTGACCTCTGGTACCTTCTTTGTCCACCTGAAGTTCGTAGGTTGCCTTGGTAGGTGCCAGGAGTCATCTTTTCAACTCTTTTTTACTTCTCGAACATGCTTTGATCACAAACAAGACGGAAAACATCCCGAATACCTATAATTGCTCCAAAAAGTGACCAAAACACCTTTTTTCATGTTTTTCACGAACTTTGCATACAAAACATGATTTCCTGCAAAACATACCCAAAACAGATTATATCTACCAAAACAGCCTCAGAAACTTACATATTTTCCTCATTTTAAGCGTCGCAAATGCTATATTTCTATATCACATCAATACCCTCAACTTAGAATGTCTGCATGTCCTCAAGCAACAAAACACAACAAAAACAAAAATGATGCTTCACTAGGAGAAATTAAGCTATTCAAGGCAGTCTTCATCACATTAAGTTCAAATCACATCGCCTCATCCAATCTAGCATTTCAACATCAACTTTGTATAAACACGAAGCATAACAATGTGACACAATGGGATCAAGGTATGGCAATTACATTAGCAATAGACAGCCACTCATATTTACAGTACCCGAATAAGCAAATACTTGACACTATGACTAAATTGTTCTCACAACAAAGATGTGTCACTCACTCATATGAAATCATGCATGTCAATACAGGGAGGTCACGAGACACTCATACTCAACAAAGAAGTTCCAGTCAATGCATGTCAAATACCATAGGCTTGCCCTTATTTTCTTTACCTTAGCATTCAGATAGTAAAGTTAGGATCACTATAGGATTTTTCTCGGCTTGTAATGTAGGCTTGGGAACTGATATGATACATATGGACATATAAAGTGACTAAGCCTCCTTGGCACTACACTAACTATGGGGTCTCACTTCTAGACATTTTTCTTTTTGTTCCACCCTTATTTCTCCCTTTTTATTCTTTATTGCACATTCAGGTTGGGTATGGTCTTTTATTCTTTCTTTTTCTTTATTTTGCTACCACACACAGCCCTACTGACTTTTTCTCTTATTTTACCCTTGTTCATACCCATTTTACACTATGCACCCCTATGATAGCCACCTTTAACTTAGGCATTTTGTCGGTGTTGATGTGCACAATGTCCAAGAATGACCTAGGCTAAAATAGGTAAATTATAATACAAATGGAAAGGTGAATGGTGAAAATAAGAAAAATAGGCTACAAGGCTCTAAATAGGGACAAAGGGATATACTTTACTCATGGGAGGTCATTTAGGTTAAAGTGGACTAAACTCAAAAATGACCAATGATCCTTTCATAACCAACTATCCTTTAACCTAGGCAAGACAAACCAGGCAAGTTCTGAATTCAACATACAAAGAAAACTAGGTAGTAGCTCACTCACACATAGCACAAGTCAATATCACCAACTACTACCTATCCAGTTCATGCAATTATTAAAGTGATTATCATGTCCCTAATTCTAATGCCATAACAAGATACAAATATTTCAGACATATATATACATCAACACAATTCTAAACATAAATTTTTGGAGGGGCATAAAAATCAGTCAAAATATGACTACTGTCCTAAATACTCAAAATCTCCTAATTACACAAAAACAACACAATACGAAGAAAAACACAATACGATACAAAATTATCCTAGACATGTTGGTTCTACAACTATACCGTGGCCGATAGAAAAAGAAGCACTGTAATAAATACCCACGACAGCATGGTATGTCCACCCCCAACTAAAAACTGCGCACTATCCTTAATAAGCTAATACAAAATAAAATAGAGGGAAGAGAGAACATACATGGGATGTACTAAGTGCCTGAATCAGAAGTATCCCCCGAGGGGGTTATCTCAACTAACGAAAGCGGTGGTGGCGCCGGTGCTCTACTAGTGGAAGCACCCACTGAAATTGATGCACGCCTCCACTCATCAACTAATGCAGTCTCTAACGAATCATGCCTGACCATATGTTATATCTTGATCCTGCAAGTCGTCTATAAGACCTTTCTTGGTCCAAACTGCTAGTACTTCTACATCTTCCTCCGCAAAAAAATTAAAGTATCTTAGTGTGCGCGGAGGTGATATCTGTACCACCTGGGGTATAACTGAGGTAGTGGCAGCAACATGACTCTTTACTAGAGAGTGCACCTCTTCTTGTAGAATATCAAACTATTCTCTCATTTGGGCTAGATCTAGTGCAGCTGTCTTTGTATGTCAGGCCATAACCTATCTCTCAAACTTATCAAGCCATGTCTGAAAATCAGCACGTCTCTCAGATAGTGAAGTACTCAATGCGACCTCTTAGCGGGCCTCTTCTTGATCAAATATAATCCTAACCCCCGATATCATCTGTTCGTAAAGAATAGTCATCTCAGTCTCAACGACCCTTACTATAGCATCGGTGGCCCTCTGGTTATCCACTAAGCTCTGAAAAACTCACTGGATATAGTAATCATACCTGATGCAGGAGATGAAGTGGATGGGTGAGATCTCTGAAGATACACCCACTGAGTTTGAGGTCAAAGCCGGGGCTGAAGAAGAAGTAGCCTGAGTGTCTCACCCTGTGTACTCGAATTAGGAGCCTCTCTCTGCTCCTCTATCATTAGGTTAATACCAATACCCATATCATCTCGATGTGACTTAGTAGGCTCAATGGAAACTGTTAGGCCCTTAGACTAAACCTGTAGTACTGATGCCTGCTATCTCGATCTCCTAGAAATGCTTGGACGTGCTAAACCTTTCATGGTCTAGGTCTGTACAGTCGTTGATGCAACTACCCTCTCTTCTACATCTGGTATCTCAGGCACGCCGGCTTCATCACATAGCCTCTGAATTATGCAAGGAAATTACAGATTAGCCAATTCCCTAAAAACTCTTTCATGAAACTCATGCCAGAAAAATCAACATCATAACCGACCATCATACAGGCAACCAATTTTGCTCCCTCCCATGTCAATGTATTATCCAAAGCAGTGGGTATCAGTCGGTATCTAATCAGCAACCACCAAAATTTGGCCTCTACTATTAATAGGCCCTTCTTGATCAAAGTTTGCCCCTCGATCCATGCGATCATATCACCTAGCGATGAAATATAACTAGCTATCCACCTATACATCTCAACCCTCTCACATTGGTGTTCATCCTCTCGCATGATATATCGATCATGTGTGATTCTCTGTCTATGGTCACACTCAATTGTAGATGTAGGAGTGATGTAATATGGGTCGAAGATGACTCTACGAATATTCTCCTCTGTAATATCAACTCTGACACCTCTAACTAGTATATGATCAAGTTATGGCTGCCTAACAAATCTAATCAGGCCTGGATGCTGGGATATAGGAAGAACCACAGTATCTCTGTAGGATGTATAAAATTCCTCTACCATAGTCAGGCTATAGGAACTGAGTGGCCTAGTCAGCCATTCTAGTTAATATCTATCAAATGGTGCCCGTAGTTGTGGTACTCGATCTAGCTCTAATAGGCTAATCTATCTCTCCTCATATATGCACTGTGTAGGCCTTCCTAGCTTCCAAACATGACAGTAGATATCATAAATCTTTCCCATCCCTTCCACACACTACCTCTGATGTCCCTCCTCAAGAGGTGCATCTGGGGCAGGTGCAGAAGTGGGACTCTACTGTACAGAACCATCGTGGAAAGGTTGCTCGGTACCCTCATAATACTGGGATACCTCGGTTTGCTATACATGAGTAGTGGTACCCTTCTCAGACTGGGGCACCACAGATGACTGATCTGCTCAACCTCATCAGAAGAATCCTGGGACCCCTCCTCAGACTGAGGATCTTAACAAGCAACCTGTAGAGTAGACCTAGACTTTGTCACCTCCTCATAATCATAATCATCATATGGAGGACTGTGTTGTGGTGACATCCATGCGGACTTTATCCTTAGTCGGGCTGTAGCTGGTTGAGCATCCTGGTAAGTCTGTCCTCTTGTGACTCTACATGTCACCTCAACTACAGTGTCTCTACGCCACTGCCTCGGGTACTCCTCAACTGAACTGCTCGGTGCGAGAGACTCTGCCCGTCTCCTCGAAGTACTAACCTTCATCTTCTTTACCGCTTTAGGTGACATATGTACCTGAAAAATCATTTGTTAGTTTCCAGCAAAAGAGAGGGATAGCAATGTTGAAGAAAAATTCAAAATTCAAAAAGTTTAAATTTTTCATCAATGTTCACACCCTTGTAACCTATTCGAAATCCCAAAAAAATCTAATGTATACACACTAATCAAGAATCATGAATTTCAAAGCAAATAAACATGCTCAACTAATGCTATTACTTTTATTCATTCAAGCTCAACTTCCGGTTAGGGCCTAACTTTAGATTTTTCTTCGAAACACGGCCCTACATTCTGATTTTAGGATACTTCAAGGATCCTACATACAATCATGATAGTTTCTATATATTTTGCAATGAAATACACATATCAACTTGTTTAAACAATAGATAAACCAATATATAACCATTAGAAGCCGAGAAAGTTACCTTTTATATGAAGAACCGGAAGAGAATAATGAAGAACTCAAGCAAAACTAAGGTTGAGACTTGTTTTTAGCGTGTTGGGACAAGTTGGTATCTCAAACAAGTGTCAATTTAGCCTTTACTTAAGTGTGGGGATATTTTATCTTTTAAGAGAAAGTTTTAATGCAAAGTAAAAGTGAAATTTTGAGGATTAGAATGAGATAGAATGGGGGTAAGAATATTTTTTTATAGGTGGAGGGCTGTTTTAGATCATGTTTAAATGTTGGTGGGCCCAAAATTTAAATTAAAAATCGGTCCCACAAAGTGACCTAGCCGCGACTTGTACCTGCGGCCTGTACCCGCGGTCAGGCCTTGGGCGCAGGTACTACCTGCAGCCTGCAGGTACTGGGCGCAGGTGCTGGGCTAAAAATTTTGGCCCACTATCTGCAACCCGAACTCTGTGTTTTGATATTTTTTCATATACTTATGATCCCGCAACCTAAGTTTTAGGTCACAAAAGTAAAATTAAATGCCAGAGTCCGTAACTTACTATTTTTTTCATCCTCAAAATTTCAACTTTTCAACTTATTACTCAACTTACCGTGTGGGACTTGTGACCATGATGGGCTAATCACACAGTCCCCTTACCTGGAAATCGATGAATGTATCAATTATTATTGTATTCCTGGTAAGGTCCAAAAGCTAAAAGCCTACATAAAGACAAAAAACAACAAAAAACGTGAACACTAAAATAGTGGGTTGCCTCCCACTCAATGCTTGATTTAACATAGAGGCACGACGTGGCTATGTTGGTTACTCGAACTTCACAACAAGCCCATGGGTTGCATCCCATACAACGCTTGATTTAACGTCGCAGCATGATGCAGGTGTTGACACCTAATTTTTGCTCTCCGTGCTTAAAAATAACGTATTCAGGCTTCCTGATCGTTAAAGGGCACAAAATACTTTCGCATATTTTTTACAATTGATAACAAATTATTGATTTCCATCCTTACTTTAGATTTTTTTACTCTTTATAATTTATTAATAATTTTTCTTATTCTTATCAATTTATTATTTACAAATATTTGCGTGCGTGCATGACATCACATTTTTATAATACTTTTCAAATTAATTACATTATAATAATTTTAACATTCTTGACATCTTTCAGAATTACAAATCAATTTCTACATTTTACAATCTGCAAAAAGTGAGTTGAATCAATTATTTCAATACGAGTGCAATAATAATTTGATGTCCTATCACATTAGCACTAATAGTATTTGTTGATACCCAACTTTACCATCCTTTTCATTAATTCATTTTTCTTGAGCCTTCAAATTAATAGTAAGTTAAATATTTTATATTTCACCATTATTTTAATTTATTACTATTTTTTATCATTCTTATTTATGTAATACCATTATTACTAATTTTAAAATAATAATATGTTATCAATAATACTACTATTATTTTATTTATTTATTTATTTATTTTAATTGATCGTTGTTACTTTATTTTTAAATTTCATATTTGTTAAAGTAGTCATGAATACATTAGATTTTACATAATTTATAAATTATCATTATTTAATGTATATTAAGCTAGCTATTAAATTAGAAGCCCAAAAGAATTAATTTAAGATCGGAAATGACCCAAATAATCAGATTACGGATATGACCAGCAATAATGTAAGTTTAGGCTTTAAATTGCAAAAAAAAAAAACATCCGCTGATGTTTCTTCTACCATATCTTTTCTTTCAAAAATATTTTTAAAAGCAAAAGGATTAGTTTTCCTTTCTTTATGTCATCTCAAGAAAAATAGAGGTGTTTTTAATTTATTTTTTTATATGCTTTATAAGTCAAAAACAAGTCAAAGAAAATCTGCAACTTGGATATTGGTCAGCTACTTTTGCAACATTCACTTACATGGTCCTAATTTAAATTCACTCACACACTATATATCAGGACATTCATGTTTAGCCACGGAAGGGGGATAGACTTTATTCTCTTTTAAATAAAAAAAGACATACAACACAGATCTGGGTTCACTTTCTCTCTTACCCTTCTTTCTCTCTATCTTCTCTCTCATCTCTCCTCTCTCCTCTCTTCTCTCTCCTCTCTCATCTCTCCTCTCTCTATCTTTACTTCTCTTTCGAGACCATCATCGCGGGCGAGTCCCTCCATCAGATCCGGCGAACACCACCGAATTCCGTCCACCGCCATTAATGTTCTCTCCTTGCTCCTCTCTCACGATGCTGACTCGCTGGAGTTGAGAACCGGCGAGTTCCATCCAACGCGCCATCGCTACTCCCTTCTTCTTTCTTCCTCCTTTTCTTTTTCTTTCGGTCACGCCTAGCCGGAGTTTATCACCGGAAGGCAAAGTTCAAGCCGCCAACCTTCTTCTCGTGTCGGCGAACCACCAGATCCGGTGAGTTTTCAGCCACCGCAACCACCACATGCGCTGCCACTGCCACATTAAAAATGGCCAGATCTGGTCGGAATCTGGGTTTCGGCGTTGCTCCGGCATACGTCATTGAAGTAACGCCAACCTTTATTTGTTATTACACGATCCACTAATAATTTGCTTATTTTATGGATTTAGGTCGCTCAGGGTGCTCTAACATTTTCTTTTTTTCTCTTTACTTTTGGATCCTTGATATTTTTTGTTGATTTTGAATTATCTGGGGAGGTCTTGATTCTTGGAACATGCTTGCTTTGGGATGATTTTTGATTGCTAGCTATGTTTTTTCGACTGCTTGTGTTTCGTCTATGCAATACCGATTGGGATATTTGGGGTGATTCTTGTTTAGTTCACTTTTTTTGATGAATTTGACATTTCTTTATCTTTATGGTCAAAAGTTGCTGCTATACTCCTTTACTTTTTATGGGTTATGATTAATTTATGCAGATGATTTGGACATTTGTCCTTTCATTTTGCCTTACAATTTATTACACCGATAATGAATAGATATTATACATTTTTGGCTAATGAAAAAATTATTATTAATTTTGAGGCCTCCGTAAATAAAAGACGGACTTTTTACGTATACATACGTAATAAATAAATATTTTTGGGAGATGATGAAACTTTATAACAACACAAGATTTTACAATTCATATCTTGGCAAGACGATTTAGGACGGTCAATTAATTGAGCAACCACTTCGTTGCAAGATGATTTAGGACTGTCAATTAATTGAGCAATCATTTCGCAGTCATGACATTATCTAAGCCCACTTTTTAACAAAAATATATTTTTAAATATTTATACGCATACATACTTGTTCAATTTATTTTGATTATTTTTTATTTGTTACTAATATTGTTTTTTTAAGTGTTTATACAGGTTATTTTGAAATATTCGTCGGGAGTTGTAGTCAAAGGGGCCCTTAAATTTTATATTGTATTTTATATTCTCACACTTGTACAAATAACAAAAAAAAATAGTGAATTTTACTTTTTGGGTGCCGGGCGAAGATATTCTTTATTTACATAATTTCATCAATTTTAGGCAAAACTTAGGCCGTTAATATTTACATAAAATAATTAAGTTAATTAACTAATTAACATTCACATATTACATATCTCTCTTTTAAAAAATAAATTTATATTTTCCTTTGTGATTTTTGATTAAAAAAATACTTTTCCTTTTTAGTATATAAAAGATACTTTTCTTTTTTTATACGTTACAAAAAATATTTTTTCCTTTTACATGAAATATTTATATTTTTATACATACTTTTGTACATATTTTCATAACAATAAATTTATTTATATATTTAATACACATACAGCTTTATATTATTTAAATATTTATACCTCCTCCCTCTTTGATAAATTTAGTCTAGCCGGGTACCACACTTGTGGATTCTGAAGGATGCCTAACCCCTTCCCTTCGAAATAACTTGAACCCTTACGTAGAATCTAAATTGGTTTCGTAGACTAAAACACAAGTCATGAATTTTAATAAATGAAAAAGTTTGTCCTCATTTCCCTTAAAATAAGGTGGCGACTCTGTACAATTTTCATTCTTTTAGAATCCATAAAGTCGTGCTCGTTTTGACCTCAGGTAAAAATAGGGTATGACAGCAGGTATATCTTGACTACTCAGAATTCATCATGATGCCCATAGGAGTATCCTCCAGAGTCATCAATATAATCAATCACTGATACAACCCTCATGTCGGTTGGCTGCTTTATCAACTTTTTTGAATGTTGAATGTCGTCTCCTTACTGTTGACTCTGAATTTCAGATCACCTTTTTCATGTCAAACATAGCTCTGCCTGTGTCCATAAACGACATTCCCTATATAATGGGCATCTCGGTGTCAACCTCATAGTCCAAGATGATAAAGTAAGCCAAAAAGATAAAGCTATCCACCCTTATGATCACATCAAAAGAGATTCCCACAGGCTTGGTCATTGTATGGTCAGCCATTAACAGCTGCATCAAAGTTGGTTCTAGAGGATTCAAGCCCAATTTATTGAATATGGCAAGCGGCATCAGATTAATGTTGGCCCTTAAATCACATAAGGATCAGGCAAATTGAGATGACCCAATAGTGTTTAGTATAGTGAATGCACTGGGATCACTCTTTTTCTGCGCCAAAGACCTAGTCGTGACTTCATTGTTGTGGTGCATACTATCAACATCCTCAAAAATAGCTCTTTTCTTCCTCGTGCCCATCTGTTTCATGAATCTGGCGTATTCAGGCATCTGTTCTAATGCCTCAAGAAGAGGTATGTTCAAGCTTAATTCTCTCAGCATCTCAATAAACCGCTTGAACTTACCTTTCTCTTTCTTTGTCCTCAATCGCTGAGAAAAAGGTCGGTATGGTCTCAGAGTTTTTCTAATTTCTGGAACCATGATTGAACCCTTACCTTTATCTTCAGCATCTGTACTTTTATCACTTGTTACCTTATCAAACTCAGTAATAGGTGTCTCATTATCAATATCTTCTGCAGCAGGTAGTGGAGGATCAAAAGTAGTGACACCACTCCTCGTGGTGATAGAAAATACGTGACTATTATTTTTCAGATTTTGCACTGTGTTGCTAGGAAGGGTACCTAGCTGCCTCTAGTTTAGAGTGGCTGACATCTATCCAAATTGGTTCTCCTACTATTTGATGGCAGTGGAATGTGACTCGACCTTCTAGGTCAATCCTGAAATATCAACCTTAATTTCTTTAAGGCTAACCTCCTGATTTTCCTCACCATTCACCAGCTAAGCCAGCATCTCCTCTATTCTGGATTTTGTATCATATCTACCAGGTGGAATGAACCTATCTACCTTCTCTCTGTATTTATCCTTCTTCCTTCAGTGACCATCTCACTTTCTGCTATGGTCTCTGAATCTGTCGTAGTAGTTCTGACCTTGGTTCTCTTACCTTTGGGCTCAGAAACCCGTCATTTGATAATCTGAATAATTAGCTTCCTCTTCTAATTCTGAATCATATGCTTTGAAAGCTAACCCCTGTGCTGCTACTACATTCACTTTCTCAGAAGTCGCTGCTGCAAACTGCTTTGCTAGCACACCTAAATTAGTCCTTAGTAACGTAATTTCTTGCACTATAATATCATCAGCTGCTCTCTGGTAATAGGAGGATCCAATAGCATATGTACCAGATACCTTCTCAGTCTCTCGAGTTTTCCACCTCGGTTAGTGAGTGAAATTCATTCTAAAATCTCTGAAGTTGCCTTCCAACGCAGTCTCATAAATGTTATTCCAGAGATGGTGTCTGACATGGCTCTAGAACTGATGGTAGAATATCTTTAATAAGCTTGTCCATGACAACTGATGATTTGACATCATGCTCAGCTTCTTCTTAAACCTGAAACAAGCCTCGTACGTGGACTCTGACTACAGCTTCCTGAAGGTATAGATCTTGTCCTTTATCTACAACATTCTTGATGAAGGAAAGAACCTGTTTAATAATTGCCTACGCAACTCATTCCAAGTAGTTATAGAGCCTCTTGGTGATTCCCCTAACCATAAAGATAATTCTCCTGTAAGTGAGAAGGGAAAAAGCCTCAGTTAAGTGTTTCCTGATTCACCCTGGATTTGTATACAAACTGTAGATCCCAAGGAAATTAGCAAGGTGCAAATTTGAATCATCTATAGGTAGACCTGCAAACACACCCTTTAAATTTAGAAGTTAGATCATTGCTCTCATAATGTCAAACTTTATGCATAGGGGGGGAATAGGAGGAAATATGGCTCCAGTCTCTGTCGGCTCAACGTATCCCAAGTCTTCATCATCATCTATATATGGCTGCATGTACTGATATTCTGGTATTACTTAAGCATGGACACCTCTAGCTCTATTCTGATTCCCACCAAGTGTTGATCGACGGTCTACTGCTTATCTATGCTCAGCAAGCTATATCTCCCTAGCTATATGCTAGGCTTCTTCAGTTTCCCTCCTATCATTCTCTACTTGATCCAAAGGTTGAATAGTCTATCAATCAACTATATCCTATACTCCTTCGAGAGGATATGGAGGTAGATTATCATGAACCCCTTCAGGAGGTTCATTTTTTTTGTCAAACATCCTACCAGGTGTTTGTAGGATCCTTTCTAGATTCAGATTAACTGGGAGAAAGGGATCACCTCTACTTTGTGTGCTAGGCATACACCAGCGTATGCCTAACTAATAGCAAGAATAAAAAGTAAAACCCAAAAACTGCAACAACTTCAAATCATAAATAATATTGTATTCCCCGGCAATGACGCCAATTTCTTGATGACATCCAAGCAACACATCTTTTTAGATGATGATACAGTCACTGTTAAGATATAGTAACCCAACTAAGGTTGGGGTCAAATCCCAAGGTAATACTTGGCTTTGCAGATCTGAGCAGTTGTAGTCAATGGGCAAAACAAGAAAAGTAAATAGAGGGATTTATTTGTAGTAATCAAGAGCAAAGAATTGTATTAACTTGGTTGTAATCACTATAGGAGAACACTAGGTTTGCGTTCTTCTGGCTTCTCAACTCCCTAGGCTTATTGTGTGTTGTTGAACCAACCCAATACCTTACATGCAGAATCGATAAGTTATGTATCTTCTATAGTGTTTTGAATGAGTAAAAGGATCTCAGCTTTTACCTTTCGAGTCTCAGGGTATCGCACTACTAACCCTTATATTAATCCCAGTTAACTATTACCTTTTGAGTCTCAAGTTATTTGATAAAATCTAACCATCTTATGTAATAGAACCTAGAAGCATGGATCGGCAGTTAAATTCCAAATTACTATTGTCTTTATCTTTTTCTAGTCACTACTCCTCTTTCGGAGTAAGTATAAATATCTAGGTGGGATCCTAATGTGTGTACCCATTCAGAAGTCAATCATAACGAAGATAAAGTAATACATGCCACGGGTATTGGTTCTGAGCAACAACTTCATCAATTCGCCAGGGTTTGCACAACCCTAGCTATGGGTTTTAGCCACTCATGATTTCAAAGAAATTAATAAGATTCATATTTGAAATCATAGATGAAATCACAATGATAAGATGAATAAAAACCTACAACCGTAACTGAATAATCAATCAAAGTCAATACGAGAGAATACTAAGATCAAAGACGAATCTTGGAATCAAAATATCTTTCTGAGTATCAAAAGTGTGTAACTCTGACTAAAAAGTACATAAAGGGTATTTATAGTACAAGATAAAACCCTAAAAACAAAGCCCAAACAAACTAGGAGAAAACTAGGTCGGTAGCCACCTGCTCTCTGTACATGCAGTCTGGCACAGGCGCAGGTAGTACCTGCGGTCTGGAATAGGTAGAGCTGTCAAAATAGGCTGGCCTAACCCAACTCAACCCAACCCTAGCGGGCTAGAGAATTAAATGGGCTAGGACGGGCTAGCCCTTTTAATTAAACGTCCTTTAAAATAGTGGCCCAACCCAGCCCTAAGTGAGCTGCGGGTTGTGGTGGGTTGTCCCTTCATAAAAATAAAAGCAACCTGAAACATGATAAATGAAAATATTGTAAGTACTAGACTATCACCAACTTATATGGTTTCACTTTAATATGTCTTCTGCTAGTTTTTAGCATGTTATAGACATCTTACTAATACCTTTAAGGGTTAGGTTAGGAAAGAGTTATCCTGGGATAATTAATCTTGAAATTAGTTATTCCATTATGTATATGGATATTTTATCTCATCATTATGGTGTAAATGATGCAATAAATAATGTCGGTACTAACTAATATCTCACACCAAACATGGGATAAAATTGTCCTTTATTTTATCTCGGACTATTTATCATTTATACCTTACACTAAACGATCCCCTAGTTGTAATTAGCTAATGGCATTTACTGTAATAAGAAATGATGATTAGCTACAAATTCCATAGAAAAATTCTAATATGGTTAAGAGAATAAATATAGATATATACAAAGTATCTACATAAAAGATACAAGATTATAACAGAAGAGAGCCCAAATTTAAAGAACAGAATATTGCATTAAGCAAAGGCAACAACTACTAAACCATCATAAGTAAAAAATACTTTTTGAAGTTCACAACTAAAAGCAACTTACCAACCATTTCAAACACGCACTAAGAACTTTCAAAAATTAGTATCAACCAAACAATGGATAAAAAAATAAGTAGCTAGTTAGAAAAGATTGACAAAATTCTAATTCCTAATAAATAATTGACCAACTTAAAAATATTTAATAATTAGTTTTAATGTCCCAACCTATGGGTTGGCCACTGAGGCTGACGGGTTAGGCCTCTTGGGCCGACGAGCCAAGTGAGACTGGGATTATAAGCCTCATTTCAAAATGGGTTGAAAAACTTAGCCCAACCCCACTTTATTAAAGGACTGAGTTGGGCCATCCTCACGGGCCAAGTCCATATTGACTGCTCTAGTCACAAGGCGCAGGTGCATACCTTAGGTACAATTCCTGCAGACTGACTCTCGGGATTTCGACCTCTGACACCTGCTTTATCTACCTGTAGTCTGTAGGTTCTACATGAGGTCCGTAGGTTTCCTTGGTAGGTGTCGGGAGTCATCTTTTCAGCTCTTTTTCACTTCTCGGATATGCTTTGATCACAAACAAGCTGGAAAACATCCCGAATATCCATAATTGCTCCAAAAAGTGGCCAAAATACCTTTTTTCACCTTTTTCATGAACTTAGCATACAAAACATGATTTCCTGCAAAACATACACAAAGTAGATCATATCTACCCAAACAACCTCAGAAACTGACATATTTTCCTCATTTTAAGCGTCGAAAGTGCTATATTTCTATAGCACGTCATGTCTCTTTGTTCTATAGAACTTTATTCTCTTATGATGCTCTTTTCTTTCTCATCAATTTTCCTTTAGATTTTTAAATAATGATAATATTAATTTCTTGTGTTCTATAAAATTATTCTTTTTTGGATCTTCAACATGCAATTTATACGAAAATCAGTCTAAGAAAAGTAAAAAAGCAACCATGAAATAAACAAAAATTAAATCAAACATGTTTCATGCATAAAATTTTTGAAGTAAGCAGTAAAAAAATCTATAATTCTTTTAAGAACGTGAAAGTTCATGCTCACCTCTTAGTAGACAACTTCTTCAGTGTCATCCTACCAATCAACTTCACTTGAAAACTTTAATTGCTTAATCCACCTCTCATTTTTGAAACTCTGATTTCTCAAACCCCAAAATAAAAATGTAAAGTATAAAATTATACATATAAAGAGACAATAATTTAGAAATTGAAAGAAGAAAAACAAACAAAACAACAAAAGGAGAAAAATAATAAACAGGGAATAGCAAGAAAGAAAATAAATAAAGTAATAAGAGGAGAAAATTAGAGAAGAGACATAGAAAATAAGAAGCAAGAAAAGTAATGAAGAAAAGAAAAGAGAAGGAAGGGGAAAACAAAATGGTGTAGTGAAAGCCAGATGTCCCATCAAAGTGAATAAGTAGATATACGTCTCTCCATAAATTAAAAATATGGGTCTATAACTTAAGTACTATTCAAGTAATATTTAGTACAATAATGGGATAATGTGATAGTCCTAGGACTATTGGCTTATAAAATAGAATAATATATATTTATATATATATATAAAATTTAACCGAGCTTCCATGAGTCGTGGCACCCTCACCCTAAAGCATAGATTTGCCCCTAGTTGTATATGATGGATGCTCAAATGATGGTTTGTTGGAACATGGTGTTTATTTCTACTTTTTTTACCCTGGTTCTTAGTTTTCATCAGACTTTTGAAAGCTTGCTCAGTGGAAGATGTGTACCCAAGTTCAATTGATCATGGTTTTACCCACAGTTAGTGGAGCATTCTAGAGGTGGATTATTCAGTTTTGAGATATTATGTGTTGAACTCATGACCATTGGTTTGGGTCATACCAATTAGTAGTTTGGTAGAGATCGCACACATTGGCCATCACCATTTGAGTATTCTGGTAGACCTTATTGGGCATTGTTCCTATGTTATCCCGTATGAATTTTTAAAGGGTCCGCTTCAGTCTTTCAAAATTAATACAATGTGATTGCACAAATAGGACTCGGATGATGTAGGTCAGATGCTATGTAATTTGGAGTGAATATCAGGTTGGAAAGATAAAAGGGAATAACAAATTTAGAGTTGGAGTTGGTTTAATAGTTCATGTTTTGGACTGTCTTTAGCTTGGTTGAGTTTTTACTTGGTTGTTCTTGTATCAGTGTGA
Source organism: Capsicum pubescens (assembly GCA_030864215.1). Classification (NCBI taxonomy): domain Eukaryota; kingdom Viridiplantae; phylum Streptophyta; class Magnoliopsida; order Solanales; family Solanaceae; genus Capsicum; species Capsicum pubescens. Next base: position 263,497,347 of record CM061544.1, read on the forward strand.
TGTCAACATGGTGTGGCTTGGATTTGCATGCTTCAACCATGCTTGGTTTAATTGGAGGCCAGTTGGTTTTTTGATTATTTGGAAAGTGAAATAAGGATGTGAGGAAAAGAAGGATGCCTTTAGTGAAATCCCTTAGAAGTATTTTTAGCCTCAGAAGTTATCTAAGATTCTTGCATAGGGCATGTATCCCAATATCTCGTCCTTTCGATCTTGCAAACTCTTTCTATCTACTTACTTTCGAAAATGAAAGTCCTTTTTAGTAGTGGATATTACAATGACCCTTTAGGTAATTTTTTTAATTTTCTTGCATTTTTGATATTTTGTACCTTCCCATAGTGGCTATAGACCATTTATGACTCTCCAAAATTATTGGTTCAATTTTTGGATTGTTCGTTTGGGTTTTAGGCTCATTTTTTTATTTCTGAGCTATTGTTGCTATGGAATTGGTCGTGGACCAAAACTTATTGTAAAGAGCCTCAGATCAGAATTTCGAAAGTATTATTAGCTTCAGAACACTTCTTTTAGGATAGGGAGATCCTTGATCAAGGTTGTAATACCCCGAGTCTGCACCCCGGACGCCATACGGTGCTTATGACCTCGAAGGACCACAAGCTAACCCATGACTAGTACCTGCTGTGAGCACTGAATAATAATACTGAAATAATGCAGAAGTTGGCTAAAATGCCATAAGGTTGATAATCTGAATACTGATAAATATAGAAACTGATAATAACATCTGAAAACTGAATACTATCTGAACTAACCTAGTCTGAAAAGCCTCTAACTGAACTGTCTGAATGTGGAGTTGATGGAACAAGCCCCCAACTAACTCCGACTAATAGAATAATGAATCTACTGCAATACTGAAATAAATAATATCCTCGATGGATGAGGACTCACTACTGAATCTACTGCTGCTAACTGAATCTGACTAAGCGCGATCAGGAACCTGAGCATCCGAACCTATGATATGATACATCATAGTGCAAAAAAAGAGTATGCGATCAGTACGTGGAATGTACTAGTATGCTAGATGAGGTAAGACTAAAATTCATGGGTTCATATGCATAAATAATAACTAACTAGATGATAAGAATATAACTGAATAAGAGTACATGGATAACTGAAACTACTGTAAATATCGAGTATCCAATACTGTGCATATACATATATTTACTGAAATTGAGTTCTGAGTTTTGAGTTCTGATAATTGAGTAACTGATATCTGAGATTACTGATAACTAAATTACTGATAATTGGGTGATTGTTCCTGACAGTCCTGATTCTGTAGAACTGGACTGAGTTCTATACTGAGACTAAAATTGAAATTATGGGAGGTAATCATGTAAACAACATGTCCCTCTCTGAATGGATTGGGGTCCAAATTGTAACCCCAATTGGAAGGGTATCAGTATCGTGCCACGGGTACAAATATTGGCTGTGTGGATCCACAGAAATATCATCCTGAGGGACTAAGGGTCATCCTCTACTGGCAGGTTCCCTGATAAGAATGATATTACCCTCATCTGGTAGGTAAACACCATATTAACCCTCAACTGGCGGGTTAACATCTCAACCTACGCTATCTACGTAGTTCTGGAATGCAAGGATTGCTACTAAGGATCACACTCTCTGCTGACAGGTGAGCCCCCATCCTTGGATTCGCTCGGTGCTGAATCCTACTCTCAACTGAATGACACTGATTATTAGACTGATTGGACTGAGCTGAGTTTAACTGAGTTCTATAATTGACTGAGTACTACTGTTGCGACATTACTGAGACTATTCTGTAGCTACTGTGATTCTAGGTATACAACTAGATTTCGGGTATTAAATACCCCTAGGACTCGATAGCATCAATAGTAAACATGGCACAATCATGAAAACTTAACATTCGTTTCTTGTTCACAATGCATTCATTTAGACATTTTGTCAAACACTTGAGAGACATGAATTGTACATAAATGGGACCAAATGATAACATGTCATGATTTTACTATTCAACTTACATAGGCATTATATCAAACAATTGGGGAGCATGATTATCTCACATAGAAATAAACACATACAATTATCATGGCCACAATATTCAACTTATAAATTCAAGGATTAATCATGAGAATCACATATTTCATCACACATGCTATTTTAATTTCATGATACTTGTAATTAATCATGGATTGGAATTCAAACAACATCATAATCATGAATACAATCTAATTCAAGCATAGAAATCACAAATCTATAAACTTGTATTTTTAAATAGGGTTCTTGGACTCCATGGGTGAAAGGAACAAATGAATGGACACCTAACATACATGAGAAAATCACTTCTTGAAGATTATTGGAGGAATTCTTGAGAATTGCTCTTGATTCTTGAAGGCTAGGGTTTTGATAATTGAAAGAGAATAATTTGATTTTGAGAGGAATTGTACAAATAATGACTAATTAGGTTATTTAGGGCATTAATCTCGTGTTTAGAAATGACTAGGGTCATGGAAAAAGACCAATTTAACCCTAGAAAAAATTAAACTTTTGTCATTGAAAATCTCAATTTTGGCCTTCACCGCGACGCAGTGGCATCGCGGTGACCACTAAAAACCAGCTGGAACTGTTCAAAAATGGACCATTGTGAAATTGGCTTTTGGTACGACATGAAGGTATCACGATGGCTCAATGGAAAATGCCAAACGGGAACTAGAATATTGGCTCGACGCGGGTTTATCGCGATGGCACTATGGAAATTGACGAATTCCAATTCGACCCTCACCGCGATGTGGTGATGCCCACTTTGACACACTATTTCACTAAAAATGTTATAACTTCTTACCCGGATATCAAATTTGGGCAAAATTTATATCATTTGAAAGCTGACTGAATTTCCTACACAATGGCAAGTCTTAAACTGAAAAATTTTGAGTATTTTGAAATTTTTTATACAGAGATACTCGTGTACTAAGAGCTAAACTAAGCTAGAGAAATACGGGGTATTACAATATCTCCCCCTTTGAAACATTCATCCTCAAATGAGACATATTAAACTGAGAAATACTGATATCCTGAGTTTACATACTAAGCATGCACAACTAAAGCATGAGTACATGGCTGAACTGATTCATGAATGCATGACTTTCATGAAGATGATATGCAACGGTAACTGATACTAAGGTTTGTAACTGTAATTGAACATGGAACTGAGTAAATCTAAGAAAGACTATTACCTCAAGAGGAGTCTGAGTTTGCGGGGAAGAGGTAAGAAATCTTGGTCTTCATATCTGCTTCTTCTTCCCAAGTAGCTCCCTCAACTGACTGGTTCCACCAAAGAACTTTGACCAAGGGAACTTCTTTGTTCCTTAGTCTACGACTCTGGTGATTGAGGATTTGGACTGGAACCTCTTCGAAAGAGAGATTATTCTAAATATCTACACCCTCTAAGAGGAATACAACTGTTGGGTCACTAATGCATTTCTTTAGCAAGGAGACATAGAATAATGGGTGCACTGAATCTAAGTCTGAAGGAAACTCAAGCTCGTGAGCTACCTTTTTAAAATGGCTGAGAATTCTGTAAGGACCAACATATCGCGGACTGAGCTTCCCTTCTTACTGAACCTCTTCACTCCCTTTATGGGAGAGATTTTCAAGTACAAATACTTTCTCCTTACATCTACATACGATTTCTATTGTCTCTGAGCTGCCCTAAGCCTTTCTCTGATAAACTAAACTTTTTCTAAGGCATCAAACACCATATCATGCCCTAATACTGTGGTCTCACCTACCTCAAACCAACCAATTAGGGATCTATATCTCCTACCATAAAGAGCCTCAAATAGAACCATCTAAATACTAGAATGATAACTGTTATTATATGCAAATTTGATCAAAGGCAAATGGTCATCTCAACTACCTTTAAAATCAACAACTCATGCTCTTAACATATCGTCTAGAGTCTGAATAGTATTGTCTGCTTGACCATCTGTCTGAGGGTGAAAGGGTGTACTGAGGTGAATTTGGGTACCAAGACCCTTCTGAAAAGCTTTCCAAAAGTGAGAGGTAAACTAGGTACCTCTATCTGAAATGATGGATATTGGGACTCCGTGCAACATGACCAACTCTCTGAGATAGAGTTTGGCATAGTCCTCAACTGAATAGGAAGTATGAACTGGTAAGAAATGAGAAGATTTGGTCATCCTATCTACGATAACCCAAATCAAATCATGCTGATGACGAGTACGAGGCAAACCCATCACAAAATCCATGTTCACTTATTTACATTTCCATATGGGAATACTGAACTCCTGCATGGACCCACTAGGCTTCTGGTGCTCAATCTTAACTTGTTAACACGTAGAGCACTTAGCTAAAAACTCTGTGACATCCTTCTTCATCCCACTCCACCAATAGATCTCCCTCAAATCACGGTACATCTTAATGGCCCCTAGATGAATCGAGTAACGCCCACCATGTGCTTCAGCAAGAATTCTTTATCTCAAGTCATCTACACCTGGCACACATAGCTAACCCTGGAAACTCAACACACCATCTACCCCTTAGGATAAAACCTCTACTTTTTTATCGCTGACTGACTCTTTCAGCTTGACTAGACTAGAATCTCTATCTTGCTTTTCCTTTACTTCAGAAACCAGAGATGATTCTGAACTATTTTGTACCCACGCACTACCCTCTACTGAATCAACCAAGCGGACACCTATTCGGGCAAGCTGATGAACTTCCTAAACTAACTTCTTCTAACAGTAATACCCTATACTTCTACCTAGCTTGAAATCATCCAAAGAATGTTAAAAACTTAATTTGAAATATGAATTTATCTTTGTATTTGTGGAATTTTTAAGATTATAACTTTTTATCATGTGGGAAATTGAATTAGCTTTCCAACGATACCAATTTCGTCCAAATCCAGTATCGGAGTAAAATGTTATGGACGTTTTACTCAGAGCTGATAGAATCGCCACGTGCGAAGGCAAGGTTGATGGAACGTCGATCTAGCGATGGACTGTCACCTAGACCATGGAACCAAGGTAGTGAGTCAACCCTCTGGATAGGTACGATGGACAGGTTGATGGACCGTCGCCCAAGCCATCGCTACTTAGGTAGTGAGTTTTTTTTTCAATCCACGAACGAAGGTCGAAACGACGGACCATTGCACGAGCCATCGCAGATCCTATTCAGTTATTTTAAGTCATTTTAAAAGGGTATTTGGATCTTTTCCACCCGTTTTAACCCCTAATTATATCATACCAAGGCTCATAAGTTCATTATTCATTCACAACATCAAATTAGGGTTTTCTCTCAAAGATCAATCCTCAAGAACAAGAAAACCCTAGGTGTTTAATTCCAAGTCAAGAATTCAAGTCTTCCTTCATCAATCTTCAAGAAATCACAACCCAGGTATGTCATGTGTTGATTCATGGGTCCCTTTCACCCATGAAGCTCAAGAATCTCTTTTAAAATCCAAGATTTGGATATTTATGAATGTTCATGATTTAAATTGAATTGAAATTCATGTTCATGATGTTGTGTGATTTTGATTTATGTTTTAAATTACATATTCCAATGATTGACCCTAGTATGTGATGATTTGCATAATAACCATGATAAACCCCCTTCAAATTACAAGTTGATTAATGTATCCATGATTATTAGATGTGTTGATGATTTTATAACCAAAGCATGCTCCCCATGTGTTTGATTAAATGCCTATGTGAAAGAAATGTGTCATATTAGTATGATAATATGGAATCCCCATTCATATACAGGTTTATCCATGTCAAATGTTTGATGAAATGTCTTACTCAATGAATTATGGATTGTTAATGTTAGCCATGTATTCAAGAAAGTCATGCTTTGTCAGTTTCTTTCCATGGAGTCTTGGGGGTACTTGTACCCAAAAATTATAGTTGTGTGCCTAGAGTCAGTGTCATATTTTTACGATATCCTCAGTCAAGACATGATCCATAGAACTTATTCAGTCATATGACTCAGGAAAACCCAGAAATCTCAGTAATCTCAATGATCTCAGTAATCAATAATCTCGATAACCTCAGTATTCCCAGTAAATCTCAGTACCTTCAGTACTCTCAGTCAGTCCTCAGATCTCAGTAGCATTCTGTTAGTCAACAGAACTCAGTGAACTCAATTTATCTATGCTAAACAATACCATTAGTATCAGTTCAGTTCTGATAATCAGTTCAGTGTCTATTCAGTTGGGAGTAGTATTAAGCACCGAGTAAACCTAAGGATGGGGACTCACCTGTTATTCAGTGGAGGGTGTGATCCTTAGAAATAATCCTTGTGTTCCAGAACTACGTAGACATCGTAGGTTGAGATGCACCCTATTTTTTTAGGGATTTATACATCTCATTTGGGTTACCTAGCAGGAGGGAGTTACGAAAGAGCTCCCTGTCAGAGAGGGTATACTCACAACAAGTCTTTACCCATGGCATGGTATTGATACCCTTCCAGCTGGGGTTACAGGTTGGACCCTGCCAGTTCAATTTTGGGGCATGTCGGTTAGATGATTACCTCCTACAGTTACAGTTTCATTTTTAGTCTCAGTCTCAATCTCAGTCTCAGTAAAAGAACTCAGATAGTTCTTCAAAATCAGGACTATCAGATACAGTCAACTCAGTACAGTACGAAACTCAGCTAGTTCTATTAGAAACTAGACTGTCATATACAATCGCTCAGTATCTGTTATTTTAGTTATACAGTTATCAGTATCTCATGTTATCAGTACTCAGATTCAGTACTCATGTTATCAAGAACTCAGTTACATTTATTATATATTCATGCATGTATTCTCACGTTCATGTTGTCATTCAGTTAGTATAGTTCATGCATGTGAACCTTTTGCATTTAGCCTACCTTCCATGCATACCAGTAAATTCAAAATACTGACGCATTTGCAATATGGTATTTTATACCATAGGTTAAGAAGCACGAGCTTCAGAGCATCAGTAGCATTCCAATCTCACCAGTCAGAGTTAGCAGTGAGTCCTCATCCTTCATGGACATGACCATTACTTTATTATCTCATTAAGTAATTTATTTCTGTAGTTGGATTTAGTTGGGGGCATGTCCCATCAACTCTTTATTCAGATAATTCAGTCAGTTAGAGGCTTTTCAGACTATCATGTCTAGATAGTTTATTTCAGGTTCTTTTTTGGTATTGTGATACCATATTAATTAGAGATTATTTTATCAGTTTTGAACCTTATCGCCTTACAGCCTTTATTTTTGCATTTATACAGTATATTATGCAGTGTTCAGGTACAGATATCATTCATAGGTTAGTTTGTGGTCCTTCGGGGTCATGAGCACTATGTAGCATTCCAGGTACCAGATTTGGGGCGTTACAAACTTTGTATCAAAGCTAGGTTCAATAGTGTCCTAGGAAGTCTGAAAGTCATATCTAGTAGAGTCTTGTGCATGGGTGTGTTGTGCACCACACTTATGTGCAGGAGGCTATGAGATATTTTAGGAACAGTTTCCCTTCTTTCAGTATTCATGTCGTGCCAATGAGCATAAGCTCCAATTAAACTCTCAGTCTAATCCGCTTCTTCCCTTCATTTACAGATTATGCCTCCCAAAAGGGCTAGCGAAGGGGGAAATGGAAATCAGTCAACACCTCAGCCCGTCCAGCCAGGTCCTCTGGATGATCACGTTTCTTATACAGAATTCAGGACTGCATTCACTACTCTAGCTCATTTAGTCACAACTCAGAATGAACGACTAGCCACCATTCTGGCTAACCCAGGGGCCAATGCTACTGCAGCCAAGATTCGGGACTTTACCCGAATGAATCCTCCCCTATTCACCAGTTCTAAGTCCGAAGAGAATCCACAGGAGTTCCTAGACCAGGTTCAAAAAGTCACAGACATCATGGGAGTGACTTCTAATGAGAGCATAGAGTTAGCCACCTATCATCTACAAGACGTAGCCCATACATGGTATAAGTAGTGGAAGGTAGACAGGGGTACAGATACAGAGCCCATAGAGTGGGAAGAGTTTTCTACGGCCTTCTTAGATAGATTTTTTCCCCTAGAGAAGAAAGAAGCCAAAGTGTTAGAGTTCATAAATCTCAAACAAGGAACCATGAGTGTGAAAGAGTACTCCTTTAAGTTCACTCAGTTAGCCAGGTATGCTCCCCATGTAGTAGAAGATAGCAGATCCAGAATTAGTAAGTTTGTGTCAGGGGTATCAGGTAGAGTGGTTAAGGAGTGCAGGACGATGTTGATTAGCGATATGGAAATATCTAGGCTTATGGTCTATGCCCAATAGATGGAGGAACAGAAGCTTAAGAAGAAGGAGAGAGAAAATAAGAGGGCCAAAATAGGTAGTTATAGTTTTTCTCAGCCAGGGTTGCAGGGTGGTAACCATTCTCAGCATAGTTAGAAGTTTTCACTCCTATTTTTCCCTTAAGATAGTACACCAGGCTCCAAGGCCCAGGGTAGTGAGAGCAGGATTTTTACTCATCGATTTGGCAAAGAGTGTGGTAAGTATCATAAGGGGGTGTGTAGAGCCGGAAGTAATGTGTGCTTCGAATATGGTAAAGTAGGTCACAAAGTCCGAGATTGTCCTAAACCCAGTCCTCAAAGTCAGTATGGTCGTTCTTCAGCTCAGTTCAGTCACCTAAAATGGCAGGGTTTCAATTCCAGCGCTATCAGTGGGCAACTCCCAAACAGACTCTATGCACTTCAGTCCTGGTAGAATCAGGAAAGTCCTCCTGATACAGTTACTGGTATGTTATAGATCTCTCATTTACATGTTCATACTTCTTCAGATTCATGAGTTTCTTTTTTTTGAAACCTTGCATAGTAGTTAAACTTTGGGGTCAGAAAGTCAAGCCTTTAGATTCTAGTTATAGTTCCAGTATGTGTAGATAATCAGTAAGGGAAGATGATTTTTGACCTATTCCTGTCTTAGTGCAAAGTTTTGTACTATAGTCATCACGATATTTACGCATGCTACCCATTTCAGTTCCTTGAATACAGTTTGTATCCGCACGCTTCTCATAGAATAGTGTGTATTTCAAGTTCCTAGTATGAGGAATTTCTGTTCACTCAGTGTTACGAATCATGTCCCATAAACATAGAAATTCCAGACTCAGGTCATGCAGCTCATGACATATGTACTCAAGTCATGTTTTACAGTATGTACAGCCCAAATGACTCATGCTCCTCCCCTAGTGATTAGCCAAACTCAGTTTATGCCATGTATACTCTCAGTTTAGATTCCTCGGTAAATCAATGACGTGGATGTTCTGTCCCTCAGTCCTCAGTTACAACATCAGTTTAGTAATTGATATTCTATAAAGGACTCAAATATTCCTACGGGACCATGGCTATCCGTTATCAGTTACTTAGCCATTAGGATTCAGTACTTTAGTATCAGTATCAGCCTCAGTTACTAGCATTCGGTACCTGTATGAATCTCAATTATATACTTAGTTACAGTCTCTACTACAGTCTTAGTTATAATGCCAGCTTCAGTTCAGTAATCAGATTAGAAACTCAGTTCAGTTCCGGACTTGCTTGACCAATACTAGAGCTATCAATTACTCAGTAAGTAGTAATTTAGTACATCAGTCTACAGAATATATCCAAATCATTCTAGATGCCTAGCCTTGAATTCTTAAAGTGGTACAGTTTTGCTCATTCATACTCAGTTACCTCATGTTATCCAGTCAATCATTTTCTCCTATGCATAATATTCTACAGCCTCGGTCCAGTTATTTGGACTAAGTACAGACCAATCTCACATTCCCAATATTCAGCTATCAGTTATTCAGTTAATCAGATAAGTCAGTCTGTTTGTGCATTCGTGCTCAACGCCCATGTGAACCTTCTCAGTAGTCTCAGTTGTAGTGCAAGAATCTTAGTCATTTCGTCTTAAATGGTGTTCGTAGGTCTTAACCTATCTTATCAAATTTTAGCCAGACAATGATTTTTCCTATTCAGTTGTCTTGTTCAAACCACACTAAGATTTTCTTGTGCCCTAAAGCCATTAGAGCTCTATAGAAAGAGTTTTAAGAAAAGGCTCCAGTCGACTATAGGTTTTCAGCATGTATTAGTCACAGACAGACAAGTTCATATAGTTTGGTTTCCTATCTTTCCATTTATTCTCTCTAGCCAAAATCTCATTAATGAAACTATTCTAAGAAGAACCAATCATGTAGATAAAAGCTCAGCTCAATTCATGTATCAGGCCTCAGTTTCAGATCTCAGATAATCAGTCAATAATCAGTTCCTAGGTGCCTTGCGCATCGCCTTAATTTTCCTCAATAGCTCAGCCAAGTTAGTATTCCTAGAGGGATCTAGTGTCCCAAGGGGGGAGATACGCTATAATCCCCTGAACTTTCATGACTTAAACATCCCACTCCCTTTTCTCGAAATGGATCCAGATTGTAGTAGTGGGTACTTATAAGTTGACTCCCAAGTTCCAATCTCAGTCGTGATCCATGTATTTAGGGGCTCAATTTAGTTTGCGAAATTTAATTTATATATCATGTTTCAGTATCAGCCATGTTCTTAGATTCCCGTTCATGCATACTTCTAGCATAATCATGGGTTCATCAGTACTTTTCAATTTACGTAACAGTTTTCTTGAACTTACTCAGTTCCATGTTCAAATTACCATTACAAACTTGGTATTCAGTTCATGCTCAGATCTCCATTACAAACTTGCAATTCAGTCATGCATTCATATATCAGTTCAGTCATGTAATTATGCATCAGATATGCATTCTCATTTTGAGAAAAACTTAGTTCATCATGACACTCAGTCATGCATTTATGAATTAGTTACACATGCATCAGATATGCATGTTCGGTATGATATATTCAGTTACCAGTCATGTCAGTCATGAGATCATGTTCCAGTCATTCATGTTTAGTAAGTACATCAGTTTATTTTCTCCTCTCTCACTCAATCTCATTCGAGGATGAATGTTCTCAAAGGGGAGATATTGAAATACTCTGTACTTCTACCTAGCTTGAAATCGTCCTAAGAATGTTAGAAACTTACTTTGAAATATGAATCCATTTTTGTATATGTGGAATTTTAAATATATTTACTTCTTATCATTAGGGAAATTGAATTAGCTTTCCAACGATACCAATTTTGTCCAAATCCGGTATCGAAGTAAAAAGTTATGGACGTTTTACTCAGAGCTGTCAGAATCGCCCAGGTGCGACGGCCAGGTTGACAGACCGTCGATCTAGCGACAGGTCGTCGCCTAGACTATCGCAGCCAAAGAAGTGAGTCAACCTTTTGGATAAGGTACGACGGACAGGTTGACAGACCATCTAAATTGCGACGGACCGTCGCCCAAGCATCGCTACTTAGGCAGTGAGTCCTTTTCTTGATCCACGTACGATAGTCGAAATGATTAACCGTCGAGCCAGCAACGGACCATCGCACAAGCCGTCGTAGATCTCATTCAGTTAATTTAAGTCATTTTTAAAGGGTATTTGGGTCTTTTCCACCCGTTTTAACCCCTAATTATATCAGACCAAGGTTCATAAGTTCATTATTCATTCACAACATCAAATTAGAGTTTTCTCTCAAAGATCTATCCTCAAGAACAAGAAAACCCTAGGTGTTTAATTCCAAGTCAAGAATTCAAGCTTTCCTCCATCAATCTTCAAGAAATCACAACCCAAGTATGTCATGTGTTGATTCATGGGTCCCTTTCACCCATGAAGCTCAAAAATCTCTTTTAAAATCTAAGATTTGGGTATTTGTGAATGTTCATGAATTAAATTGAATTGAAATTCATGTTCATGATGCTATGTGGTTTTGATTCATGTTTTAAATTAATATTCCAATGATTGACCCTAGTATGTGATGATTTGCATAATAACCATGATAAACCCCCTTCAAATTATAAGTTGATTGATGTATCCATGATTATTAGATGTGTTGATGATTTTATAACCAAAGCATGCTCCCCATGTGTTTGATTAAATGCCTATGTGAAAGAAAAGTTTCATACTAGTATGATAATATGGAATCCCCATTCATGTACAAGTTTATGCATGTCAAATGTTTGATGAAATGTCTTACTCAATGAATTATTAATTGTTGATGTTAGTCATGTATTAAAGAAAGTCATGCTTTGTCAGTTTCTTTCCATGGAGTCCTGGGTGTACTTGTACCTGAAAAATATAGTTGTAGGCCTAGAGTCGGTGTCATGTTTTCACGATATCCTCAGTCAAGCCATGATCCATAGAACTCAGTCAGTTATGTGACTCAAGAAAACCCAGAAATATCAGTAATCTCAGTGATCTCAGTACTCAGTAATCTCGGTAACCTCAGTATTCCCAGTAAATCTCAGTAACTTCAGTACTCCCAGTCAGTCCTCAGATCTCAGTAGCATTCCTTTAGTCAACGAAACTCAGTTTAGCTTCGCTAAACAATACCATTAATATTATTTTAGTTCTGTTAATCAGTTCAGTGTTTATTCATTTGGGAGTAGGATTCAGCATTGAGTGAACCCAAGGATGGGGACTCACCTGTTATTCAGTGGAGGGTGTGATCCTTAGAAGCAATCCTTGTGTTCCAGAACTACGTAGCCAGCATAGGTTGAGATTCACCCTACGCCTTTATGGATTTATACATATCATTTGGGTTACCTACCAGGAGGGGTTAACGGAAGAGCTCCCTATCAGAGAGGGTATACTCATAGCTAGTCTTTACCCATGGTATGGTATTGACACCCTTCCAGCTGGGGTTATAGGTTGGACCCCACCAGTTCAGTTTTGGGGCATGTCGATTAGATGATTACCTCCAACAGTTATAGTTTTAGTTTCAGTCTCAGTCTCAGTAAAAGAACTCAAATAGTTCTTCAGATTCAGGACTGTCAGATACAGTTAACTCAGTACAGTACGGAACTCAGCTAGTTCCATTAGAAACTAGACTGTCAGATACTGTCGTTCGGTATCAGTAATTTTAGTTATATAGTTATCATTATCTCATGTTATCAGTACTCAAATTCAGTAATCATGTTATCATGAACTCAATTACAATTATTATGTATTCATGCATGTATTCTCACGTTCATGTTGTCCAGTCAGTTAGTATAGTTAATACATGTGAACTCTTTGCATTCACCCTACCTTTCATGCATACCAGTACATTCAAAGTACTGACGCATTTGCGCTACGGTGTTTTATACCATAGGTTTAGAAACACGAGCTCCAGAGCATCAGTAGCATTCTAGTCTCAACAGTCAGAGTTAGCAGTGAGTCCTCATCCTTCGAGGACATGACCATTACTTTATTATCTCATTAATTTATTTATTTCAGTAGTTGGAGTTAGTTGGGGATATGTCCCATCAACTCATTATTCAGACAGTTCAGTCAGTTAGAGGCTTTTCAGACTATCATGTTCAGACAGTTTATTTCAGGTTTTGCTTTGGTATTGTGATACCATATCATTCAGAGATTATTTTATCAGTTTTGAACCTTATGGCCTTATAGCCTTTATTTTTGTATTTATATAGTATATTATGTAGTGTTCAGGTACAGATATCAGTCATGGGTTAGCTTGTGGTCCTTCGGGGTCATGAGCACCGTGTAGCATTCCAGATACTAGATTTGGGGCTTTACACTTACCATCCTCAACGTGAGGAATACTACCATAGACAACCTACTGAAAGCATCTGCCACAATATTGGCCTTTCCTGGATGATACAGAACACTCATATCATAATTTTTCAACAACTCTAACCACCTTCTCTGACACAAATTCAGATCTTTCTGAGAGCAGACATACTGCAAGCTTTTATGATCTGTAAACACATCTACCTAAAGCACATACAAGTAATGCCTCCAAATCTTTAAGGAAAAGACAACTGCTGCTAATTCAAGATCATGGGTAAGGTAATTCTTCTCATAGGGCTTAAGTTGTCTATAAGCATAGGCTATGACCGTACCTCTCTGCCTGAGAAAACAATCCAAACCTACTCTAGATGCATCAAAGTACACAACAAACCCATATGAACCATCTGGTAGCGCCAAAACTGGGGCTGAGGTGATTCGAGTCTTCACCTTCTGAAAACTCTTCTCACAAAAATCAAACCACAGAAACTTAACTTTCTTATGAGTCAATCTATACATGGGGGATGAAATAGATGAAAACCCTTCAACAAACCAATGGTAATAGCCAGCAAAACCCAAGAAACTCCTAATATCTGATGGAGAAATGAGTCTAGGCCAATTTCTCACCGTCTCGATCTTTTGAGTATCAACTCTAATGACATCACCAAAAATGATATGACCAAGGAATGCTACTGACCTTAGCCAAAATTTGCATTTACTAAATTTAGCGAATAAGTGATGGGCTCTGAGAGTTTGAAATATGATTCTGAGGTGATTTGCATGATTATTCTCTCTACGGGAATAGACAAAAATGTTATTGATGAATACTATAATGAACATGTCCAAGTACTGCTTGAACACGTAATTTATTAAGTCCATGAAAGCTGTTGGGGCATTTGTGAGACCAAAGAACATGACTAGAACCTCAAAGTGACCATACCGGGTTTGGAAAGCTGTTTTCAGAATGTCAGCTGATGATAGCCGGATCTAAGGTCTATCTTAGAAAAATAACTGGCACCCTGAAGTTGGTCGAACAAGTCATCGATTCTGGAAAGTGGGTATTTGTTCTTGACTGTGACTTTGTTCAACTGAAGGTAGTCTATACATATTCTAAGTGAACCGTCTTTCTTACGCACGAATAAGACTGGTGCGACCATGGGGAAACACTGGGTCTAATGAAACCCTTGTCTAAAAGGTCATTTAACTGTTCTTTTAACTCTCTGAGTTCAATTGGTGCCATTCTGTATGGCGGAATAGATATGGGTTGAGTATTTGGAAGAAGGTCTATTCTGAAGTCAATTTCCCTTTCAGGAAGAACCCCAGGAATATCTTCAGGGAACACTCTGAGAATTCATTTACTACTGGAACTGACTCAAGACTAGGAGTCTCTAAACTAGAGTCCTTAACTATCACAAAATTATAGACACATCCCTTGGATATCATTTTTCTTGATCTAAGGTATGAAATCAACTGACCCTTAAGTATTATAATGCTACCCCTCCATTCAAGGACTGGTTCATTTGCAAACTGAAAATGAATAATTCTATTTCTACAGTCAACTAAGGCGTATCATGAATGGAGCCAATCCATGTCGAGAATGACGTTGAATCCGTCATCTCTAACTCTACTAAGCCTGCTGAATTGAATTTTTGAAATATCATAATCGGACATTTCCTATATACCCTTCGGGCTATGATAGACTGGCCCACTGGGGTAGAGACTGAGAAAGGTTCTGTTAAGACTTTTGGTTTGACCTTAAAGTTGATTGTTATGTAAGGAGTTATAAAATACAAAGAAGCTCTTAGATCTAATAAGGCATAAACATGTAAATAGAAGATTTGTAACATACTAGTGACCATATCAAGAGAACTTTCCTGATTTTATCTGGACTGAAGTGCATAAATCCTATTTGGGCGTTGCTCACTGGTGGCACTATAAGTGGCACCCTACTGATTCAGGCGACCGAACTGAGTTGAAGAACGATTGTATAGACCCTGTAAACTTGACTGAAGACAATCTCTGATTCTATGGCCAGGCTTACCACACCCGAAACAAATATCACTGTCAGACCTGTAGACACCCTGATGGTTTCTGTCATATTTCTGACAAAGAAGATTTGTTCGAGCACTGCTGACACTACCCTGAGATTTAGAGCTTGGCGTCCTATCCTTGTTACCATTTCTGAACTTAGGTACCAGAGCACTGACTGAGGACGGAGCTGGAACTGAAGATTTTGGGAGAAACTGGGAACAATTATCGCCTTCTGACTTAGGCTGAGTGAAATTAAAGCTACCTATTCTAGCTCTCTTGTTCTCCCTCTCTCTCCTTATTCTTAGTCTCTTCTATCTTTTAAGCATGGACCATTAGCCTGGATATGTCTATATACTTAATTAACATCGTAGTTCTGCACTCCTTAACCATACTCTTTGACACCCTAAACACGAACTTGCTCATTCTGAACCTATTGTCTGCTACTACATTGGGAGAATACCTGGCTAACTGAGGAAACTTAAGGGAATACTCTTTCACACTCATATTTCCTTGCCTGAGATTGATGAACTCTAACACCTCGCCTTCCATCAACTCTAAGGGAAAGAATCTATCTAGAAAAGCAGTGGCAAACTCCTCCCATTCTATGGGCCCTGTATCTGTACCCCTGTCTACATTCAACTGTTTAAACCACGTATGAGCTACATCTTGAAGCTGATAGGCAGCTAACTCATCAATCTCACTAGAAGTCACTCCCATAATATCTGTGACTTTCTGCACCTGATCAAGGAACTCCTATGGATCCTCTTCAGACTTAGATCCTAAAATAAGGGAGAATTTATTCGGGTGAAGTCCCAAATCCTAGATACAGCAGTATTGGCCACTGGGTTGGCCTGAATAGTAGCTTTCCATTCATTCTGGGCCGCTACAGAATGGGATAGAGTGGTGAACGCAGCTCTAAATTTTGCATAGAAGACATGCTCGTCCAGGGCAGCTGCCTAAACGGGTGAAGGTGCCAGCTGGTTTCCAGTTCTTCTTCCGTTGGTATTTTTGAGAGGAATATTCTATAAATAGAAGGAATAAATGAATTAGACTGAGAGTTTAACTTGAGATCATTCTCACTTGCACGACATGAATACTGAAAGAAGGAAAACTTTTCCTAAAAATGCCTCGTACCCTTTTGCCCATAAGTGTGGCGCGCTACACACCCATGCACAAGAATTTATGTGACGTGGCTTTTAGACTCCCTAGGACTCTGTTGAACCTTAGGCTCTAATACCAAGTTTATAGCGCCCCGAGTCTGCACCCTGGATTACACACGGTGCTTACGACCCCGAAGGACCATAAGTTAACCCATGACTGGTACCTTCTGTGAGCACTGAAAAATAATAAAGAAATAATGCAGAAGTTAGGCTGAAATTCCATAAGGTTCATAATCTGAATACTGATAAATATAGAAACTGATAATAACATCTGAAAACTGAATACTATCTGAACTAGTTTAAACTGAAAAGCCTCTAACTGAACCATCTGAATGTGGAGTTGATGGGAAAAGCCCCCAACTAACTCCGACTAATAGAATAATGAATCTACTATAATACTGACATAAATAATATCCTCGATGGATGAGGATTCACTACTGAATCTGCTACTGCTAACTGAATTTGACTAAGCGCGATCAGGAACCTGAGCGTCCGAACCTATGATATGATACATCATAGCGCAATAAAAGAGTATGTGATCATTACGTGAAATGTACTGGTATGCTAGATGAGGTAAGACTGAAATGCATAGGTTCATATGCATGAATAATAACTAACTGAGTGATATGAATATAACTGGATAAGAGTACATGGATAACTGAAACTACTGTAAATATTGAGTATGCAATACTGCACATATATATATATACTAAAACTGAGTTTTGAGTTCTAATAACTGAGTAACTGATACTTGAGATTACTAATAACTGAATTACTAATAACTGGGTGATTATTCCTGACAGCCCTGATTTTGTAGAACTGGACTGAGTTTTATACTGAGATTGAAACTGAAATTGTAGGAGGTAATCATCTAACCAACATGCCCCTCTCTGAATGGATTGGGGTCCAAACTGTAACCCCAGTTGGAAGAGTGTCAGTACTGTGCCACGGGTAAAGACACTAGCTGTGTGGATTCACTGAAATATTATCCCGAGCGACTAAGGGTCACCCTCTACTGGCAGGTTCCCTGATGAGAACGGTATTACCCTCATCTAGCAGGTAAACACCTTATCAACCCTCAACTGGAAGGTTAATATCTCAACCTACGTTGGCTATGTAGTTCTAGAACGCAAGGACTTCTACTAAAGATCACACCCTCTGCTGACAGGTGAACCCCCATTCTTGGATTCGCTCGGTGCAGAATCCTACTCCCAACTGAATGACATTGATTATTAGATTGATTGGACTGAGTTGAGTTTAACTGACTGAGTACTACTGTTGCGACATTACTAAGACTATTTTGTAGCTACTGTGATTCTAGGTATACAGCTAGATTTTGGGTATTAAATACCCCAGGACTCGATAGCATCAATAGTAAACATGGCACAATCATGAAAATTTAACATTAGTTTCTTGTTCATAATGCATTCATTTAGGTATTTTGTCAAACACTTGAGAGACATGAATTGTACATGAATGGGACCACATGATAGCGTGTCATGATTTTACTATTCAACTTACATAGGCATTCTATCAAACACTTGGGGAGCATGATTATCTCACATAGAAATATACACATACAATTATCATGGCCACAACATTCAACTTGTAAATTCAAGGATTAATCATGAGAATCACATATTTTATCACACATACTATCTTAATTTTATAATAGTTGTAATTAATCATGGACTGGAACCCAAACAACATCATAATCATGAATACAATCTAGTTCAAGCATGGAAATCACAAATCCGTAAACTTATATTTTTAAATAGGGTTCTTAGACTTCATGGGTGAAAGGAACCCATGAATGAACACCTAACATACCTGAGAAATTCACTTCTTGAAGATTCTTGGAGGAATTCTTGAGAATTGCTCTTGATTCTTGAAGGCTAGGGTTTTGTTAATTGAGAAAGAATGATTTGATTTTGAGAGGAATTGAGCAAATAATGACTAATTAGGTTATTTAGGGCATTAATCTCGTGTTTAAGACTGACTAGGGTCGTGGAAAAAGACCAATTTATCCCTGGAAAGAATTAAATTTTTGTCACTAAAAATCACGATTTTGGACTTCACCGCGATGCGGTGGCATCGCGGTGAGCCACTGAAAATCGGCTGGAACTGTTCAAAAATGGACCATCATAAAATTGGCTTTTGGTGCGACGCGGAGGTATCTCGATGGCTCGCAGGAAAATGCTAAATGAGAAGTGGAACATTGGCGCGATGTGGTCTTATCGCGATGGCACACGGAAAATTGACGAACGCCAATTCGACCCTCACCGCGATGCAGTGATGCCCACTTTGACACACTGTTTCACTAAAAATGCTATAACTTCTCACCCGGGTATCGGATTTGGGCAAAATTTATATCGTTGAAAAGCTAACTGAATTTCCTACATAATGGCAAGTCTTAAACTGAAAAATTCCTTAAACTGAAAAATTCTAAGTATTTTGAAAAAATTTATATAGAGATACTCGTGTACTTAGAGCTAAACTGAGCTAGGGAGATACGGGGTATTACACAGGTCCCAAGACTTCCAGACTTATTTTAGGCTTTTGGTTAGAAGTTGGTTAAAATGAAACTATGGGTGTGGGACCCATTTTTTTATTAAAACAACCTCGAATAGAAATTTTAATGGTTCTATTGAGTCCGAAATATCAAATTTGGTATAGTATCATAGTTCGTTAGTGCGCACGAGGTTCCAAATGAATTTAGAGAACCTAATCAATCGTTAGCACGCACTTCCAAATGAATCTCGAGCATCAGGTCGAATTTTATTTGGA
Source organism: Capsicum pubescens (assembly GCA_030864215.1). Taxonomy (NCBI): domain Eukaryota; kingdom Viridiplantae; phylum Streptophyta; class Magnoliopsida; order Solanales; family Solanaceae; genus Capsicum; species Capsicum pubescens. The sequence continues at coordinate 263,516,944 of CM061544.1, forward strand.
CTTAATATTTTTGCTAGTTTTTCAACATTTGATGCAACCCACTTTTGCTTTTTGTGTTCGCGAGTAGATGGTTGTATTTGCGAAGGGTTAAGTTTTTTACTATCTCGATCATGAGTCTTATCTCTTGGATTTGCAATGACGGTCGACATTGACCCGAATCCCTCTTCGTCGTCGTGATTGCAACCATTAGTATCTCCTTCATGATAGCTTGATTCACCTGTCTTTGCATTCACTGCCCATTTCCCCATTCGGAAAGGGTAATTTTCTTGAACGCATCGTTCGCAATCCTTGGCCCTCGTGACTGCGAAGGCCAATTACCTGGCAGTGTATAATTTTTTTCTTAGCAATTTTTCTTCAGTTTCTCAACCCTAACCCACCACTAATGGACCATTGAGCAAGGAAATATGTGGAAAATCATCTTTAGGGCCAAGGTAAGTTAATTTATCGTCTCTTTATCATTTTTCAATGTTTTTCCCTATCAAACTCCGTTCTTTTCCTTGTAAATTTCTATAAATTAGGCCTTTAACTCCTTCACTTTGTGGGGGATGATTTGGGCTCTGAATTGTGCTCTGTTTGTGTTCAAATTTTGAGTATGTATTTCTTATCCTTCGATGAACTTCGTGACGGATTCAATTTGAAATTCTGTTAGCAGGCCCTATACGTTTATTTTTTATTCAATTTTTAGTTTCAAAGTTTTATATTGCAAAATGGGTATCATTTTACTCGTACTAACATGTAGATTATGATTTTAATAGTGTGAAAATATTCTGAGGTCATGGAGTAAAGAAAAATAATTTATAGATGATTTAAGACTGTGGTTCAATATCGAGGTAGACTTCGTGTCTACTTATCTCTATGAGATCATGTATTGTATATTTCACATCTAGGTAGAAATAATAGGATTGTGTTTATACTTAGATATATCAGGACTTGATATAATTAAGGGATTTAGAATAAAAATATGACCCGAACATTAGCCTAGAATACCTGTTAAGGCTATAGGATCCTATTAAATCTGATGATAGACTTAATAAACCATATATTTGCAGAAGGAATACTTTAGGTAAGACTTATAATATTACTTAGTGAATTGGATGATATTTTCCAATTAGTCCCTTCTAGCATCTTTATACCCTTATCTACCTTGGTTTCCCAATTAATGGTATTAATATCTTATTGAGTTATATATTGTTGGGCCCAAGGTCGTGGTTACGATACCAGTTGCATACCAGAGTAGTGTTTCATCCCATGTAAGGATGTGGTTGTAGCTTATAGACGCTTAGATACTTATGGTTGTATTGTTTAGATATTGGTGATGAAATGCATACATTAGGCACATTTATACTTATTTATTGATATAATTCTGACTAAAACCTTGGTCTTACTACTATTTACTAAAAAGTGGTTTATTCCTATCATTTTTAACTTTAAAATTGATTCTTTTTAAAATAGGATTTGTACCACACTTATTATCGATTTATGACATCTTAACTAAACATATTACTTTGGAAATTAAATCAAGGGTGATTTTGATCCATTATTGATCCACTCTCTTTTACCACTACTTATTCACTTCGGTTGAGTGAGATTCTAACCCATTTTGTATTGCTATACTGTTTTAGTGTCGGACTCGATCTCAGACCATGGATTTACAAATATTCACTAATTCAGTTCTGGTTCGAGTTTGGCATTTCTTATGGTACTATATATATCTCTGGTACTGGACAAAGTAGATTTGTGATGATGGATTATGAAAATCCTGATTTGGGACCAGAAAATGTATACAGATATCCTGAATTCCCTACGGGCCCCTTTGTTCGATGAGCCACAACACCATAGAAGGATGGTCTTCATAGGTCCTGCCGTTGCGAGCTACTGAGATGGAGAAGGTGTATACACTTGGTATGTTATGGTGCTTGAATGATCTTGCAGCACTTGGTTTGTATGACTTGCACTCATTAATAGTTATCGCCTATATAATATATACTACTACTACTAAAAGCTACCACATGGTTTCTCAATAGCTTGCCACTTGACTGCTTCTGGTGCTTCTACACTCTTTTTGGTTGATTATTTCATATTATTTTACAATGTATCGCATGGTATTATATTTTGTTGTATTGTAGCTATTTGATTGTTTTAATGGATACGACATTTGAATAGATTGTGTTATTTTTCGTCATTACTACATAATGTCACGCATTAACAATTTGAAGGATAAACCTATAAGAAAAGTAAGGTATATGAGGAAAAGCTAGTATAAGAAGATACAGTAAATAATAGGGATCCCTAATACTAAGTAAAGACAATGAAAAAAAAAAGGTAACGATGCAATCACATCAAATCAGTCGTTACACAAAATGAGACTTTGTGTCCTTACGTGACGATGAATTTAAATGATATAATATAGTAAAATTAAGAAAACAATCGAAATAAGTATTTGTATTTTAACTAGCAATACAATACAATAAAATTGAAGTAACAATCAAAACAAATATTATATTTAAACTACAACACAATACATTACAATAGGAGATAACCATCTAAACAAGCTGTTAAGTACTGGGGTGGACCTACATTCATTTGTGGGGTGCTCCGGCACCCACTAAACTCGACACGAAATAGGTACAATTACATAGAAAATATACGAAAATAAGTATATAATTTATAAAAGCACCCACTGAAATAAAAAGTTGGTTGAGTGCATTGGCATTTAGGTTGACTTTAAGGTTCTCCACTGGAAGGGATGCCTCGGGTTCGAATCTCATTGAGGTGAATTTCTTTTTTTTCAGTTTTTAAATTTTTTAACCACCCACTATCCTTAAATCCTAGGTCCGCCACTGGATAAGTATGAAGTTTGGTTTTGAAAAGCCTAACTCTAAACTTGAATTTCTATAGTTAGTAACATTTATGATTCAGCTGTGTTACAACAAACATTATTTATCACATATTTTTCTTATTAAAATTTGATAATGCTTATTCATATAAAGGTTGAACAAAATTAATTATAGTGACAGACCAATCAATATGAGTCAAAAGCTGCTAATGATCAATTCGTCACACTAACAAAGAATATCTACAATTCACCAAGAAGAACAATAGTCTCACCAACTAATTTTTTTGGTCATCTTCTTAACTTTTTTTTCTAAAAAAAAACACTACATTATGTTAACTTCACATTCGGGGTAATTCAAATCAATCATGGATAAGTAAAATATGCAACAATATCAAGGAAGATGCACCTTTTCAGTGTAAATTTTATATATTGATGACAGTCTACAGATATTTGTGTATAATTAGATCATTTAAAAGGTAATTGAATGTAAATATATTTGATACTATTTATTGATAATTTAAAATAAACAATAAATAACACGTTATATCAAGTTAAATTATATTACTAGTCTAAAAAGTCATTACATTGCTGGTGTGTAAAAATTAAGTTGATTTTTTCTTCGATGTGTACCAAACGTAAACTAAAGGGCGCGCGAATTAATAGCCCCAAAAATTAGGCAAAGAGGACTTTAATGAGGTTGATTTTAGACATTTTCATTTTGTGGATAAGTTAAACATGTGAATTCAGCACCTACACTCATCAAACTGAAAATTCAAATTAGGGGACTTTGAAAAATAGTCCTTCAAGCGACCAAAAATTAAATAAATACTAGGACTTGACAATAGGCTAATTAGAAGAGTTATTCTTGATGCTTTTATGTCAAATTAAATCTGACTTTAATATTATGTTAAATTAGATTTTAGCTATAATTTACACCACAAAAGTTAGTTCAAAGAGTGGGGAGCTATCAAAGCTTTATAGGAATTTAGAAATCTCATTACGGTCCAATATGATAGGAGTCTGATATCAAAAGGGACACTTTTTCAACACGATGTATCAAAACGGACACTTCCTAAAAGTATGAACCGACAATCACTAACTTTTGGACGCACTATTTATTACAGCCATTAACTTCCGTTTACTAAGTAATTAAAAAAATATATATTTTCAAAGGGATTCGCCAGTTTGGGCAAACTCCATTTTCAATTTTCTTTTTTTTTTTTTCATAGTTCGCCCATTTGTGGGCTAACTAGTAACTAGGGGTGTTCATAATTTGGTTAAAAATTAAATCGAACCGCGACCAAATCAAATCGGTTAAAAAAATCGATATTTGGTTAGGTTTGGTTTTAAATTTTTAAAATCGATATTTATGTAGTTTGATTGTGGTTTTACTCTAAAATAACTGACAAAATAACCAAATCGAACCGATAAAAATTATATATGTATATATATATGTATGTATACACACATACATATGCATATATAAATTATTTATATATTATTCATAAATAAAATATAAATGTTTTTTATATTTTAAATTTTAATCATGAATTTAACTTTAGTCATAGCACTTTTAGTCATATGTCTCCATCTAGTTGATGTACGTTATGAGATTCTATATAATTTTCGCACTTTGAATGACAAATGATACTAATTGTGAAAATTATCTTGTTGTCTATGGAATTTTATAGGTGAGTTTTATTAGACTATTGATAATCACTAGTTTTGAACTTTCTTTTTGGTCCCTATTGAGCAAAAAAATTATGTGTTTACCTTTTGGGGGGTTTATTATATCATTCTCTTATATGTAGTTTCTAAATACTTTTGTAGAAACGTTCATATGGTGTTGTTCATGGTTTTGCCTAAGTATAACACTAAATTGACATCTTAGTTTCAAGGTTGAAGAACAACACTCGGTTGACATCTCATATGTTGAATCGAATCTTTTCAAGAAAAATTTCATCTTTTATCATTAACTAAAGTTATAAACCGAAAAATCGAACCAAACCGAACTAAACCGACAAGAACCAAACCGATGGTTAGTTTTTTGTGTTGGTTTGGTTTGGTTTTAGAAATTTAAAAACCGTTTAAGTTGGTTTGGTTATGATTTTAACCAATAACCAACCCAAACCGACCCATGAACATCCCTACTAGTAACTACCATCCATATTTTTCATCTTTCAGCTATGTTACATGCAGGCATTTACTATAAGTGGCTATAATGTATAAATTACCTCAAATGGCTATAATATGATAGAAGCTGGGTTTAAACTTTAAAAGTTACATGTAAATATAATTTGACATTCCAAATTCAGATGCATTGCTTATTAAGGTATTATTACACGTTTTTGCATGCTAGTGATCATATTTACGAATTCCTAATATCCTATTCAAATATAGCTTTAGTTCACTAAATAGTTCATTATGTCGTCGTTTATTTATTTTATACCTATAGTTTACATAGTAACATGAAAATCTCATTAGCAAAGCATAACTAATTGCAGATAAACAATATTGTGCAAGTAGTATTAGAAAAAAGTTGGAAGTTCGTTTCTTAAAGATTACCGACCTAATTAAAGTCTTCTAGTTTGGGATATGGATTGTTCAAGAATAAACATTTTGGGCTCTTTTCATCTCAAACTTACAAGTACTACAAGTGTAGATAATTTACTACCATATTACAGTCATTGGCATGGAGGATTCAACAATCCACATTTACAATGTTAGTGTTGATGAGGTAATTTATACAACTACTTCAATATTATTCGATGGCATCTGTGAGTTGGTTAAGTGACCCATTTTTTTAATACATTATAGCCATTTGTAGTGAATGTCTCTATGCAAAATAGCTGAAAGGTGAAAATTATGGATTGCAGTTAAGCCACAAACGGACAAACTATGTGTGTGTGGGGGGGGGGGGGGGGAATCGGAAATGGGGTTCGCCCTGGTGAGCTCTTGGAATATATATATGTGGGTTGTTAATAAACGGCTGCAATAAACAGTTAGCCTAAAAATTGGTGAACTATCCGATATGTTGTGTTGAATAAGTGTCCTTTCTAGCCGGACTCGATATGATGTGAGATTTTATTTTCTAATTAATTTTCTTGTATTCTTAAAATAATTTCTATTAAAGTTATGTGGACCAAAGTAACCTGTGTACTCTTTGATTTGGAGAAATAAATATAAACGTAAAATATCACTCCGTTTAAGACATTTAGGGATTATTTGGTAGAGTGTATTGAAAAGTTAATGCATGCATTAATTTAATGTGTACTGCTAATATCTTGTTTGATATATTTTTTCACCCTATACATAACTAATGTTTGTATTAGTTATACACTCTATTATGCATTGGGGTGTATATTACTAATACCTCAAAATCCATGGCATTAGCAATGCAATGGATCCAATGCATGGATTAACATGCTTAAAGACACTATTATCCCTTAAAAAAAAATTTGCACCCTTTCCAACATATATATTGAGGGTATTATGTAAAAATTAAAAAAAATTATGTAATTCATGTTATTTTTAATATATCAAACCAAACACTGCATAAGAAAAATACAAACATAACTAATGCAAGCATAGCTAACACAAGCATTGTTAATACAAGCATTACTAATACACTATATTTTGCATTATTCCTATACACTCTACCAAACGACCCCTTAGAGGGTGTATTTTTTTAAGGCAAAATAATCAGGTAGATCTTTGTATTTGTCCAAGTTTATAACGTGGACATTTCTACTTATCTTTTTATCATCTGAATTCTTTAACACATTAAAACACAATATCTTAACCCTTTAAATCATTAATCAAGCATATGTGACATTAAATTATTAAGCTGGAAAAATGCGTGCCATGCATTTTTAAGCGAGTGAAATCAATATTTTTTATTTAAAATTATTTTAAAAAATTTAAAAATAGGAGTAGATTTTAAAAAAGAGACAACAATTTAAAAAAAATCTCAAAATCTTCTATCCTCTTCATCACCTCCCCCTCCCCTCCCTCGTCCCTCGTTCCCCGTCCCCCATCCTTCTTCAGCAGGACTCTTTCCATTCTGATTTTTTTGCAAAAATCTCATCGGACAACATCCTTTCCATAAATCAGCGATCAAACGACCAAAAATCCCCCATCCCTTCGCGTCAATAGAGTGTCGTGTGTACAAAGCAACTTCATCCAAATCATTCTCACGAATCAATTTCAAATTCAGTCGATTACCAAAATGTGCAAAAATAGTTTCAGAAATTTTTAAAGCGTTACGATTATTAACGGAGCGTAGAATGAGGTTGTTGGTTTTGTTGACAGAGGGAGGATAAAGGGAGTTCAATACAGAGGCAGTGTTTAGGTTTACGGCGTTCGACGACGGCTTGATGGAGAGAGATGAAGGAAAGTGGTGGTGGTTGACCGCGTCGGAGACCGGAGAAGGGATAAAGTGGGTGGTAGGTAGCATACAAAAAATGGAGAGATTTCTCCATTGTTGTTGTTGTGTATGTGCTGGGGGGAAATGAAAAGGGGGGAGAATGAGTTTTATTTTGATTATTTTTTAAAAGTATTATTTTTATTTTATATGTTTTCTTAGTATTTAATTTTTTATATGTCATTTAAAAATGATGTGGCATGCCACATGTAATTGGGTTATATTACACCGTATCAATCGAATGAAAAACGGATTTAAAATATTATATTTTGATGGATTTAAGGATTCAGATGATAAAAAGATAAATAAAAGTGTCCACATTACAAATTCAGATAAGTACAATGGTCCATTTGATTATTTTGCCTTTTTTAAAATTACATGAAAAGTTGCGAAGTAAAACCTACCCAAAACAAAATAATAATAAGTAATACTCCCTCCGTTTCAAAAAGAATGACCTACTTTTTTTTTTAGTCCGTTTCAAAAAGAATGACCCCTTTCCTTTTATGGCAATACTTTAATTTCAACTGTGACATGTTTATGACCACAAGATTAAAGGGCATTTTGGTACATTTGACACAACTTTAATTTAAGGCCACAAAATTCAAAAATCTTCTTTATTTTCTTAAACTTTATGTCAAGTAAAAATAGGTCATTCTTTTTTAAATAGGAGTAAATTCTTTCGCATATTGATTTAATTGTTTGCGTAAGCCATTGAAAATACGGAGAGCATATTGTCAAAGGAGAGAATAATCAAAAGGATGACTCATAAGAGTAATAGCCTCTTAAATTTATCAATAAATTTTATTTAAATAATTAATTATGTAATTTGTTTCAATTGAACATTAGAACACATGACAAAATTATTCATATTAGACACTTTTAACTTAAATTTGAACTTTTTTTATGTGTTATCTCATGCATCTATTATGTAGATAATTAGTTAATCACATATAATATGTCACTACATTTAATTAAATCAACCTCAACTGAAAGACCACGGAGATTTTATAGCCTTTTTAGGCTAATATATATAATTAAGAGAAATGACATATTTTAAATAATTAACTTATATATATCTGTCTCCATAATATACAAGTAAGTTTATCATTATAGGGTGTTGATTTGATTTTTTAAAAAGAGTTCTTTCATAAGTTATGAGAATTTTATTATCCAAATGTGTTGGGTAGCCAGCCCAAAGACACTTTTATATGGTGTGATATTGTCCGTTTTATGTTAAATTCATATGATTTTTCTTAAAAAGCCTTACGCCATTAAAAAATTCCTACATCTCTATATCTAACTTCCCAAGCCTTTCAGTTATCAATATAAAACTTCTATTCGCAACACTTAGCAAAATAAGATAAATTAAAGACAATATAAAAAACAAAATCTAATATTTGATAGACTTTTCAAGCCAACAGTCACATATCTGTCATGAAGTAGAAAAACATTAATGGAAGTGAATGTTATATACTCAAGCTGAGTTTTTGATAATATTATCCCTATTGTTTCACTCAAACATTAAGTACACCCTTATTTTATTTCACTTTAACTGAAAACATTCTTCAAGTTTTCAAAAGTTAACCAAAAACATCCTTCCGTTAAATTTTCTGTTAGTATCAACTCTAATCTATTATTTGTCACGTGAGTTGGTTTTCCTCTCTCTTAAAGTCGGGAATTTTTTTTCAAAAAAAAAAATCATCTTTAAAGTACTTTATGTTAGATTCTAGTGATATTTATTTATGAAAAATAGAGGAAAAAAATTAAATTGTTCTTTCACTTTATAAAAGAATGTTTTTCACACATAGATGGGTGAAAAGAACATTTTTGTACTTTAAGTATAGAAACACTTCTCCTTGTTGATGAGGCAAGAAGAAGACAAGCCTCGTGTCATTGTTGTAGTCGTCGTCGCTTGCTCGACTTCAACTTTAGATTTGCCAAATGATCGGAGACTTTTTTTTTTTGACAAAATTTATTTGAAACTTGAGAGGTAATGATTTTTTAATCCAAAAATTTTAATAAGAATTTTTTTTTTACATTTACGGACACACACGATGTAATACCCCATACTTTTTTCTAACTTGAAATTATCCCAAAAATATTAGAAGCTTTCTTTGAAAGATGAATCCACTTTTGAACATGTGGTATTTTTAAGATTTTCACTTTTATTCAAGTGGAAAATTGAATTAGCTTTCCAACGATACCAATTTCGTCCAAATCCGGTATCGGAGTAAAAAGTTATGGACGTTTTACTCAGAGCTGTCAGAATCGCCCAGGTGCGACGGCCAGGTTGACGGACCGTCGACCTAGCGATGGACCGTCGCCTTGACTGTCGCAACCAAGGCAGTGAGGCAACCTTCTGGATAAGGTGCGACAGACAGGTTGGCAGACCGTTGAACTTGTGACGGACCGTTGCCCAGGCCGTCGCTACTTAGGAAGTAAGCCCTTTTCTTGATCCACATACGACGATCGAAACGACGGACCGTCGCACGAGCCGTCGTAGGTCCCGATTCAGCAAATTAAAGCTGTTTTAAAAGGGGCTTTTTGGTCTTTTACCACCCGTATATATACCCAATTATATCCGACCAAAGCTCAGAAATTCATTATTCTTCTACAACAACAAAATTAGGATTTTTTTCTCTAACATTAATCTCCAAGAACAAAATTCAAATCTTCTTCAAGAACTAAGAGATTCAAATTCTTCAAGTTCAAGAACTTCAAGAAGCTCAACTCAGGTATGCATAGTGTTCATTCATTGACTCCTTTCATCCATGTAGCCCACGAATCTCTTTTCAAAGATCAAGTGTATGGATTGTAATAAATTTCATGTTGGGTTTGTTTTGTTGTTCATGTTGATAATGACTAATTGAATTCTATTCCATGTTTAGTGATAAATCTTAAGTGGAATTGAATATTTTAGTTGTAGTTTCATGTGAATCCGTGATTAAAACCTTGAATGGTGAAATTAGAGTTGAATCATGATGTTTACTTGTTGTGTAATGTTGTCTATATATACTATGCTCACCATGTGTTTGACTAAATGCCTATGTGAAGGAAAAGTACCCTACTAGTATGATAATATAAAATCCCCATTTATGTACAAGTTTATGCATATCAAATGTTTGATGGAATGCCTTAATAAATGAATTATGGACTGTGATGTTGGTCATGTATTCAAGTAAGTCATACTTTGTCAGTTTCTTTCGATCGAGTACTGGGGTACTTGTACCGGATAATTTAGTCGTATGCCTAGAGCCTATGTCATGTTTTCAAGATACTCTCAGTCAAGCCATGTTCAGTAGAATTCAGACAGTCTCATGAATTAGGAAAACTCAGTAACTTCAGTAAATCTAAGTCAGTTATCAGACCTCAGTAATATTTCGTCAGTCAACGAAACTTAGTTAACTCAGTCCAGTCAGTTCAGTTAATCATGTTCAGTATCTATTCAGATGGGAATAGGAATTAGCACCGAGTGAACCCAAGGATGGGAACTCACCTGCTATATGAGGCTGTGATTCTTAGAAGCAATCCTTGCATTCCAGAACTATGTATCCAGCATAGGTTGAGACATCATAGCCTGCTATATGAGGGTAGATGAGGTGGCTTAACCTGTTATATAAGGGTTCCCACCGTTCTCACCAAAGTTACTTGTTATATGGGGGTTACTCACAGATTGTCCTTACCAGTGGCGTGGTATTGACACCCTTCCAATCAGGGCATAGATTGGACCCCAACTCAGCTATAATGCGTCATTTAGGTCATGTCGGTTAGATAACTACTTCCCACAGTTTCAGTATCAGTATCAGTAAAAGAACTCAGATAGCTCTTCAGAATTCAGGACTATCAGATACAGTCAACTTAGATACAATATGGAACTTAGCTAGTTCCATCAGATTCAGGACTGTCAGATACAGTTACTCATGTTATCAGTTATACCAGTTATCAGAACTCAGTCATTAGTCATGTTAGTCTTCAGCATACTCATGTTATCATGATTTCAGATATAGTTACTATGTATGCATGAATGTATTCTTACGTTCATATTAGTCAGTTAGCCAGTATTGTTCATGCATATGAACCCCTTGCATCCAGCCTAACTCACATGCATACCAGTATATTCAAAGTATTGATGCATTTGAGCTATGGTGTCTTATACCATAGGTTCAAAAACATGAGTTCCAGAGCATCAGTAGATTTCAGATATCCACAAACAGAGTTAGCAGTGAGTTCTCATCCTTCGAGGACATAATCATTTCTTATTATCTCATTAATTAATTTATTAGTGGAGTTAGTTGGGGACATGTCCCATCAACTCCTTATTCAGACAGTTATGTTTTAGAGGCTTTTCAGACTATAGTTTATTCAGATAGCTTATTTCAGTTCTATTTTGTGTATTTCATACCCCATCCTTACGTTATGAATTATCAGATCTTATGTCCCAGTTTTGAACCTTATGGTCTTTCAGTTCATGTTTCCATATTTTACAGTATATTATATAGTATATAGGTACAGATATTAGTCATGGGTTAGCTTGTGGTCCTTTGGGGTCATGAGCACCGTGTAGGTTTCGGATACTAGATTCAGGGCGTTACAAACTTGGTATCAGAGACTAAGGTTCAATAGGGTCCTAGGAAGTCTGAAAGTCGCATCTAGTAGAGTCTTGTACATGGGTGTGTTGCGCGCCACATTTATGTGCAGGAGGCTATAAGATGTTTTAGGAAAAATTTCCCTTCTTTCAGTATTCATGTCATGCCAGTGGGAATAATCTCAAGTCAATCTCTCAATCTAATCCGCTTCTTCTCTTTATTTCAAAACATGCCTCCCAAGAGAAGAACCCAGCCTGTCCAAGAAGATCCCTTGGACTAACATGTTTTCCATGCAGAGTTCAGATCTGCATTCACTACTCTTGCTCAGTCAGTTGCTACTCAGAATGACTGACCAGCTGTCGTTTCAGCCAACCCAGTGTCCAATTCAGCTGCAGCCAGAATTTGGGACTTCACCCGAATGAATCCTCCATTCTTTCTTGGATCTAAGTCAAATGAGGACCCTCGGGAATTCCTAGATCAGATTCAGAAGGTTACAGACATAATGGGGGTTACCCCTGTTGAGAGTGTTGAGCTAGCTGCATATCAGTTGAAGAATATTGCTCACACTTGGTACAAGTAGTGGAAGTCGGAGAGGGCGGTTGATATAGGGTCAGTTGAGTGAGGGGAGTTTGATTCTGCTTTTCTTGATAGATTCTTTCCCCTGGAGCTTAGAGAAGCTAAGGTGTTAGAATTCATCAACCTCAGGCAGGGCAACATGACGGTAAAAGAATATTCTCTTAAGTTTACTCAATTAGCCAGATATGCCCCTCATGTGGTTGCAGATAGCAGGGCCAAGATGAGTAAGTTCATTTCAGGGGTGAACGATAGCGTAGTTAATGAGTGTAGATCCACCATGCTGAATAGTGACATGACTTTAGCCAGGCTGATGACTTATGCTCAGCAGATAGAAGATCAAAAGGTTAAGATGAGGGAGAAGCAAAATAAGAGAGCGAAGACAGGTAGTTTCAACTTTGCTCAACCTAAATCAGAAGGAGGAAACCTTTATCAGTTTTGTCCTAAGTCATCAGTTCTAGCTCGTTCTTCAGCTAGTGCTCCAGCTCCTAAGTTCAGGGATAATAACAAAGATAGAGCGCCAGGCTCTAAGTCTCAGGGCGGTGTTAGCAGTGCCCGTACCTATCCTCTTTTCCAGACTTGTGACAAGCATCATCAAGGTATTTGCAGAGCTGGCAGTGGTATTTGTTTCGGATGTGGCAAGTCAGGCCACAGCGTCAGAGATTGTCCTCATCCAGGTCCTCAAGGTCAGCAGAACCATCCCTCAACTCAATTCGGTCGCCCAAATCAGTAAGAGGCCACTTCCAGCGCTACTAGTGGGCAACACCCAAATAGACTCTATGCTCTCCAGTCCCAGCCAAATCAGGAAAATTCTCCTGATGTAGTTACTGGTACGTTACAGATCTTTTATGTACAGATTTATGCTTTGCTAGATCCAGGTGCTTCCTTGTCTTTTGTTACTCCCTATATAGCAGGCGATTTCAGAATCAGTCCTGAAATTCTAGCAGAGCCTTTTTCAGTTTCTACCTCAGTGGGTAAAACCATCATAGCTCGACAGGTATACAGGAACTGCCCGATTATGATATTTCAGAAAGTCACTTCAGCAGACTTAGTCGAATTAGAGATGACTGATTTTGATGTCATTCTTGGCATGGATTGGCTTCATTCCTGCTATGCCATAGTCGACTGGAAAAATAAAATTGTCCAGTTTCAGTTTCCGAATGAACCCATCCTAGAGTAGAGGGGTAGTACTTCAGCTTTCAGAGGTCAGCTTGTTTTCTATGTTCGGGCATGAAAAATGATATCTAAGGGATGTATCTATCATCTTGTTTGAGTTAAGGATACTAGTTCCAAAACTCCCGGTCTTGAATCAGTCCCAGTCGTGAATGAATTTTCAGATGTCCTTCCCGAAGATCTTCCAGAAATTTCTCCCAAAAAGGAAATAGACTTCGGCATTAATCTTCTTCTAGATACTCAGCCTATATCTATTCTGCCATACAGAATGGCACCAACAAAACTCAGAGAATTGAAAGAGCAGTTGAAGGATCTCTTAGATAAGGGATTCATCAGGCCTAGTGTTTCCCCGTGGGGTGTACCAGTTTTATTAGTGCGCAAAAAGATGGATCTCTCAGAATGTGTATAGTCTACCATCAACTTAATAAGGTCACGGTCAAGAACAAGTATCCTCTTTCCAGAATCGATGACTTGTTTGACCAACTTTAGGGTGCCAACTATTTCTCTAAGATAGACCTCAGATCCGGTTATCATCAGCTCAGAGTTAGAGAATGTGACATTTCAAAGACAATTTTTTGTACTTAGCATGGTCACGCGAGTTCCTAGTTATGTATTTTGGTCATACCAATGCCCCAGCAGCTTTCATGGACTTGATGAACCGCATGTTCAAACAGTACTTGGACATATTCGTCGTAGTCTTTATAGATGATATTCTGGTCTATTCCCACAGTGAGCGAGATCATGCAGACCATCTCAAAACAGCACTTCAGACTCTTAGAGATCATCAGTTGTTTGCCAAATTTAGTAAGTGCGAGTTTTGGCTAAGGTTAGTAGTATTCCTTGGTCATATCATTTTCGGTGATGGCATTAGAGTAGATCCTCAAAAGACCGAAGCAGTAAGAAACTGGCCTCGCCCTGTCTCTCTATCAGATATCATAAGTTTCTTGGGTTTGGCTGGCTATTACAGATGGTTTGTCGAAGGATTTTCTTCTATTGCATCCCCTATGTCCATATTGACTCAGAAGAAAGTCAAGTTTCAGTGGTTAAATCCTTGCGAGAAAAGTTTTCAGGAGTTAAAGACTCGACTCACCTCAACTCCAGTCCTAGCATTTCCAGATGGTTCAGATGGGTTCGTAGTGTATTTTGATGCATTCAGAGTAGGTTTGGGTTGTGTCCTCATGCAGCATGGTAAGGTCATATCCTACGCCTCCAGATAGCTTAAACCCCATGAGAAGAATTATCCTCCTTATGATCTTGAGTTAGCAGCTGTAGTTTTTGCCTTGAAGATTTGGAGGTATTATCTATACAGTGTTCATGTAGATGTGTTAACCTATTATAAGAGCCTTCAGTAGGTCTTTTCTTAGAAAGCTATCAATCTTCGCCAGAGAAGGTGGTTAGAGCTCTTGAAAGATTATGACATGAGTGGCCTTTATCATTCGGGAAAGTCCAATATAATGTCTAACGCTCTCAGTAGACTGTCTATAGGTAGTGTTGCTCATGTCGAAGACAATAAGAAAAAGTTAGCTCAGGAAGTCCATCAGCTTACCAGACTAGGCGTTCGCTTAGTCGATACAAAAGAGGGTGACGTATGGGTTCAGAGTAGTTCAGAATTATCTCTAGTTTTCGAGGTGAAAGAAAAGCAAGATAGAGACCCCAGTTTAGTCAAGTTGAAAGAGTTAGTCAAGGATCAGAAAGTAGAGGTTTTCACCCAAGAGGGAGATGGTGTTCTGCGTTTTTAGAGTTATCTCTGTGTTCCAGGTGTAGATGACCTAAGGCAATGAATTCTTGCAGAAGTGCATGGTTTATTCTACTTTATTTATCTAGGGGCCACAAAGATGTACTGCGACTTACGGGAAATCTATTGGTGGAGTGGGATGAAGATAGATGTTGCAGAGTTTGTGGCTAAGTGCTCTACATATCAGCAGGTTAAGATAGAGCATCAGAAGCCTAGTGGGTCCATGCAAGAGTTCAGTATTCCTACTTGGAAGTGGGAAGGAGTGAACATGAACTTCGTGAGGGGTTTGTCTCGTACCCGTCATCATCATGATTCAGTCTGGGTCATTGTAGATAGAATGACCAAATCAACTCATTTCCTTCCAGTTCATACCTCTTATTTAGTCGAGGATTATGCCAAGCTCTACATCAGAGAGTTAGTTAGATTTCACGGTGCTCCATTATCTATTATCCCAGACAGAGGTACCCAGTTCACGTCTTATTTCTGGAAAGCATTCCAAAAGGGTCTTGGTACCCAAGTTCATCTCTGTACAGCCTTTCATCGTCAGACAGATGGTCAAGCAGAGAGGACCATTCAAACTTTAGAAGATATGATGTGTGCGTGTGCAATTGATTTCAAAGGTAGTTGGAATGACCACTTGCCTTTGATTGAATTTGCATACAACAACAGCTATCATTCCAGTATTCTTATGGCTCCATTTGAAGTTCTCTATGGTAGCAGATGTAGATCTCCAACCGGTCGGTTCGAAGTTAGTGAGGCCTTATTTATAGGGCCTGACTTAGTATTTGATGCCTTAGAGAAAGTCCAGTTGATCAGAGAAAGACTCTGGGCTACTCAGAGCCGACAAAAGTCTTATGCAGATATTCGTAGAAAGGATCTCGAATTCGAGATTGGTGACTATGTTTACCTAAAGATCTCTCCCATGAAGAAAGTGGAGAGATTCAGCAAGAAGGAAAAGCTCAATCCCCGATATGTTGGTCCCTTTAAGATTCTCAGTCATTTTGGAAGGTAGCTTATGAGCTCGAATTGCCTTCAGATCTAGCCTCAATTCATCTAGTATTCCATGTCTCTTTGCTCAAGAAATCCATAGGTGACCCATCAGTTGTAGTCCCTATTCAGAGCATAGATGTTCAGAACATCCTCTCTTATGAAGATATTCCATTTGAAATCTTAGACTATCAGACTCGTAGATTGAGGAACAAAAAAGTCCCTCTAGTTAAAGTTCTTTGGCAAAATCAGTCCGTCGAGGGAGCTACTTGGGAAGCAGAAGCAAACATGCATACCAAGTATCCTCACCTCTTCTCTGCCAACCTTAGATCAAGCTCAAGGTAACAGTTCTCCTTAAGCTTACTCAGTTTCATATTCAGTGTTCATCACAAACTTGGTATCAAGCACCATGGCATATTCAGTCATGCATTCATGTATCAGTTCAGTTATATAATTATGCATCATACATGCACTATCATTGTGAGAAACTTAGTTCCTCAGAACACCTAGTCATGCATTCATGAATCAGTTACACATGCATCAGATATGCATGTTCAGTATGATATATTCAGTTATCAGTCATGTCAGTCATGAAATCATGTTCCAGCCATCCATGTTCAGTATGTAAGTCAGTTTATGCTCTTCCCCTCACACTTAGTCTCATTCTAGGATGAATGTTCTCAAGAGGGAGTTATTGTAATACCCCGTACTTTTTCCTAGCTTGAAATTGTCCCAAAAATGTTAGAAGCTTTATTTGAAAGATGAATCCATTTTTGCACGTATGTTATTTTTAATATTTTCACTTTTATTCATGTGGTAAATTGAATTATATTTCCAACGATACAAATTTTCTCCAAATCCGGTATCAGAGTAAAAAGTTATGGATGTTTTACTCAGAGCTGTTAGAATCGCCCAGGTGCGATGGCCAGGTTGACGGACCATCGACCTAGCGACGGACCGTCGCCTTGATCGTCGCAGTCAAGGCAGTGAGGCAACCTTCTGGATAAGGTGAGACGAACAGGTTGACGGACCGTTAAACTTGCGACGGACTGTTGCCCAAGCCGTCGCTACTTAGGCAGTAAGCCTTTTTCTTGGTCCATGTACGACGGTCGAAATGACGGACCGTCGCACGAGCCGTCATAGGTCCCAATTCAGCAAATTAAAGCCATTTTAAAAGGGTTTTTTGGTCTTTTACCACTCGTTTATATACCCAATTATATCCGACCAAAGCTCAGAAATTCATTATTCTTCTATAACAACAAAATTAAGGTTTTTTTCTCTAACATTAATCTCTAAGAAAAAAATCCAAATCTTCTTCAAGAACTAAGAGATTCAAATTATTCAAGTTCAGGAACTTCAAAAAGCTCAACCCAGGTATGCATACTGTTCATTCATGGATTTCTTTCGTCCATGAAGCCCACGAATCTCTTTTAAAAGATCAAGTGTATGGATTGTAATAAATTTCATGTTGGGTTTCTTTTGTTGTTCATGTTTATAATGACCAATTGAATTCTATTCCATGTTTAGTGATAAATCTTAAGTGGAATTGAATATTTTAGTTATAGTTTCATGTGAATCCATGATTAAAACCTTTAACGGTAAAATTAGAGTTGAATCATAATGTTTTCTTGTTGTGTAATGTTGTCAACATATACTATGCTCACCATGTGTTTGACTAAATGCCTATGTGAAGGAAAAGTGCCCTACTAGTATGATAATATTAAATACCCATTTATGTACAAGTTTTTTCATATCAAATGTTTGATGGAATGCCTTAATAAATGAATTATGGATTGTGATATTGGTCATGTATTCAAGTAAGTCGTGCTTTGTCAGTTTCTTTCCATCGATTCCTGGGGGTTCTTGTACCCGACAATTTAGTTGTATGCCTAGAGCCTATATCATGTTTTCAAGATACTCTCAGTCAAGCCACGTTCAGTAGAATTCAGACAGTCTCATGAATTAGGAAAACTCAGTAACTTCAGTAAATCTAAGTCAGTTATCAAACCTCAGTAATATTCCATCAGTCAACTGAACTCAGTTAACTCAGTCCAGTCAGTTCAGTTAATCATGTTTAGTGTCTATTCAAAAAGGAGTAGGAATTAGCACCGAGTGAACCCAAGGATGGGAACTCACCTGTTATATGAGGCTGCGATTCTTAGAAGTAATCCTTGCATTCCAGAACTATGTAGCCAGCATAGGTTGAGACATCATAGCCTACTATATAAGGGTGGATGAGGTGGATTAACCTGTTATATGAGGGTTCCCACCGTTCTCACTAGAGTTACCTGTTTTATGAGGGTTACTCACAGATTGTCCTTACCAGTGTCGCGGTATTGACACCCTTCCAATCAGGGCACATATTAGATCCCAACTCAACTATAATGCATCATTTGGGGCATGTTGGTTAGATAATTATTTCCCACAGTTTCAGTATCTGTATCGGTAAAATAACTCAGATAGTTCTTCAAAATTCAGGAATGTCAGATACAGTCAACTCAGATACAATACAGAACTCAGCTAGTTCCATCTGATTCAGGACTGTCAAATACAGTTACTCATGTTATCTGTTATACCAGTTATCAGAACTCAGTCATTAGTCATTTTAGTCATCAGCATACTCATGTTATCACAATTTCAGATATAGTTACTATGTATGCATGCATGTATTCTCACATTTATATTAGTCAGTTAGTCAGTATTGTTCTTGCATATAAACCCCTTGCATCCAGCCTACCTCACATGCATACCAGTACATTCAAAGTACTGACGCATTTGCGCTATGGTGTCTTATACCATAGGTTCAGAGACACGAGTTCCAGAGCATTAGTAGATTTTAGATATCCGTAGAAAAAGTTAGCAGTGAGTCCTCATCCTTCGAGGACATGATCATTTCTTATTATCTCATTAATTAATTTATTAGTGGAGTTAGTTGGGGACTTGTCCCATCAACTCCTTATTCAGATAGTCATGTTTTAGAGGCTTTTCAGACTACAGTATATTCAGATAGCTTATTTCAGTTCTATTTTGGGTATTTCATACCCCATCCTTATGTTATGAATTATCAGATCTTATGTCCCAGTTTTGAACCTTATGGCCTTTCAGTTCATGTTTTTGCATTTTACAGTATATTATGTAGTATATAGGTACAGATATTATTCATAGGTTAGCTTGTGGTCCTTCGAGGTCATGAGCATCATGTAGCATTACGGTTACTAGATTTGGAGCGTTACAAACTAGAATGTGCAAACGTATGTCACAACGCACCTCGAAGGGAAGCGATCATTCATGTCACATGCCAGTGCATCTCGATCTGCATGCCAGTGCTCAACATTCTGTTTTGAGAAGCAATATGACATGAGGTCATATGTCCTTATGTGCGGACACACATGGATCCGCACATGAGCCCGTCATTTCAAATAGGTGCAACTTTTTAGAATCATTGCTTGTTTTCTGAAGCAACACTTTTTTGCTATAAGTACTTGATTTTTTATCAAGTATTGACACAAAAATTTGAAGTTAAAAAACTCATTCCTCTTGAAATATTCAAGTGTGATTTACTGTCGTTAAGTGAGTTTGTAGTTCGAAAAAATTAGAGGTACCGTCAGTCTATTGATGATTTATTTTATCCTGGGAGGATATATTTCATAACCTCTAATACTTGAGGAAATAATTTCCTTGAGGATACAATGTGAATTCGATAGACTTGAATCTTTCTATCTTAATCTCTTTTTTGTTGAGTTTTTTTATTTTTCAAAAAATAATTTTAAAATTTCTTGTATTTCTTAAATTATTCTTAAACTTGTTGTTGAAGTTCATATTCTAAACGCTTAAGTCATCCCCAGATATCTAAAGTTGTTCCGAAAATTCACTTAATAAGGCTTGTACCTATCAAGCACCTCAACTGCTAAAATTAATACCTATCAGGCACAAAATGTTGATTTGGCAAGGAAAGTGTAACACACTTTTCTTGGCGCGCGTGAATAGTAGAATAAATAATATTTTACTTTTTTAATTAAAAAATTATATTTAAATTATTTTTTTAATATAATTTTTAATTATCCTAATTTCTTAATTAACCCCCACCCCCCCACCCCCATTCATAACCCCCACCCCATCCCCCAAGCTATTGTCTTCCTCGTGTACCCCTTCTCCCTAACCCCAACCCCCAAGATGTCGTCTTCCTCAAACCACCTAACCATAACTTAAGGATTTATTTAGATATCCAAAATTCTTTTAGTAAGAAATTTGACACTCAGTGTTATCGTCCAAATATTTATCCACACATTGAAAGTAACTGCCTGCAATTAGTTTCTAACAATTAAACTTTGCTTTATAAGATACAATTATCTTCTTACAAAGCTAACCTAATTGAGAATGATAAAATTAGAATGGAGTGAAGAACAACGTTTGCTTGTATTAGACTTCAATGGTATAAGTTAGAAGCATGGGGCTTATGTCACCGACGTCAGGACGAGAGACCTAGATGATGATATCCTGAAGCAACTCATCAAAAATTCTAGTTGATTCGTGGTTATGAAACGAGTAGAACGACGACAGCATAGATGGCTCCGTCTCCATCTCCAGCTCTAATTGCACCTGTACGTACCGTGGTCCTCCTACGCCATCACCGATCATCAACTGATCCGTCGACGATATTTATTCTATGATGATTGGAGATCTTCTAGATAGAAAAAAATGGAAAAAAATGGAAATGTTAATACACACACACAACAGTAATTACAAAATAGTCATTGATTTCAAAATCTTTTTCTTTCTCTCCCTTCTTCGTTTCTACTACCGAATCAAATTTAAACATAGATAGATTTCAATTAGTATAAAATATATCAATTAAAATCAAAATAGATCCAATTAGTATAAAATAATGGAGATTAAGTTGTAAAAGAAATAGGGAAGAAGAAGAGGTAGGGGTGAGGTTGGGAAGGGAGGGGGGTATTAGTTTTGCTTTACTTTTTAATCTAACTTAAACATTATTTTTTGATAATTATTGTGGGGCACATTGACATGTGTCACCTTTTAATTAGTTGATTTGTCATGTCATGGCAAGTGCAATACACACACTTCACATTTGTTGCTAATTAACAAAATGTGCCTAATAGGAACAATTTTGTATACAGTATAAGTGTTCAATAGGTACAGGCTCAGTTAAGGGGTTTAAGTGAATTTTTGGGACAACTTTAGATGTTTGGCGATGACTTAAGCCTATTATAAATATAAATTTTGTAATTTGAAAGCAACACTTTGTTTCTTTAACTTCAAGAGCCAACCTTGGTCATTAAAGCAAGTTGAAATGGGCCTTCTTATTTTCTTTGGCTCGTCTAACTTCGTTTCTCTTTTTGACTTTTAGTATCTGTTGTTTTATCCCATATATCACTCCCTCAGTTTTAAAATAAATGTTGATATAGCAAATAATTATCTTAAAATAAGTATCTTTAGAAATTTAAAATAAAAATTATAATTATATTATTTTTTATTATATTTTTATATTTAAAAACTACTTCTTCTTAATGATGCTCAATTCTAAAAAAACATCTATTCTTTCCATTTGGATTTACTTGTCACTATTTTTATAATTTGATTTTCATTTTTAACTGTCATTTTTGATAAATCAAGAAAAAACAATTATTTTTTTTATGTTTTACCTTAACATTAATTACTTATTCTTCATATCATTTTCAATACTGTTATGAAATATAAAGCAAGGAAGAAGAGTATAGAGAGAATAAAGAGTAATTCTTATTTCTCTTGAGGAATTCTTAAGGGGTGAATTACAATGAAGGAAAACCCTTTTATTTATAGGGGAAAATTAACCTTGGGGTTTCTAACTTTTCCATAAATAGACATTCGCTATATTTGGTAAAGTAGACATCCACTATATATGGTAAAGTAGACATTCACTATATATGATAATATATTTATAACATTCCCCCTTGAATGTCTAATTGATAAATAATGTGTCTCATTAAAACCTTACTAGAAAAAACCTTGTGAGAAAAAAAACCAGTGAAGGAAAAAAAGTACACATCTCTAACAATACGCATATAGGATGCCTCATTAAAAATCTTACAAGAAAAACCCAGTGGGACAAAACCTTGTAAGAAAAAAAAGTACAACGCGTATTAACTTCCCCTAATGAGAATATCCTTGAGCCTTTGCATCCTGATCTTGTGCACCATCTTCTTGAAAGTTGCAGTTTGAAGAGACTTGATGAATAAATCAGTCACATTATCACTTGAATGAATCTGTTGCACCTTAATATCGCCATTTTTTTGGAGCTCATGTGTATAGAAAAACTTTGATGAAGTGTGTTTTGTTCTATTTTCTTTTATGAATCCTCCATTAAGATGTGTTATGCAAGTTGCATTATCTCTGTATAAAATTGTGGGTACATTGTCATATTTCAAATCATATTTTTCTCGAATGAGATGTATTATGGACCTCAACCATACACATTCTCGTCTTGCTTCATGAATAGCTATTATCTAAGCATGGTTTGATGAAGTGGCTAGAGACTGCTTTATATATCTCCAATATATGGCAATATCCCCACATGTGAACACATTGCATGTTTGAGATCGAGATTTATGCGGGTTAAATAAATACCCATCATCAGCATAATCAACAATATCAGGACTGCAATCTTTAGAATAAAGTTAGATCAGGTGTTTGATCTCATTTCGATGTCTCCTAGTAGGAGCAGAACTATACCTTGCTAACAAATTAACCAAAAAGGCTATATCAGGCCTTGTAGTATTTGTAAGATATATTAGTGTTGTACATTAATTGCATTAAGATATGGTACTTCATGTTTCTCATTTCAGTAAATAATCTATTGCTTTTGAAAACTCTCCAAGAGTTTCAATAATTTTCAAGCTATAAGCTCATACAATATAAGGATTATAAATAAGTTTTCCAGAAATTTTTATATGCTTCAAACATTTTAAATCCTTAAAAAAATTTCATATAACTTTTGTCAAGTGACAATATTCAGCATGTCATGTGTGACATTTTTAAATGTCTGGATTGCAAATCAAATAAGTTTTTATGCTTACCAAGATGCATCCTTTCATGCCACCTGATAAATATTTCTACGTCAGCATGCTTAAATAAACGTAGAATTTAGATCCTCATAATCTTTTACAATATTGTGTCAATATTGTATCAAAGATATTGATGATATATCACTTTGTATTGGTTCACAATGTGACATAATATTTTGAGATCTCATCACTTCATAATTTTAAGGTACCTAAACCTCTTATAAGGTTTCATTAACTGTTATGTCGTAGGCTTTTTAAGAACACATTGCCTTCTTATTATGATTATTTGCTCCTTATCCTTTTCAAGAATTATTTCATTTGGAACCAATTGGTCTACCACGCTTCACGCATGCATAGACTTTGTCCTTTATGGGCACAAAATAGGAGCACTTGCAGCTTAAATATAAGATACGTTCGGTATTTGACTTGAATTATCTTTTGAATGAGGATCTGATGATAATTTCTAACATATTTCATAGTTGCTTATAATCTTCCCCTTATGTTAAGACAACTAACATACATCCTCCATCTTCTTTGAGGAATCCATCTTTGTGCATCAAGATATATTCATTAATCGTATACCGCACATCAAAATTATTAGATGGAATAATTGATTCCTGACCTTGAACCAATTGAGAGGAAAGTATTAATCATAATTTTTGGTTTAATTCAAACAAGTGTTATTGTATGCAATATATCATACTTCAGACCAACACATGTAGCTTTGTTCTCATAAGCAATGATTCAACTATTTATCGAAGGCATTTAACACCAACTTAATTAGTATCATCAAGATGAATTGCCTTGATTACACAATCTAAAAGTTATGCTCTTAACTCAATTTTATTGAGCAAGCAATTTTATGAATGTCAAACTCCAGGTTGACAATGAATGTACATGTGATCATCTTATTGATGCATCTTTTCAACATATCACATGATAAGTGAACGGGTCCTTATTCACCTTTTATAATTTTTAGATTTTGAGGGATCAAATCCCAACATTAATTGGTCCAACCAACTTATCATGAAAACAAATGACATAAACAATTCTTGAAGAATCTTCTAGCTCTTCAATACATGTCTAATACTCAATAAGCACATCTTCGAGATGTCACAATCATTCAAATCAATTTATGAACTCATTTATAGTAGTAAACATAAGTTTACTATGACATGTATTTTTTTTTCTTTAGTAAATTTCAGATTTACTATTACATGAATAAATTTCAGAGTTACTACTTTAGAAGTAGATTTCAAAATAACTCTCCTCAATTATTCTGCCTCTTTCAAAGGTGAGTTGTGATATCTTCACAATCAAGTGCATGTTTGCATTAATAAGCTTCTCATTTCCCAGGAATGGAATATAATCGTGCCTTAAATCTATCAAATTATGATATCTTATAGCTTCTTTTAAGATATTGCTAATTCAGGAGCAAATCGAGGCATACATATGGTTGTAGAGAAATTTTCTCTAACATATCTTATAGTCATAATAAGCGTGTGAATATATTATCACTTTTGATGATTATTATCATAGTTTTCCTCCACGCTTATCTTCGTACATTCAATCACTTATCTTCTTTCAGACATATTAAGCATTGCTACCACATTCATTTCAAGGAATGGAGCATATTCAATGAGATACGTTTCATGACTTTTCATGAAATACACATTATTTTGCCTTAGCCATCATTATATCATTAATATGGTACATTGAGATCCAAACTCAACGTCTTATCCATATAAAGGCATCTTAGGCTATAAATTAATGAGACTTGAACTCAACATCTTATCATCATGGTGCATTGAAACTTTTCACCCAATGTCTTACCCTCTTAATGAGATGAGATTCAAATTTATCATCATATCTTTTAACAACATTATTCTTTATGAAAATTTTTAAACATAAGTGGCTCCAAACCAATTATTTTTCCTCAAATTCAACAATAATTATATCATTAGTAGCAAAAGATACATAAGGAATTACTAACCTTGAAAGTACCTTTAGATTTATAATCTCGCCTTGTTTGACAGAGTCTCGTGTTGATAACGTGTTATGAAATATATCAAAGAAGAAGAGTAGAGAGAGAATAGAGAGTAATTCTTTATTTCTCTTGAGGGATTCTTAAGGGGTGAATTACAATGAAGGAAAATCCCTTTATTTATAGGGAAAAATTAACCTTGGGGTTTATAACTTTTCCATAAATAGACATTCAGTATATATGGTAAAGTAGACATCCACTACATATGGTAAAGTAGACATTCACTATATATGATAATATATTTATAACAAATACCTATTACTAAACATTAATAAATAAGAACAATATGATAAAAGGGATAACTACATGACTTGGCAAACATAGACTCATAATTACCCTATTTAGCCTAAGTTTTAATTAATCACAATTCATAGCCCCCTCTTGCCTATTAATTGTCCCTAATTATAATTCATAGTCTCTCTCGTGTATTTTCTCTCTTTCTCTATTTTCTATTATACTCTCCTTTTTTTCCTTTTTCAGTTTTTTCTTCATTTTTTCTTTTTTTTAACTCTTTCTTTTTTGTTTTTTTCACCTTTTTCTTTTTTTGTTTTTTTGTTTTTGTTTTTTTTTATTTTCATATTTTCTCCTTCTTATTTTTCTTTTTTTTGTATTTTTTCTCTATTTTCTATTACTCTTCTTCTTTTTTTATATTTTTTCTCCTTTTTTTCTCTCATTTTTTCTCCTTTTTTTCTTTTTTTTCCTTTTTATTTTGTTTTCTTCTTTTCATTTGTGCAAACTAGAAATTTTCATTTGTGCGAACTAGCAAACACAAATATAAGTGTGAACTATAAAATACAAATACAAATGTAAATTATAACATACAAATACAAGTGCGAACTATAAAATACAAATACAAATGTGAACTATGACATACAAATACAAGTGTGAACTATAAAATACAAATACAAACTACAACATACAAATACAAGTGCAAACATTAAAATACAAATAAAAATGTGAATTATAACAAACAAATACAAGTGCGAACTATAAAATACAAATATAAATGTGAACTATAATATACAAATACAAGTATGAACTATAAAATACAAATATAAATACAAATGTGAACTATCATTTGTATTTATTTAATTATTGAAAAGGAACAATTGATTTTCTTTCAACGAATACTTGTTTGTATTTATTGATACGAGTTGAATTTCTTGAAACAAATAAATACAATTCAAATTTTTATACAAATACAATATATACAAATACATATTGTATTTGTATTTGTAAAATCATTTGTTTCATTTGTTTGTAATTGTATTTGTATCAAGTGATATTTGTTTATTACATTTGTATCAAATGATACATTACATATTTATATCTTCTAGAATCAAGAAAATACAATTAATATTTTTACTTGTTTGTATACAAATACAAATGATAAATTGTACATAGTCACGGCTAAATACAATATACAATCAACTTATAAATACAAATATAAAATAATTCTTTAAAAGTAAAAAGGCATCACGAAAATAGAATACAAATAAAAAATAATTCTTTAAAAATAAAAAGACCTCGACAAAAATAGAATACAAATACAAATATAATCCAACTATAATATAAATAAACAAACACAATAAAATCACAATACAAATATAATCCAATATACTATACAGTCAATTATAAAATACAAATACAAAATAATACTTTAAAATGCAAGTGCGAATTATATAAAATATAAATTATGGTGCGAACTAACAAATACAAATACAAGTGTAAACTATAAAATACAAATACAAGCGCGAACTTTAAAATACAAATACAAATACAATTGTATCAATGAATACAAAAATATAAAAGACGGTGTGACTACAAATATGATAAACAATTATGATATTTACGTTATACTTGTGCTCGAGTAGTCATATTTTTTGAAAATACAAAAAATATAAAATAGAACTAAAAAATAATAAAGAAAATAAGTAAAAAAA
The DNA here is from genome assembly GCA_030864215.1 of Capsicum pubescens. Taxonomy (NCBI): domain Eukaryota; kingdom Viridiplantae; phylum Streptophyta; class Magnoliopsida; order Solanales; family Solanaceae; genus Capsicum; species Capsicum pubescens. Next base: position 263,544,305 of record CM061544.1, read on the forward strand.
AAACAAAAAATATTAAAGAAGAAAGAGAAATAGAAGTTAGAGATAGAAGAGAGGAAAAAAAATAAAAAAAATAGGAAAAAATAGAAATAAATAAATAAGAAAAAATGGAAAGAACACGAACAAGAAAAAAATGATAGTGTTTTTGGAGAGACTAAATATGTAGTATATTTATATTTTTTATGAATACAGACCACTAAATAAAAATAAAAACAACGGTTGTGAATCAAATACAACGGCTATAAATGATAAATATGTAAAGTGTGGCTATGGAAGGTTGGTTTTGTGCCAAACTTTTGCTATTTTTGAAACTTTCCCATGATAAAATCATTATGGATAAATTACACAAAACCTAAACTTAAGAGACTCTATTACCCAATATCCCTTACCTTTTTAAAATTTACATAAAAGCTCGATTTTAAACTTTACTGTTGATACATATGTTGTAAATCACCTACTCGATTTTCTCTCCTCCATTAATGTATGCAGTCATTTTTTTCCTACAATTTTCTCTCCTAAAATCTCTCCCAAATTAGCAGCATATGAGATAACTTCCTTCTTCACTACTTCAACCACTTAGAACCGTCAATTTACTTCATTAAATTTCAAAAAAAATCAATTACTTCAAAGAGGTTAGTTGTTTGTTTATGTGGATTTTAAGTTAATTTTTAACAAAATAAGTCAATATTCATAAATGTTTTAAATTCTTTTGTGTTAATTTATTTGATCTTCAATTGCTAATGAAGATTCACCCTCATTCAATTTGGAGATTTCTAAAATTGAAACACGAAAAGGTGTTTCTGTTAGTAATCAAGTTGTGGATTTTACTCTGAGTAACTTTGATTACACAAAGGAAGGTTTTAGTGAAAATAGGTCAAAGCACCGCAATGACCCTGAAAAAATGAAGAATTTAAGACAAGATTTTTCTGCCAAAAATCAAGAATCCGACATGCAAATGGAAGATCAGGAGGAAATAGAGTATATCCTTAATTCCCCGTTAAATCAGGTATTAATATCGCAAGTGATACATAAAGGTAGGACATATTTTTAAAAAAAAATTGCTTGCTACATATATAAATTTATTAAGTTATTCATACATGTTTATACTTTAATGGTGATTTATATGAATGATACATATGTTATTATTATATGGGTATTATGGTGATTCATACAATAGATACAGTTAATATGGTTTTAATGGATGATATATATGATATTAATGGGTGATACATAGGGTATTATGATGATTCATATGGTAGATACAATTATTATTTCAATTATTGGGTGATTCATATGGTATTAATGGGTGCTATATTTTGTTCACACTAAATGTTTGATACATATTTTGTTATTTAATTGGTGATACATATTATCTTACAGTGTAAGAGTGATACTTTATGGATCAAATTATTGGTGATACATATGTCCTAATACTTTCTATATTTCTTTTATTGTTGTTTTCATTTATAAATAGGTGATAAATTTGACATATGAATCATCTTTTAATTTGTGCTATTGTCAATATTTGTTGTTGGCAGAATTTTAATTTGGTTGTAAAAAAAATGACCTGCCCACAACTTAAGGATTGATAGTGCACACAACCTCAATGTAGTAGATAGGCTTAAAGAAGTTTTGAAGTATTAAGGAATCAGAATTTTTAAAAGCACCTATTTTGGGTCATTTCCGGACCTCCCTAATTATAACTTTCAAGGATCGATAGCAAGGTGTTTGATGACCTTAGAGGTGCAACACCCATATCTGAATCAACTAAGGGTATTGGTCAATAATATAATTTTTCATTTTTCACTGTACGAGTTTGCTATCGTTACCGAGTTGAAATGCATCGGGAACAAAGATGATTTCAACTATTCAGACCTTCCACCATGTAGACTACAGAAATAATATTTTTTGAATTCGATAGCAAATGTGAAAAAATATGAGTTGGTCAACTTTTTTTTGGAATAAAAGGTGGGAAAAAATCTAAAAGATGTGGTAAAGATTGGAATTTTGTACTTAATACTCACATTTGTGTTCTCCCAACTAGATAAAGCCAATATCCCTTCCCGAGACTTTCATATGGTTGATGACGGAAGTTATAGTCGATTTCCATGGGGTAAATTGGCATTTGCAAAATCGATGGCTTCATTTAGTCGGTCCATGAATGAGGTGCAACAGTATTATCATTTGAATAGCAAGTCATACGCTCTTTAGATTTGGTGGTATGAATGTTGTTCCGAAGTTGATGAATCAATAGCCGTTCGTGAGAATAATTTAATCTCAAGGATGGTCAACTGGAAAGTGGTTGAACCAAGGCCAAGATATAAGAATTTGATGGAGGACATGTTTAGTAAGGTACTATTTTTTCAGTGATACTTTTGTATGTCTATTATTAATTTTTAAGTAAATATAACTAGATATTTTTGGTCTTTTGTGTTATTTTTGTTGCAGCCTATATACAAAAAATTATCCCTTTCACCACAGGAATTGAACCAACTTGATTTTCCCAACCCTCTAACATTTTGTCCAATAGATCATGGTGCAAATATAACATAGACTGTATCTGTACAATAAGAATCTAAAAGGACTTCTCTGACTGAAATTCTACATGAATTTGATGATTTCAGTACTCCACCAAATGCAGACCTGCTTAAAAAGATAATGATTGATGCTGGTCCGTCTTCACATCCTTTTGCAAAGAAAAAAAAATTGATGAGGAGGCAAAAAAAGTGAGTTCACGTGTAGCAAAGACACAAAAATAGTCAGCTTCGTTGTCCAAAGAGAAACATTTGATAGGTTCATCAAGAGCTCGTTCAGAGCCTCATGTTTCCTTGGAAAAAGAAATAGTTGTGCATAATGTTGAGAAGAGGGATGTAGATAATGCACCTGCTGCTGTTAAGAAAAAGGAATCAAGAGGGGTGCAAATAATGCACCTGCTGCTACTGAGAAAAAGGAATCGCTTTCCATGTCAGATTTGGATGACATAAAGAATTATGTTAAGAATTATGTAAGTATAATATTTTTTTGGTATGTTGTGTTAATGATAATACATATTTCGATTTGATACATAAGGTATATCTGCATAATTGCATTGACAACCTAAATGAACATTAACCATGTGTTATTTGATATCACAAGTTAATTATAAGGTATATCCATTGACTAATTGTTATTCACAATATAGGTTGACATGAAATTCAATGATCTTCAAAAGTTGATGGTGGATCATTATACACATTTTGGAAGTTGTGAAAGAAGATTTTACTTCATATGACAAGGTATTCAAAATTTATCATTAATATCACTATATTACTGTATTATTATAATTTGTCATCGTGTAGGTTGCTCATTCTCCAGTGCATGAAAGTGAAAAAATATATCACGGATAGAGAAGGGATCCTCCTCAATCTAATAATGAGCACAACACAGATGTTAAAAGTGAAAATGTTGTAAAGGATGCCGGACAATCATCTAAAGTAGGTGGCAATGGAGGAGGAGCTGACGAATGCTTAAAGGTAATAAGAATTACACATTTGATTGTTAATTAAATTGACATAATTGTATGATCGATTTGTTACTACTTGCTTAAACTATTAGCCTCAAATAGTTTATTTGTCATTATTGGAAGTGTTGAAATTGTAAATATAATTCTACAACACTTCATTAACTAATGTTGTATATGTAATTATTAAGTTACTCATATGTATCATTTTGATACATCTTCTATCAGATGTATCATTTTCATACATATAGAAAGTTTAATAAACAATTATTCCAAAAATTAATTTTACTCAGTTCGTTATTTAAAAATGTCATTTCAGATATGATCTTGGAAACACATGTTAGATTTTTCAGATCTCTAAGGTTCTAGTTACAGATCTTAGATTTTTTAAATCTCTAAGGTTCTAGTTAAATGTAACGCCCCGAGTCTGCACCCCGGGCGTCACAAGGTGCTCATAATCCCGAAGGACCATAAGCTAACCCATGATTGGTACCTGCTGGAATCACTAAGTAATAACACTGTATAATGCAGAAATTAGGCGGAAATTGTCATAAGGTTTAAAACTGAAATCAAAATACTGAAAATTGAACATCTGACTGTAAATACTCTAGCCTGAAAGCCTCTAACTGTCTGAATATAGAGCTGACGGGACAAGCCCCCAACTAACTTCGACTACTGAAATAAGCTGAATACTGAAATTCTAACATAACAACTCTGTCCTTAAACTATGAGGACTCACCACTAACTCTGTTGCTGATAATCTGGGATGCTAGGTATGGTCAGGAGCCCATGCATCTGAACCTATGATATAAGACATCATAGTACAAAATAAAGGTATGCATCAGAACTTTGAATGTACTGGTATGCTAAGTGAGGTAGGCTGAATGCATGAATTCATATACATGAACAATAACTGACTGAGTGGCATGAATATAACTGAATGAGAGTACATGTATATCTGAAACTACTGTAAATGCTGATTATGTAATGATATGCACATACTACGCAGACTGTACTAAGGTCATGTTAATACTGGGTACTAAATCCTGATAACTGAATGATTGATATTTGAGTTTACTGATACAGAATTACTATATACTAAGTGACTATTTCTGGCAGTCCTAATTCTATAAAACTGATCTGAGTTCTGTACTGAGCTGGGTGACTGTGTCTGACAGTCTTTATTTTAAAATTGAATTGAGGTTTTATGTTAAATCTGAAACTAAAACTATGAGAGTATTCATCTAACTGACATACCCCGAGTATGACTGAGTTTGGGTCTAACCTGTGATCCTAGTTGGAAGGGTGTTAGCACCTTGCTAAGGGATACTAACAATGGCTATGAGTTAACCCTATCTGGTAGGAAGCTCTTTTATCAACCCTCGCTGGCAGGAAAAATCGTACAAGATGTATCAACCCTATACTGGCAGGAAAATATTTCAACCTACATTGGCTACATAGTTCTGTAATGTAGGGATTGCTACTAAGGGTCAAACCCTTTACTGACAGGAATGCCCTCATCCCTAGTTCGCTCGATGCGAATTCCTACTCCCAACTGAATAGACCTAGACTGAACTAACTTCTAGACTGTTTTAGACTTGACTGAACTGTTACTGGTCTACTATCTAACTGAACTGAACTGAGTTCACTGAGTTCTATTGTCTGACTGAGTTTACTGAGTTATTTTAGCTGGTTGTATATATTGAGTTATATTAACTGGCTGAATACTATTGTACGTGACATCATTAGGACTATTCTGAAACTACTGTAAATCTAGGTAAACAGCTAGATTGTAGGTTATTAGATACCCCCAGGACTCGATAACATGGAAAGTAAAGCATAGCATGATCTCGAAAAGCATTACAAAGTTCATAACTCATTCATAGATATATTTTATCTAACACTTGTAAGATATAAGCTTGTACATATGCTAGCATGTCATGATTTTCCCATTTAATTCACATGAGCAGTTTATCAAACACTTGGGGAACATAATCTAAAGACATGATAGTAAACAACATGTAGGCATCATGATTTCAAATCCCAACCTACAAATCAAGGGCTTAAACATGAATTCACATAATACTACTTACATGTCAAATAAATCTACATGAATCTTGTAATAAAAAAAAGATTAGAAACTCAATTAACATCATACTCATGAATACAATCAAACCCAACATGAAACTGATGAAAGAAATCAACTTGTAAGTTAAAAAGGATTCTTGAACTCCAAGGGTGAAAGGGAAATCTTGGATAAACACCTAACATACCTTGGTTGCTAATTCTCTGAAAGTTGTGGAGAATTTCTTGAAGCTTGAATCTTGAATTGGAAGCCCTAGGGTTTTGTTCTTGAGTAATTTTGAGAATAATGAGTGTGTTAGCCCTAAAAATAACTTAATCTCATATTTTTAGGGCTGAATACGGGTGAAAAAATGACCCAATTACCCCTCTGGACGCGGGATTTTAATGACTGATAACGTGTCCAGTGAAGTGCAGACTGACGCGCCGCATCGATGGCATCAATGCGATGACCAATGCATCGCGCGAGTTCACATTGGTTCACTGGAATTGCACTGAAAGATGGGGGAAATTATCTGTCGACCCGATGGGCGATGCGACGTATCGAGATCGCGTCGACCCACTATTTTGGTCACCCAAACATAGTTCAAACGAGGTCAGAAAAATCTAAAACTCACTCGAAGTGACCTACTGACACTCCTAATCATGAATCAATCTAAAAATTGATGTTTTAAGGTCATAAGGGTCATAGAATAGAATTGCCAACTTATGAAGGCTAAAATAATTCTAAGTATAAACACTTAGCTGAAATTTCTAAGTATGGGACCTCTTTTCAAGCTTTAACGGACTGAGTTAAGCTTAGAATTTTGTGGGGTCTTATAATATTTCTCCCTTGGGAACATTCGTCTTCGAATGAGACTAACTAATCTGAGAATACTGATAGACTAAATTTATATATACTAAAAATGTACAACTGAAGCATGATTACATGACTGAAAGTACTGATATACTGAGTTATCATATTGGCATGCATAACTGTAGCATGACTGAGTTCTGAAAACATGACACATGACTGAGTTGTTTCATGAAGGTATGCATGATATGAGTATGCTATGCAACTGAACCGATACAGAGTTGTAAAGGTAATCTTAGCATGGAACTGAATGAATTCAAGAAAAAATATTACGTTGAGCTGAATTTGAGTTTGCGGAGAAGAGGTAGGGATACTTGGTCTGCATATCTGCTTCAGCTTCCTAAGTATCTCCCTCAACAGACTGATTCTGCCAAAGAACTTTGACTAACAGAATTTTTTTATTCCTCAATCTTCGAACCTAATGGTTAAGAATTTCGACTAGGACCTCCACATAAGAGAGACTGTTCTGAACATCTATACCCGCTAAAGGGACTACCACTGTTGGGTCTCCTATGCACTTCTTTAGCAAGGAAACATGAAACACTGGATGTACTAAAGCTAAGTCTGAAGGCAACTCAAGCTCGTAAGCTACCTTTCTGAAACAGCTGAGAATTCGGTAAGAATCGACATATAGGGGATTGAGTTTCCCCTTCTTGCCAAACCTATTCACTCCCTTCATAGGAGAGATTTTCAAATACACATAATCACCAATCTCAGACTCGAGATCCTTTCTTCGCATATCTTCATACGACTTTTGTCGGCTCTAAGTTGTCTTAAGCCTTTCCCTAATCAACTGAACTCTTTCTAAGGCATCAAATACAAAGTTAGGACCTACCACTGCGGCCTCACCTATTTCAAAACAACCAATGAGAGATCTACATCTCCTCCCATAAAGTGCCTCAAATGGAGCCATTTGAATGCTGGAATGGTAACTGTTATTATATGCGAACTCAATCAAGGGCAAGTGGTCATCCCAACTACCCTTAAAGTCAATGGCATACGCCCTTAGCATATCTTCCAAAGTTTGAATGGTCCTTTCTGCATGACCATATATCTGAGGGTGAAAGGTTGTACTGAGGTGAACTTGGGTACCAAGACCCTTTTGGAAGGATTTCCAAAAATAAGAGGTAAACTGGGTACCTCTATCTGAGATAATGGATATTGGGACTCTTTGAAACCTAACAATCTCTCTGACATAGAGTTTGGCATAGTCCTCAGCTGAATAAGAGGTATGGATTGTTAAGAAGTGAGCTGATTTGGTCATCGTGTCTACAATGATCCAAATCAAATCATGCTAGCGATGAGCACGAGGCAAACCCATCACAAAATCCATGTTCACTTTCTCCCACTTCTACGTGGGAATACTAAACTCCTGCATAGATCTACTGGGCTTCTGATGCTAAGTCTTAACTTGCTGACATGTAGAGCACTTAGTACAAACTCTGTAATGTCCCACTTTATCTCACTCCACCAATATATCTCCCACAAATCGTGGTACATCTTAGTGGCCCCTGGATAAATAGAGTAATGCACACTATGCGCTTCTGTAAGAATTCTTTTCCTTAAGTCATCTAGACCTGGCACGCATAGTCGACCCTAGCAACGCAACACTCCATCTCCCCCTTGAGAGAAAACATCTATTTTTTTATCTTTAACTGACTCTTTCAACTTGACTAAATTGGGATCTCTATCCTTATTTTTCTTCACTTCGGAAACCAGAGATGATTCTGAACTATTCTGCATCCACATACTACCCTCTGCTGAATCAACTAAGTGGACACCTAGTCGTGCAAGCTGATGAACTTCCTGAACAAACTTCTTTTTACCATCCTCCACGTGAGCAACACTACCCATAGAGATCCTACTGAGAGCATCAACCACTACATTGGCCTTGCTCGAATGATACAGGACGCTCATGTCGTAGTCTTTCAACAACTCTAACCACCTCTTCTGACGTAGGTTCAGATCTTTCTGAGAGAACACATACTGCAGACTCTTGTGGTCTGTGAACACATCAACATGTACCCTATACAAATAATGCCTCTAAATCTTTAAGGCAAACACCACAGCTGCTAACTCAAGATCATGAGTGGGGTAATTTTTTTTATGGGGCTTAAGTTGTCTAGAGGCATAGGCTATGACCTTACCTCTCTACATCAAAATACACCCTAAACCAACTCTGAAAGCATCACAATATACGACAAACCCGTCTGAACCATCTGGTAGAGTCAAAACTGGGGTTGTAGTGAGTCGAGTCTTCAACTCTTAAAAACTCTTCTCACAAGAATCTGATCACTAGAATTTGACTTTCTTCTGAGATCTGGACATAGGGGATGCAATAGATGAGAATCCCTCGATAAACCATTGGTAATAGCCAGCCAAACCCAAGAAACTCCTGATATCTGATGGAGATATGGGTCTGGGCCAGTTTCTCACTGCTTCAGTCTTTTGAGGATCAACTCTAATGCCATCACCAAAAATTATATGGCCAAGGAAAGTTATTGACCTTAGCCAAAATTCACACTTACTGAATTTGGCGAATAACTTATGGGTTCTGGGAGTTTGTAAGACTATTCTGAGATGGTCTGCATGATCATGTTCACTGTGGGAGTAGACAAAAATGTCATCAATGAAGACTATGATAAACATGTCCAAGTACTGTGTGAACACACGGTTCATCAAGTCTATGAAGGCTGTTGGAGCATTGGTAAGACCAAATGACATGACTAAAAATTGGCTACCGAGTTCTGAAAGTTGTTTTTGAAATGTCACATTCTTTGAATCTGAGCTGATGATAGCCTGATCTGAGGTCTATCTTAGAAAAGTAACTGGCACCTTGAAGCTGGTCAAACAAGTCTTCGATTCTGAGAAGTGGGTACTTGTTCTTGACTATGACTTTATTTAGCTGACGGTAGTCTACACACATTCTAAGAAAATCGTATTTCTTATGCACGAATAGAACTGGTGCACCCTAAGGGAATACACTGGGTTTGATGAATCTCTTATCTAGGAGATTTTTCAACAGTTCTTTTAACTCTTTGATTTTTACATGTGTCATTCTGTATGGAAGAATGGATATTGGCTGAGTATCTGGAAGAAGGTCGATTCCGAAGTCAATTTCCCTTTCGGGAGAAACCTCAGGAAGATCTTCAGGAAACACATCAAGAAATTCACATGCTACTGATACTGACTCAAGATTAGGGGTCTCTAAACTAGAGTCTTAAACTTGAATGAGATGATACACACATCCCTTATATATCATTCTTCTTGCCCTAAGGTAAGAAATAAGTTGACCCCTAAGTGCTGAAGTACCACCCCTTTTTTCAAGGACAAGTTCATTTGGAAACTAAAAATGGACAATTATTTGTTTCTGCAGTCAACTGAAGCATAGCATGAATGAATCCAATCTATGCTGAGAATGACATCAAAATCGGTCACCTCTAATTCTACTAAGTCTCCTGGAGTGACTTCCTGAGATACCATAATCGGACAGTTCCTGTATAACCGTCGGGCTATGATAGATTTGCCTACTAGGGTAGATATTGAGAAGATATCTTCTAGGATTTTGGGACTGACTCCGAAGTCAACAGTTATATAAGGAGTTATAAAGGACAAAGAAGCTCCTGGATCTAGCAAAGCATAAACGTGCAAATGATAAACTTGTAACGTACCAATGAGCATATCTAGAGAACTTTCCTGATCCTGTCGGGACTGAAGTGCATATAGCCTATTTGGGCGTTGCCCACTAGAGGCGGCACCCTGCTGATTCGGGCAACCTGACTGAGCTGAAGGACAATTATGCTGACTCTGCAAACCCACCTGATGACACTCTCCGACCCTGTGGCCTGGCTTGGTAAATTCGAAACATACATCACTGCCAGACCTGAAGACACCCTGGTGGTTTCTACCACACTTTTGGCAAAGGGGATTTGTTCGGGCACTACTAACACTACCCTGGGGTTTAGGGACTGGTGCCCTATCTTTATTGTCATTTATGAATTTCGACACTGGAGCACTGGCTGAGGAAGGAGCTGGAATGGAAGATTTTAGGTGGAACTTAGAATGATTTCCACCCTTTGACTTAGGCTGAGTGAAGTTGAAGCTACGTGTTCTAGCTTTCTTATTCTCCCTCTCCTTCTCCTTATTCTTAGAATCTTCTATCTGCTTAGCATGGACCATGATCCTGGATATGTCTATCTCCTTAACTAGCATTGTGGTCCTATACTTCTTAACTACACTGTTAGACATGCCAGACACAAACTTACTCATCTTAGATCTATTATCTGTGACCACGTGAGGGGCATATCTGGCTAATTGAGTAAACTTAAGAGAATACTCTTTCACTGTCATGTTGCCCTGCTTCAGATTAATAAACTCCAACACCTTTTCTTTCCTCAACTCTAGTGGGAAGAACCTATCCAAAAAAATAGTGGCAAACTCCTCCCATTCTACGGGCCCTACATCAGCGGCCCTCTTTGTCTTCTACTGCTTGAACCATAAGTGAGCCACATCCTGTAATTGATATGCAGCTAACTCTGCGCTCTCACTCGCAGTCACCCCTATAATATCTGTAACTTTCTACACCTGATCAAGGAATTTTTGTGGGTCTTCATCTGACTTAGACCCGGTAAAGGCTGAAGGGTTCATTCGGGTGAAGTCCCGAATTCTAGCTGTAGCAGTATTGGCCACTGGGTTGGCCGGAACGCCAACTGAGCATTTATTCTGGGCTATCACAGAATGAGCTAGAGTGGTAAAAGTGGCTCTGAATTCTGCATGGGAGACATACTCGTCCAAGGGATCTGCCTGAATGGGCTAAGGTGCTGGCTGATTTCTTGTTTTTCTTCTGTTATTCTTTTTGGGAGGCATGTTCTATGACCGAAAGTAAGAAAAGGATTAGACTAAGAGTGTAACTTGATATCACGCTCAATCGCAAGATATGAACACTAAAAGAAGGGAAACTTTTCCTAAAACGCCTCATAGCTCCTTGTCCATAAGTGTGGCGCGCTATACACCCATGCACAAGACTCTACTAAATGCGGCTTTCAGACTTCCTAAGACTCTGTTGAACCTTAGGTTCTGATACCAAGTTTGTAACGCCCCGAGTCTGTACCCCGGATGTCACAAGGTGCTCATAATCTCTAAGGATCACAAGTTAACCCATGACTGGTACCTGCTGCAATCAGTGAGTAATAACACTGTATAATGGGGAAATTAGGCGGAAATTGCCATAAGTTTCAAAACTAAAATCAAAATACTGAATACTGAAAATCAATATTGAAAACTGAATATTTGTTTGTAAATAATCTAGCCTGAAAGCCTCTAACTGTCTGAACATAGAGTTGATGGGACAATCCCTCAACTAACTTCGACTACTGAAATAAGTTGAATACTAAAATACTAAAATAAAAACTCTATCCTCGAACTATGAGGACTCACCACTAACTCTGTTTCTGATAATCTAGGCTGCTAGGTACGATCAGGAGCCCGTGCATCTGAACCTATGATATAAGACATCATAGCACAAAATAAAGGTATGTGTCAGTACTTTGAATGTACTGGTATGCTAAGTGAAGTAGGTTGAATGCATGGGTTCATATGCATGAACAATAACTGACTGAGTGGCATGAATATAACTTAATGAGAGTACATATATAGCTGAAACTACTCTAAATGTTGATTATGCAATGATATGTACATACTAAGCAGACTGTACTGAGGTCATGTTAATATTGGGTACTGAATTCTGATAACTCAAAGACTGATATTTGAGTTTACTGATACTTAATTACTTTATACTGAGTGACTGTTTCTAACAATCCTGATTCTATAGAACTGAACTGAGTTTTGTACTGAGCTGGGTGACTGTGTCTGACAGTACTGATTCTAAAACTGAACTAAGGTTTTATACTGAGTCTGAAACTGAAACTGTGGGAGTGTTTATCTAACCGACATACCCCGAGTATGACTGAGTTGGGGTCCAACCTGTGACCCCAGTTGGAAGGGTGTTATCACCTTGTCAAGGGATACTAACAATGGCTATGAGTTAACCCTCTCTGGCAAGAAGCTCTTTCGTCACCCCTCGCTGGCAGGAAAACTCATACAAGATGTATCAACTCTATACTGGCAGGAAAACATCTCAACCTACTCTGTCTACGTAGTTCTATAAAGTAGGGATTGCTACTAAGGGTCAAACCCTTTACTGACAGGAGTGCCCCTATCTCTGGTTCGCTCGATGTTGATTCCTACTCCCAACTGAATAAACCTGGATTGAACTGACTTCTAGACTATTCTAAGATTGACTGAACTGTTACTGATCGTACTGTCTAACTGAACTAAACTGAGTTCACTGAGTTCTATTGTCTGACTGAGTTCATTGAGTTCTGTTAGCTAGCTGTATATACTGATTTCTGTTAACTAGCTAAATACTACTGTACGTGACATCTCTGGGACTATTCTGAAACTACTATAAATCAAGGTAAACAGCTAGATTGTCGAGTATTAGATACCCCCCAGGACTCGATAACATGGAAAGTAAAGCATAGCATGATCTCGAAAAGCATTACACTATTCATAAGTCATTCATAGAGATATTTTATCAAACACTTGTAAGATATAAGCTTGTACATATGCTAGCATGTCATGATTTCCCCATTTAATTCACATGAGCAGTTTATCAAACACTTAGGGAACATAATTTATACACATGATATTAAACAACATGTAGGCATCATGATTTCAAATTCCAACCTATAAATTCAAGGGCTTAAACATGAATTCACATAATACTACTCACATGTCAAATAAATTTACATGAATCTTGTAATAAATCATGTATTAGAAACCCAATTAACATTATACTCATGAATACAATCAAACCCAACATGAAACTCATGAAAGAAATCAACTTGTAATTTGAAAAGAATTCTTGAACTTCAAGGGTGGAAGGAAACCCTTGGATGAACACCTAACATACCTTGGTTGCTAATTCTCTGAAAGTTATGGAGAATTTCTTGAAGCTTGAATCTTGAATTGGAAGCCCTAGGGTTTTTTAGAATAATGAGTGTTTCATCCCTACGAATGACTTAATCTTGTGTTTTTGGCACTGAATACGGGTGGAAAAATAACCTAATTACCTCTATGGATGCGGGCTTTTAATGACTGATAATGTGTCCAGTGATCCGCTAATCGATGCACCACGTCGATAGCATTAACGCGATGACCAACGTGCCGCGTCAAGTTCGCGTTGGTTCACTGGAATTGCACTGAAAACTGGGGAGGGAATTATCTGTCGACGCCACGCATCGAGATCGCATCGACCCACTATTTTGGTCACCCAAACATGGTTCAAACGAGGTTTGAAAAATCCAAAACTCACCCGAAGTGACCTACTGACATTCCTTATCATGAATCAACCTTAAAATCGATATTTGAAGGTCATAAGGGTCAGAGAATATAATCGCCAACTTATGAAGGCTAAAATAATTCTAAGTATAAACTCTTAGCTGAAATTTCTAAGTCTGGGACCTCTTTTCAAGCTTTAACGGATTGAGTTAAGCTTAGAATTTTATGGGGTCTTACATTAAACAGATCCAAGATTCCAGTAATAAATGTTTGATATGTGTTCCTTATGTCTTTTATCTTATAAAATCATCTAATACAACAAAATATTTCAATGACTTCAAATTTATATTATAAATTATAACCATGATTTAGAATTTTTACATAAATTAACTTCATAATAATCCATAAGGATATTAAATAATAATTAAATTGCATTAATAAATTACTCCATTCGGTTCATTTACTTGTCGTGTTTATGTTTTACACACCCACTAAAAAATTATTTTATTCATCCCATTTTAATTATTGTTATATCTTTCTTCAGGTTTGCTAAGGAAAATAATATGTACAACGTATTATTGATTAAGTTACCCTATTTATCTTATGTCATTTGAGAATTGTACAATATCAATAAGAACTATAAAAGTTTAGTTGAAAATCAATGTAAACTTTAATTTTGTATTGAAAATTATTTGGATTGATTTTTTTGAGCTAAAGTGATTGTTAATTAAAGATAAATGGAGTTTTAACTAAAAGGTAATTTAAGAAGTGACAAGAAGAGACTAATAATAAAAGTTCAAGTAGAAATAATCTTAACGAAAATAATAAGGGCATAAATGGAAATATATTAGAAAAACACACCATTAATTGTCATGTGTGATAATCTTACTTAACAAAAAAAAAGTAAAATAACATTGTGAGGACTATCAAAATTGATATTCTCTCTTATATATAGTACTAGTTCCACCCACGTCCGTGCTAAGCCCGGGCTCAAATTCAGAATAGAAAAATTAAATATTAATTTATATCATATTTTCATCTTATAATTAATCTTATTTAATGAAATATTAAGCATGCCTTTTTGATAAGTATTCAGAATTATTTAAATTCATAATCATATAATTGGATAATTTAAATTAGAATATTATTTTTGAGAAATAAATATATTGTCAAAGAATTAGATATATAAATAATTCTTGAAGATAAATAATTTTTGAAGATAAGTATATAAATAATTATGATTCAACAAAAATAATAAATCAAAAAATACGATACTTTTATGAATTTATTAGTATAGATAAATAAAATTATTTTGATGAAAACACTTGTTTTCTTCTTATAGAATTATTTAATACAAGAAATATTTCTATGACTTCAAGTTTATATTAAAACAATTAGAATATTAATTTAGTGTCTTAACACAAATTAACTTAACAATGATGAGTAAGGACATTAAATAGTAATTGAATTACAGTAATACATTACTTATTTACTTGTCATATTTATTTTCTTACACACCCTTTAAAGAATAAGCTTTTCCTCCCATTTTAATTATTAATTTACTTTTTTTTAATGTCCACTAAGAAAAATAATAAATATAAGGTATTAGTTATTAAGTTGCCCTATTTAGTACTTATATTTTTTTAAAAGAAATTAAATAAGATTTTTAAAAGATTTCAATGGTGTAGTAAAAAATTATCGCAAACTTTAATTTCGTATTAAAAGTTATTTTGGCATAATTTTTTCAAGTTAAAGTAATTATTTTTAATAAATAAATGAAGTTATAATTAAAAGGCAATCCAATAAATAATAAGAAGAAACCAATTACAAAAGATCAAGTGGAGATGATCTTAATAAAAAAAAGAGGACAAAAATAGAAATACACAAGAAAAGAAAATCATCAATACATTACAAATCTGATATGTGTAGCAACTTTGCTTTACAAAAAAAAATATCTAAAAAATTTTTGTGAGGACTATCAAAATTATGATTCTCCCCTATATCTATATCTATAATCTATAATTTATATCTATAATATATTAAAAGTGTGAAGACCCTGAACTTTTTGTCCGTCATTAAAAGTCTTTGCAATAGACAAAATCGTCTTTTACTATTTTTTTCAAATATGTAATAATTAAAACTTAATTATTAAACCTTACCTTGTTTAAATTACATACCTAAAATTTTATATAAAACGTTACCTTATTTAAATTATATGCCCAAAATTTTGAACCTTAAAATCAGTTGAATTTTCTAAAAAAAATGGTAGAAAAAAACCGGCCAAATTGTGATACAGGAATCAAATATGGTAAGGAATTATTTTGTTGAAAGAATTCAGGTTTCTATTAAATTGGTCCAATTACTTTTAAATAAAATTTGGAGTCTTTTCATTGACTACGCGTATAGATTTGTTTCCTATCTTTAAGAAGTAGGGTTTTTTTGGGTGGCGGACTTACAATTATTAATTGTACTTAGGGTGACTATTTTTTAAGTTTTTTTTTTAAGTTGATTGTTTAATTTTATATTTGGGTCTTGAAATTTATTTTTCAACTAAGTTAATCTCCAAATATTAGAAGGTTTCTACATAAAAAATTTAGGCAGACAAGGCTAGTAAATTGTAAGACATTATTACAGTTGTTTTATGTTCATGAAATTTTGATTGTGCCTTTTTTTTCCTTCGCAGGAGCATTCAATTAGGATTTGTATCGAAATTTCAACATCATACTATTTTTATGGACAAAAACACTATTAATTACCTCTTTTATTATTGTATTTACTTCTCAGGCATCATACCAAGACATCATATCAGTGAAAGCAGCCTCTAAAGATTGTAATACGATAGAATGTCTGAGGTGCAACCAGGTTTAATATATGACAAATATTGATATCAGTTTTGTAGATTTTTATTATATAAAAGTACTAATTGAAGTTCGAAAAAAATTGATTCAAGGCGGAAGAGAAAACGTCCATAAAGGCAAAGAATCACCCAAACTTGGAAGAAGTTGGAGTGCGCTTTATTATTTTTATTTGTGTTATTGGACGTCCATATCAGGTGATTTTTTTTCTACATACAAAACTTTTTGTGGTGATAGAGATTCAATGCTAAGGCTGTATTTATTTAAAAAAAAAAGATTAAGTCGTCTGAATCTGTATGCACATCTGAATGATTAGTATGTTGTTTCTAGATATAAACATTGAATGATTAAAATTGTTTGCCTTTTAGCATCTAAATGTACGTAATTTAGTTATATATTTGTAATAAATATGTACTTCAAATTTTAAAAAGTGATAAAATATTTTATCAAATAATTGAAGTTTGAAGTTAAATTCAATTTATTCTGTAATTTTTGTTGTCAAAGAAGATACATGCTTATGTTGGTGTTGAAATTCCTTTGTTAGTATAATCTCGACTTTTTATGTAACTTGTATTTTAGTTTAGTTGTATTTGTTAATAATGAAAACAAAAAAAAAAATCATATTTTTAAGATAGATTGTTTTATTTTAAAAAGAAAGGAATAATGTCATTCATTTGAGCACTAAGATAAAGGAGAAGTCATTTTCTAGAATATAATGAATTCTGGGCACAATTTCTGGTTAATCAAATTGTCAAGGAATTTGGCTACAAATGTTCTCTATCATATCCTTTCGTTATCTAAATTTGTGTTGTTTGATGTTTGAAAGATAGATGTGTACAGAACTTCATGTTTAATTATGATATTTTGTGAAATTCGTGGTCCTTTAATGACATTGCTGCTTTATTTTGCTGGGATTAACTTACTAATCGGGATTAGAAAAGATAGAGATAGGCCAAAAAAGTATTTGAGAGAGGTAGCCAGACATGCGATGAGATTTCTATGGCTAGCTTATTGAGGATATGACCTTAGATAGAAAGATAAGGAGGTTGAAGATTAAGGTAAAAGGTTTGTACGTCGCCGAGCTTTAATTTATTTTCTTTATCGTTAATGTTATTATTTCTCCTCCTCTACTATCTTATATATCAGTCGATTGGAGCGACATTCATGCTTTTGCTTGGATCAGTGGTTACAAATTTATTTTTTTTGGTGATGCAGGTAAAGAGAAGTAGAGTTGTAACTCAAAAGTGATGGTAATTTTATTCGAGGTTAATATGAAAGTGGAGGTCTGATCAGATATAACAAGGAAATGATTATTTTTGCCTATTCTATATTTTTCTTTAGTGAAGAAACAAACAACTTAGCTAAAATAATTGTTATTTGACCTCAAATAATGTGCTCCAAATGGTTATACAATGGCTAGGAAAAAATGATTTGTTACTCATCTCTAAATGCGAGCGAAAAGTGGTGTGGAGAATAAACAATAAGGAAGTCGGGTAAGATCGAGGGGTTATTCGGATATTTTTCGATGAATAATTACATCATTTATATATGATTACAATTATTTTTTTGGTATATATATATATATATATATATATATATATATATATATATATATATATATATATATATATATTGTCTAATGACTGAAAGAAGGAGAATGAAACGATTCAATGATAGACTCTCTATGCTTAGGTCCATCTTACCTAAAATAAGCAAGGTGATTAATTAATTGCTTATTGCTTAATTTCTCTTAATCAAATTATAATATATAGTTGGTGCAGTTATTATATTATGTAATTGATTTGGTAGATGGATAGAACATCCATACTTGGAGACACCAATGATTACATGAAGGAGCTCTTAGATAAAATCAACAAGTTGCGTAAAGAAAATGAGATACAAGACGAAAGTAAGGACATAAAATTCATGGGAAATACTTTTACTTCTAATGTTTGAACTATATGAAAGACTAATTTATTCACTCTCATATTTCTAAACAATCGAATTGTCTAACAATTTTTTTGGAGAATGGTGATAAAAAATATATTTTAAAAAATAATTACTAATTTTTCAAAATTACATGTTTAAACAAAATATGATAATTGTGATTCAGAATAAAATTAATGGAACTATAATTATTTTTTATGAAATATTTTTAAAAAATGCACTATTTAAAAATTAAATTAAACATATGTTTAGGGTCATTCATTAGTAATTCATCTACTTAGAATTGTGTGGGGTGGTTATAAAAAATATTCTTAATAGTGAGTACCACCCCTAAATGGGCTCTACTCGATGCAAATGAGTTAATCAGTCTCCAATATGATTTCAAACACCGAATGGACTCTACTTGACTATAGATGTTGATCTGAAATTTTTCTTATTTTCTAAACTGAGACTGTAATTTGATTATTAGTTTCTTAATCAAAATGATTGAGCAATTGCTACAAAGACCCAATTGATGATTACATATTTGAATCCCAATTTACTAAGTGCACATCAAGTGTATCACTTCTTTTGTATTTTGATTAAGAAAGAGATAATGATGTCTAGAAAAAGTAATTTTATCCATTATAAAATACTTGACACTCTTTCTAAAAATATTTATTTAAATATAGTTGTCTCATTTGTGAAATCAAGAGAATTTTATTATATTCTTTCAATGTTGTCTTTATTATTAAATGACTATACAAATGTGTATGTACTTAAATTTATATTGTCAAATCAAAATTAATAAAACTAATTTGATAAAAAAAAAAAAAAGCTCCTAATCAATAAGAGTTAATTATTTTAAAACAGAGAGAGTACTTAGTAGTAATCGTAACTAATTAGACTCCACTAGAGAATTCAATGTTGTAAATGAATTGTTGGATGCCTCGATTAAATATCAAGTGGTACAACTACTGATTAGGGATCGGTTGGTAAAATGTATAAGAATAATATTTAAGATAGTCTATTAATAATGTTGGGATTAGCAGTATTGAGATTAAAGTATAATTAATTATTATGTTTTATTTTTATATGTACTCAATAAATATAAATATGAAGACATTCACTGAGGACCCTAGACATGAAATCAAAATTTGAAGTTGAAATTTTGTTTGGACTGACAATTTAAATTATTTAAGTTGTATTTTTTCTCATAAAATACAAAAGGCCACAATTTGTAAAACTATGAGAAATTTTTCAGCTCTCATATATACGATGCTATTACCAAATGAGCAAAACATAATCCATAAATAAAGTATCGAAATATATTAAGACATTGAACTAATTTTTTTGATTGAAAATATTCTATGTCTTCTAAATATTTGAAGTTTTTTTATTTTACTAATACACCTAAGTTTTTTAATACCAAAAGTGATTTTGTTACAACTCAACTATTTTAATATGTAAATTATTGTGATTTATAGTATATGTTACCTAGCATTTAAATATAGAACACGTCTATATTTGAATTAACTATCAAATTTTAGAATTTTGAATCTCAAAACTATAACAATGCCACATAAATTTATACAATGGTTTGTCAGTTTTGAGTTGACGTGATTTTTTTCTTTTTAGAAAAATAATAGTAAATATTTTTTTAATTTTTTGATGTTCAATTAAAAATTTATACAATGTATTAAAATATCTTTAAATTAATCAAGGATAATCTCAATGACACTAACATGTTCAAGAAGTATAATTATCTAAAATGTCGTCCATTTTAATAAAAATGTAGAATACTAAGAAAACAAAAAGCTCTCCATTAAAAACATAATTCTTTTAGAATTACAAGAAAAAAAGTTTTAGCAATGACTTTATACATTAATCTCTTTAAACTTATTTAGTATTGAGGAAAATTTTATAGTAAATGAATGTCGAAATACACTTTTATTAACAAATGTATGATACGCGTACAACACATGAACTCTAAATTATATAGAATGTCTAGAATATTGTTGAATTAATCAGATATAACCTCAAAAACATTTATTCGATAACTGGTTAAAGTTATGCAAGTATTAGCGATACATGAATTAGTTATAAGAGAATCCATATATTATTTATGCAACATAGAAGGTGAAATAAGTTACACATGAATAATTTATGAGAATATTTAAACTATAAATTAAATATTATATTAATTTTATACATTAATAACTTATTTCTTATCCACCTATCAAATATTGTATAAGTTATACATAGTTGAAATAAATGAATAGCTCTACGCTTATTCAATAACCAAACAACTCCTAACATCTTAAAGATGTATATTCATCTAAAATACCCTCAATTTTAATAAAAAAGTACACTCTTGAGAATAATAATAACTCTCCGCTAAAATCAAGTGCTTTTAGAATTAAGAAATAAGTATAATGACTAAATACTGTATAGAATGTCTAAACTCGAGTGGTCATTAATTCGGACAATCTCAACTTATAGAAAAGTTAAATGGCGTAAATTGAAACGGAAAATTTATTTTGACTATGTGGTGAATGTTCCTCTTTAATTAACTATACTTTTTTATCTTCAAAATTTTATGTTATACTTTTAAAATTTTTGTACTTAATAAAATAACGTGCACTATTTTATATATATATTTATTATTAATTAATACTTGATATACGTGCAACACACGTAATCTAAACTAGTATAAGTATAAATAAAAAGTAATGAAGTTGGTCAAATATTAGAAATTGCTCAATAATAGATTTGGATTTTTTTAGAAAAAAATGAAAAAGAAAAGTAAAAAGGCCGCCGTAGGAGACTGTAAAGAAGATAATTTCAAAAGCTGCAAGAACACGGCTTTTATTAATTCCATGACAAGTGTCCTGATGACAAAATTCATTCATTCTTTTCCAAAAATATTATACTCCTGTCTTTATTCGTTCGTATTATTAAAAGTAGATATTTAATAATATTTTTAAATTTAAAAAAATTAAATTATTTTATTCATTATCTCCATTACACATTTAAAACTAATTAATTTTTTTTTAGTTATTTGTGCTTATTTTAATTTTACTATTAAATACTATTTATTATTCAATATATTTTTTATAATATTAAAAAATAATATAATTAGATTATTTTATTATTTATTATCTCTGAAAATATATGTCAAAGTTAATAACGGATAAGTTAGGATGAACGGAGTATTAAATTGTATTACTGTAGTAACTAGCATAATACAAAAGTCACTAATGTTAACATATATACAAATTCAATCAGTCATTATTTTACTATTTTCAATCCAACTTTATCAAAATCAAGTCAACACTTCCTTCAAAATCCAACTAAAAATTTCCCAAAATACGTTGTTTTAATTATCAATTTCCCACATAATCATTTCAGAATTTTTCATTTTTTCTTCATAAAACATGTTTGAATCCAGACCAACAAGCATATTAACCTTAGGGATTATCCTAATCCTTGTTTACCTATGCTCTGTCCCATTACAAGTTGTGTGCCAATGCAACAAAGGCTGCGATTTAGCTTTAGCATCATTCTACGTTTGGCGAGGGACAGATTCCACCGAAATCTCTCGTATGTTTTCAATTTCATCTGTACAAGAAATCATGGACTACAGCAACAGGTCAAACATTCCTAATCAAAATAGTGTCATAGCTGGGAGAAGAATTAACATACCTTTTCGTTGTGATTGCTTAAACAATGAATTCTTAGGCCATGTTTTTCCATACCAGGTTAACACTGGTGATACGTACGGTCTCGTTGCATCTAATTATTCTGATTTAACGACAGTGGATATGTTAAGGAGGTTTAATAGATATCCTGATAATAGTATTCCGAATGATGTGAATATAAGTGTGGTAGTGAATTGTTCATGTGGGGATAGTGCTGTTTCTGAAGATTATGGGTTGTTTGTTACGTACCCTTTGAGGCAGGAGGATAACTTGACTTATGTGGCGTCGACGAGCAATGTGAGTGAAGGTGTAATACGAAGGTATAATCCAGGGTTGGATGCAAAATTCAGTGCTGGGAGAGGGATCATCTACATACCGGGAAGAGGTTAGTTTTGATGGTTCTCGTGTCTTGTGTTTTATGTCCTGTTACCAAGTTTTTATGCCTCTATATTAGAACCTTAAAGGGGTCGTTTGGTAATGCGGGTAAGGTGAAATGTTATAGGATTAAGGCTAGGATGAAATTTATATCGCATTATCATACTTGGGATATTCTGCCTTATCTCAGCTTTGAATTATTGTATCTCATCTCTCAAGTGAGGTAAATTAGTCCATAAATTGTAATTTTAGGACTATATAATCGTAGGATGATTTGGTTCTGGATCAAACGACCCCTAAGAGGTTGTTGGGGATAAAGTTAATTTGGGATTATAGTTTTGGAATCATAATTCCGTGATTAATTTATTTCATTTTTGGGTGAGATAAAATTATATTAAGTTTGAGGTATAATTTTTTTTTTAGAATTAATTATATCTTTAACCAATCAAGTTAAATTTAATCACAAATTTAGCTAACGTATGATCATACATTTAGTTGAACCTGAAAAGAAAGAGTTTTGAAGTTCGTTGAAAACTAGATTTTGAAATTTAAGCGTGTTTGGACATGCTTTATATTTGGGGAAAAAAAAAATTGAGTGCAAATGAAATTTCACCTAAAATTTAGTTTAGCTTGAAATTTTTTTGAAGACGACTTCAAAAACATACCAAATTTCATGATCAAATAATATTTTAAATTCTTGTAAGAAAAATCTATGACTAAAGGAAACTTAATATTTACATATTCCACCTCATCCATGAACCAAAATACCCCTAATATTGTAGTCCCATTTCTCGATCTCTTAATTCATGTTTATGTTTCGCGACAAAACGCGGAAAATGCTCCTTGAAGGAAGGACGTAGGAATTAATTAAGGATTTTTGTTTCGTTTTGTTTAGGGTGACTTGGATTAAAATTTAATTTGTTTAGTATAAACTGAAGTTTGTAGTTGCGATGGATAGAATAGGAAGGGTCAATTTGAACTATTTAAAATAAGGTAGTTTTATTTTCTGGGACTTTTTATCTAAAAAATATTACTGTCATTAGTGAACTAGTTGGAAAGATCCTCTAATTGTCCAATAGTCCAAGAATACCACTCTTGTGATTAATTCAAAACAAGAAAGAATGGATCAATTTTGCTCTTAAGCGGTATGAAATTGGCCGATTTTGCTTTTAAAGTATATGAAATGTCACCTCAAATTTTCCTTTATTATTTAATGGTTACGCTCGTCAAAACAACTAAATACTTCTCATACCCAACAATTTTGCCCTTAAACGGTATGAAATTGGTCAAGTTTGCTCTTAAACTATATGAAATGCCACCTCAAATTTTCCTCTATCGTTTGAGGGTTATGCTCATCAAAAGAATTAAATACTTCTCATACTCTATTTGAAATTTTAAACTACATATAAGCCACACAACTATTGTATTAGGGTGAAAATCGAATCTAATGAAATTAAGGAGCGGATCAGATTGTGACACGTGATGGATCAATTGCAAAGAAATGCTTGTTATGATTTGGGAGGGTAGAGGCAACCATGCCTGGTATGTCACAATAGACCTTGGGTTCTGCTAGACATAGGGTCGGGCGAAATGAAATTCATTTGGGGAAGATTGACCAGTAGTTGGAGATGCTCATAATGAGCCCAACAATCAATCTCGAGCAATACACTCACTTACTCTAATCAGTTTCAAATGAGGCATCAGAACATAAATATATGCTATGAGATAGCCTCTTCAATGCCTAGGGTGTCATCATTTCATATCAAGAAAATATTTCAGTTCTTGTGGCCTATATAAATGGAGAGTCTGAAGAGAATAGGGGATCATCACAATCACTATCATCAGAGAAAGAACCCTAATAGTGTCATATCTGTCTCTTATTCTTCTTCCTTTGGAATTCCTAGAGAAGAACCCTTAATCTCTACCCTGTTTGTATTGTCCCTCTTTTTTTTAAGATTAGATTCTAATATCAAGCCACGACTTTCACGTTTTAGCCCAAGGGATATGGACTTGCCAGCCTTAATGCACTTGTCTTCAACCCCTTTTAAACAAATTTAACTTTTAATCAAAATGATTATTTTTGCAAAAAAAAAAGTTTAACGCCATTTGTGGAAATACATAATTGTGGTGTTATTTGAACTATTCTTCTAACTCATGCTAAACCCTTGATCTTCCTAACTCAACGTCCCTATATGTCTACGAGCATTCCGTGACTAATCTATGAACATTTCAGGGCCGGAAAACACTCAAGAATGAGGGTCCGGCCAAACGACTAAGACATGGACAATGAAGAGAACGGGAACGAGAGCGGGAGTCCAACCCTGTCTTGCTTTGGAATCTTATTGGAAGCCTCAGCGACCCCCAAAATAAAGAAATATAAGAAAGTACACATGGCCATGTATCGAAAGAGAGCGCAATCTCTACAGTACCAAACCTAAATCAATCAGGAGATTGCCGAAAATATTGAGCGCCTCTTAAAGGCAAAGTAAAGGGATCAAGTCGAGGATTGACACCTAGAGGTAACATAGGTAGCAATTGGAGTCGGGCGCGTAACATAAACTCATGTTGTTTCCGATTGAATGTCCACAGAAGGGCTGGGATCAACAACTTTAGGCACATCAAAGCTCAGCTTGAACCTGGAGACACCCATGAAGATGAGTCGATTCCTCGAGGCTCGGGGCCTCCGCCTCGCCCGAGATGTGCAAGCAATGATTTCATAACTGATACCAATCAACCTCGAGTGTATTACCAACTTTAGATATGTGACACCACTTTAAGTACTTCCAAAATAACATTCTTCTTAGGTAGTTGGCGAGTATAACTCTTTGCCTTTTAACTATTCCCTTGTATTGGCATAAAAAGACTTATCATTTCTCACTAGTAATACACTAATTCAAGATCAAGTTTCTAGAAAGCATCGATCTTCATATTTTTTCTTGCTCTAATTCTTATGCTTTAATATTTAGATTTCTTATTTTTTCTTAGTTAAATATTCTATCCATTTACACATTTTCTCGGCCTAGTCAAAAAAGAAAAGACGATTGATTAAACCTAATTCACTTTATCTTTGACTGTTATTTTCACAAATTTAACTTGGCATTGGCGATTTTTTTGACAAACATCTATAACTAAGTTATATTCCTTCCTTGTACTATTAAAAAGTAAAATTCATAATTCTACTTCTTTCATTTCAATTTATTTAAAAAGAATTCAAATCATATGAATCAAAATATATAACTTCCGATGAGAATTGGAGCAAAAATCTCCTTTGTTTCGAATGTATCTTAGCTCGGTTAAAATTAGAATGAACTATAAAATTATTAAAGATTATGATTTTATATCTAAAAATGTATGATCTTCAGTACCAAAATTAAAGAAAAAAAGAAGAAGACACAATCAAATTACTTTAATTTTGAAAATATACTCAAATGAAATATCAGAAAATATAATACTTACACTACTGGTAGAATGACTGGTCAAACTGGAATCATTAATGGCTTCGAATCAATTTCTGTTTATCTAACGGTTTGCCTAGTGCCTAATGCCGCCATAGAAGACCGTCTCCAGGAAACCAGAAGAAAGTTTCAAAAGCTGTAAGAACACGGCTTTCATTAATTCCCACTTACAGATTATTTTTCCCAAATTTTATAATAAAAAATAATAAAATAACGTAGTACTGTTATACAGTCCGTAATGTTTACACATATATACCAATTCAATCTTTCATTATTTTAGTACTTTCCAATTTAACTTTATCAAAGCCAAGTCAAAGCTTCTCCAAAACCCAGCTAAAACATTCTTGTATCAATTTCCAACATACCCAATTCACAAATTTTCATGTTTTCTTCATAAAACATGTCTGAATCCAAACCAACAACTGTACTAACCATAGGAATAACCCTAATCCTTTTTTACTTATCCAATTTTCCATTACCAGTTAACTCCCAGTGCAACAAAGGCTGCGATTTAGCTTTAGCATCATTCTACGTTTGGCGAGGTTTAAACCTCACTTTAATCTCACAGATGTTCTCAACTACTATCCCCGAAATTGTTTCGTACAGCAATAAAGACAATATTCCTAATCAGGACAGTGTTATAGCAGGGACAAGAATTAACATACCTTTTCGTTGTGATTGTTTGGATGAGGTGAAGGTGTTAGGTCATAAATTTCCATATAAGGTTAAATCAGGCAATACATATGGTCTGATCGCGACGAATTACTCTGATTTGACTAATGCTGAGTGGTTGATGAAGTTTAATAGGTATCCGGAGACTGGTATACCGAATGGTGTGAGTTTGGATGTGGTAGTGAATTGTTCATGTGGGGATAGGGCTGTTTTGGAAGATTATGGGTTGTTTATTACGTATCCTGTGAGGGCTGAGGATAACTTGACATCTGTGGCGTTAGCGGCTAATGTGAGTGAAGATGTGATAAGAAGGTATAATCCGGGGGTGGATTCGAAGTTGGATATTGGGAATGGGATCATCTATATACCCGGAAGAGGTTTGTGTTGATAGTTTTTAGTGATTTATATACTTGATGGTCTTTTTGTGTTTGTTTTGCTTTCGAGTTAAGGATCAAAAACACGTCTAAAGTATCTGGTTTTCGAGTTTCATACATGATGTATCATGTGTGAGTTTTCTGCTTGAATGATGGTGATATTTTAGGTAGGCAAAGTGAACAAATGATCATTGAAGTGTCTTTTGATAAATAATTGGTGATAGTTTAGGTAGGAAAAGTGAACAACTAATAGTTGAAGTATGTTTTGATAAATAATTGGTGATACTTTAGGGATGAATTTGAATTGGATACTGGGAGAGGGATCATCTATATACCTGGACGAGGTTGGTGTTGATAGGCTTTAGTGACTATTTATATATTTGATGGTCTCTATATGTTTGTCTTATTGCGTGTTGCAAAGTTTTATGTCTCTGCTTTAGAACTTTAGGGACTCACATGCAGCTTACTGTAGACAATGACCTTAGATAGGAAAATATGAAACGAGGATTAGGGTGGAAGGTTAGTAGGTAGTCGAGCATTGTTTAGTTCCTTTGTCAGTATTCTTCTTCTTCTTCTTATTCTCTTACTATCTTTTTCTTTGATATTAGTAGTACCTGTTTTCTTTTTTGCTTTAGTTATCATGTTATTTGTTGTCGCTACTTGTTCTCTTCTTAATTGTTTTCAACATGGCTTCTTCGCTAATGTATTTGCTTTACATACTTGATTTTTGATGTGCTTATTCGAGCTGGGGTCTATCAGGAACCTCTCTATCTTCACTTCTCATCACCTTCTCTAGACCCACTTGTGAGATTATACCGGATATGTTGTTGTTGCTGTTGTTTAGAACTTTAAGGTTAAAGTCCTAGTAGTACTTCTTTTTTGCTCATGTTTTAGTTTCTTGGCGAAGGGAGAGAGGGGGGGATGCTCTTCTGAGGAAGTAGGAACTAATTTAGGTAGCAAAATGTTTTGTTTAAGGATTACATTGGATTGAAGTTTGTTATTTGTTTACTATAAACTGGAGTTTGTAGTTTGAATTTTGTAGTTTGAATGGATAGAATAATTGAGGATTGCACCCTCAAGGATGGGTTTTGATGTGTTTAATGCGCAACTGAAACTGGAAGCAGGGATATAGCACTAGGCGTGGAGCATTAAAGCAAAATTTGTAAATGATATCCTTTTTGTTCCTTTCATTTTGGCGTGACGTCAGTGTTGTAGTGGACCAATTGAACTTCAGCCTTGTCATCTATCTTGCTTTTAAGTTGTTCCCATATCCATGGACTAAGGAAGTTCAAAGTGCATGATCAACTCTAGAAGTGCTGAACTGCTCATATAGGAAAAATGTGACAGTTTCTCGAGCATAATGATCTTCTGTAAAATTCCTATGATTTACAAAAAGCTTTTGATTAGCAAAATTCTAGCTATACCAGCTGAGTTTATTGGTAGGTTCTGTAATGGCAACAGCAAGGCAGTATTCACATATAGATAAAGCAGAGTGACTGTTTTCTGTTGTTTGGCTTCTTTGAGCTCTTCAATCTGCATTCTGTGATCATTCTTCATGCTGCAGAAATTTATCCAACGTGGATTGCATATATGGAAGATTAAGGGTTTCACTTAACCTCGAAGAGAATTGGTATAATTATCGTATCGAAAAAACTGATCCTCGACTTTGTTAGTCATAGTAAAATATCTACAGGCATACCCTTTTGAAACACAAACAAGCCCTTTCTAACATTTTTCGATATTTGTCTGGTTGTCTAAAGATTAAACAGTAAGTTCCAAGCAAGAAGAAACACTTAAAGAGCAGGGTTATGCTTTTCAGGATCCTTGCTGTCCATAATGGCTCACAACAGATTCAGAATGAAAGATAAAAATCCTTTTAGAGGTTTAAAGAAAAAGAAATTAGGGTTTACGAGATTCTATTTGTTCTTGGTTCTTATATTGGTACTTGGGCAGAAGCAGGAGTACAGTGCACACATGTTGCTTTTTAGTCTTTCCTAGAGCAAATAAATGATATATGTTGAAGTATTGAGTTATTTGCTGTTATTTTTCTTTTTTAGTTTAGTAATTTTATTTCTGAAATTCAGTTATTTAAATTGATATAGAATAGGATTTATTAGTATCCTAGTTGAAGTTAGAATGAGATTTTATTAGTTTCCTAGTTAGAAATAGAATAGGAGTATTTTTGTCTATTTATATTCTCAGATTTGGATGAATAAACAAGAAGAATATTTTTTATCCTCAAATGTTTTCTTCTTCTCTGTGTTCTGTAGAACAACAATTGGTATCAAGAGCCAATTTCTTGAGGGATCTGTGAGAGAGAAGACTCCCAAAAATAACCTTGCGTAAAAGTCAATATTTTTATGGCTTCCAACAATTTTTCAATTTCTTCACCCCAATTTTTTCTGGTGAGTATTATCCAATTTGAGTTATCAAAATGAGAACATACTTGCGAGCATATGATCTGTGGCAAGTGGTAAAGGTTGGGGGAAAGGTAAATTCTTTGCCAGATAATCCAACAATGGCGCAAATTAAGAATCACAGAGAAGAGGTTGTGAAAAACTTTAAAGCTCTCTCTTGCATACAATCAGCACTTTCGGAAGTAATTTTCGCTAGAGTTATGGCGAGTGAGACTGCAAAGGAGGCTTGGGACAAGTTGAAAGAAGAATTTCATGGAAGTGACAAGATTAGGCAAATAAAAGTGATAAATCTGAGAAGAGAGTTTGAAATTCTCAGAATGAATGATTCAGAAACTATTGAAGAATTCTCCAACAAGTTGATGAAGGTTGTAAACCAAATCAGACTTATGGGAGAAGAGCTTACAGATTCAAGAATCGTGGAAAAGGTTCTTGTGAGTTTGCCGGAAAGATTTGAAGCAAAGATCTCCTCACTCGAAAATCCGAAGGATCTCACAAAACTGTCACCTTTAGAACTTGTACATGCTCTTCAAGCTCAAGAGCAAAGAAGATCCTTGAGGCTGAAAGAAACTACTGAAACTGCTCTTCAAGCCAAGTTAAAAGGGAAGATGCAGATGCTAGAGGAAGGCAAAATCCCAGAAACTTCTACTAATTCTAGTAGAAATAATCAATGCGATTCTCGCAATGGAGTCAAGAAGAAAGAAAACTTCCCTCCATGCAATTATTGCAGAAAAACCAATCATAAAGAGGATGATTGTTGGTTTAAGGGGAAGAAAACACCTCTCCAGTGTAGATATTGCAATAAACTTGGTCATATTGAAAGGTTTTGCAGAGTGAAGAAGGAGAACAACCAACAAACTCAAAAAGCCAATGTTTCGGAAGTTGAAGAACAGGAGGAGTTTGTGTTTACGGCGATGGCAGCAACAAGATTGAATGATAAAAACACATGGTTTCTGGATAGTGGTTGCACTCAACACATGACCAGCAAACAAGAATATTTTACGAAGTTAGAATCTGCCAAAGGTATTGTCAAGTTGGCCGACAAAACCACGTTGGAGATTGTTGGTAAAGGAACTGTGGCAATTGAAGCTCCCAAAGGTACTAAATTTATTCAAGATGTTTTATTGGTACCTGATCTTGACCAAAATCTTTTGAGTGTTGGTCAAATGCTAGAAAAAGATTATATGTTACTGTTCAAAGATAAAAAATGCGTTGTTTTCGAATCTAGCGGTCAAGAAGTGATTACAGTTGAAATGATAAAAAGAAGTTTTCCTTTGAATTGGAACTCAGATTCTGAGCAAGTTTGTCGAAGTAGTCAATGTGAGCAGGTTATTTTGACCACCAAGCACAACGATGACAAACAGTATATCTGGGAATCACAAACAGGTGGTTCATTCACTGTTACGAGGGATGTAAATGTTGAGCAATTGGGCAGAGGAACAAATATAACTCTCTTCCTCAAGGAAGACCAGCTGGAGTATTTGGAAGAACTAAAAGCTTTTATAGAAGAGAAAAATCGTAAGATGAATTAGCTGGAGCAGAAGATGGCTCATGCTGAACAAGAAATTAAACAGTTAAAATATAGATGTATGATGTTGGAGTCCTCAAATACTGGTTGTACACGTGCTGATGAAATAATGATTGACCATACTGATGATGGACACCTGAAGCATGAGATGATTTTCCTAACTGGAGGATATGATGGTGTATCATGGTTATCAGCATTGGACTCGTATTTACCTTCATTCGATGTGTTAAATTTACTCAAACCAATGAATTCAGTCCATGCATATGCCTCGGTTGCAAAGCTGAGCGGAGAATTTTATATATTTGGTGGTGGAACTGGAAGCTTGTGGTATGACACAGTTGAATCTTACAACTCAGCTAATGATGAATGGACTATGAGCCCTTATTTGAAAGAGAAACGGGGTAGCTTAGCTGGTGCAACTTTGAAGGACAAAATATTTGCAATTGTTGGTGGAAATGGGATTGAATGCTTTTCAGAGGTTATTCATCAGATTTTTGCTGAGAAACCAGCTGTCTGCCAAGCATATTTAAATTTTGTTCCTGGAAAGATGTCAGGAAAAGAATTCTGGACTAAATATTCAAGGGTTGAATACCTCCACAGTACAAATAAGTTTGTTGCAACTTTTGCCAAGGCTTCTGAAGATGAGGAGCTTGCAGTTTTCTTGAAGCAAGATGCTATGTTAGCATCTGAAGCTCGAAAAAAGAAGAACAACACTCTCAAGGTGATTAGGAAGAACCTTGTGAAGAAATGTATTGAGATGCCCAATGAAATTGCTGAGACCAAGTAGGGATTGAAGCTCACTGATATATTTACCAAAACTCTTCCCAAAGAAACTCTTTGTGAACAACTTGGAGTTACCAGCAAACATCTCAAGGAGGAGTGTTGAAGTATTGAGTTATTTGCTGTTATTTTTCTTTTTTAGTTTAGTAATTTTATTTCTGAAATTCAGTTATTTAAGTTGATATAGAATAGGATTTATTAGTATCCTAGTTAGAAATAGAATAGGAGTATTTTTGTCTATTTATATTCTCAGATTTGGATGAATAAACAAGAAGAATATTTTTTATCCTCAAACGTTTTCTTCTTCTTCTCTGTGTTCTGTAGAACAACAATATACAGCAAATCCCAGGATATTGTTGTGTTCTAAAGAGCACTAGTTTATGGAATTAAAACTGCATGACTCCAATTTGTGTCTTGTACAAATGCATTTTTGTTAAGGCTCTGCTATGCTCATGTATCTTTCCGTTTTTCATTATCTTAGTGTCAGCGGACAGGCTCCCTCTTTCATCTATTTTTTGAATAGAACAGTTTGCAGTAACTCTGTACCGTTATTTGTGTTGGGAAGAAGTCATAGGTTGATGGTTAAGGAATGTCCTCAAAGAGCTTGCTTCTGACTTTGACAAAGTTGTTGGAGTCTTCACTTTCGGTGCCGTATTCGTGTCGACAAGACATGCGTGTGGAATACGTACCGGATTTTTTCATTGATTTTGGGTACTTTGACCAAAATCAGTGGAGAAATTTGGGATAGATACACTGATTTCTTGTAATCAAAACAAAAGCTAAGGTGAAATTGAAGAAAATGGAGTAGTTTGTATATAGAAATTTCTACGTCAGTCCCTTTCCTTATATCATCTTCTGGAATTCCCCTCTTGATCAATATATTTTCCTCATAATACCTTGTAATTTTCTACAAAATCTCTTATAATTTAGATATATAACTCTATTTTTAGGTATTTGAATTATTTTTAGCTGAATCCCGGCATTCGTATTTAAAATTTATATCATGAAGGATCCATCCTCTAGATCTGCACTTGTATCGGACACCTGCACCCGAGTTCGAGCAACTTAGGACTTTGATACTCTCTACACCGTATTTTATTTGATGATACCCTCTTTAATCCATTCCAATTCCTTGACTTGTTTCATACGATGCTAAAGTTTCTCGGTACCAGAAGTCCAAAGTAACAGAGACCAATAACTTCAAATTATTTTTAGCTTCGATATGACATCTTTTGACAAATACTCTGTCTTCATACATTTTACTTAATATCTTTCAAAACTGACCAGCTTCGACATATGATGTTTTTGATGCTTTCTTTTTCAACATCTACATAGTCTAAGTTGGCCAACTAAAATTGGAGAGCGGTGACGCCTTTAGCATGCATACTTTGGCTGTTTCAGTGCTTGTGCCTACTACAGTTTTTTTCTCTTTCATGTGTTTCTTAATGTATAAACAATGTCGTCTGAACCATCATTCTTTCATTATGCAGATAAAAGTGGGAACTTTCCGCCACTGCCATCAACAAGGTAGCTCATTGATATTTGATGTGAATATCTGATCATCTTGTTCTCTATTGATCTTCCACTCGCTAGCACATTGCTGACATTTATCATTTGTATTGTTTCTTCCCTCTAATTTGCAGCACAGGTGATTTGGATCTTTCTTCGTCTGCACTGTTGGCTTATTTGTTATCCATTTTCAGACCATTCATGATGATAAAGGAAGTCCTTTATACTACCTACTCTTACTTATCGTTGTATACTTCCAAATAATTAGGTTTATCTGGTGGCGCTATAGCTGGGATATCTATAGGGGCGATAGTAGTAGTCTTGCTGTTGGCTGGGTTGGTTTATGTACGATCTTATAGGAAGAAAGCACAAAAGGTCTCGCTGCTCGCATACGAAGACCACCTCCATCAGTCTGGTCATGGTAGGCGTTGATCCCTACTCTTTGGTTCTTATAACATTCATTTATTTGACTTTCCAGATTTCTTAAGGTGCTTATACTAGGATCACTTTCAGGTTGACAATACTATTTAAAGTATCTGATTTCTCTATTGGAATTGGATATTTCCTATACTTATGCTTCCAAATTTTAGCAAGTATCAGAGTTATAGAAAACAAAGTTTGTTGGTCAACTTAGATGTTAACCTTTTGTCTTGATTAGGCCCAGCAGGCAGCACGACAGTTAAAGCTGTAGGTTCCGATGGCTTGGCTGATGGCAATAATCCAGGGCTTTCAGGCATAACTGTGGATAAATCTGTTGAGTTCACTTATGAAGAGCTGGCTACTGCTACTAATGACTTCAGCATTGCTAACAAAATTGGACAAGGTGGTTTCGGTGCTGTTTACTATGCTGAGCTCAGAGGCGAGGTTTGAGCTATTCTTAATTCTTACTTCTTGGTATAACCTGTTATATTATGAAAGAATTGATTTTTTTAAAACTTCTGGTCTGATGAAATAAGTGGATAAACAGTAGTCCAGAGAAAGGAGGAATAAGTAATAACAGAGAGCAGGGCAGGCAAGTGCAGAAGAACATTTGACAAATAAATGAATAACTTAGTCATCTGGTGATGTTCCAGTGATGCATTGACAGACATTATATCCTGCATACTTTTCACATGTGTTAATCCTAACAAAAACTGAGTCATGATTTCACTTCTCCAGTGGGTAGGATGTCCCGTGATTTTTCTTTAGTCATACTTATTTGTAATGTTTTAGCCATAACAGACGTAAAGAATTATTCAAGTGTGTTTATACCCAGTACTTTTTGTGCTGTAACCTATTTCAGAAAGCGGCTATCAAGAAAATGGACATGGAGGCTACGAGGGAGTTTCTAGCTGAATTGAAGGTCTTGACAAATGTTCATCACCTGAACCTGGTAAAACTAACTTCCCTGCCACTAGTGGCATGTGTCTTTTGATTCTCTTTTCATTTTCTCATTTGAGAATACATACATTCATACATACAAACATACACACACACACACACACACACACACATATATATACGAACTAATTCACAATGAATGACGTAAGCCAATTCATTGCATTAGCTTCGTAGTCTTGCTGCTTGAGACTTCTATCCTATTATAGAGCATAAATCAAGTGATTGCCTTAGCATGTACTTCAATGTTTGTTATGATCCCTGAAACCTATACTTAGTGTACCAAAGTTGTTACAATCTGCCATGCATTTATAACTGAATAAATTGCTTGACATGCACCTAGAGTGCTCTGAAGAGAATTAAGGCCTAGAAGGGAAGGGGTGATGCAAACTGCACAAGAGCTAAAAGAACAAGGGATGCTTGGGAAAAGTAAAATCTTAAGATACAAACATTTAGTTACAATGTTATATGTGATGAGTGAGATCTTCTTTGGTGTGGGTAATAACACACTTCAGGAAGGATATGTGACCACTGTTAGATGATTAAAATCCACTTTCTTGATTTGATGTCCTGAAGTAAGTGCAAAAGTTGCTGCAACTAAGAGATTCCTGGGGATTCATTACACTTGTTATTGGGGTTTGTAGTTTATGTGGGGGTCTTCAACTTCTTAATTGGGAGAGCCGTTGAAACTCAAATCATGGTGTAATTCTTCTTTTCCTATACGCTTGACTTATGGTTTCATTGATATCGAGTGCAGGTGCGCTTGATAGGCTATTGTGTTGAAGGTTCCCTCTTCCTTGTATATGAATATGTTGAGAATGGCCACATAGGTCAACATCTACGTGGTACAGGTATCTTTGATGTGAATTACATCACATGTCATAATTAACCACTCTCAGTAATAGTTAGTTCCTTAAAGAACTTTTACTCAATCTGGTCAATTTATCTTCAGGAAGGGACCCATTGCCATGGTCTAAGAGGGTTCAAATTGCTCTAGATTCAGCTAGAGGTCTTGAGTACATACATGAACATACCGTACCAGTTTACATCCATCGTGATATTAAAACGGCAAATATTCTGATAGACAAAAACTTCCATGCAAAGGTTTGTCAAGGCACCTTTTTTGTGTTTGTCTATTGGGGGAGGCTATTTTGTAATCTTGTAAATCATCTGATTTAGGTTGCAGATTTTGGTTTAACGAAACTGACTGAAGTTGGAAGCTCATCTTTGCAAACACGACTTGTGGGTACATTTGGATACATGCCTCCAGAGTAAGTGTTTTCCTTTTTTGAATTGAAACCATAAAGTAGTGACAGAATTATTCCTTACCTTATTTTTTCTTTGAAGAAGAGCATCCATTATTATTATTCTGAAAGTTGTTCCATAATTATGTAGTCGTATCCTTCTTTTTACGTGACTGGTGATCAGTACACTGTCAGTTGGGAAAAGGGTAGTTCTAATTAAAAACAAAGGTTTTTTCAACGTCTTGCTCAAAGCTTAAATTGTTGCTTTCTAATAAGCATTTCTTTGAGTGCCTCAGTACAGAGTCAGATGGGAAAAGGATAGTTCTAATCATAAACAATGGTTTTTTCATTGTCTTGCTCAAAGCTTAAATTGTTGCTTTCTAATTGATCCGACATTTGCACGATGCTTTTCGACAGGTATGCTCAGTATGGTGATGTCTCTCCTAAAGTTGATGTCTATGCTTTTGGTGTTGTCCTATATGAACTAATTTCGGCCAAGGAAGCGATTGTCAAGCCAGATGGTTCTGTAACTGAATCAAAGGGTCTTGTCGCTTTGGTAAATTCCTTTTACTTTTTTCTTTTTTTAGTGGTGCGGTTGCATGGATCCTTTATAAGCTTAAGCAGCATCATTTTTCTTTGAAAGGGTTATACATTTGCTCCTCATTCCCTTTTTAGTCTCCTTCAATTTGACAGGCAATTTTAAACTCTTACTGTAATTTGTAATTGTTTAACGCTTTAATGCTAGTTTTCAGTAATATATTGATACCTATTCTGCGTTCTGATGATCACAGTTTGAAGAAGTACTTAATCAGCCAGATCCTGATGAAGACCTTCCCAAACTAGTTGACCCAAGACTTGGAGACGACTATCCCCTTGATTCAGTCCGGAAGGTATTAGATTTTTAAATGAAACTAGCATTGGTAGCTACAGTAGTTGTTTCTTTTTGCTTCTTACAGAAGTCCATGTCTTCATCAATCACAGATGGCACGGCTTGCCAAAGCTTGCACCCATGAGAATCCCCTAATAAGGCCAAGTATGAGATCAATAGTGGTTGCGCTAATGACACTCTCTTCGTCGACAGAAGATTGGGATGTTGGATCTTTCTATGGAAATCAAGGTATGATAAATCTTATGTCTGGAAGGTAGCAAACCAATATATTGCTTCCACGTGCAATCAATATTTCATTCAGATCCTTGCTTGTGAGCGAGACCAAGACCATTCTGTTTAAGCATTGGATCAATGTACTACTAGTGCATTTTTTACTTGTATAGTACTTGCTTGAATATAGTGTAAGAAAACATAGATGTATTTGATTTGTAACATTTAGTGTGACTTTGTGAGTTAGAAATGGAATATTTCCTCACGGGGAAATACAGGTTTTCTTTGTTGTCTGCTGCTAAGGATTTTTACTTTATGCATTCTGGACTACAATCCTTTTTCATATTTTTTCTGGGCTTCTGGCTAGATTATTTGTACATATAACAAATCAAAATTTTAATATAATTACATCAGCTGAGTCAAAATTAATGGGTTACACGAGCTCGGAGCTCCGCCGTTTTTTGTTTTGTCCCGTGACAGATGAATGAAAAAAAGACCGCAGCCATACTTTTTTCCATATGTTCGTTTTTTATGGCAATTATGCAAGAAATCTATTTTTCTTCATTTTGATGGTTTTATAATTTCGTATTTGATGGGTTATGCAAATTATAGGTGTTTTTTTAGTATTAACATCATTAAGAGAGAAAATTTGAGAGATACTTAAAACGGAAAAGGACAAAAAATATCTTTGAACTATTTCAAATGGAGCAAAAATATCTTTCTTAAGCTTTTTGGCGCAAAAATACCCTTCTGTTAAATTTTTAGGTCAAAAATACCTCTTTATCCAACAGAATGACACCAAGCATGCCACACTGACAAAAAAGTTACTTGGACAGTCCACATCAGCGTACACGTGAAAAATTCTTCATTTGATCCATCAACCCACTTAATAACCATCATTAGCCCAAAGAGAGAAGAAGATGGGAAAGTTCAATATTGGGATGACATAACCTTGATGTCTAAATCATTCCAAATCTTTTTATCAAAATTAGGCACAATACATCGGCTCCTCAACTTGGCGTCATCTTTCACTTTGACACCTCAAATGGACGTTGTTCTCTTTTGACACCTCAAGTAGCGTACGGGTGTGTCATTTTGACACCTTTTGCAGAGTTGACATGGTGCGTGTATTGTACCTACATGAAGGCGCATGAAAGCTTTTTTTGGCTAATGTGGCGTCCAAGTTGGCCCACAAACAATATATTAACTCATCTCCATTAATTTATACCTTCTTCCTCATTTCTACCCATCATTTTTGTCAATCTTAAGCTTATTTAATGGTGAAAATATTGGGAAAGATTTAAAAATCAAATACACATTTAGGGGTTCGTCCTGCCAAAAAATAGTATATTAACTCACCCCCATTAATTTATACTTCTTTCTCATTTTTATCCACCATTTTTGTCAATCTTAAATTTATTTAATGGTTAAAATTGAGAAATTTAAAAATTATATACGCATTTAGGGGTTCGTGAATATTAGATAATAAGCATCATTCTTTTTAATCATTAAGAGCAAAATTGATGAAGAGAAACTGAAAATCAAACAAAATCGATGAAGAAAAATAAAAAAATAAAGCTAAATCCGTGAAGAAAAATTGACAACCAAGCAAAATCAATGAAAAAATTAAAAACTGAAGCAAAATTGATGAAGAAAATTTAAAAAATAGAGCTAAATCCATGAAAAAAAACTAAAAACTTAAAACTAAGCTAAATCAATGAAGAAAAATTAAAAATCAAAGCAAAATCGATGAAGAAAATTTAAAAAATAGAGGGGTGGGTGGGTGGGGTGTTTCTGGAGAAGATAATTGGGGGTAGGGGGAGGCGGAAACTTTTAGAGAAGATTCAGGTGGGTGAATCTAGGGGAAGAGGGGCAGTGTTTGAAGAAGATTCAGGTGGGTGGGTGGGGCTGGGGGAGGGGCGTTTGGAGAAGATTATTTGATGGTGGGGCGGGGGAAGGGGGGGAGAAGGCAGGGAGAGTGTTTGTAGAAGGGGGAATAAGATGATTGAGGATGGGGCGGTGGAGGGGGTGGGGTGTTTGCAGAAGATAAGAGAAAAGGGGAACAAGATGATTGAGAGATGGGGAGGGGTAGAGTGGGGTGAGGTCGGGGGCGGGATGTTTGACGAAGAGGACTGGCGGAGGTGGGTGGGTTAGAGGGAGGGGGTGCATTTTTATTTTAAATTAATTATTTAAAAATTATTTGAACAAAAAATGATAGATGTCTTATTATTATTGTTCACTTTACATGTCATTGCGCGTGCAATACACGCATCCAATATATTTTTGCAGATAGTGTAAAAAGTGCCAAAATGACACATCCGTACACTATTTGTGGTGTCAAAAGTGAACAATGTCTACTTGAGGTGCCAAAGTGAAAAAAGACGTCAAGCTGAGGGGTCTGTAGATGTATTCTGCCTTAAGATTACGAGAGCTCCTTAATTCATCATCCCAAAAAAATATGATGCAGAAGACAAGAAGTTGTTATTCAATACTAATTATTAAATGCATATATTCATTATTTATCAACCTTCATCAAAACATTAAATTGAATTTGTTGAATTAAAATTATCCGATAGATTGAGTTTACAAGGTGTCTTGTCTATCCTACAAGTTTCTTCCTTCGATGGGACATCTAGGAAGCTATCAAGAGTACTGCAAATGAAAAATTCTTGCAACTTTCACATAAAGAAGGATCATTTTGTTACTAGTAATTAGATGATAAAATGTTGAGCTTTTATTTTTTGTAATTAAAGATTAATTTATAGATGGTGATAAATTGATCTTTCCCATCTTCCTCTCTCTTGGGCTAATGATGGTTATTAAGTGGGCTAATAGATTAAATGAGAGATTTTTCACGTGGATGTTGACGTGGAATGTCCAAATAATTTTTTTTATGTGGCATGCTTAGTGTCATTCAGTTAGATAGAAAGGTATTTTTGAGCAAAAAATTTAACGAATGGGTATTTTTAAGCCAAGAAATTAATGAAGGATATTTTTGCTTCATTTCAAATAGTTTAGGGATATTTTTAGCCTTTTTTCGTTCTTAAAATTACATGAGGGTTATATTAATATACCCTAAAGAGTAAAGTAAGCCTTTGTGATTGAATGGAGTTTTGAAAAGTCCATTTTGTGTTTGAATTCTAAACTTGCGAGGCCCAGGAAATTACAAGGGATACCTTCATAGTGGGTGATTTTACTTTTTGGATAAACAACATAAATCCCAGATTTTAGCTAGTTAATTATATTCTCTCCCAAATTTATTATTTAATTTTCTCTCTCCCTAATTATAAATGTTCATATATATCCTCCACGTTATTATACATTATAACCTATGTCTATAAGTTAACGTTTTAATAATATTTAAGGAAATAAATCAATCTAATAATTATTCAGGATTGTACCTTATTAATGTGTAATCATTGAATCTCTTAATTATGTAAATTTTTCAAAAAATATACTCCTAAAAGAAAATTTACCACATAAATCACCTCAAAAATTTTAGAATCAAAGAAAAAAGACCCTAATAAAATAAAGGGACATAATAAATTTAAAACGAAGAAAAAGACTCGTACGAAAAAAACTATAGAAAAAGTAATGTATAAAACATATTCTTATACATAACATGGTTATGCATAATGTAAATATGGTGAAACATAATTGCAGTAATGTATAAGGTAAACCTATACATAAAAAGATAATATGGAATGTATAAGGTAAAAAATAGCATGCCTAAGTATAAGGGAAACATAACTGCTGGGGAAAATCTGAAAAGTAGGTCAACCCATATAAATTGCATAACCCATACAACCCTTATACACAATCCTTGCGCATATAAGATGAAAATACTTCAAGCCATATACATACCGCTGACAATCCTTATACATAACCTTTGCATATATAAAATAGCAGAATGAGTCAACTATATACATTGCATATCAATGTATATAGAGTAGAAATTACAATAGATTTCCAGAAAAAGATGCGTCTTTACCCTTATACATCACACGACTATATATAACAATGTATAAGAGTGCATAAAATTGAAAAAAATACAGATTAAAAATTAAATCACAAAACCTTTGAAAGCCGAGGTCCTCCTGATTTTGAGAATTAAGCACATGCAACAAAAAAATCGTAGATTTGTAAGAAGATGATGAAAAAAATAAATAAACCACCAGATATCTTAAAGTTGAAACCGTAAAGTTGAAAAAAATTAAACAAACCTCAAAAATAATTGAAGAAGCTGATGAAGTTGAGTAATCTGATGAGATATATTTTGAATTTGAAATCTCCAGATAATGCTAGCTTGATATATATTATGGAGCATTAACCGATCTAAAAGAGATGTTTTCCGATGTATGAGGTGTTGGAGAGAGAAAATATATAAATGAG
This sequence comes from Capsicum pubescens, assembly GCA_030864215.1. NCBI lineage: Eukaryota > Viridiplantae > Streptophyta > Magnoliopsida > Solanales > Solanaceae > Capsicum > Capsicum pubescens. The sequence continues at coordinate 263,585,778 of CM061544.1, forward strand.
ATGTTTATAATCAGTTTTGCCAAATGGAATTTTATGTAATAATTGTAACTTAAGATTTATATTTATGTAAATTTTAGTTACTTTTTGGTTTCCCATAAGAAAAAGTCTTTAAATATTAACGTTCCTTTTTTTTTTAATGTATATAAAACAAGTACTTTCCCCCCTATATACCTCATGTTTTTATACTTTTATGTTCAAAGTCTTTCAACTTCAATTTTTTTTTTCCTCTTTTCCATTTTTCCTTGATTTTTCTTTTCTGTTTTCTCTTTTTTTTTTCCTTATTTTAATTCAATTTTCTCAATCTTTTTTTTTTAAAAAAAAAATCTTCTCTTTTTTTTCTCTAACATTGTTTACTCTCTTTTTAATTCATTTGTTTCAACCTTTATTTTTTCTGTTATTTTTATTTTTGTTTTTTCTCATTCTTTCCTATTTTTTTCATTTATATCAAGCTTTATTTTTATTTTTATTTTTTTCTCATTTTTTTAACCTTTATTTTTTTTATTGTTCTCTTTTTTCTTTTTTCTTAGCCTTTATTTTTTTCTTCTCTTTTTTTTTCTTCTCTTTTTTATTTTTTATCAAATTCTATTATTTTTTGCTAATGAACAGAAAGTTGGATAATCCGCAAAGAGGATCTTCTTTCCTTGACATCGAAGTAAACTTAAGGGCGTGACCGATTGTTTGGATATCCTTTGGGATTAGTCTTGCTTCTAAGGCAGGAGTTATAGAACATCTCATAAATTAAGTCATAATGTGATAGTTTCAACTTTAGCTCGTGAGGCGCAATTTGTTGTTTGAAAGTCCTTGGGCTAAGTCTCTCCTTTAAGGCAATTATAGAACATCTCATATTAAGACACAATGTGATAATGCCAAATTTTTCCCATGAGGCGTAAATTATTTTTTTTTAAAGTCATTGGCTAAGTCTTGGCTCTAAGGCAAAGCTTCTAGAGCATCTCATAAATCTAGACGTAATGTGTAGTGTCAACTTTTATCCATGAGGCATAACTTGTTATTGAAAGTTTTTGGGTTAGGTCTTGCCTCTAAGGCAAGAGTTATGGAACATCTCATAAATCACGTGTCACGATCCGACCCCGGACCTAGTCGCAACGGGTATCTCAAGCCCACCGAGGGCCGGAGACCACCCCCTTTACCTAACCATCTGAGCACAATAAATATAATAGCGGAAATAACCCAAACATAATGTGAAAGATAGATAACTCAACATGAACTAAGACTCAATAAACAGTAACCACCCACACTTTGTCCACAAAAGCCTCTAACACATTCTCATCCGTTAATCAATGAGTATTTTAATCAGGCATTTATCGTTGGTATCATCACACCAAATAAATTTAAGCTTGCAATCCAATTTAATTATTCCATACCGAAACCAATTAGCCAAATTGACTCTAAAATTTCTAATTTAAAACCGATCCATGGCCATTGAGGTCTTCCAAAATCATTTTATGTTCCATTAACCTTTTATGCAAAGTAAGGTTCCAAAAGTGAGTTAAATTATGCATATATCCATGTTTCGAAACCAATTTCACAAGTTTGGCTGAGGTTAAAGCCAATTTCAAACTATTAAACCATACAATTTGGGGAAACCTATGTTCCCCTCTCCAATTCCCATACCCATGCATTTATTTAGTTCAAAACCAAAAGATAAAACATAAATAACCAATTCAAAATCATGGGGAAATCAATTCATATGATAACCATTCCAAATCCCTTAACCCACATTCAACCACATGGATAACAATTAAACACATACATTGTATAAAAATAATTTAGGAAAGAGATACATGCCTGAAACACCAAGGAATATGAAAGAGAAACCAGAATTTGAACCCTAGGTGCTTAATCCTTAGAAACCCTAGCTTGTTCTAGATTTTGGAATTTAGAGAGAAGAGAGTAATGTTTATGTTTGTTAATTGATGGAAATAGGGCCAAATAATTTTAAGTCATGGAAATAGTGGGATAAGAGGAAAAGACCACAATGCCCTTAATGAAACAGGCAGAAAATATAGCGCCCAGTCGCTACGGGTCAGGTAACGACTCCTGGTCATTGGTCACGAGTCGTTACCAAGACTCATAGCCTGAGGCCCCAAACCCTGACCCCTTTTCTCTGTTATGGTCACGAGTCATACTCCACGACTCGTGACCAGGAATTACGAATCGTATTGTCTAAGTCGTGGTCAAGACAAAATCCTAGGGTAACCTTACTGGTATGACTACAATTGGCACCCTACAACTCGTGAAGAGTGACTATGACTTATCACCCGAGCCGTACTCCGGATAGTGATCAGTTTTCTAATGAAATTATAGAGTCCCAAAACTTACCCCCCTCCCTAGGATCATTCATACCCGAATAAGGAGTAAAGGCACCCATTAGCACGATAATAAGAAATAATGCACACATACCCAAACGACAAACTCAAAAGGCCACAAGAAAGAGAACGAAAATCATACCTCAAGTATTTTCATCCAATGTAGGGAATAAGAATGAATATTTGGACTCTATGTCCTCTTCAGCTTCCTAAGTAGCTTCTTCTACCTTTTGATTCCGCCAAAGCACTTTCACCGAAGCCACGTCCTTAGTCCTCAATCTACGGACTTGTCTATCCAAGATCTTAACCAGGACTTCCTCACAAGACAAGTTATCTGAAATATCAACATCCTCCACAGGGAAACCAAAGAAGGATCACCCATACACTTCTTCAATATCGACACATAAAAGACAGGATGAATAGAACCCAAACTCGCAGGCAAGTCCAACTCATAAGCAACATTCCTAACTCTCCTTAAAATTTGATATAGACTAACATAACGGGGATTGAGTTTCCCTTCTTCCCAAACCTCATGACCCCTTTCATAGGATAAACCTTTAAAACACCCAATCACTGACTTCAAATTCCAACTCCTTCTGCCTCACATCCGCGTAAGACTTTTGGCGACTCTGGGCAATCTTAAGTCTTTCTCTAATTACCTTTGCCTTCTCCATGGCTTGGTGTACTAATTCAGGACCAAACAACCTACTCTTACTAACCTCAAACCACCAAATAGGAGATTTACACCTCCTACCATAAAGAGCCTCAAAAGGGGTCATTCCAATGCTAGAGTGACAACTATTATTTTATCCAAAATTAATAGGAGGCAAATGATCCACCCAACTTTCCTTAAAATCAGTCACTCAGTCCCTTGGCATATCCTCCAAAGTCTGAATAGTCCGTTTAGCTTGTCCATCCATTTGAGGATGGAAAACGATGCTAAGGTTCACCTTGGCCCCTAAATCTTTCTGGAATGAATGCCAAAAATGAGAAAAAAATTGCATACCTCAGTCGGAAATGATGGAAACCGATGCCCCATGCAACTTGACGATCTCTGAATAAACAACTTAGCATAATCCACTTCAGAGTAAGTAGTCCTCACAGGCAAGAAGTAAGCTGACTTAGTCATTGTATTCAAAATGATCCAAATCGAATCATATTGATTGCGAGATCGCAGAAAACCTATAAAAAATCCATATTGATCATCTCCCACTTTCACACAAGTAACTCTATATCTTAGAAAATGCCACCAGGCCTCAAATATTCCACCTTAACTTGCTGACAACCATACACTTAGGAACAAAATTAGCCACATCCCTCTTCATATTATTCCATAATAGATTTTCTTCAAATCGTGATACATATTTTTTGTACCCAACTATATATATAGACTCATGAGCTTCTGTCAAAATCCTTTCCCGCCTTCCATCAATATAAAAAATACACAGCTTACCTTGATACCTCAAAATGTCATATCCTCTAATCTCTAAGGCCATAACCTTTTGTTGTCCCACATCATCCTTAATTTGCATAACTATAGGATCCAAATCCCGTTTCTCCTTTACTTTAGCACCAAGAGATAACTTAACCACCTCATGTACAATTACTTTTTCCTCCTCAAAATCGAAAAAATACACTCCCAAGTTAGCCAATCGATGAATATCTTTCATCAATCCTCTTTTCTCCCCCCATATTGAGATAAGATCCCTATAGATAATATTCTAAGAGCATCAACAACCATAGTAGCTTTATCTAGATGGTAGTGAAGGCTCATGTAATACCCCATACTTCTACCTAGCTTGAAATCATCCGAAGAATGTTAGAAACTTACTTTGAAATATGAATACATTTTTGTACATGTGACATTTTTAAGATTTTCACTTTTTATCATGTGAAAAATTGAATTACCTTTCCAACGATACCAATTTCGTCCAAATCCAGTATCAGAGTAAAAAGTTATGGACGTTTTACTCAGAGATGTCAGAATTGCCCAGGTGCGACGGCCAAGTTGATGGACCGTAGATCTAGCGACGGACCGTCGCCTAGACTGTCGCAACCAAGGAGGTGAGGCAACCTTCTAGATAAGGTGAGACAGACAGGTTGACGGACCGTCGAACTTGCGATGAAGCGTCGCCCAAGCCGTCGCTACTTAGGCTGTGAATCCTTTTCTTGGTCCACATACGATGGTTAAAACAATGGACCGTCAAGCCAGCGGCGGACCATCACATGAGCCGTCGCGGATCCCATTCAGTTATTTTAAAGCCATTTTTAAAAAGGGTATTTGGGTCTTTTTCCACCCGATTTAACCCTTAATTACACCCGACCATAACTCATAAGTTCATTATTCATTTACAACATCAAATTAAGGTTTCTCTCCAAGATCTATCCTCTAGAATAATAAAACCCTAAGTGTTTAATTCCAATTCAAGAATTCAAGTTTTCCTCCTTTAATCTTCAAGAAATCATAACCCAGGTATGTCATGTATTGATTCATGGGTCCTTTTTACCCATGAAGCTCAAGAATCTCTTTTAAAATCTAAGATTTGGGTATTTGTGAATATTCATGATTTAAATTGAATTGAAATTCATGTCCATGATGCTGTGTGGTTTTGATTCATGTTTTAAATTATATTTTCCAATGATTGACCCTAGTATGTGATGGTTTGCATAATAACCGTGATAAACCCCCTTAAAATTACAAGTTGATTGATGCATCCATGATTATTAGATGTGTTGATGATTTTATAACCAAAGCATGCTCCCCATGTGTTTGATTAAATGCCTATGTGAAAGAAAAGTGCCATACTAGTATGATAATATGAAATCCCCATTCATGTAAAAGTTTATGCATGTCAAATGTTTGATGAAATATCTTACACATTGAATTATGGATTGTTGATGTTAGTTATGTATTCAAGAAAGTCAGGCTTTATCAGTTTCTTTTCATGGAGTCCTGGGGGTACTTGTACCCGAAAAATATAGCTGTGTGCCTAGAGTCGGTATCATGTTTTCATGATATCCTCAGTCAAGCCATGATCCATAGAACTCAACCAGTCATGTGACTCAGGAAATCTCAGTAATGCAGTAATCTCAGTACTATTCCGTTGGTCAATGGAACTCAGTTAATTCAGTTAAATCAGTTCAGTAATCCATGTTTAGTGTCTATTCAGATGGGAGTAGGAATTAGCACCGAGTGAACCCAAAGATGGGAACTCATCTATTATATGAGGGTGTGATTCTTAGAAGCAATCCTTGCATTCCAGAACTACGTAACCAGTGTAGGTTGAGACATCATAGCCTGCTATATGAGGGTAGATGAGGTGGCTTAACCTATTATATGAGGGTAGATGAGGTGGCTTAACCTATTATATGAGGGTTCCCACCGTTCTCACTAGAGTTACCTATTATATGAGGGTTACTCACAGATTGTCCTTACCAGTGGCGCGGTATTGACACCCTTCCAATTAAAGTTATAGATTGGACCCCAACTCATCCATAATGGTGTATTAGGGGCATGCCGGTTAGATAACTACTTCCCACCATTTCAGTTACAGAATCAGGACTATCAGATATTGTCATTTAGTCTCAGTAATAGAACTCAGATAGTTTTACAGAATTCAGGACTGTCAGATACAGTCGACTCAGAATAGTGCAGAACTCAGCTAGTTCCATCAGAAACTAGACTGTCAGATACAGTTGCTCAGTATCAGTTATTTCAGTTATACATTTATCAGTATCTTATGTTATCAGTACTCAGATTCAATAATTATCACGAACTCAGTTACAGTTATTATGTATTTATGCATGTATTCTCACGTTCATGTTGTCCAGTCAGTTAGTATAGTTCATGCATGTGAATCCTTTGAATTCAGCCTACCTTCCATGCATACCAGTATATTCAAAGTACTGAAGCATTTGTGCTATGGTATTTTATACCATAGGTTCAGAAGCACGAGCTCTAGAGCATCAGTAGCATTCCTTTCTCAGCAGTCAGAGATAGCAGTTAGTCCTCATCCTTCGAGGACATGACCATTCTTTATTATCTCATTAATTAATTTTTTAGTTGGAGTTAGTTGGGAACATATCCCATCAACTCCTTATTCAGATAGTTCAGTTAGTAAGAGGCTTTTCAGAATATCATGTTCAGCCAGTTATTTAAGTTTTTAGGTATTTCATACACCATTCATATGTTATGATTTATCAGTTATGTTTCAGTTTTGAACCTTAAGGCCTTTCAGTTCATGTTTCTGCATTTATACAGTATATTATGCAGTGTTCAGGTACATATATCAGTCATGGATTAGCTTGTAGTCCTTCGAGGTCATGAGCACCATGTAGTATTTTGGGTACCAGATTCTGGGCATTTCAAACTTGGTATCAGAGCCTAAGGTTCAATAGAGTCCTAGGAAGTCTGAAAGCCGCATCTAGTAGAGTCTTGTACATGGGTGTATTGTGCGCCACATTTATGTGCAGGAGGCTATAAGATGTTTTAGGAATAGTTTTTCTTCTTTCAGTATTCATGTCGTACCAGTTAGCATAATATCAATCTAATCTCTCAGTTTAATCTATTTCTCCATTTTTTCTATAGAACATGCTCCTAAGAGATGAAACGGGAATCAGTTAGCCCCTCAGCCCGAAGATCCTTTAGGCGAACATGTTTCTCATACAGAGTTTAGAGCTGCATTCACTACTTCTGCTCAGTCAGTTGCTGCTTAGAATGAATGACTAGCTATTATTTTGACCAACCCATTGGTCAATTCAGCTGAAGCCAGGATTCGGGACTTCACTCGAATGAATCCTTCATCCTTTCTTGGGTTTAAGTCAGATGAGAACCCTCAGGAATTCATCGATCAGGTTTAGAAGGTTACTGAAATTATGGGGGTTACTCCTAGTGAGAGTGTTGAGCTACCTACATATCAGTTGCAGGATATTGCTCACACTTGGTACAAGCAGTGGAAGTCAGAAAGGCCAAATGATGCAGGGCATATTGAGTTAGAGGAGTTTGTCACCGCATTCTTAGATTGATTCTTTCCCCATGAGCTTAGAGAGGCTAAGGTGTTAGAATTCATCAACCTCAGGAAGGGTAATATGATGGTGAAAGAGTATTCTCTTAAGTTTACTCAGTTAGCTAGATATGCTCCTCATGTGGTTGTAGATAGCAGGGCCAAGATGAGTACGTTTGTTTCTGGGGTGAATGATAGTGTCGTCAACGAGTGTAGGTCTACGATGTTTAATAGTGACATAACTTTAGCCAGGATCATGACTCATGCTCAACAGATAAAAGATCAGAAGATTAATGTGAGGGAGAATCAGAATAAGAGAGTAAGGACAGGTAGTTTCAACTTTGCTCAACCCAAATTAGAAGGAGGAAACCGTTCTCAGTTTCGTCCTTAGTCATCATATCCAGCACCTTCTTCAGCTAGCGCTCCATCTCCTAAGTTCAGGGATGGTAACAAAGATAGAGCGCTAGGATCTAAGTCTCAGGGCAGTGTTAGCAGTGCCCGTAACTATCCTCTTTGCCAGACTTGTGGCAAGCACCATCAGGGTATTTACAGTGCTGGAAGCATTATTTGTTTTGGATGTGGCAAGCTAGGCCACAGAGTCAGAGACTGTCCTCAGCCAGGTCCTCAGGGTTAGATGAACTGTTCCTCAACTCAGTTTAGTTGCCCAAATCAACAGGGAGCCACTTCCAGCGCTACTAGTGTATAACGCCCAAACAAACTCTATGCTCTCCAGTCCCGGGAAGATCAGGAAAATTCTCCTGATGTGGTTACTGGTACGTTACAGATCTTTTATGTGCATGTTTACTCTTTGCTAGATCCAGGAGCTTCATTGTATTTGGTGACTCCATATATAGCAGGCGATTTTGGAATCAGTCCTGAAATTCTAGCAGAGCCTTTTTCAGTCTCTACCCCAGTGGGTAAAACCATCATAGCCCGACGGGTATAGAGGAACTCCCCGATTATGATATTTCAGAAAGTAACTTTAGCAGACTCAGTCGAATTAGAGATGACTGATTTTGATGTCATTGTCAACATAGATTGGCTTCATTCCTGCTATGCCACAGTCGACTGCAGAAAAAAAAATAGTCCAGTTTTAATTTCTGAATGAACCTGTCCTAGAGTGGAGGGATAGTAATTCAGCTTTTAGAAGTCAGCTTATTTACTAACTTCGGGCACGGAAAATGATATCTAAGGGATGTGTCTATCATCTTGTTCGATTTAAGGACACTAGTTCTGAAACTCCCAGTGTGGATTCAGTCCCAGTTGTGAATGAATATTCAGATGTCTTTCCCGAAGATCTTCCAGGAATTTCTCCCGAAAGGGAAATAGACTTCGGTATTGATCTTCTTCCAGATACTCATCCTATATCTATTCCTCCATACAAAATGGCACCAACAGAACTTAGAGAATTGAAAGAGCAGTTGAAGGATTTCTTAGATAAGGGATTCATCAGACCTAGTGTTTCCCTGTGGGGCGCACCAGTTTTATTCGTGCGCAAGAAAGACGGTTCTCTTAGAATATGAATTGATTACTGGAAGCTCAATAAAGTCACGGTCAAGAATAAGTATCCTCTTCCCAGAATTAACGACTTGTTTGGCCAACTTCAGGGTGCCAACTATTTCTCTAAGATAGATCTCAGATCCGTCTATCATCAACTCAGATTTAGTGAATGTGACACTCCAAAAATATCCTTCCGTACTCGGTATGGTCACTTCAAATTCCTAGTAATGTAATTTTGTCTTACCAATGCCCCAACAACTTTCATGGACTTGATGAACCATGTGTTCAAGCAGTACTTGGACATGTTCATCATAGTCTTCATAGATGATATTCTGGTCTATTCCTGCGGTGAGCGTGATCATGCAGACCATCTCAAAATTGTACTTCAGACTCTCAGATATCATCAGCTGTTCACCAAATTCAGTAAGTGTGAATTTTGGCTAAGGTCAGTAGCATTCCTTGGCCATATCATTTCTGGTGATGGCATTAGAGTAGATCCTCAAAAGACAGAAGCAGTAAAAAACTAGCCTCGCCCTGTCTCTCCATCAGATATCAGGAGTTTCTTGGGTTTGTATGGCTATTACAGATGGTTTGTTGAGGGATTTTCTTCTATTGCATCCCCTACGTCCAGATTGACTCAGAAGAAAGTCAAGTTTCAGTTGTCAGATCCTTGCGAGAAGAGTTTTCAGGAGTTGAAGACTCGACTCACCTCAGCCCCAGTCTTAGCTCTTCCAGATGGTTCAGATGGGTTCGTGGTGTATTGTGATGCATCCAGAGTAGGTTTGGGTTGTGTCCTCATGCAACATGGTAAGGTCATAGCCTACGCCTCCAGGCAGCTCAAATCCCATGAGAAGAATTATCCAACTCATGATCTTGAGTTAGCAACCGTAGTATTTGCCTTAAAGATTTAGAGGCATTATCTATACGGAGTTTATATGGATGTGTTCACAGATCATAAGATCCTTCAGTATGTATTTTCTCAGAAATATCTCTATCTTCGTCAGAGAAGGTGGTTAGAGCTCTTTAAAAATTACAACATGAGTGTCCTTTATCATCTGGGCAAGGCCAATGTAGTGGCCAATACTCTCAGTAGACTATCTATGGGTAGTGTTGCTCATGTTGAGGATAATAAAAGAAAGTTAGCTTAGGAAATCCATCAGCTTGCCAGACTAGGTTTTTGCTTAGTCGATACAGAGGAGGGTGACATATGGGGTTTAGAGTTGTTCAGAATCATCTCTAGTTTTTGAGGTGAAAGAAAAGCAAGATATAGACCCCAGCCTTGTCAAATTGAAAACGTCATTCAAGGATCAGAAAGTAGAGGTTTTCTCTCGAGGGGGAGATGTTGTTTTGCATTTTCAGGGTCGTCTGTGTGTTCTAAGTATAGATGACCGAAGGAAGCGAATTCTTGCAGAAGTGCATGGTGCATGCTAATCTATTCATCTAGGGGCCATAAAGATGTACCACAACTTGCGGGAAATCTATTGGTGGAGTGGGATGAAGAGAGATATTGCAGAGTTTGTGACTAAGTTCTCTACATGTTAGTAGGTTAGAATAGAGCATCAGAAGCGTAGTGGGTCCATGTAGGAGTTCTATATTCCCACTTGGAAGTGGGAAGAAGTGAACATGGACTTCATAATGGGTTTGCCTCGTACTCGTTATCAGAATGATTCAGTTTGGGTCATTGTAGACAGGATGACCAAATCAACTCATTTCCTTCCGATCCATACATCTTATTTAGTCGAGGATTACGCCGATCTATACATCAGAGAGTTGGTCAGATAGCACGGTGTTCCGTTATCTATTATCTCAGATAGAGGTACCTAGTTCACCTCTTATTTTTGGAAAGCATTCCAAAAGGGTCTTGGTACTCAAATTCATCTCAGTACAGCCTTGCATTCTCAGACAGATGGTCAAGAAGAAAGGACCATTCAGAATCTAGAAGATATGCTGCGAGTATGTGTAATTGATTTCAAAGGTAGTTGGGATGACCACTAGCCTTTTCCAGATAATCCAACAACGGCGCAAATTAAGAATCACAGAGAAGAGGTTGGGAAAAACTTTAAAGCTCTCTCTTGCATACAATCAGCACTTTCGGAAGTAATTTTCGCTAGAGTTATGGCGAGTGAGACTGCAAAGTAGGCTTGGGACAAGTTGAAAGAAGAATTTCATGGAAGTGACAAGATTAGGCAAATAAAAGTGATAAATCTGAGAAGAGAGATTGAAATTCTCATAATGAATGATTCAGAAACTATTGAAGAATTCTCCAACAAGTTGATGAAGGTTGTAAACCAAATCAGACTTATGGGAGAAGAGCTTACAGATTCAAGAATCGTGGAAAAGTTTCTTGTTAGTTTGCCGGAAAGATTTGAAGCAAAGATCTCCTCACTCGAAAATTATAAGGATTTCACAAAACTGTCACCTTCAGAACTTGTACATGCTCTTCAAGCTCAAGAGCAAAGAAGATCCTTGAGGCTAGAAGAAACTACTGAAAATGCTCTTCAAGCCAAGTTCAAAGGGAAGATGCAGATGCTAGAGGAAGGCAAAATCCCAGAAACTTCTGCTAATTCTTTTAGAAATAATCAATACGATTCTCGCAATGGAGTCAAGAAAAAAGAAAACTTCCCTCCATGAAAGTATTGCCGAAAAAACAATCATAAAGGGGATGATTGTTGGGTTAAGGGGAAGAAAACACCTCTCTAGTGTAGATATTGCAATAAGCTTGGTCATATTGAAAGGTTTTGCAGAGTGAAAAAGGAGAACAACCAACAAACTCAAAAAACCAATGTTTCGAAAGTTGAAGAACAAGAGGAGTTTGTGTTTACGGCGATGGAAGCAACAAGATTGAATGATAAAAATACATTGTTTCTAGATAGTGGTTGCACTCAACACATGACTAGCAAACAAAAATATTTTACGATGTTAGAATCTACCAAAGGTATTGTCAAGTTGGCCGATAAAACCACGTTGGAGATTGTTGGTAAAGGAACTGTGGCAATTGAAGCTCCCAAAGGTACTAAATTTATTCAAGATGTTTTATTGGTACCCGATCTTGACCAAAATCTTTTGGGCGTTTGTCAAATGCTAGAAAAAGATTATATGTTACTGTTCAAAGATAAAAAATGCGTTGTTTTCGAATCTAGCGGTCAAGAAGTGATTACAGTTGAAATGATAAAAAGAAGTTTTCCTTTGAATTAGAACTCAGATTCTGAGCAACTTTGTCAGAGTAGTCAATGTGAGCAGGTTATTTTAACCACCAAGCACAACGATGACAAACAATATATCTGGGAATCACAAGCAGGTGGTTCATTCACTGTTATGAGGGATGTAAATGTTGAGCAATTGGGCAGAGGAACAAATATAACTCTCTTCCTCAAGGAAGACCAGCTGGAGTATTTGGAAGAACTGAAAGCTTATATAGAAGAGAAAAATCGTAAGATGAATTATTTGGAGAAGAAGATGGCTCATGCTGAACAAGAAATTAAATAGTTAAAATATAGATGTATGATGTTGGAGTCCTCAAATACTTTTTGTACACATGCTGATGAAGTAATGATTGACCATTCTGATGATGGACACCTGAAGCATGAGATGATTTTCGTGAATATACGCATTGTCAATCTTAAATTTATTTAATGATAAAAATTGTGAAATTTAAAAATTATATACTAATTTAGGGGTTTATGAATATTAGATAATAAGCACCATTCTTTTTAATCATTAAGAGCAAAATTGATGAAGAGAAACTGAAAATCAAATAAAATCGATGAAGAACAATTAAAAAATAAAGCTAAATCCGTGAAGAATAATTGACAACCAAGAAAAATCAATGAAAAAAATTAAAAACCGAAGCAAAATCGATGAACAAAATTTAAAAAATAGAGCTAAATCCATGAAAAAAAACTAAAAACTAAAAACTAAGCTAAATCAATAAAGAAAAATTGAAAATCAAAGCAAAATCAATGAAGAAAATTTAAAAAATAGAGGGGTGGGTGGGTGGTGTGTTTTTGGAGAAATAATTGGGGGTAGGGGGAGGCGGAAACTTTTAGAGAAGATTGAGGTGGATGGGTGAATCTAGGGGAAGAGGGGCAGTGTTTGGAGAAGATTCAGGTGGGCGGGTGGGGCTGGGGTGAGGGGCGTTTAGAGAAGATTATTTGATGGTGGGGCAGGGGGGAGGGGGGAGAAGACGGGGAGAGTGTTTGTAGAAGGGGGGAATAAGATGATTGAGGATGGGGTGGTGGAGGGGGTGGGGTGTTTGCAGGAGATAAGAGAAAAGGGGAATAAGATGATTGAGGGCTGGGGAGGGGTAGAGTGGGGTGAGGTCGGGGGGGGGGGGGATGTTGGACGAAGAGGACTGGCAGAGGTGGGTGGGTTAGAGGGAGGGGGTGAATTTTATTTTAAATTAATTATTTAAAAATTATTTGGACAAAAAATGATAAATGTCTTATTATTATTGTTCACTTTACATGTCATTGCGCATGCAATACACACATCCAATATATTTTTACAGATAGTATAAAAAGTGCCAAAATGACACATCCGTACACTACTTGTGGTGTCAAAAGTGAACAATGTCCACTTGAAGTGCCAAAGTGAAAAATGACGTCAAGCTGAGGGGTCTGTAGATGTATTCTGCCTTAAGATTACGAGAGCTCCTTAATTCATCACCCCAAAAAAATATGATGCAGAAGACAAGAAATTGTTATTCAATACTAATTATTAAGTGCATATATTCATTATTTATCAACCTTCATCAAAACATTAAATTGAATTTGTTGAATTAAAATTATCCGATAGATTGAGTTTACAAGGTGTCTTGTCTATCCTACAAGTTTCTTCCTTCGATGGGACATCTAGGAAGCTATCAAGAGTACTGCAAATGAAAATTTCTTGCAACTTTCACTTAAATAAGGATCATTTTGTTACTGGTAATTAGATGATAAAATGTTGAGCTTTTATTTTTTGTAATTAAAGATTAATTAATAGATGGTGATAAATTGATCTTTCCCACCTTTCTCTCTCTTGGAATAATGATGGTTATTAAGTGGGTTAATAGATTAAATGAGAGATTTTTCACATGGATGTTGACGTGGAATGTCCAAATAATTTTTTTTATGTGGCATGCTTAGTGTCATTCAGTTAGATAGAAAGGTATTTTTGAGCAAAAAATTTAACGAATGGGTATTTTTAAGCCAAGAAATTAATGAAGAATATTTTTGCTTCATTTCATATAGTTTAGGGATATTTTTAGCCTTTTGTCGTACTTAAAATTACACGAGGGTTATATTAATATACCCTAAAGAGTAAAGTAAGCCTTTGTGATTGAATGAAGTTTTGAAAAGTCCATTTTGTGTTCGAATTCTAAACTTGCGAGGCCCAGGAAATTACAAGGGATACCTTCATAGTGGGTGATTTTAATTTTTGGGTAAACAACATAAATCCTAGATTTTAGCTAGTTAATTATATTCTCTCCCAAATTTATTATTTAATTTTCTCTCTCCCTAATTATAAATGTTCATATATATCCTCCACGTTATTATACATTATAACCTATGTCTATAAGTTAACGTTTTAATAATATTTAAGGAAATAAATCAATCTAATAATTATCCAAGATTGTACCTTATTAATGTGTAATCAATGAATCTCTTAATTATGTAAATTTTTCAAAAAATATACTCCTAAAAGAAAATTTACCACTTAAATCACCTCAAAAATTTTAGAATCAAAGAAAAAAGACCCTAATAAAATAAAGGGACATAATAAATTTAAAACGAAGAAAAAGACTCGTACAAAAAAATTATAGAAAAAGTAATGTGTAAAAAATATTCTTATACATAACATGGTTATGTATAATGTAAATATGGTTAAACATAAATGCAGTAATGTATAAGGTAAACCTATACATAAAAAGATAATATGGAATGTATAAGGTAAAAAATAACATGCCTATGTATAAGGTGAAACATAACTACTGGGGAAAATCTGAAAAGTAGGCCAACCCATATAAATTGCATAACCCATACAACCCTTATACACAATCCTTGCGCATATAAGATGAAAATACTTCAAGCCATATACATACCGCTGGCAATCTTTATACATAACCTTTGCATATATAAAATAACAGAATGAGTCAACCATATACAATGCATATCAATGTATATAGAGTAGAAATTCCAACAGATTTCCAAAAAAAGATGCGTCTTTACCCTTATACATCACATGACTATATATAACAATGTATAAGAGTGCATAAAATAAAAAAAAATAGAGATTAAAAATTAAATCACAAAACCTTTGAAAGCCGAGGTCCTCCTGATTTTTAGAATTAAGCACATGCTATAAAAAAATCGTAGATTTGTAAGAAGATGATGAAAAAAATAAATAAACCGCCAGATATCTTAAAGTTGAAACCGTAAAGTTGAAAAAAAATAAACAAACCTCAAAAATAATTGAAGAAGATGATGAAGTTGAGTAATCTGATGAGATATATTTTGAATTTGAAATCTCCAGATAATGCTAGCTTGATTTTAGACATATATTTTGGAGCATTAACCGATCTAAAAGAGATGTTTTCCGATGTATGATGTTTTGGAGAGAGCAAATATATAAATGAGATATTTATAATTAGTTTTGCCAAATGAGATTTTATGTAATAATTGTAACTTAAGATTTATATTTATGTAAATTTTAGTTACTTTTTGGTTTCCCATAAGAAAAGTCTTTAAATATTAACGTTCCTTTTTTTTTTAATGTATATAAAACAAGTGCTTTCCCTCCTATATACCTCAGTTTTTATACCTTTATGTTCAAAGTCTTTCAACTTCAATTTTTTTTTCTCTTTTCCATTTTTCCTTGATTTTTCTTTTCTGTTTTCTCTTTTTTTTTTCCTTATTTTAATTCATTTTTCTCAATCTTTTTTTTTTTTTTTAAAAAATCTTCTCTTTTTTTTTTTTTTTTTTCTAAAACACTGTTTACTCTCTTTTTAATTCATTTGTTTCAACCTTTATTTTTTCTGTTATTTTATTTTTGTTTTTTCTCATTCTTTCCTATTTTTTTTTTCATTTATATCAAGCTTTATTTTTATTTTTATTTTTTCTCATTTTTTTAACCTTTATTTTTTTTATTGTTCTCTTTTTTTTTTCTTAGCCTTTATTTTTTTCTTCTTCTCGTTTTTATTTTTTATCAAATCCTATTATTTTTCCTAATGAACTGAAAGTTGGATAATCCGCAAAGATGATCTGTTTTCCTTGATATCGAAGTAAACTTAAGGGCGTGACTGATTGTTTGGATGTCCTTTGGGAATAGTCTTGCTTCTAAGGAAGGAGTTATAGAATATCTCATAAATTAATTCATAATGTGATAGTGTCAACTCTAGCTCGTGAGGCGCAACTTGTTGTTTGAAAGTCCTTGGGCTAAGTCTCGCCTTTAAGGCAATTATAGAACATCTCATATTAAGACACAATGCGATAATGTCAAACATTTCCCATGGGGCGTAAATTATTTTTTTTAAAGTCATTGGCTAAGTCTTGGCTCTAAGGCAAGGCTTCTAGGGCATCTCATAAATCTAGACGTAATGTGTAGTGTCAACTTTTATCCATGAGGCGTAACTTGTTATTGAAAGTTTTTGGGTTAGGTCTTGCCTCTAAGGAAAGAGTTATGGAATATCTCATAAATCACGTGTCACGATCCGTCCCTGGGCCTAGTCGCGACGGGTATCTCAAGCCCACCGTGGGCCGGAGACCACCTCCTTTACCTAACCATCTGAGCACAATAATTATAATAGCGGAAACAACCCAAACATAGTGTGAAAGATAGCTAACTCAACATGAACTAAGACTCAATAAAAAGTAACCACCCACACTTTGTCCACAAAAACCTCTAACACATTCTCATCCGTTAATCAATGAGTATTTTAATCAGGCATTTATCGTTGGTATCATCATACCAAATAAATTTAAGCTTGCAATCCAATTTAATTATGCCATACCAAAACCAATTAGCCAAATTGACTCTAAAATTTCTAATTTAAAACCGATCCATGGATATTGAGGCCATCCAAAATCATTTTATGTTCCATTAACCTTTTATGCAAAGTAAGGTTCCAAAAGTGAGTTAAATTATGCATATATCCATGTTTCAAAACCAATTTCACAAGTTTGGTTGAGGTTAAAGCCAATTTCAAACTATTAAACCATACAATTTGGGGAAACCTATGTTCCCCTCTCCAATTCCCATACCCATGCATTTATTTAGTTCAAAACCAAAAGATAAAACATAAATAACCAATTCAAAACCATAGGGAAATCAATTCATATGATAACCATTCCAAATCCCTTAACCCACATTCAACCACATGGATAACAATTAAACACATACATTGTATAAAAATGATTTAGGAAAGTGATACATGCCTGAAACACCAAGGTATATGAAAGAGAAACCACAATTTGAACCCTAGGTGCTTAATCCTTTGAAACCCTAGTTTGTTCTAGATTTTGGAATTTAGAGAGAAGAGAGTAATGGTTATGTTTGTTAATTGATGGAAAGAGGGCCAAAGAAAGGTTTTAAGTCGTGGAAATAGTGGGATAAGAGGAAAAGACCACAATGCCCTTAATGAAACAGGCAAAAAATATAGTGCATAGTCGCTACGGGTCAAGTAACGACTCCTGGTCATTGGTCATGAGTCGTTACCAAGATTCGTAGCCTGAGTCCCCAAACCCTAACCCCCTTTACTGTTATGGTCACGAGTCATACTCCACGACTCATGACCAGGCCTTATGACTCGCAGTGTCTAAGTCGTGATCAAGACAAAATCCTAGGGTAACCTTACTGGCATGACTACAATTGGCACCCTACAACTCGTGAAGAGTGACTATGACTCATCAGCCAAACCTTACTCTGGGTAGTGATCAGTTTTCTAATGAAATTATAGAGTCCCAAAACTTACCCCCCTACCTAGGATCATTCATCCCCGAATGAGGAGTCAAGGCCCCCATTAGCACGACAATAAGAAATAATGCTCACATACCCAAACGACAAACTCAAAAGGCCACAAGAAAGAGAACGAAAATCATACCTCAAGCATTTTCATCCAATGTAGGGAATAGGAATGAATATTTGGACTCCATGTCCTCTTCAGCTTCCTAAGTAGCTTCTTCTACCTTTTGATTCCTCCAAAGCACTTTCACCGAAGCCACGTCCTTAGTCCTCAATCTATGGACTTGTCTATCCAAGATCTTAATCGGGACTTCCTCATAAGATAAGGAATCTGAAATATCAACATCCTCCACAGGGAAAACCAAAGAAGGATCACCGACACACTTCTTCAACATCGACACATAAAAGACAGGATGAATAGAACCCAAACTCACAGGCAAGTCCAACTCATAAGAAACATTCCCAACTCTCCTCAAAATTTTATATAGACCAACATAACGGGGATTGAGTTTTCCTTCTTCCCAAACCTCATGACCCCTTTCATAGGATAAACCTTTAAAACACCCAATCACTGACTTCAAATTCCAACTCCTTCTGCCTCACATCCACATAAGACTTTTGGCGACTCTGGGCAATCTTAAGTCTTTCTCTAATTACATTCGCCTTCTCCATGGATTGGTGTACTAAGTCTGGACCAAACAACCTAGTCTCACTAACCTCAAACCACCCAATAGGAGACCTACACCTCCTACCATAAAGATCCTCAAAAGGGGCCATTCCAATGCTAGAGTGACAACTATTATTCTATGCAAAATCATTAAGAGGCAAATGATCCACCCAACTTTCCTTAAAATCAGTCACACAGTCCCTTGGCATATCCTTCAAAGTCTGAATAGTTCATTTAGCTTGTCCATCCAGGATGGAAAGCGATGCTAAGGTTCACCTTGGTCCCTAAATCTTTCTGGAATGACTGCCAAAAATAAGAAAAAAATTGCATACCTCGGTAAAAACAACTTAGCATAATTCTCTTCAGAGTAAGTAGTCCTCACAGGCAAGAAGTAAGATGACTTAGTCATTGTATTTAAAAATGATCCAAATTGAATCATATTGATTGCGAGACCACAGAAACCTATAAAAAATCCATATTGATTATCTCCCACTTTCACACGAGTAACTCTATCACTTAAAAAATGCTACCAGGCCACAAATATTCCACCTTAACTTGCTGACAACCATACACTTAGGAACAAAATTAGCCACATCCCTCTTCATATTATTCCACAATAGATTTCCTTCAAATCGTGATACATATTTTCTATACCCAACTGTATATCTAGACTGATTAGCTTAATTCAAAATCCTTTCCCACCTTCCATCAATATAAAAAACACACAACTTACCTTGATGCCTCAAGATGTCATATCCTTTAATCTCTAAAGCCATAACCTTTTATTGTCCCACATCATCCTTAATTTGTATAACTATAGGATCCAAATCCTGTTTCTCCTTGACTTTAGCACTAAGAGATAACTTAACCACCTTATGAACAATTATTTTTTCCTTCTCGAAATCCAAAAAATGCACTCCCAAGTTAGCCAACCGATGAATATCTTTTATCAATCCTCTTTTCTCCCCCCATATGAGATAAGATCCCCATATATAATCTTCTAAGAGCATCAACAACCATATTAGCTTTATCTAGATGGTAGTGAAGGCTCATGTAATACCCCATACTTCTACCTAGCTTGAAATCACCCCAAGAATGTTAGAAACTTACTTTGAAATATGAATCCATTTTTGTACATGTGAATTTTTTAAGATTTTTACTTTTTATCATGTGAAAAATTGAATTAGCTTTCCAACTATACCAATTTCGTCCAAATCGGATATTGGACTAAAAAGTTATGGATGTTTTACTCAGAGATGTCAGAATTGCCCAGGTGCAACGACCAAGTTGATGGACCATAGATCTAGCGACGGACCATATCCTAGACCTTCATAACTAAGGAAGTGAGACAACCTTCTAGATAAGGTGCAACAGACAGGTTGACGGAGCGTCGAATTTGCGATGGAGCGTCGCCCAAGCCGTCGCTACTTAAGCAGTGAATCCTTTTCTTGGTCCACGTATGATGGTTGAAATGATGGACCGTCGATCCAGCGGTGGACCTTTGCATAAGTTGTCGCAGATCCCATTCAGTTATTTTAAAGCCCTTTTTAAAAAGGGTATTTGGGTCTTTTTCCACCCAATTTAACCCCTAATTATACCCGACCATAACTCATAAGTTCATTATTCATTTACCACATCAAATTAGGGTTTCTCTCCAAGATCTATCCTCAAGAATAAGAAAACCCTAAGTATTTACTTTCAATTCAAGAATTCAAGTTTTCCTCCATCAATCTTTAAGAAATCATAACCCAGGTTTGTCATGTGTTTATTCATGGGTCCCTTTCACCCATGAAGCTCAAGAATCTTTTTAAAATCTAAGATTTGGGTATTTGTTAATGTTCATGATTTAAATTAAATTGAAATTCATGTCCATGATGCTGTGTGATTTTGATTCATGTTTTAAATTATATTTTCCAATGATTGACCCTATTATGTGATGGTTTGCATAATAACCATGATAAACCCCCTTCAAATTACAAGTTGATTGATGCATCCATGATTATTAGATGTGTTGATGATTTTATAACCAAAGCATGCTCCCCATGTGTTTGATTAAATGCCTTTGTGAAGAAAAGTGCCATACCATTCATGTACAAGTTTATGCATGTCAAATGTTTGATGAAATGTCTTACTCATTGAATTATGGATTGTTGATGTTAGTCATATATTCAAGAAATTGATGATTTGTCAATTTCTTTCCATGGAGTCCTGGGGGTACTTGTCCCCAAAAAATATAGCTGTGTGCCTAGAGTCGATTTTATGTTTTCACGATATCCTCAGTCAAGCCATGTTCCATAGAACTCAGTCAGTCATGTGACTCAGGAAATCTCAGTAATGCAGTAATCTCAGTACTATTCCTTAGTCAATGGAACTCAGTTAATTCTGTTAAATCAATTCAGTAATCCATGTTCAGTGTCTATTCAGATGGGAGTAGGAATTAGCACTGAGTCAACCCAAGAAAAGGAACTCACCTGTTGTATGAGTGTGTGATTCTTAGAAGCAATCCTTGCATTCCAGAACTACGTAGCCCATGTAGGTTGAGACATCATAACCTGCTATTTGAGGGTAGATGAGGTGACTTAACCTCTTATATGAGGGTTCCCACCATTCTCACTAGAGTTACCTACTATATGAGGGTTACTCACAGATTGTCCTTACCAGTGGTGTGGTATTGACACCCTTCCAATTGGGGTTACAGATTGGACCCCAACTCAGCCATAATGGCGTATTAGGGGCATGTCGGTTTGATAACTACTTGCCACAGTTTTAGTTACAGAATTAGGACTATTAGATGCAGTCATTCAATCTCAGTAATAGAACTCAGATAGTTCTGTTGCATTCAGGACTGTTAGATACAGTCAACTCAGAATAGTACAGAACTCAGCTAGTTCCGTCAAAAACTAGACTGTCAGATACAGTCGCTCAGTATCAGTTATTTCAATTATACAGTTATCAGTATCTCCTGTTATCATTACTCTGATTCAGTAATTATCATAGACTCAGTTACAGTTATTAGTATTTATGTATGTATTCTCACGTTCATGTTGTCCAGTCAGTTAGTATAGTTCATGCATGTGAAACCTTTGCATTCAGCATACCTTCCATGAATACCAGTACATTCAAAGTACTGACGCATTTGTGCTATAGTGTTTTATACCATAGGTTCAGAAGCACGAGCTGCAGAGCATCAGTAACATTCCCGTCTCAGCAGTCAGAGATAGCAGTGAGTCCTCATACTTCGAGGACATGACCATTCTTTATTATATCATTAATTAATTGTTTAGTTGGAGTTAGTTGGGGACATATCCTATCAACTCCTTATTCAGATAGTTCAGTTAGTAAGAGGCTTTTCAAACTATCATGTTCTGACAGTTATTTCAGTGTTTGGGTATTTCATACCCCATCCATATGTTATGCTTTATCAGTTATGTTTCAGTTTTGAACTTTAAGGTCTTTTAGTTCATGTTTCTGTATTTATATAGTATATTATATAGTGTTCAGGTCCAGATATCAGTCATGGGTTAGCTTGTGGTCCTTCGGGGTCATGAGCACCGTGTAGCATTTCGGGTACCAGATTTTGGGCATTACAAACTTGGTTTCAGAGCCTAAGGTTCAGTAGAGTCTTAGGAAGTCTGAAAGCTGCATCTAGTAGAGTTTTGTACATGGGTGTGTTGCGCTCCACATTTATGTGCAGGAGGCTATATGATGTTTTAGGAAAAAATTTCCTTCTTTCAGTATTCATATTGTGCCAGTGAGCATAATATAAATCTAATATCTCAGTCTAATCTATTTCTCCTTTTCTTCTACAAAACATGCCTCCTACAAGAAGAAGCGGGATTCAGCTAGCCCCTCTTCCCGAAGATCCTTTGGGCGAACATGTTTCTCATGCAGAGTTTAGAGCTGCATTCACTACTCTTGCTCAGTAAGTTGCTACTTAGAATGAATAAATAGCTATCATTCCGGCCAACCCAGTGGTCAATTCTGCTGTAGCCAGGATTCGGGACTTCACCCGAATGAATCCTCTAACCTTTCTTGGGTCTAAGTTAGATGAGGACCCTCAAGAATTCATCGATCAGGTTCAAAAAGTTACTGACATTATGGGGGTTACTCCTAGTGAGAGTGCTGATCTAGCTACATACCAGTTGTAGGATGTTGCTCACACTTGGTATAAGCAGTAGAAGTCAGAAAGGCCAAATGATGCAGGGCCTATTGAGTGAGAGAAGTTTGTCACCGCATTCTTAGATAGATTCTTTCGCCAAGAGATGAGAGAGTCTAAGGTGTTAGAATTTACCAACCTCAGGCAGGGTAATATGATGGTGAAAGAGTATTCTCTTAAGTGTACTCAATTATCTAGATATGCTCCTCATGTGGTTGTAGATAGCAGGGCCAAGATGAGTACGTTTATTTCTGCGGTGAATGATAGTGTGTTCAATGAGTATAGGTCTGCGATGTTGAATAGTGACATGACTTTAGCCAGGCTCATGACTCATGATCAGCAGATAGAAGATCAAAAGATTAAGGTGTGGGAGAAGCAGAATAAGAGAGCAAGGATAGGTATTTCAACTTTGCTCAGCCCAAATTAGAAGGAGGAAACCGTTCTTAGTTTCATCCTTAGTCATCATATCCAGCTCCTTCTTTATCTAGCACTCTAGCTCCTAAGTTTAGGGATGGTAACAAAGATAGAGCGCCAGTCTCTAAGTCTCATGGCAGTGTTAGCAGTTCTCGCAACTATCCTCTTTGCCAGACTTGTGAAAAGCACCATCAGGGTATTTATAGAGCTGGATGCGGTATTTGTTTTGGATGTGGCAAGCCAGGCCACAGAGTCAGAGATTGTCCTCAGCCAGGTCCTCAAGGTCAGCAGAACTGTTCCTCAACACAATTCAGTTGCCCAAATCAACAGGGATCCACTTCCAGGGCTACTAGTGGGTAACTCCCAAACAAACTCTATGCTCTCCAGTCCTGACAAGATCAGAAAAATTCTCCTGATGTAGTTACTGGTACGTTACTGATCTTTTATGTGCATGTTTAGGCTTTGCTAGATACTCGAGCTTATTTGTCTTTTGTGACTCCATATATAGCAGGCGATTTTGGAATCAGTCCCAAAATTCTAGAAGATCCCTTTTCAGTCTCTACCCAGTGTGTAAAACCATCATTGCCCGATCGGTATATAGGAACTGCCCGACTATGATATTTTAGAAAGTCACTTCAGCAGACTTAGTCGAATTAGAGATGAATGATTTTGATGTCATTCTCGGCATAGATTGGCTTCATTCCTGCTATTCCATAGTCGACTATAGAAACAAAATAGTCCATTTTCAGTTTCCGAATGAACCTGTCCTAGAGTGAAGGGGTAGTACTTCAGCTTTTAGAAATCAACTTATTTCCTAACTTCGGACACGGAAAATGATATCTAAGGGATGTGTCTATCATCTTGTTCGAGTTAAGGACACTAGTTCTGAAACTCCCAGTCTTGATTCAGTCCCAGTTGTGAATGAATATTCAGATGTCTTTCCCGAAGATCTTCCAGAAATTCCTCCCGAAAGGGAAATATACTTCGGTATTGATCTTCTTCCAGATACTCAGCCTATATCTATTCTGCCATACAAAATGTCACCAGCAGAACTCAGAGAATTGAAAGAGCAGTTGAAGGATTTCTTAGATAAGGGATTCATCAGACCCAGTGTTTCCCCGAGGGGCGAACCAGTTTTATTCGTGTGCAAGAAAGACGGTTCTCTCAAAATGTGTATTGACTACTGTCATCTTAATAAAGTCACGGTCAAGAATAAGTATCCTCTTCCCAGAATCGATGACTTGTTTGACCAACTTTAGGGTGCGAACTATTTCTTTAAGATAGACCTCAGATCCAGCTATCATCAACTCAGAGTTAGTGAATGTGACATTCCAAAAATAGCCTTTCGTACTCGGTAAGGTCACTCTGAATTCCTAGTCATATACTTTGATCTTACCAATGCCCCAATAACTTTCATGGACTTGTTGAACCATGTGTTCAAGAAGTACTTAGACATGTTCGTCATAGTCTTCATAGATGATATTCTGGTCTATTCCTGTGGTGAGCGTGATCATGCAGACCATCTCAAAATCGTACTTCAGACTCTCAGAGATCATCAGCTGTTCGTCAAATTCAGTAAGTGCGAATTTTGTCTAAGGTCAGTAGCATTCCTTGGCCATATTATTTCTGGTGATGGCATTAGAGTAGATCCTCAAAAGACAGAAGCAGTAAGAAACTAGCCTCGCCCTGTCTCTCCATCAGATATCAGGAGTTTCTTGGGTTCGTATGGCTATTACATATGGTTTGTTGAGGGATTTTCTTCTATTGCATCCCCTATGTCTAGATTGACTCAGAAGAAAGTCAAGTTTCAGTTGTCAGATCCTTGCGAGATGAGTTTTCAGGAGTTGAAGACTCGACTCACCTCAACCCCAGTCTTAGCTCTTCCAGATAGTTCAGATGGGTTCGTGGTGTATTGTGATGCATCCAGAGTAGGTTTGGGTTGTTTCCTCATGCAGCATGGTAAGGTCATAGCCTATGCCTCAAGGCAGCTCAAACCCCATGAGAAGAATTATCTGACTCATGATCTTGAGTTAACAGCCGTAGTATTTGCCTTAAATATTTAGAGGCATTATCTATACGGAGTTTATATGGATGTGTTCACAGATCATAAGATCCTTCAGTATGTATTTTCTCAGAAAGATCTCAATCTTCATCAGAGAAGGTGGTTAGAGCTCTTGAAAGATTATGACATGAGTGTCCTTTATAATTTGGGCAAGGCCAATGTAGTGGCTGACACTCTCAGTAGACTATATATGGGTAGTGTTGCTCATGTTGAGGATAGTAAGAGGAAGCCAGCTCAGGAAATCCATCATCTTGCTGGACTAGGTTTTCTCTTAGTCGATACAGAGGAGGGTGACATATGGGGTTCAGAGTAGTTCAGAATCATCTCTAGTTTCCAAAGTGAAAGAAAAGCAAGATAGAGACCCCAGCTTTGTCAAATTGAAAATGTCAGTCAAGAATCAGAAAGTAGAGGTTTTCTCCCAAGGAGGAGATGGTGTTTTGTGTTTTTAGGGTCGTCTGTGTGTTTCAGGTATAGATGACTTAAGGAAGCGAATTCTTGAAGAAGCGCATAGTGCATGCTACTCTACTCATCCAGGGGCCACAAAGATGTACCACGACTTGCGGGAAATCTATTGGTGGAGTGGGATGAAGAGATATGTTGCAGAGTTTGTGGCTAAGTTCTCTACATGTTAGTAGGTTAAAATAGAGCATCACAATCCTAGTGGGTCCATGCAGGAGTTCAATATTCCTACTTGAAAGTGGGAAGAAGTGAACATGGACTTCATGACGGGTTTGCCTCATACTCGTTATCAGCATGATTCAGTTTGGGTCATTATAGACAGGATAACCAAATCAACTTATTTTCTTTCGATCCATACCTCATATTCAGTCGAGGATTACACCAAACTCTACATCAGAGAGTTGGTCATATTGAACGGTGTTCCATTATCTATTATCTAAGATATAGGTACCCCGTTCACCTCTCATTTCTGGAAAGCATTCCAAAAGGGTCTTGGTACTCAAATTCATCTGAGTACAACCTTTCATCCTTAGACAGATGGTCAAGCAGAAAGGACCATTCAGACTCTAGAAGATATGCTGCGAGTGTGTGTAATTGATTTCAAGGGTAGTTGGGATGACCACTTGCCTTTGATTGAGTTTGCATACAACAACAACTATCATTCCAGTTTTTGGATGACTCCATTCGAAGCTCTCTAAGGTAGGAGATGCAAATCTCCAATCGGTTGGTTTGAAGTTAGTGAGGCCTCAGTTATAGGGCCTAACTTAGTATTTGATGACTTATAGAAAGTCCAGTTGATCAGAAAAAGACTCCGGGCTGCTTAGAGCCAACAGAAGTCTTATGCAGATGTACGCAGAAAGGATCTCAAGTTTGAGATTGGTGATTTTATCTATCTAAAGATATCTCCCATAAAGGGAGTGAAGAGATTCAGCAAGAAGGGAAAGCTCAGTCCCCGATATATCATTCCCTTCAAGATTCTCAGTCGATTTGGCAAGGTAGCTTATGAGCTCGAATTGCCTTCAGATCTAGCCTTAGTTCATCCAGTGTTCCATATCTCTTTGCTCAAGAAGTGCATAGGTGACCCAACAGTTGTAGTCCCTATTTAGAGTATAGATGTTCAAAATAGCCTTTCTTATGAAGAGATTCCAGTCAAAATCCTAGACTATCAGACTCGTAGACTGAGGAACAAAGAAGTCCCTCTAGTCAAAGTTCTTTGGCGAAATCAGTTCGTTGAGGGAGCTACTTGGGAAGCAGAAGCATACATGCGTACCAAGTATCCTCACCCCTTCTCCTCCAACTTAGATCAAGCTCAAGGTAATAGTTCTCTTTAAGCTTTTCAGTTTCATGTTCAGATTTTAGTTACAAGTTTGGCATCCATGTCATGTTCAGAATTCCATTATAAACTTGGTATTAAATACCATTGCATATTCAGGCATGCATTCATGTGGTAGCTCAGTTATATAATCTTGCATCATATATGCATTCTTATTGTGAGAACCTTAGTTCATCAGAACACTCAGTCATGCATTCATGAATCAGTTATACATGCATCAGATATGCATGATCCGTATGATACATTCAGTTATCAGTCATGTCAGTTATGAGATCATGTTCCAATTGTTCATATTCAGTATGTACTTTAGTTTATCTTCTCCCCTCTTACTCAGTCTCATTCGAGGACGAATGTTCTCAAGGGGGAGATATTGTAATACCCCGTACTTCTACCTAGCTTGAAATCATCCCAAGAATGTTAGAAACTTACTTTGAAATTTTAATCCATTTTTGTACATGTGGAATTTTTAAGATTTTAACTTTTTATCATGTGAGAAATTTAATTAGTTTTCCAACGATACCAATTTTGTCCAAATCCGGTATCAGAGTAAAAAGTTATGGACGTTTTACTCAGAGCTGTCAGAATTGCCCAGGTGCGACGGCCAAGTTGATGGACGGTCAATCTAGCGATGGACCATCGCCTAGACCGTCGCAACCAAGAAAGTGAGGTAACCTTCTAGATATGGTGCGATGGATAGGTTGACGGATCGTCGAACTTGCGACGGACTGTCGCCCAAGCCGTCGCTACTTAGGCAGTGAGTCCTTTTCTTGGTTCACGTACGGCGGTTGAAACGACGGACCGTCGCAGATCCCATTTAGTTATTTTAAAGCCATTTTTAAAAAGGATATTTGGGTTTTTTTCCACCCTATTTAACCCCTAATTACACCCGACATAGCTCATAAGTTCATTATTCTTTTACAATATCAAATTAGGATTTCTCTACAAGATCTATCCTCAAGAATAAAAAAACCCTAGGTGTTTAATTCCAAGTCAAGAATTCAAGTTTTCCTCTATCAATCTTCAAGAAATCACAACCCAGGTATGTCATGTGTTGATTTATGGGTCTCTTTCACCCATGAAGCTCAAGAATTTCTTTTAAAATCTAAGATTTGGGTATTTATGAATGTTCATGATTTAAATTAAATTGAAATTCATGTACATGATGCTGTGTGGTTTTGTGTTTTAAATTATATTTTCCAATGATTGACCCTAGTATGTGATGGTTTGCATAATAACCGTGATAAACCCCCTTCAAATTACAAGTTGATTGATGCATCCATGATTATTAGATGTGTTGATGATTTTATAACCAAAGCATGCTCCCCATGTGTTTGATTAAATGCCTATGTGAAAGAAAAGTGCCATACTAGTATGATAATATGAAATCCCCATTCATGTAAAAGTTTATGCATGTCAAATGTTTGATGAAATGTCTTACTCATTGAGTTATGGATTGTTGATGTTAGTTATGTATTCAAGAAAGTCATGCTTTATCAGTTTCTTTTCGTAGAGTCCTGGGGGTACTTGTACCCGAAAAATATAGCTGTGTGCCTAGAGTCGGTATCATGTTTTCATGATATCCTCAGTCAAGCCATGATCCATAGAACTCAACCAGTCATGTGACTCAGGAAATCTCAGTAATACAGTAATCTCAGTACTATTCCGTTGGTCAATGGAACTCAGTTAATTCAGTTAAATCAGTTCAGTAATCCATGTTCAGTGTCTATTCAGATGGGAGTAGGAATTAGCACCGAGTGAACCCAAAGATGGGAACTCATCTATTATATGAGGGTGTGATTCTTAGAAGTAATCCTTGCATTCCAGAACTACGTAACCAGTGTAGGTTGAGACATCATAGCCTGCTATATGAGGGTAGATGAGGTGGCTTAACCTATTATATGAGGGTTCCCACCGTTCTCACTAGAGTTACCTATTATATGAGGGTTACTCACAGATTGTCCTTACCAGTGGCGCGGTATTGACACCCTTCCAATTAAGGTTATAGATTGGACCCCAACTCAGCCATAATGGTGTATTAGGGGCATGCCGGTTAGATAACTACTTCCCACCATTTCAGTTACAGAATCAAGACTATCAGATATAGTCATTTAGTCTCAGTAATAGAACTCAGATAGTTTTACAGAATTCAGGACTGTCAGATACAGTCGACTCAGAATAGTGCAGAACACAGCTTGTTCCATCAGAAACTAGACTGTCAGATACATTCGCTCAGTATTAGTTATTTTAGTTATACAGTTATCAGCATCTTATGTTATCAGTACTCAGATTCAGTAATTATGTTAGCATAAACTCAGTTACAGTTATTATGTATTCATGCGTGTATTCTCACATTTATGTTGTCCAGTCAGTTAGTATAGTTCATGCATGTGAACCCTTTGCATTCAACCTACCTTCTATGCATACCAGTACATTCAAAGTATTGACACATTTGCTCTATGGTGTTTTATACCATAGGTTTAGAAGCACGAGCTCCAGAGCATCAGTAGTATTCCAGTCTCAGCAGTCAGAGATAGCAGTGAGTCCTCATCCTTCGAGGACATAACCATTATTTATTATCTCATTAATTAATTTATTAGTTGGAGTTAGTTGGGGACATGTCCCATCAAATCCTTATTCTGATAGATCAGTCAGTTAGAGGCTTTTCAGACTATCATGTTCAAACAGTTATTTCAGTGTTTGGGTATTTCATACCCCATCCATATGTTATGATTTATCAGTTATGTTTCAGTTTTGAATCTTAAGGCCTTTCAGTTCATATTTCCACATTTATACAATATATTATGCAATGTTCAGGTACAAATATCAGTCATAGGTTAGTTTGTGGTCCTTTGAGGTCATGAGCACCGTGTAGCATTTCGGGTACCAGATCGGGGAGTTACAACTCATACCGTTGTCCTTGAGCAATTTAAGCCACCGCCTTTTCCTGAAATTGAACTCCTTTTGAGTTAGTACATAATGCAAGCTCTTGTGGTCCGAATAAATATCTACATACACTACGTACAAGTAATGGTGTTAAATTTTTACTGCAAAAACCACAATATCTAATTCCAAATCGTAAGTTAGATAATTCCTTTCCTGAACCTTAAATTATCTGGAATCATAAGCCACCACCTTACCGTACTGCATTAACACACAACCCCAGTCCCATACGGAATGAATAACAATATAAAAAAACATGTTAGTACCCTCAGGCAGGGTCAATACTGGAGCAGAGGTCAACTTATCTTTCAACTTCTTGAAACTACCCTCACAAGCATTAGACCACAAAACTTCACCTTTTTCTGAGTTAATCTTGTCAACGGGGCAATAATAGAAGAGAAGCTCTCCACAAACCTCCTACAATACCCAACCAAGACCAAGAAGCTTCAAATCTCGGTTGGAGTTGTGGGTCTAGGCCATCTCTTAACCACCTCCACTTTATGTGCATCCACCTTGATCCGTTCACTAGAAACAACATGCCCAATAAAAGTCACAACATTCAACCAAAACTCATACTTAGAAAATTTTGTATACAACCTCTGATCCTTAAGATTCTGCAACACAATCGGAGGTGACTGGCATGATCCTTCTCACTCTTAGAATACACTAAGATATCATCAATAATAAACACTATCACAAACAGATCCAAAACTGTCTAAACACCCAGTTCATAAGATCTATAAAAACAGCCAGAGCGTTAGTCAACCCAAATGATATAACCAGGAATTCATAATGATCATATTGAGTTTGAAAATCAATCTTGGGAATATCATTATCAAGAATCTTCAACTGATGATAATCCGAATGAAGGTCAATCTTAGAAAAACAACTAGCACCCTGAAG
This sequence comes from Capsicum pubescens, assembly GCA_030864215.1. Classification (NCBI taxonomy): domain Eukaryota; kingdom Viridiplantae; phylum Streptophyta; class Magnoliopsida; order Solanales; family Solanaceae; genus Capsicum; species Capsicum pubescens. Next base: position 263,616,482 of record CM061544.1, read on the forward strand.
TTGGTTGAAAAGATCATCAATCTTTGAAAGAGGCTGCTTATTATTCATTGTAACCTTATTCAACTATTGATAATCTATACACATCCGAAGAGATCCATCTTTATTAAGCACAAAAAGCATAGGAGCACCCTATGGAGAAACACTAGGACAAATGAAGCCTTTATCAAGGAGATTCCTTAACTGATCCTTTAGCTCTCAACACTGAATGAGACCTGAACTAGAATGAAATGAACCGACTTGGTCAATCTATCCACGGTGACCTAAACACTATCAAAACCAAGAGATGTATGAGGCAAACTAGTCATGAAGTCTATAGTGATCCGTTCCCACTTCCACTTAGGAATGGATAACCTCTGAAGAAAACCACCAAGTATCAAATGCTCGACCTTTATCTGTTGACAACATAGGCAACAAGCCATGAAATTGCTATATTTCACCTTATACCACCCCACTAGTAATGCTATCTGAAGTCACGATACAATTTAGTCACACCTGGATGGATAGAATATCTAGAATTATAGGCCTCCTCCAAGATCAACCTGATCCAGTCACCCACTCTCGACATATAAGCTCGGCTCCCAATCCTTAAAAATACATTTGAATCAAGTGAGGCTTCCTTAGCCTCGCCAGTTAACACCTTATCTTGAATCAACCTCAATCCCATATCATCAAATGAATGAGCTTAAATCTGCTCCATCAAAAAAGTCCTAACCTCCATAATTTCCAAAACACGCCAGGTGTCAAAATATCAAGCCTAACTATCTGGTTAGCTAAAGACTGAACCTCTAACGCTAAAGGACTCTCATGGGTCAAAGGATATGTCAAGCTACCCATGCTAGTCGAATTTTACCTCAAGGCATTCGCAACCATATTAGCCTTGCTCGGATGATAGAGAATGGTCAAGTCATAATCCTTAAGAACCTCAAGCCAACGACACTGCCTTATCTAAAGATCTCACGGGGTGAAAAAGAACTGAAGGCTACGATGATCCGAGAAAATTTTACAACGAACTCCATATAAATAGTGCCTCTACAACTTCAAAGCAAAGACAACTGAGCACAACTTCAAATCATGGGTATGATAATTCCCCTCATGGGGCATCAACTGACGAGACGCATAAGCAATTACCTTACCCTCCAGCATCACCATAACACCCAATCCAACAATTAAAGCATTACAAAACATGGTGAAACCCACACCCTCCTTGGAAAAAGTCAAGATAAGAGCTGAGGACAATAATTCCTTTGAGATTTTGGAAGCTCACCTCACAAGCATCAAATCACTAAAAAGAACTCTTATTCTGAGTCAGAGGAGCGACAATAGATAAGAAACCTTCAATAAAACACCGATAATAACTTGCCAAGCCAACAAAACTTCTAATCTCGGTGAGTGAAGTAGGTCTATCCCAATCATAAATTGTTGCAACCTTAGCTGGATCAACCATAATACCCTCGTTAGTCACCACATGACCCAAGAAAGAAACATACCCCAACCAAAACTCACACTTGGATAACTTAAAATATAATTTCTCATCCCTCAATCTCTGAAGCACAATCTACTAATGCTCCTCATGATCAGTCTCACTCTTGGAATAGACCAAGATATCATTTATAAATACAATAATAAAGGAGTTGAGATACGATCAAAACACCCGATTCATCAACTCCATAAATGTGGCAGGGGCATTGGTCAACCCAAATGACATGACCAAGAACTCATAGTGACTATTTTAAGTCCGAAAAGATGTCAAACCAATCTTTAAAAACACCGCAACACTTTAAAGCTGATCAAACAAATCATTAATACACTGAAGAGGATATTTATTCTTAATCGTCACCTTGTTTAACTACCGATAATCAATACATATTTGCATAGACCCATTCTTCTTCCTTACAAAAAAAATAGGTGTACCCTAAGGTGATACACTAGGTCATATAAATCCCTTATCTAATAACTCCTGCAACTGGTTCTTTAACTCGGCTGGTGCCATCCTATAAGGAGGAACAAAAATGGGCTTCGTGCCTAACTCAACATCATTAGCAAAATTAATATCATGATCAAGAGGCATATTAGGGAAATCCATAAGGAACACATCTACGAACTCACGGACAACTCAAACAAAATCTAAGGAATAAGGTAAAATAATACTAGTATCATGAATATGATCCAAATAAGATAAACATCTCCTCTCAACTAATCTACGATCCTGAATATAAGGTATGATCCTTTTAGGACCCAAATAAAGCGCACCCTTCTAAGCTATCCTTGGCACACCCGGCGAAGCTAAAGTCACGGTCTTAGCAAAATAATCTAGGACAACTATAAAGATCCAAGCAATCCATACCCAATAAAATCAAAATCAACCATATCTAACACAAGCAAATCTACTAAAGTCTCACGCCTAGTAAAACTCACAACACAAGATTGGTACACCCGATCTATCACTAAGGAATCAGTTACTGGGGTAGATACACAAATAGGCATGGCAAGAGGATCACTATAGCATTAAAACCCAAAGAAAAATACGCATATAATAGGAGAAAGTTGATTCAGGATCAAATAACATAAATGTATTTCTGAAATAAATAGGGGCGATACCTGTGATAACAATATCTAAATTCTTTGCCTCAGGTCTGGTTGGTATAGCATAGCTTTTCCCCCGACCACCAACTTATTGAGTGGCCCCATACTACTACTACAAGATCCACTATGTTTGCCTCTCACACCTCTAGTATCACCCCTACCCCTCACAGCTAAAAAAAGTGACTCTAAACATATGATAGGGGTAATCCTTGGCTACATGGCTAATATCATCACATGTAAAGCAATATCCATGGCTTGACTCAATAGAAGAAGGTACAATTGAGCTCATACGAATACCCAAAACTACTGAACCAGAAGATCCACCACCCAAACTCTGCAAAGATGCATGCACCAACCTACCCTAACATCTATGAAAACCTTTGAAACCCCTACCATGAAAATCCTTACTTTGAACTCACCAAAATGGTGTTCCTTCTTGGCGCCTCCCTGAAATTACCAATGAATACCCTCAGTCATCTTAGCATGATCTACTATACTCCATAAAGATGACCCAAATACAACCATTTATGATGTAGCTAACTGAATAGAGACATCCAAACCCTTCATAAACTTTTGAATCTTTTCAAACTCAATAGAAATACTAGAATAGGAATATCTTGGCAATGTATGGAAATGTTCCTCATACTCTGCCATAGTCATGGAGCCCTGCTTCAGGCGGTCAAACTCATCATGCATCCAATCCCTCAGACTGTAAGGTAAAAACCTCTCCAAAAATACATTGACAAACTAATCCCAAGTCATATCAGGAGAATCAATAGGTATACAACTAAACAGTGACCTCTACTAATCTCTAGCAGCATCTCTCAACTGATAGGTAGTATAAACAACCACATGCAACTTAAATGATCCTAAATTATGCAACTCTCTTAGCAATTAATCAGGAACTCATAGGCATCCTCATCCATATCACCATTGAATCTAGGAGAACCCAAATGAGTAAACTTCTCAAACCTCTTCTGATCCTCAGAATACATAACAATACATGCAGTAAGGAAAGACACAGTAAATCTAGCAGGATGAGATCCCATCTGAGGAGGTAAGATAGATGAAGGCTAAACTCCTGACCTCAAGACCCCATGCTCAGATATCGGTGCTAAAATAATAATAGGACTCGAGGTCTGGGCGTGCAACAAGATGATCCATACTCTGAACTAGAGAAATACCTAACATAACTGAAGGATAACCCTCTAAATAGGTCAACAAACACACCAACAACCCCTTCAACACTAAGGTAGATGAACTCTCTATCATGATCCGAGGCTACCCCCTAGTCATGACAAAAGTGCTTACATTCCTGAAAGACCACAAGCTAACCCATAAATAGGTACCTACTAAGAGGATCGAATAATAGTAATAAAATACACATGTGCGAAATAATTAAATATGCCATAAGGTTTTAAATACTAAGAATATTTCTGAATAATAAGTCTGGAAATAACTATTTAAAAACTGATAAAGGCTGATAATCTAATCGACTTTCTGAAATGTCTAAAAACCTCTAAAACTGACTGAAAAAAATTGATGGAACATGCCCCAACTAACTCCAACTGACTACAGAACTGAAATACTGAGATAAACATAAACGGTCCTCGATATATGATGACTCATCACTGCTGTTGCTCCTGATGCGCTAGAATGTCTAAGTACGTTCAGTAAACTAAGCTTTCGAACCTATGATATAAAACATCATAGCACAAGAAAAGAGTATGCAATCAGTATTTTGAATATAATGGTATATGAGATAAGGTTAGGATGAAATACATGGGCTTATGTGCATGAAATAAAGACTGACTAAATAGCATGATATACTGATACATGATGGCGTGAATAATTATAAAATCTGAGAATGCATGACCAAATATATAAATGATTCAGAAAAAGCATGTAAACTAAAGTACTAAAATCTGATAACTGTATAACCGATAAACTGAATGCTATAGTCAAGACAACCCAAAACTGAATTATGTACTGAATATGAACTAAGACTGTGGGAGGTATCATCTAACCGACATGCCCCAATCTAAGCTAATCAGGGTCCAACCTATGACCCCAGTTAGAAGGGTGTCAGTACTGTGCCATGGGTACTAACACTGGCTATGTGGATCCACTAAACTAACGTTCCAAAGAAAAAATGAGTCACCCTCTACTGGCAGGTAATTTATTGAGATAAACGTCAATCCTCAACTGGCAGGTTGACATATCAACCTATGCTGGCTACTTAGTTCTGGAACTCAGAGACTGCTATTAAAGGTCACACTCTCTACTGATAGGTGAGCCCCCATCCCTAACTTTGCTCGATGCTAAATCCTACTTCCAACTTAACTGACACTGATTAATGGACTGACCTAGCTTAACTGAACAAGTAACTGATCATGATGATTAACAAAGTGATAATGCTCATGTTTTTTTTGAAACTATTCTATAACTACTAAAATTCTGTAAACAGCTAAGTAACGGGTGTTCATAACCCTCCAGGACTTGATACCAATAACAAAAGGGACATATTAAAGCTTCGAAAATATAACAATGGATCATTATTCAAAACCCAATCATTTAGGTATTTCATCAAACACTTTGAAATTCATAGAATTGAGCATAGGGATAGTTAAAACATATGATACCAACATAATTGCAACACTAAAATCATGGGTCAAGGATTTAACATGCAAAAATCACCATTTAAACGTGTCAAGGATAAATTCTAATGAAAACACATGGTAAACATAATTTGAAATCAAAGTTCATAATAGATTCATGAAGATAACTCATAATATCATGTAAAGATCATAACTTTATACTTGAAAATGGATTCTTGGACTCCATGGGTAAAAAGGGCTCATGAATGAACATCTCACATACCTTAATTGATGAATTTGTGAAGATTCTTGATGACTTTCTTGAAAATTAAGCTTGAATTCCTTGTTTCTTTTGAAGAGGTTAGGGTTTGTTCTTGAGGGAGAAGGCTTTCTTTTTGAGAGAATTTGTGAATAAGATGACCAGTTATTCTTTTGGGACCCTAAATCATGTGTTATGGACCAATTGGGTAAAGGGAAAAGACCCAAATACCCTTGAAAAAATGAGATAAAAAGATGGAAAATAAGGAGTAGGCAATGAAGCACGTGCCGCGGGCTCTGGTTTGTCAGAATGGGGCACGCGCCGCGGGCTCTACCGTGAGCATCCCTAGGGGTGCACTGGAAGGCGCGTTGTGGGATTATCTCGGTGCTGCTACTATTTTGGACTTCCAAACATGCCCTTACGCTCGTCCAAAAATTATGAAACTCATCCGAGATGTACTATCGATAATCCCGATCATGAATCAACTTAAAAATTAATGTTCCGAGGTTGGGAAGGTCAAAAGTAAAATCATCAAAGTTTAAGAGCCTTTAGAAATGACTAAGTTCTAACACTTGGTGAAATTTTCTTAACTCGTGAACCCCTTTAACATGCAATAGTAAGAGGAATTGAGCTAAGATCTTATGGGGTCTTACAATATCTTCCTCTTGGAAATATTTATCCTCGAATGAGACTGATTAAGCTGAGAATACATAGGAACTGAGATTACATACTAAATAAGCATTACTATGAATATGATTACATGACTGAGTCTGAAACATGATGAATGGATAAACTGATCCGTGAATGCATGCAATGACATAAAAATGATTACATAGCTGAAACTGAGATCTAAAAGAGATAATCTAAGAAAAGTTGTTACCATAAGATGAGTCTAAATTTGCGGAGAAAATATGAGGGTACTTGGTTCACATATCTGCTTCTGCTTCCCGAATTTCTCCCTCAATGGACTGATTTCGCCAAAGAAGTTTGACCAAGGAAACTTCTTGGTTCCCTTGTCTGCAAATCTGACGATCTAGGATTTTGACTGGGATTTCTTTGTAAGAAACGCTATCCTAAACATCTGTGCTTTCCAAAGGAAAAAATACAACTGCATCACCAATACATTTATTTAACAAAGAAACATGGAATACTGGATGTACTTGTAATACCCCGTACTTTTTCTAGCTTAAATTCATCCTAAGAATGTTAAAGATTTGCTTCTATGATGAATATATTTTTATTTCATGTGGTATTTTCAAGATTTAGACTTTCCATAGTGTGAAAAATTGAATAAGATTTCCATCGATATAAGATTCTCCCAAATCCGACACTCATTGAAGGAGTTATGACATTTTTACGTTGACAGTGTGCCACCTGGGCACTTGGCGCGTTGCGGAGATGAGCAAAATGACAATCGTCAATTCCACTGTCCCTCTGTGATAGCCTCAAGTTGTGGAGAATCCTAAATTCCCAATTGTCTCAATCCAGTAGACCGGCGTGGTGATGGCACGTCGCGCCGAAGACCAAATTGGCATTACTATAGGGCACCGCGATGGTGGCGCATCGCGTTGAAGTTCCAGGTCCCAATTGTCAAAATTCAGTGGGACAACGTGATAGCTCCGGGTTGCGGAGGTCCTTTATTTCCTAGATTCCCTTTTCCAGAGATCCACCGCGATAGTGGCATATCGCGGTGGCCCAGTAAATTAGGATTTTTGGTGGATTTTCAGTTCCGATTTAAAATTTAATTAGGGCATTTTGGTCTATCCCCAGGGACCCAATCCTTCCAAAACACATCATTAAGCATATACCAAAGCACTTTATGCTTATTTCATCATTTTTTTCTCAAAAGAAAATCCTAGATCATCAAAGCTCCTTCCCTAAGAAACCCAATTCTTCCATAAATTCTCTAAGGAAATTCATGATTAAGGATTCCCAATATAAGAACTCTATGAATTCATCTTCAAAGAATCAATAGAAATCCAAGATTCAAGTTTTAACATCTATTTCATCAATTGAGGTATGTGGGGTTTATTAACAAGGATTGTCTTCCATCCTTGTGCCCAAAACCAAGTTTTAATTATAAATTCATATGATTTTGAATGTTTATACATGAATTTCAAGTTAGGGTTCATACCCATTATTGCTATTTGCAAAGTTATGAGTTTTTAAGATATTTTGAAGATGAATTGCATGTCTATTTTCATGTTTTCATGCCTATTGTAGTAAATTACAGACTTTGAGATGAATTATCATTGTTTCCATTATCAAGCATGATTATTATAATGTTTTGACATAAGATTTATGCATGGGTTATTTCCCTAAGATTGAATAATATTATTTTAAGAAAGATGATGCTTCAAGCATCTTATGAGCAGATTTCTTACAAATTTTCAAAAAAATCTTTGATCTTTTGGTCCTCAATTTAGCTATGGAATCCACTTTACAGATTATTATAGATTACAGAACTCAGAATAGCTTTATTTACAGATTTACTCAGCTGATTGCATAATTGGTTTTAGATAAATTCTTATGCTAGTTTTAAAGTGGATTCCCAACAGAATGAGTGTAGAAAATAAAAAGGGAGTAGTATTTAGCACTAAGCGAGAAGTGTGGGTTTAGTGCATCCTACTTCCACAGAACTATGTAGCCATCATAGGTACAGATTATCAGATTATTCCTATTTTTATATGGATGAAAGATTTAGCTTGTGATCGATCACATGGGTAGGTTATACTCCCTGGCAAGAGTATGACACCTCTCCCCAACGTGAGGTTTCTTTCTTTGGAGGATGAGACATTGGACTCCATGTTAGCTCACATGGTTTATGTCGGTTAAGAGAACCTCCCTGCTAATCAAAGTAAAAGAATGAAAGAAATGACTTAAAAAAACCAAGTGTAAAGGCTCATAGTTTTATTCAGAATATGCTTTACAGAAAGATAATAGCTTCAGATTTTAGCTTTCAGATTTCAGATATAGAGTGAGCTCTTTTACACTTGGATAGTATGATTTAACTATAGAGTTTTAGTACAAGTTTTTGAACTAAATGTTATGGATCACGAGATTTATAAAGCGTGTTTTAATCCTTATTGCTACATATTATAGTATTTCAGATATTCCAGCTTATGTGAGTCATTTACATTTAGCATGCATTATTTTATAAATGATGAATATAAAATGATGTTTTACTTATGCATTTCACTCCCATATACTCAGTACATCCTCAAAGTACTGATCCACATATACGTCTATGTGCTACATTGTCTCATAATATAGGTGCAAGTGGTAGTATGTGCAGACAGAATCAGACAGTTGCAGATTCCAGCCAGCAAATAATGAGTCCTCCTACTTCGGGGACTTTAGTTAGATGTCATTTATGTACTTTACTTTCTTACTCATATATATTGATTAGTGGTAGTTGGAGTCGCGCCCTAGATATCTATAGTCAGTAAAGTAGAGGCTTCATAAATGACAGTTCGAGTCAGTTATGAAATTTTATTTCCAGTTTTCAGACTTTATCAGAATATAAAATAATATCAGTATTGTATTTTCACAGATTCCATCATTTTATGTTTCCGCACAACAAGCTCAGCCATTTTATATATATTGTATCAGTTGCTTAATAGTATACTAGTTCACGGGTTAGATTGGGATCACTTGTGGTCCTAAGCTCATACGCTACCTTCCCATAACGACTCAAGATCCTGTAAGGGCCAACATATCGGGGAATGATCTTTCCCTTTCTTGCCAAATCTCTTCACTCCCTTCATGGGGGAGATTTTGAAATAAACCAAGTTGCCAAACTCATACTCAAAATCTTTTCTCCTCACATCTGCATAATATTTTTGACGACTTTGGGCTATCTTAAGACGCTCTCTAATTATCTGAACTTTATTTATTACATCGAATACTGATCTATCGCTATCAAAGAAGTCTCACCTACCTCAAACCAACCAATAGGAGATCTACATCTCCTTCTATAGAGAACCTCAAATAGAGCCATATGGATACTAAAATAATAACTATTATTGTAGGTAAACTCTATCAATGGTAAATGATCATCCCCACTACCCTTAAAGTCTTTTAACACATGCTCTCAACATGTCCTTTAAGGTCTGAATGGTCATCTCTTCATGACCATCTGTCTGAGGGTGAAAGGTTGTACTGAGAACTTGGGTACAAAGAACCTTCTGAAAAGCTTTCCAAAAGTTAGAGGTAAACTAAGTACCTCTATCTGAAATGATAGACAATAGAACTCCATGCAACCTAACCATCTCTCTGATATAGAGCTTGTCATAATCCTCAGTTGAATAAGAAGTATGAACTGGAAAGAAATGGGTTGATTTGGTCATTCTATCTATAATGACCCATATCAAATCAAGCTAACGACACGTACGAGGAAAACCTATCATAAAATACATGTTCACCTCTTACCACTTCCAAGTAGGAATGCTAAAATCCTGCATTGTGCCATTAGGCCTCTGGTGCTCAACCTTAACCTACTGACAGTTAGAGAACTTTGCTACAAACTCTGCAATATCTTTCTTCATACCACTCCACCAATAGATTTCCTACAAATTATGGTACATTTTAGTGGCTCCTGGATGAATAGAGTATCACGTACCATGAACCTTTGCAAGGATTCACTGTATTAATCTATCAACACACGGCACACACAGTATACCCTAGAAATATAACACACCGTCTCCCCTTTGGCAGAAAACCTCTACTTTTTGATCTCTGACTAACTACTTCAACTTAACCAAACTGTTATCCCTATCTTGTTTCTCCTTCACTTCGGCAAACAGAGAAGATTCTAAACTATTCTGAACCCAAACATTACCCTCAGCTAAATCAACCAACCGAACACCTAATCTAGCTAACTGATGAACCTTCTGAACTAACTTTTTCTTATCATCCTCAACATGAGCAACACTACTCCTAAACAATCTACTAAGGGCATCTGCCACTATATTGGCCTTGCGCAGATGATATAAAACACTTATATCATAATCTTCCAACAATTCCAACCACTTTATCTGACGAAGATTTAAATCTTTCTGCAAAAACACATATTGCAAGCCTTTGTGATCCGTGAATACATCAACATGCACCCCATAAAGATAATACCTCCAAATTTTTAAGAGAAAAATCATAATTTTTAACTCAAGATCGTGGGTAGGATAATTCTTTTCATGGGGCTTAAACTGTTTAGAGGCATGGCTATGGCCTTACCTCTTTATATTAACATAGAACCAAGATCAAATATGGAAGCATCACAGTACCCAACAAATCCCTCTGAACCATCTGGTAGTGTCAAAACAAGGGCTGAGGTGAGTCGAGTCTTCAACTCCTGAAAACTCTTCTCATAGGAATCTGACCACTGAAACTTGACTTTCTTTTGAATCAATCTAGACTTGGGGGATGCAATAGATGAAAACCCTTTAACAAATCATCTGTAATAGCTATCCAAACCCAAGAAAATCCTGATATTTGATGAAGAGATAGGTCTAGGATAGTTTCTCACTACTTCGATCTTTTGAGGGTCAACTCTAATGCCATCACCGAAAACAATATGGCCCAGGAAAGCTACTGAACTTAGACAAAACTCACACTTACTAAATTTGGTGAACAACTGACGGGCTCTAAGAGTCTGCAATATAATTCTGAGATGGTATGAATGATCATTTTCACTATAGGAGTAGACGAGAATATTATCAATGAAGACTATAAAAAATATGTCCAAGTACTATTTGAACACTCGATTCATCAAGTCCATGAAATTTTTTGGGGCATTCGTTAGTTCAAAGGACATAACTAGAAATTCAAAGTGACCATACCGAGTTCTAAAAGCTATTTTTGGAATGTCACATTCTCTGACTCTGAGATGATGATAGCCGGATCTGAGGTCTATCTAAGAGAAGTAACTGGACCCTAAAGTTGGTTGAATATGCCATCAATTTTGGGGAGTGGATACTTATTCTTGATTGTGACTTTGTTCATTTGATGGTAATCGATACAAATTCTAAGGGAATCGTCTTTCTTACGTATGAAAAGGATTGGAGCGCCCCATGGGGAAACACTAGGACTGATGAATCCCTTATCTAAGAGTCCTTTCAACTGTTCCTTCAACTCCCTAATCTAAGATGGAGCTATACTACAGGGCAGAATAGAGATAGGTCGGGTATCTGGGAAAAGGTCTATTCCAAAGTCAATTTTCCTTTCGGGAGGAACTCTGAGAAGTTCTTCAGGGAACACATCTGGAAATTCCCTCACTACTGAAACTGACTCAAGACTGGGAGTCTTAGAATTAAAATCTTTGACTCGAACAAGATGGTAAACATACCCCTTGGATATCATTTTTCTCGCTCTAAGATATGATACAATTTGACCCTAAGCGCTGAAGTACTACCCTTCCATTCGATAACTGGTTCATATGGAAACTAAAACTGAATGACTCTATTTCTACAGTCAACTGAAGCATAGCATGAGTGGAGCCATTCTATGCCGAGAATGGCATCAAAATTAGTCATCTCTAACTCCACAAGATCAACTGAAGTTACTTTCTGGGATATTATGATCGGATAGTTCCTGTATACCTGCCTGGCTACAATAGAGACACCTACTAGAGTAGACACTGAGAAGGGTTCTGCTAAAGTTTTGGGACTGACTCCAAAATTGATAGCTATATAAGGGATTACAAAAGAGAGTGAAGCCCCGGGATCTAATAAAGCATAAATATGTAAATAAAAGAACTGTAATGTACCCGTAACCACATCAGAAGAACTTTCCTGATCCTATCAGGACTAGAGTGTATATAGCCTGTTTGGGCACTAACCACTATTGCACTGGAAGCATTACCCAACTGAGTCGGGCGATCGAATGAAACTGGAGGACGACTGGGATGACTTGCTGACTACTCTTTAGGCAATCTCTGACTCTGTGGCCTGTCTTTCCATGCACAAAGCACACATCACTGCCGGATCTACACACACCCTAATGATTTCCACCATATTTTTGGAAAAGAGGATTAGTGCAACCACTCTTTACACTGCCCTGGGACTTAGAGCCTGGTGCCCTATCCCAACTATCATTTCTGAACTTTGGCACTGGCGCACTAGATGAAGATAGAGCTAGAGCTGAAGATTTCTGATGGAATTGAGGACAGTTACCACCCCCCGACCCTGGCTGAGCGAAGTTAAAACTACCTATCCTAGCCCTCTTGTTCTTCCTTTCTTTCTCCTTAACCTTCTCCTTCTCAATCTGCTGAGCATGGACCATAAACCTAGACAAGTCCATTTCCTTAATCAACATTGCGCTTCTACACTCCTTGACCACACTATCAGATACACCAGATATAAACTTACTCATTCTAGACTTGTTATCAGCCACCACATGTGGAGCATACCTGGCTAGTTGAGTAAACTTAAGAAAATACTTCTTCACACTCATATTTCCCTACTTTAAATTAATGAAATCCATTACCTTAGATTTTCTCAACTCCAAACGAAAGAATCTATCTTAAAAGGCCGTAGCAAACTCTTTCCACTCTACAGGCCCTACTTCTGCATCTCTATCCCCCTTCCACTACTTAAACTAGGTGAGAGATACATCCTGCAACTAGTAAGCAACAAACTATACACTCTCACTAGACATAACAACCATAATATCAGTCACCTTTTGAACCTTGTCAAGAAACTCCTGCTGATCTTCATCAGACTTGGATCCCAAAAATAAAGGAGAATTCATTCGGGTGAAGTCCCGAATCTTAGTTGCGACAGTATTAGTCACTGGATTGGCTAGAATAGAAGCATGTTAGTTGTTCTGAGCTTCCACTGAGTGAGCTAAAATAGTGAAGACATCTCTGAACTCGGTATGAGAAACATACTTATTCAGGAGATCTTTCTGAACAGGCGGAGGTGCGGGCTGATTTTTATTTCTTCTTCCGTTAGTCTTTCTGGGAGGCATTTTCTATAAATGAAAGGAAGATTAAATTAGAAAGAGAGTTTAACTTGATCTCATGCTCTTTCGCATGACATAAATACTAAATAAAGGGAAACTTTCCTAAAATGTCTCCTAGCCTCTTGTCCATAAGTGTGGCACGCTTCACACACATGCACAAGACTCTACTCAATGTGGCTTTTATACTCCCTAGGACACTGTAAAATCTTAGGCTCTGATACCAAGTTTTGTCACGACCCAAGTCTACCCGTAGTCGCGAAAATGATGCTTAAAATCATGAAAGACCACAAGCTAACCCATAATTAGTACCTGCTGAGAGAATTGAATAATAGTAACAAAATACACATGTGCAAAATAACTGATTATGCCATAAGGTTTTAAATACTAAGAACATTTTTGAATCATAAGTCTAGAAATAACTATCTGAAAATTGATAAAAGATGATAATCTAAATGACTGTCTGAAAGCCTCTAAAACTGACTGAAAAAAGTTGATGGGACAGGCCCCAACTAACTCTAACTGACTACTGAACTGAAAGACTGAGATAAACATAAATGGTCCTCGATATATAAGGACTCACCACTGCTGTTGCTGCTGATAATGCGCTGGACTGTCTAAGTACAATCGAGAAATTGAGCGTCCAAACCTATGATATAAAACATCATAGCGCAAGAAATGAGTATGCAGTCAGTACTTTGAATGTAATGGTATATGAGATAAGGTTAGGCTGAAATGCATGGGTTTATGTGCATGAAATAAAGACTGACTGAATAGTATGATATACTGATGCATGATGGCGTGAATAATTGTAAAATATGAGAATGCATAACCAAGCATATAACGTGATTCTGAAATAGCATGTAAACTAAAGTACTAAAATCTAATAACTGCATAACTGATAAACTGAATCCTATAGTCAAGAAAACCTGAAACTGAATTCTGTACTAAATACTGAACTAAGACTATGAGAGGTATCATTTAACTAACATGCCCCAATCATAGCTAATCAGGGTTTAACTTGTGACCCCAGTTCGAAGGGTGTCAGTACCGTGCCACGAGTACTAACACTGGCTATGTGGATCCACTAAACTGACGTCCCAAAGGACTAATGAATCACCCTCTACTGGGAGGTGCTCTAATGAGATATGCATTAACCCTCAACTGGCAGGTTGACATCTCAACCTATGCTGGCTACTTACTTCTAGAACTCAGAGACTGCTACAAAAAGTCACACCTCTACTAACAGGTGAGCCTCCATCCCTAGGTTCGCTCAGTGCTAAATCCTACTTCCAACTGAACTGACACTAATTAATGGACTGAACTAGCTTAAATGAATAAGTAACTGATCATGATGATTAACTAAGTGATAATGCTCATGGTTTATTTGAAACAATTCTGAAACTACTGAAATTCTGTTAACAGCTAAGTAATGGGTGTTCAAAACCCTCCAAGAGTCGATAGCAATAACAACAGGGACATACTAAAGCTAACATAACAAAGGATCATTATTCAAAACCCAATCATTTAGGCATTTCATCAAACACTTTGAAATTCATAGACTTAAGCATGGGAATAGTTAAAACATGTGATACCAACATAATTGCATTACTACAATCATGGGTCAAGGATGTAACATAAGAAAATCACCATTCAAATGTGTCAAGGACAAATTCCAACTAAAACACATGGTAAAAATAATTTGAAATCAAAGTTCATAATAGCTTCATGAAGATAACCCATAATAGCATGTAAATATCATAACTTTAAACTTGAAAATGGATTCTTGGACTCCATGGGTAATAAGGGCCCATGGATGAACATCACACATACCTTAATTGATGAATTTGTGAAGGTTCTTGATGTCTTTCTTGAAAATTAAGCTTGAATCCCTTGTTTCTTTTGAAGAGGCTAGGGTTTGTTCTTGAGAGAGAAGGCTTTTTTTTGAGAGAATTTGTGAATAAGACGACCATTTATGCTTTTGGGACCCTAAATCACGCGTTATGGACCAATCATGTAAAGGGAAAAGACCCAAATTCCCTTGAAAAAATATGACAAAAAGCTGGAAAATAAAGAGTGGGCGATAAAGCACGCACTGCGGGCTCTGGTCCGCCGGAATGGGGCACGCACCACGGGCTCTGCCGCGGGAATCCCTAGGGGTGCACTGGAGGGTACATCTCAGGATTATCCCGGTGCTTCTACTATTTTGGACTTCCAAACTTGCCCTTACGCTCGTCCAAAAATTTTGAAACTCACCAGAGATATACTATCAATAACCCCGATCATGAATCAACTTAAAAATTAACGTTCCGAGGTTGGGAAGGTCAAAAATAAAATCATCAAAGTTTAAGAGGCGTTGGAAATGACTAAGTCCTAACACTTAGTGAATTTTTTTGAACTCTTGAACCCCTTTAACATGCAATAGTAAGCTGAATTGAGCTAAGATCATACGGGGTCTTACAAACTCATGCCTCGAATAGGCTTAACTCTAAGCTTAGGAGAGAGTCCTTAAAACTATTACTAGACGGAGATGAACCAAAGAACCATCCACGACTCGAGGCTCTCTCTTGGTGCTGAATCCTACTCCCAACTGAATCGACACTAAACTGATCACTAGACTGTACTAGGCTTGACTGAACTGACACTGATCGTGTTGACTGACTGAACTGGACTGAGATTACTAAGTTTCGTTAACTGACTGAGTACTACTATTCTTGACCTTTACTGGGACTATTCTATAACTACTGCAACTAAGTAAACAACTAGATTTTGGGTAATAAATACCCCCAAGACTCGATAGCATAATTGATAAACTTATATCACAACTTTAACAACACAACAAGGGGTTACCATGCATGATTTACTCATATGAACATTTTATTAACACTTGCAAGGCATAGCTTAAGCATAGGAATAGTTTAAACATGTAGTAATAGCATGATTTCAATACTAAAATCACCAAAAAGTCACAATGCACACTTCATTCACTTAGACATTTTGTCAAACACTTAGGAGGCATAACCTTGTACATGGGAATGAACAACATATTAATGTATAATGACTACACCAATCAATTCACAATTCAAGGGTTTGACATGAGATCTACATCAACCAACATACCCATTGATCTATTTTTTTTTTTACATGAAACTCATATTTTCTTAACTTTGAAACTCAAATAACAACACAAACATGGGCATAATTCAATTCATAACATGGGAATCATATTTCAAGTTTTGAAAAGGGTCCTTGAACTCCAAGGGTGGAAGAAAACCCAAGGATGAACACCTAACATACCTGAGTGATGGAATTCCTGATGATTGTTGGGGATTTCTTGCAACATGATCTTGAGTTTGATGAACTAGGGCTTTGTTCTTGAGAGTATTTATGAATGAGTGAATGTATTTTACCTATTGAGGGGCTGAATTTCGTGTTATGCGGGTTTAATGTGGGAGAAAAATAACTTAATTACCCCCACCAACCCATAACTTAATACACAATTTGTGCCCAGTGATGCGATGACCGATGCATTGCGTCAATGGTATCAACGCGATAGCCAACGCACCGCGTCGAGATCACATTGGCTTGCTATTTTGGTCATCCAAACGCGACTCAAACGATGTTTGAAAATCCCGAAACTCACCCTAGATGACCTATTGACATCCCAAATCATGAATCAACTTATAAATCGACAATCTAAGGCTAGAAAGATCATAAATGATGCCATTGGAATACGAGGCCAAAAATGAGATTAAGTATCAACACTTTGCTGAAATTTTCTAAGTTTGGGACCTATATTGGCATGCTATAAAGGACGGAAATGACTAGGACTTTCTGGGATCTTACAATATCTCCCCCTTGAGAATATTCGTCCTCGAATGAGACTGAATAAACTGAGAGGAACTGTACTTACAATGACATACATAACTGAAGCACGATTGAATTATGGAGACATGACACATGACTGAACTGTTTCATGAATGCATGAATTATATGAGAATGTTATGTAGCTGTAACTAAGTATGGAATATAGTAAATCTAAGAAAGGCTATTACCTTAGGATGAGTCTGAGTTTGCGGAGAAGAGGTGAGGATACTTGGTTCACATGTCAGTCTCTTCTTCCTAAGTAGCTCCCTCAACGGACTGATTCCACCAAAAAACTTTCACCAAATGAACTTCTTTGTTCCTTAGTCTGCGAATCTGACGATCAAGGATTTCAACTGGGACTTCCTCATAAAAGAGACTATTTTGAACATCTACACTCTCTATAGGGACTACAACTGCTAGGTCACCTATGCACTTTTTTAGCAAGGAGACATGAAATACTGGGTGAACTGATGCTAAGTCTGCAGGTAACTCAAGCTCATAATCTACCTTCCCGAAATGCCTCAGAATCCTATAAGGACCAACATATCAGGGACTAAGCTTCCCCTTATTACCAAACCTATTCACCCCCTTCATGGGAGAGATTTTTAAATACATATAATCACCAATCTCAAATTTAAAATCTTTCGTTCTCACATCTGCATAAGATTTTTGTCGTCTCTGGGCTGCCTTATGCCTCTCCCTGATCAACTGCACTCTCTCTAAAGTATCAAACACCAATCTAGGCCCCACTACCACGGCCTCACCTACTTTAAACCAACCAATAGGATATCTACATCTTCTCCCATAAAGAGACTCAAATGGAGCCATCTAAATACTGGAATGATAGTTATTATATGCGAACTCAATCAAAGGTAAGTAGTCATACCAACTGCCTTTAAAGTCAACGGTACACGCTCTCAACATATCTTCTAAATTCTGAATGGTCCTTTCTGCTTGACTATCTGACTGAGGGTGAAAGGATGTACTGAGGTGGACTTGGATACCAAGACTCTTTTGGAAAGCTTTCCAAAAGTGAGAGGTGAACTGCATACCTCTATCTGAAATAATGGACAACGGGACACCATATAACCTAACCAACTCTCTGATATAGTGCCTGGCATAGTCCTTGGT
Organism: Capsicum pubescens; assembly: GCA_030864215.1. NCBI lineage: Eukaryota > Viridiplantae > Streptophyta > Magnoliopsida > Solanales > Solanaceae > Capsicum > Capsicum pubescens. The sequence continues at coordinate 263,634,875 of CM061544.1, forward strand.
TGAATAAGAAGTATGAACTGGCAAGAAATGGGTTGATTTGGTCATCCTGTCCATAATGACCCAAATCAAATCATATTGTCAACGAGTACGAGGCAAACCTGTCATGAAATCTATGTTCACTTCCTCCCACTTTTAAGTGAAAATACTAAAGTCCTGCATAGACCCACTAGGCTTCTGATGTTCAATCTTAACCTACCGACACACGGAGCACTTAGCTATAAACTTTGCAATATCTCTCTTCATCCCACTCTACCAATAGACTTCCTGCAAGTTGCGGTACATCTTAGTGGCCCCTGGATGAATAGAGTAATGCACATCATGCGCTTCAGCAAGAATTCACTATCTCACACCATCCACACATGGAACACATAGCCTACCCTGGGAATGCAACACACCATCTTCTCCTTGGGAGAAAACCTCAACGTTCTAGTCTCTAACCGACTTTTTCAGCTTAACTAAACTGGGATCCTTGTCCTGCTTTTGTTTCACCTCAAAAAATAAATAAGACTTTGAACTATTATGCACCCATACACTACCCTCAGTCGAATAAACTAAATGGACACTTAGTCTGGCAAGCTGATGAACTTCCTAAACTAACTTTTTCTTACCATCCTCAACGTGAGCAACACTACCCATGGAAAACCTACTGAGGACATCTGCCATTACGTTGGCCTTTCCCGGATGATACAAAATACTTATGTCATTGTTTTTCAATAACTCTAACCACCTTCTCTGAGCAAGTTCAGGTATTTCTACGAAAACACATACTATAGGCTTTTGTGGTCTGTGAACACATCAACAGATACCCCATACAAATAGTGCCTCCAAATCTTTAAGGAAAACACAACAGCTGCTAATTCGAGATCATAGGTGGGGTAATCCTTATCATGAGGCTTAATCTATCAAGAGGCATAGGCCATAAACTTACCTTTTTGCATCAAAACACACCCTATACCAATGCTAGAAGCATCGCAATATACAACAAATCCATCAGAACCATCGGGCAAAGTCAAAATTAAGGCTGTAGTGAGTTGAGTCTTCAACTCCTGAAGACTCTTCTCACAAGAATCTGACCATTGGAAATTAACTTTCTTCGGAGTCAATCTGGACATGGGGGATGCAAAAGACAAAAATCCCTCAACAAACCGTCATTAATAGCCGGCCAAAACCAAGAAACTCGTGATATCTGATAGAGAGATGAGTCTGGGACAGTTTCTCACTACTTCAGTCTTTTGAGAATCAACACTAATGCCATCACCGAAAATGTTGTGACCAAGGAAAGCTACTAAACTTAGCCAAAATTTACATTTATTGAATTTGGTAAACAACTGATGGGCTCTGAGAGTCTTCAATACTATTCTGAGATGGTCTACATGGTTATTTTCACTGCAGAAGTAGACAAGAATGTCATTGATGAAGACTATGATGAACATTTCCAAGTACTGCTTGAACACGTGGTTCATCAGGTCCTTAAAAACTATTGGGGCATTGGTAAGACCAAATGACATAACTTGAAGCTCGAAGTGAGTATACCGAGTTTTGAAAGCTATTTTCGAAATGTCACATTCTCTGACTCTGAGCTGATGATAGCCTAATCTGAGGTCTATCTTAGAAAAGTAACTAGCACCCTGAAGTTGGTCAAATAAGTAATTGATTCTAGGAAGTGGATACTTGTTTTTTATTGTGACTTTATTAACTAATGGTAGTCAATACAAATTCTAAGAGAACCTTCTTTCTTATGCACGAATAAAATTGGTGTACCCCACGGATAGATGCTGGGCCAGATGAATCCCTTATCTAGGAGGTCTTTCAATTGCTCTTTTAGCTCTTTAAGTTTGGCTGGAGCTATTCTGTATGGAGGAATAAAGTTGGGCTAAGTGTCTAGAATAAGGTCTATTCCCGTCACAACCCAACTTTTCAGGTCATGATGGCCCCTACCATAACCCACTAGTAGGCAAGCCAACCTGTAGTCCGGAACGGCTAGTAAAGGACTACTTAATAACATAAGAAAAAGAATGCGGAATATATTATATAAAGATCAATACATAGGTGAATCCCAAAAACTGGTGGTATCAGTACAAGAGCTTCTAAACATAAGAAGACTACAAAAGTGATATATCAAGGAGAAATACACTGATTCAACTTACCCTTGAATACAACTTAAAGGCTAGTCTAATACATAGGAGAGAGATAAGTAATACTCCAAACGTCAGGAGCTCACTCTAAGTCTCCGAATCAGGGCTACTCCACACGATGCACAAATCAATGGCGATAACTAGTACTATGATCTGCAGGCTGCAGAGGTGTAGTATGAGTACCAAACGAATGGTACTCAGTAGGCAACTTCCAACTAAGCTCCAAAGATAAAGTGGATATATACAACATATAAACAGAATGGAAACTACAACCAAGAGTCCATAAATCATGTAATAAGTCAATGAGATTAACAAGGGACAACTATCCTATTTATGTCCAAGAGTCTAACATAATAAGACTAAGGAAGTATCAAGGTGTACTATCTTATTCCAGATACATTCAATATATGCCAAAGCTATACCGTATATTCCAAGTCAATATAAAGATAAAGAGCAAAATAAAGATATATTGTAATATACAAGGCAAAGGAACGACTATACAATATGAACAACGAAGAAAGGGATATCCGATAGTACCTTGACTTTATATAGCTAGATATATATATATATATATATATAAATAGGAGGTCATCTCAACATAACCTACATCGTCATGTTCTCATTTTAAGACCTCATTATAATACTATCAGGATTCAATACCAACATACTCAGGATTTCTAATCCATATGGCTAGACATAAAATAATCGTGCATAGTAATGTAATCATAAGATAGCAAAGGTCGAAGACATACCTCAATCCCAATACCGGATCCATGACCAATCTGTTATAAGCTAGCTATAATAATGATCATAAACAAGATAATAACAATATCAATAACATCATAAATAACCGGTTATTCCGGACAACCAAATACCTAGACGAGCCTATGCGTACCACTACCACCCCAGAATCGGAAGGTTCAATCAACAAATAATAACACAAGACATATTCTTCACCCATATCTATGTAACCGTCCCATACCGACTGATAGACATAGGTGCATACTAGTGATAGGCGATGCACATGCAGAAATGCATGCAAAATATACCATTAATATAACAATGCATCATAACTGTCTTCATCAGGACCATCATCATCGTCATCAACCTCCGGCCTCACCGGGTATCAATATCATCTCAATAGTATCCTCCGAACTCGAACCGGGTATCAATATTATCACAGTATCCTTCGGCCTTGCCGGGTATCAATATCCTCTCAATAGTATCCTCCGGACTCGAACCAGATATCAATATCGTCATAATATCCTCCATCCTTGTCGAGTATCAATATCATCTTAATAGTATCCTCTAAACGCGAACCGGGTATCAATAACTTCATAATATCCTCCGGCCTTGCCGGGTATCAATATCATCTCAATAGTATCCTATGGACTCAAACGGGGTATCAATATCATCATAATATCCTCCGGCTTTGCCGGATATCAATGTATCATCATAACTCTCGACACATAAATATAGGTATATAATAGGTGCACAGACGCAAACCGATATACTCATAACCTTAAAGATGTCTAACTTATCAATACATCCCAACTACTCGTTATTAGCTAACCAACACTTATTATTATTAAACCACTAGTTCGCTAGTTATCACATAACCTCTAGTTATTAGCCTAAACATTATCCTTTACATAATCCTTATTCACGGGATAACAACTAACCACTATTCATTTAATAGTCAACATCTAACATCTAGTCTAGGTTCATCATTAGACCAAAACCGTCATTTATCTACCATTCATTATTATCAACTATTCATCCTATTTTTGTTAATCATTACTAGAAAACACATTACTACTTGTCGCCTAACCATCTTTTATTAAATGACATCATTCATTAACTGACCATCATTAGCTACCATGTTCCAACTAAGCAAGATTCATTAACTAATACATTAGCTTCTTAGCCATCAAGTGCAATAGTTAGCTAATAGACAACTAGTTACCACATAGCTTAACCGTCTAACAAGAAGAAAAACCATAAGATCATATTTCGGCTCTAATTACATCATTTATAATGGTAAATAATGATGAACGTACCAAACCTATGCATGCCATCACCAGTATTCAATTAATGGAATAATCATCATCATACCGCATCTTCCTCCGTCCCATACCGGAGAGATGCGTATACAAACATATACATATTCATATTAATAAATCGCAATCACATCATTCACAACGATAAACACTTCTTGGTTATTTAATCAATACCATAACACGGCCCTTGTCCCATTAATTTATCCGAAATAATTAGAACATCATAATCATAGCCTTAGGCCCATATACATAGTTGGGACTCATATCAATAATCAAATTTATAAACCGTAGCATATCTATAATCATCTCACATATAGTAGGCATCTCACATCAAGGAGGCATAATATCAATAAACATATCGCCTCTATTAGACATCTCATATCTATAGGTTTTGCATCATGACCAAGAGGAAAATCGTCTCTATAAGCTCAATAATCATAACTAAGGAAAATCATCTCTATGGGCCAACTATCGTAACTAAGAGAAAAATGCATCTCTATAGGTAAATTATCATAATTAAGAGAAAAATGCATCTCTATGGGCCAAATATCATAATTCAGAGGAAAATGCATCTCTATGGGTAAAATATCATAATTAAGAGGAAAATGCATCTCTATGGGCAAAATATCATAATTAAGAGGAAAATGCATCTCTATGGGTCAAATATCAGAATAAAGAGGAAAATGCATCTCTAAGGGCCAAATATCATAATAAAGAGGAAAATGCATCACTATGGGTAAAATATTATAATTAAAAGGAAAATGCATCTCTATGGGCCAAATATCATAATAAAGAGGAAAATGCATCTCTATGGGTAAAATATCATAATTAAGAGGAAAATGCATCTCTATGGGCCACTAATAATAATCCGACCAAAATCATCACAATTTATCATTTCACCAAGTAATTCTCATAAATAAGGCTCATTAGTCTCAACTAGGTCTACTATCCGCAACTAAGCCCACAAGGGCTAACACAAATCTTGGCCTAAGTGGGTCGGATGATCCCACTTCTAGTCCATAATTTCCACAATTACGCATACTCTGCTCCAAACTAGGCTAAGGTATCTAGTTCATTCTCTAGATGTCAAGCAAGCCATATTAATGCCTAAGATAGTAACTTCGACTAGAAACAAAGGTGCTCAAGTCAACTCTACCAAACTTACGGTTTCAAAACTATCACACTAGCCCAATAAGGCTAAATATATAAATCATGCTTCAAATGCTAAAACCATATTCCGAGCATAACATTATATCATATCCATGCTACAAATTTACCCAAGCTAGGGAGAAGATAATAGGATTCTACAAGGGTATTAAGTAATTCAACCTACGGGTCAAAACCCCCATCTAATCCCCAAACTTATATGTATAATCAATACTAAGTCATTCTATCCAATATCAATCTTAAAATTCATATTCACACGCAATATATATCATACATCATCCATGAAGAAAATTAGACAGAAGCCTACCTCAAGGCTAAACCGCAAAATCACACTTCAAGCACCACATGCTCGTCTTCACTTCACAATCCCCAAAATTTCATCACACTATTAAAAATATAATCTACTCATCAATACGAGTCTAATGATACCCATATTGCACTATTGTGCTTCGGGTCCAAAAATGACACCAAAAAGTCCAAGTGGGTCCCACATACGGAAATAACGTTTCCGAGGTCAACCTAATGCTCAACTCTCACCAAGGAGGCATAACCCTCAATTGATGGGTGCAAACAAATGAAATTTGGGGCTAAATCAAGCCCTAAGCTAAATTGGGGTTGTGGGTCAAGAACAATGAAATTCACCAATAAAGTGATGAAATCTTACCTTAATCCGGATGATAATCATGATGAAAGATGTATACCAAGCTCCCAAGACACCCACAAGACTGAATTACAAGTTTTAATACCCATTTAGGGTTTTAGGTTCTCAAATGTGAAAGAAAAATCCCCAAAATCGCGACCTTGGGTCTATTTATAGACCTTTTCGGCGAACAGACGCGGTACCCTGCGACAGCAAAGTCAAAAATTTGTTTTTAACCCTCGGAACTCATCCGGGACACAAAATATATGATCCAATAGTGAAATTTGAGTGTAAACTACACATCAAATCCATTGGAATCATCAAAACATCCATAAAAGGTCGTTTAGGCAAAAAGTGGGGCCCACATATATAGTTTTGATTTTATGACTTTCCGACTAATAGGTTGAAATGAGCTCGGGTGCATTGGGACCCAAACCAAAGGTCTACCTAGACTAAAATTGATATTTCAGATATGCTGGCACAGTTGAAATTTTCATCCGAGATCGTTTCGTTGAAGTTTTTTGATCGGTGGCCATTTGGAACCAACGAAGACTTCTAAACAGGGAGTTGACTCTAAAAACAAAATGAACTGCCCGGTAATCGAACTCTCAGTCCCAGCAAGTCATAAATGACTTGGGGCAGCTATGGAGAAGCTTAAACGGTGAAGATAAGTATAAATATGGAAAATGACCTGAAGGGTCATTACAATATCCACTACTAAAAGGACTTTCGTCCCCGAAATTCAACGAATAGAAACAATCTCAAAGGCTCGATGTGATGTGGTACTGGGCCCACATGCTCCAAGAATGACTTCCCAGGTAACCTCCACGAGGAGAGAACACTTGGAAGGGATTTCACCACTAGTATCCCTTTTTCAACCTGCACCCTCACTTTACTTCCCAAAGAACCAAACCTCAACTTCAACCGCTAAATGGCCTTCAACTGAATTGAAAAGACTGATGCACACAAATCGGAACCACAACACGTTGATACCAACTCAAGTATATTACTCTCATTGTGTAAATCATCCAAAATTCCTAAAGAAAATTGAATCTCGAGGTCAAAACTGATATAACCAATATAGGGCCCATGAGCTATCATCTGAACACTTATCAACTATAATCCAACCAATGTCAAGAAGACCGAATAGACAACTACAGAGTAGGATCAACCAGCCTATAAATGAAATCTGAACAAAGAAAACTCTAAAATAGAAGCCCCACACAAGCTCTACAACACCAAGCTGAAATCTCAATAGCAAGGCCGAATCGCTAGGTCCCAAATATCTAAACAAAACTAAGAATGGGTAGGCACTACTAATCAAAATTTATCATACTTCCCAATCGCCATTCCAAAGCGTCAAGTCAAAACTGAACCAATACGATACCCCATCTAGGCAAAGAAATAGCCCTAAACACATATCATCGAGGAGAATCACTCCACCAAGCCTCACTAGGCCAAACAAATACTAGACTAGGAATTTCCTGAATCCACCCAAGAACCACATTATCAAAGAAGAAATAACAATCTCAAAGCCAAGGTCGAAGTCGAGACAACCACCAGAGTACCAACAACTCAAGCTAAAGAGTTTCTAATTTTCCAGTTTTAGAAGCGATCACAGGAAAGGCCACATGCCTCTATCTTTCATCTTCTCTAGACAAAACCATATCACAACGACAAAAGAATATCCAATCTCCACACAACAACAAGGCAATCCATCACAAGAGAGCGAACAAACTTACCTATGAGATGAATCCATGACATCTCAACATCAACATCAAATCGCTATCAAACAAAGAAATAGCCACAAATGAAGAGCGGACCTCAAACTGGTCAATCTAAAAACGGCTATATCTAAAAGAATAGCCAAGGGGAAAACCTTCGCAACCTAGAAGGCAAGTCTAAGGATCTCAGACTCAATAATAGGCAACGCAACTACATTTCCAACTCTTGGGTGATAATAGAGACACAAAAGATTAACTTGCCTTTCGATATCATAATACATCCCCGAATCAATCTAATATAGCTAACCAAGAGGGAACACAATCAAACTCGCCATGCTAGGGGAAATAAATCATCAAATCGGGCTATTTCTACTCAAGCCACCAAATAATAGCACAAGAAAATGAGAGTCTAACTAGATAACACTAGTCTATACAGCTAACCAGCAAGAATCAATTATAAAGTAACAACATCAAGTGATAATTTCAAGTACTATCAGTACCCTCATGCAGTGGTAGCAATAGCAACAACAATATCAAAATCAATATACGCGATAGGTGGTACCAAAATAAACATCAATAGTATGTACCACTCAAGGGACACAACAGGATTAATGTGCCAAGATAAATGGGACTCGAACCCAAAGCACACCCATAGGGAAGAAACATCAATATAGATCTACTCCATTCACTACTAAAGGAAATAAAAAATGGAATAGTAATATAATCAAGAATTCAACAATAAGGCACATAACGACCGATATAAATTCATCAAGGCATATAATAATCAATGGGTAAGAAAATCCCAATACACATAATAAGAGATAAAGGCGAGAATAAAAGCACATCAGTCGCGGCAACATCCGCAATCACATGCCTGATGGGCATAAGGAAAATAAATCTGAATGGGCCTAACTCAGACCAACCGACTGAATCATCAACTGAGTCGTTAAACGCAAAATCTATAACTGAAGATGCCACAACATCACGAGGCTAATCTGAATAAGCTGAATAACTGAAACTCTCGTGTCGAAGAAACTCTCTATACTAGTAGTTGATCGTCCTATTCTCGTAGCAATTCCTGGAGTATCAACATGGCGAGGACACAAACTGAGCTGAAATGGATGGCCAACCAACGTCGGGAGAAATCCATAAATTCATGTCCAAACTTCAAAAATCATAGTCTGTCTTAGGAACTCTAGGCTGGCGGGGAATACAGGCAAACTCTATCTGACCACCTATCTCATACCAGGGGCATTTTTTGAACCAGTATCCCATCACAACACAACCAAACCAAGAATCTAAAATACTTCAAAATACTACCCCTCAAAATCCAGAATGTTCACCATGGACCGAAGAACTATACCACACTCCGCAAGTCTAATAGGGACTCAACCCAAATCCTTTTTAGCCACCGTTGAAGATCTTCGATATCCATCTTTGACTCATTAGTTTGATACTGTGCAAAAATTCTGAAAATGCATGTTAAAGTCTCATCCGCATCTATCAACAATATTGCATCGTCCTTCGGGAATAGAATAGAGTCAAAGAATATGTTCAAGGTTCATAGGAGTGGAGACACACGATAACAAGTCATGAAGTAAATTTCCTAAAATGTCACTGTAGCCTTCCGAAGATCGGTTACGAATGTCTCCGCACCGATCCGCAGGACTCTACAAACACTTAGCTCTTGTACTAATACACCGAAGAAACCTAGGCTCTGATACCAATTTGTCACAACCCAACTTTTCAGGTCATGATGGCGCCTACCATAACCCACCAGTAGGCAAGCCAACCTGTATTCCGGAACGGCTAGTAACGGACTACTTAAAAACATAAGAAAAAAATGCAGAATATATGAGATAAAGATCAATACATAGGAGAATCCCAAAACCTGGTGGTATTAGTACAAGAGCTTCAAAACATAATAAGAGTACAAAAGTGATATATTAAGGAGAAATACACTGATTCAACTTACCTCTGAATACAACTTAGAGGCTAGTCTAATACATAGGAGAGAGATAAGTAATACTCCGAATGTCAGGATCTCACTTTAAGTCTCAGAATCAGGGCTACTCCACACGATGCACACATCAATGGCGATAACTCGTACTATGATCTATAGGCTGCAGAGGTGTAGTATGACTACCAAACGAATAATACTCAGTAGGCAATTTCCAACTGAGCTCCAAAGATAAAATAGATATATACAACATATAAACAGAATGGAAACTACAACCAAGAGTCCATAAATCATGTAATAAGTCAGTGAGAATAACAAGGGACAACTATCCTATTTATGTCCAAGAGTCTAACATAATAAGACTAAGGAAGTATCAAGGTGTACTATCTTATTCCAGCTACATTCAATATATGCCAAAGCTATACCGTATATCCCAAGTCAATATACAAATAAAGAGCAAAATAAAGATATATTGTAATATACAAGGCGATGGAACGACTATACAATATGAACAATGAAGAAAGGGATATCCGATAGTACCATGACTTCATATAGCTAGATATATATATATAGGAGGTCATCTCAACATAACCTACATCGTCATGTTCTCATTTTAAGACCTCGTTATAATACTATCAGGATTCAATACCAACATACTCAGGATTTTTAATCCATATGGCTAGACATAGAATAATCGTGCATATTAATGTAATCATAAGATAGCAAAGGTCGGAGACATACCTCAATCCCAATACCAGATCCATGACCAATCTGTCATAAGCTAGCCATAATAATGATCATAACCATGATAATAAGCATATCAATAACATCATGAATAATCGGCTACTCCAGAAAACCAAATACCTAGCCGAGCCTATGCGTACCCCCACCGCCCCAGAGTCAGACGGTTCAATCAACAAACAATAACACAAGACATATTCTTCACCTATATCTATACAACCGTCCCATACCGACTAATAAACATAGGTGCATACTTGTGATAGGCGATGCACATGAAGAAATGAATGCAAAATATACCATCAATATCACAATGCATCATAACTGTCTTCATCAGGACCATCATCATCATCATCAACCTTTGGCCTCACCGGGTATCAATATCATCTCAATAGTATCCTCTAAACTCGAATCGGGTATCAATATTATCACAATATCCTCCGTCCTTGCCGGGTATCAATATCATCTCAATAGTATCCTCCGGACTCGAACCGAATATCAATATCATCATAATATCCTCTGGCCTTGCCGAGTATCAATATCATCTCAATAGTATCCTCCATACTCGAACCGGGTATCAATAATATCATAATATCATCCGTCCTTGTCGGGTATCAATATCATCTCAATAGTATCCTTCGAACTCGAACCGGGTATCAATATCATCATAATATCCTCCGACCTTGCCGGATATCAATGTATCATCATAACTCTCGACACATAAATATAGGCATATAATAGGTGCACAGACGCAAGACGATATACTCATAACCTTAAAGATGTGTAACTTATAAATACATCCCAACTACTCGTTATTAGCAAACCAACACTTATTATTATTAAACCGCTAGTTCGCTAGTTATCACATAACCTCTAGTTATTAGCCTAAATATTATCCTTTACATAATCCTTATTCACGGGATAACAACTAACCACTATTCATTTAATAGTCAACATCGAACATCTAGTCTAGGTTCATTATTAGACCAAAACCGTCATTTATCTACCATTCATTATTATCAACTATTCATCCTATTTTTGTTAATCATTACTAGACAACACATTACTACTTGTCGCCTTACCATCTTTTATTAAATGACATCATTCATTAACTGACCATCATTAGCTACCATGTTCCAACTAAGCAAGATTCATTAACTAATACATTAGTTTCCTAGACATCAAGTGCAATAGTTAGCTAATAGACAACTAGTTACCAAATAGCTTAACTGTCTAACAAGAAGAAAAACCATAAGATCATATTTCGGCTATAATCACATTATTTATAATGGTAAATAATCATGAATGTACCAAACCTATGCATGCCATCACCAGTATTCAATCAATGAAATAATAAGCATCATACCGCATCTACCTCCATCCCATACCGGAGAGATGTGTATACAAACATATACATATTCATATTCATAAATCGCAATCATATCATTCACAATGATAAACACTTCTTGGGTATTTAATCAATACCATAACACGACCCTTGGCCCAATAATTTATCCAGAATAATCACAACATCATAATCATGGACTTAGGCCCTTATACATATCCAGGACTCATATCGATAATCATATTTATAAACCGTAGTATATCTATAATCATCTCACATATAGGAGGCATCTCACATCTAGGAGGCCTAATATCAACAAACATATCGCCTCTATTAGACATCTCATATCTATAGGTTTTGAATCATGACCAAGAGGAAAATCGTCTCTATAAGCTCAGTAATCAGAACTAAGAAAAATCATCTCTATGGGACAAATATCGTAACTAAGAGGAAAATGCATCTCTATAGGCTAAATATCATAATTAAGAGAAAAATGCATCTCTATGGGTCAAATATCATAATTCAGAGAAAAATGCATCTCTATGGGTAAAATATCATAATTAAGAGGAAAATGCATCTCTATGGGCCAAATATCATAATAAAGAGGAAAATGCATCTCTATGGGAAAATTATCATAATTAAGAGGAAAATGCATCTCTATGGGCCAAATATCATAATAAAGAGGAAAAATCATCTCTATGGGCCAAATATCGTAACTAAGAGGAAAATGCATCTCTATAGGCAAAATATCATAATTAAGAGAAAAATGCATCTCTATAAGCCAAATATCATAATAAAGAGGAAAATGCATCTCTATGGGCAAAATATCATAATTAAGAGAAAAATGCATCTCTATGGGCCAAATATCATAATAAAGAGAAAAATGCACCTCTATGGGCAAAATATCATAATTAAGAGAAAAATGCACCTCTATGGTCCAAATATCATAATTATGAGGAAAATATATCTCTAGGGGCCAAATATCATAATAAAGAGGAAAATGCATCTCTATGGGCAAAATATCATAATAAAGAGGAAAATGCATCTCTATAGACCAAATATCATAATAAAGAGGAAAATGCATCTCTATGGGCAAAATATCATAATTAAGAGGAGAATGCATCTCTATGGGCCAAATATCATAATAAAGAGAAAAATATATCTCTATGGGCCAAATATCATACTAAAGAGGAAAATGCATCTCTATGGGCCACTAATCATAATCCGACGAAAATCATCACAATTTATCAATTCACCAAGTAATTCTCATAAATAAGTCTCATTAGTCTCAACTAGGTCTACTATCCGCAACTAAGCCCACAAGGGCTAACCTAAATCTTGGCCTAAGTGGGCCGGATGATCCCACTTCTAATCCATAATTTCCACAATTACGCATACTATGCTCCAAACTAGGCTAAGGTAGCTAGTTCATCCTCTAGATGTCAAGCAAGCCTTATTAACGCCTAAGATTGTAACTTCGACTAGAAACAAGGGTACTCAAGTCAACTCTACCAAACTTACGGTTCCAAAACTATCACACTAGCCCAATAAGGCCAAATATACAAATCATCCTTCAAATGATAAAACCATATTCCAAGCATAACATATATCATATCCATGATACAAATTTACCCAAGTTAGAGAGAAGGCAATAGGATTCTACAAGGGTATTAAGTAATTCAACCTACGGGTCAAAACCCCCATCTAATCCCCAAACTTATATGTATAATCAATACTAAGTCATTCTATCCAATATCAATATTAACATTCATATTCACACGCAATATATATCATACATCATCCATGAAAAAGAGTAGACAAAATCCTACCTCAAGGTTAAACCGTAAAATCACACTTCAAGCACCACATGCTCGTCTTCACTTCACAATCACCAAAATTCCATCACACTATTAAAAATATAATCTACTCATCAATAAGATTCTAATGATACCCATATTGCACTATTGTGCTTCGGGTCCAAAAATGACACCAAAAAGCCCAAGTGGGTCCCACATATGGAAATTGCATTTCCGAGGTCAACCCAATGCTCATCTATCACCAAGGAAGCATAACCCTCAATTGATGGGTGAAAACAAATGAAATTTGAGGCTAAATCAAGCCCTAAGCTAAATTGGGGTTGTGGGTCAAGAACAATGAAATTCACCCACAAAGTGATGAAATCTTACCTTAATCCGGATGATAATCATGATAAAAGATGTTTACCAAGCTCCCTAGACACCCACAAGACTAAATTTCAAGTTATCATACCCATTTAGGGTTTTAGGTTCTCAAATGTGAAAGAAAAATCCCAAAATCGCGACCTTGGGTCTATTTATAGACCCCTTCGGCGAACAGACGCGGTACCCTGCGACAACAAAGTCAAAAATTTGTTTTTGACCCTCGGAACTCATCTGGGATCCAAAATATATGATCCAATAGTGAAATTTGAGTGTAAACCACAATTCAAATCCATTAGAATCATCAAAACTTCCATAAAAGGTCGTATAGGAAAAAAGTGGGGCCCACATATATAGTTTTGATTTTATGACTTTCCGACTAATAGGTTGAAATGAGCTCGGATGCATTGGGACCTGAACCAAAGGTCTACCCAGACTAAAATGGATATTTTAGATATGTTGGCGATTTCGCTGAAGTTTTTGATCGGTGTCCATTTGGAACCAACGAAAACTTCTAAATAGGGAGTTGACTCTAAAAACCAAACGAATTGCCCGGTAACCGAACCCTCAGTCCCAGCAAGTCATAAATGACTTGGGGCAGTATGGAGAAGCTCAAACGGTGAAGATAAGCATAAATATGAAAAATCACCTGAAGGGTCATTACAATAACCACTACTAAAAGGACTTTCATCCCCGAAAGTCAATGAATAGAAGGAATCTCAAAGGCTCGAAGTGATGAGGTACTGGCCCCACATGCTCCAAGAATGACTTCCCAAGTAACCTCCACGAGGAGAGAACACTTGGAAGGGATTTCACCACTTGTATCCCTTTTTCAACCTGCACCCTCACTTTACTTCCCAAACAACCAAACCTCAACTTCAATCGCTAAATAGCCTCCAACTGAACTGAAAAGACCGATGCACGCAAATCTAAACCGCAACACGTTGATACCAACTCAAGTATATTACTCTCATTGAGTAAATCATCCAAAATTCCTAAAGAAAATTAAATCTCGAGGTCAAAACTGATATCAACTATAATCCAACCGATGTCAAGAAGACCGAATAGACAACCACAGAGACCAGTCTATAAATGAAATCTAAATGAAGACAACTCTAAAATAGAAGCTCCATGCAAGCTCTACAACACCAAGCTGAAATCTCAATACCAAGGCTGAATCGCTAGGTCTCAAATATCTAAACAAAACTAAGAATGGGTAGGCACTAATAATCCAAATTTATCATACTTCCCAATCGCCATTCCAAAGCGTCAAGTCAAAACTGAACCAATACAATACCCCATCTAGGTAAAGAAATAACCCTAAACACATATTATCAAGGAGAATCACTCCACCAAGCCTTACTAGGACAACCAAATACTAGAATAGGAATTTCCTGAATCCGCCCAAGAACCACATCATCAAAGAAGAAATAACAATCTCAAAGCCAAGGTCAAAGTCGAGACAACTACCAGAGTTTCAACAACTCAAGCTAAAGAGTTTCTAATTTCCCAATTTTAGAAGCGATCACAGGAAAGGCCACCTGCCTCTATCTTTCATCTTCTCTAGATAAATCCAAATCACAATGACAAAAGAGTATCCAATCTCCACACTAACAATAAGGTAATCCATCACAAGAGAGCGAACCAACTTACCTATAAGATGAATCCATGACATCTCATCATCAACATCAAATCGCTATCGAACAAAGAAATAGCCACAAATGAAGAACGGACCTCAAACTGGTCAATCTCACAAACGGCTATATCTAAACGAATAGCCAAGGTGAAAACCTTCGCAACCCAGAAGGCAAGTCTAAGGATCTCAGACTCAATAATAGGCAATGCAACTACATTTCCAACTCTAGGGTGATAATAGATCCACAAAAGATTAACTTGCCTTTCGATATCACAATACATCCCCTAATCAATCTAATATAGCTAATCAAGAGGGAACACAATCAACCTCGCCATGCTAGGGGAAAGAAATCATCAAATCGGGCTATATCTACTCAAGCCACCAAATAATAGCACAAGAAAATGAGAGTTTAACTAAATAACACTAGTCTATACAGCTACTCAGCAAGAATCAATTATAAAGTAACAACATCAAGTGATAATATCAAGTAATATCAGTACCCTCATGCAGTGGTAGCAATAGCAACAATAATATCAAAATAAATATACTCGATAGGTGGTACCAAAATAAACATCAATATTATGTACCACTCAAGGGACACAACAGGACTAATGTGCCTAGATAAATGGGACTCGAACCCAAAGCACACCCATAGGGAAGAAACATCAATATAGATCTACTCTATCCACTACTAAAAGAAATAAACCATGGAGTAGTAATATAATCATGAATTCAACAATAAGGGACATAATGACTAGTCGTGGCGACATCCGCAATCACATGCCTGATGGGCATAGGGAAAACAAATCTGAGCGGGCCTAACTCGAACCGACCGACTGAATCATCAACTGTGTCGCCAAACGCACCATCTATAATTGAAGATTCCATAATATCACGAGGCTGATCTGAATAACTGAAACTCCCATGTCGAAGACACTCTCTATACTAGTAGTCAATCATCCTATTCTCGTAGCAATTCCTGGAGCATCAACATGGTGTGGACACAAACTGAGTTCAAATGGATGGCCAACCAACGTTGGGAGAAATCCATAAATTCATGTCCAAACTTCCAAAATCATAGTCTGTCTTAGGAACTCTAGGCTGGCGGGGAATACAGGAAAACTCTATCTGACCACCTATCTCATACCAGGGGCATTTTCTGAACCAGTGTCCCATCACAACACAACAAAACCAAGAATCTAAAATACTTCAAAATACTACCCATCATAATCCAGAATGGTCACCATGGCTCGAAGAACTATACCACACTCCGCAAGTCTAATAAGGACTCAACCCAAATCCTTTTTAGCTACCGCTGAAGATCTTCGATATCCATCTTTGACTCATTAGTTCGATACTGTGCAAAAAATCTAAAAATGCATGTTGGAGTCTCATCCGTATCTATAAAAAATATTGCATCGTCCTTCGAGAATAGAATAGAGTCAAAGAATATGTTCAAGGTTCATAGGAGTGGAGACACACGATAAGGAGTCATGAAGTAAATTTCCTAAAATGTCACTGTAGCCTCCCGAAGATAGGTTACGAACGTCTCCGCACCAATCCGCAGGACTCTACAAACACTTAGCTCTTGTACTAATACACCGAAGAAACTTAGGCTCTGATACCAATTTGTCACAACCCAACTTTTCAGGTCATGATGGCGCCTACCATAACGCACCAGTAGGCAAGACAACCTGTAGTCTAGAATGGCTAGTAACGGACTACTTAATAATATAAGAAAAAAATGCAGAATATATGAGATAAATATCAATACATAGGTGAATCCCAAAACCTGGTGGTATTAGTACAAGAGCTTCTAAACATAATAAGAGTACAAAAGTGATATATTAAGAAGAAATACACTGATTCAACTTACCTCTGAATACAACTTAGAGGCTAGTCTAATACATAAGAGAGATAAGTAATACTCCGAACGTCAGGAGCTCACTCTAAGTCTCCAAATTAGGGCTACTCCACACGATTCACACATCAATGGCGATAACTCGTACTATGATCTGTAGGCTGCAGAGGTGTAGTATGAGTACCAAACGAATGGTACTCAGTAGGCAATTGCCAATTGAGCTCCAAATATAATCAGATATATACAACATATAAATAGAATGGAAACTACAACCAAGAGTCCATAAATTATGTAATAAGTCAATGAGAATAACAAGGGACAACAGTCCTATTCATGTCCAAGAGTCTAACATAATAAGACTAAGGAAGTATCAAGGTGTACTATCTTATTCTAGATACATTCAATATATGCCAAAGCTAAACCGTATATCCCAGGTCAATATACAGATAAAGAGCAAAATAAAGATATACTGTAATATACAAGGCGAAGGAACGACTATACAATATGAACAACGAAGAAAGGGATATCCGATAGTACCATGACTTTATATAGCTATATATATATATATATATAAATAGGAGGTCATCTCAACATAACCTACATCGTCATGTTCTCATTTTAAGACCTCATTATAATACTATCAGGATTAAATACCAACATACTTAGGATTTTTAATCCATATGGCTAGACATAGAATAATGATGCATATTAATGTAATCATAAGATAGCAAAGGTCGAAGACATACCTCAATCCCAATACCGGATCCATGACCAATCTATCATAAGCTATCCATAATAATAATCATAACCATGATAATAACAATATCAATAACATCACAAATAACCGGCTACTCCGGACAACCAAATACCTAGCCGAGCCTATGCGTACCCCCACCACCCCAGAGTCGGAAGGTTCAATCAACAAACAATAACATAAGACATATTCTTCACCCATATCTATGCAACCGTCCCATTTTAACTGATAGACATAGGTGCATACTGATAATAGGCGATGCACATATAGAAATGAATGCAAAATATACCATCAATATCATAAGGCATCATAACTGTCTTCATCAAGACCATCATCATCATTATCAATCTCTGGCCTCACCGAGCATCAATATCATCTCAATAGTATCCTCCATACTCGAACCAGGTATCAATATTATCACAATATCCTCCGGCCTTACCAGGTATCAATATCATCTCAATAGTATCCTCCGAACTCGAACCGGATATCAATATCATCATAATATCCTGTGGCCTTGCCGAGTATCAATATCATCTCAATAGTATCCTCCAGACTCGAACCGGGTATCAGTAATATCATAATATCCTCCGACCTTGCTGATGATAGGTGTATTTACATGCCTAAAGCACCTTAATGTACCCATATTTTAGCTAAGTTTTGAGGACAAAATATATAATTCCTGCACTTTTAGTCCTTTTTCCTGTAAGTGAGCTAACAAACGTGATTAGCAAGTTTTCAGGTATAAATGATGAAGATTCCAGCACTTTATGGATAACTTGACGCCAAAGGAAGCTTCACGAAAGAAGGAAAGCAGCGTTTGGACGCCTATGGACTGAAAGTGATGCATGGATAATTTTTCCCGGGCAAAAACAACATTTCTAAAGACTTTGGGGATCAGCAGTAACTTAGTAGGATTAGGATAAGGATGCAGTAACCTAGTAGGATTAGGATAAGTACGCAGTAGCCTAGTAGGAATAGGATATGGGTGTTATAAATACCCTATTTTGCTGAATTTTTCAGCATTCATGCTTTTCAATTAATTCAAGCTTTTGATAATTCACTCATTCATTAATTCAAGTATTTTCCATTTGACTTTTACTATTATTCAAGTTACAGATTCTGTAAGTCCAAAACAGAGAAAGGCCGACAAACACTTGATCAACGGAAGGAGCAAAAACGTCCAACCCTAGTTGACGTTAACATCATCTATTGCGAAGATTATTCTAGATTTTGGTATGATGATGATGTCTATTGTGATTTCCGTTGCACTCATGAGTAGCTAAACTTCTCTGTTAGGGTTATGGAAGACTTATGAGATACTATCTGTTGTTATGAGTTTGTGAATTCTTGATACGTATGCTGCTTATATCATTACTCTCTTCATCTTAATTGAATTCTTGTGGTTGCAAACATATAGAATACGCCAGTATAGCATTAACTTGTTCGAAAGAAAAGTTACATGTCTGGAAAAGAGAGAATGACAAGGAAATAGGGCTACTAAACCCTGTTTAAAAGTTAGTGGCGTAACTGGATTAACCTCTTGGAGAATTCGTACCATTAGTATACGCTTTAAGCTCGAAAGAGTTAAAGTGATATAATCCTTGATGGTCGAAAGACGCTAGGATTTACCATAGAATACGAATCTCTATAAGCGCATGCATGTCTGAATTCCGCATAACTCATAGCCAATAGATATGTAGAACTCATAAGGTGGACATAACCCTAACTTACAATTCTCATTGATTAAAACCTACTAAACATTCTATTTTTCTTTGTTACTTTGATACTCTTAATTCACGCTACAATTAAATCCCCCCTTTTTCGTAGAATTTTTTATCAACAGTCTACTAATCGTTGCATACTTAGTGACCAAGTATTCCCTGTGGGATTCGACACCCAACCCAGTTGGGTTCTATATTTGACAACGACCGCTTACACTCTTACGAGAGCTGTAGTTTCAGCATTCATGCTTTTTAATTAATTCAAACTTTTGACAATTCACTCATTCATTAATTCAAGTATTTTCCATTCGATTTTTACTATTATTCAAGTTACAGATTCTGTAAGTCCAAAACAGAGAAAGGCCGGCAAACACTTCATCAACGGAAGGAGCAAAAACATCCAACCCTAGTTGACGTTAACATCATCTATTGCGAAGATTATTCTAGATTTTGGTATGATGATGATGTCTATTGTGATTTCCGTTGCACTCATGAGTAGATAAACTTCTCTGTTAGGGTTATGGAAGCCTTATGAGATACTATCTATTGTTATGAGTTTGTGAATTCTTGATACGTATGCTGCTTATATCATCACTCTCTTCATCTTAATTGAATTCTTGTGGTTGCAAACATATAGAATACGCCAGTATAGCATTAACTTGTTCGAAAGAAAAGTTACATGTCTGGAAAAGAGAGAATGACAAGGAAATAGGGCTACTAAACCCTGTTTAAAAGTTAGTGCCGTAACTGGATTAACCTCTTGGAGAATTCATACCATTAGTATACGCTTTAAGCTCGAAAGTGTTAAAGTGATATAATCTTTGATGGTCGAAAGACGCTAGGATTTACCATAGAATACGAATCTCTATAAGCGCATGCATGTCTGAATTCTGCATAACTCATAGCCAATAGATATGTAGAACTCATAAGGTGGACATAACCCTAACTTAAAATTCTCATTGATTAAAACCTATTAAACATTCTATTTTTCTTTGTTACTTTGATACTCTTAATTCACGCTACAATTAAATCCCCCCCTTTTCGTAGAATTTTCGATCAACAGTCTACTAATCGTTGCATACTTAGTGACCAAGTATTCCCTCTGGGATTCGACACCCAACCCAGTTGGGTTCTATATTTGACAGCGGCCGCTTACACTCTCACGAGAGATGTAGTTTGAGCGTTATCAAATTTTGGCGCCGCTGCCGGGGAATACGGTTGTCAACTAAGTTTGTGATAGTTACTAGACCCTTTGGTCAAAAATTCTCGTATTTTACTTTTAGTGGTTGTTTTTGTTTTATTCAGGTTCTGTTGAGTGCATGCCAAATACTCGTAGTTCTGGTCAGCCATTATTACCCATAAATCCTGAACCATAACTTATTGGCAGAATGGATGCACAACGTGACATTGAAAGAAGGGCTACTCAACAGGAGCAGGCTAGATTAGCTGCGTTGGCAGCTGCTCAAGTGCATCAACAGAATATTGATAACCCAGGTCGGTCAACAAATCCTGATGATGAGGACCTGGGTGATGATGAGTTACTTAATCCACGGCGTGCAGATGAGGTGGCGACACCTATGAACAAGAGAGATCGTCAAGCTAGAATGAGACCTGACCGCCGAGCTGTGCAGGCTCCTTTTGATAATGATGATGACGAACTTGATGGAGCTGGTGCCACAGGAGCTATTATTCCTCCGCCCTTGGCTCTCGGAGCCAAGTTCAATATCACTAGCACCATGATTCAGCTATTGCAGCTCAAAGGTTTATTTGGTGGACTTGCAGGCGATGATCCGAATATGCATCTGGTCAATTTTATTTCAACATACAAGTCGTTTGACAATCCAGGAGTTGGGCAGAATGCAATTCGGCTGTGCTTATTTCCATTGTCTCTGTCTGGGGAGGCAACTCTATGGTTGAACGGGCTAACTCCTGATTCTATTACTAATTGGAGGCAACTGAAAGATGCTTTCCTAGAAAGATTCTTTCCGCCATCCAAGAGAGCACAGTTGAGAGATGAGATCAGCAATTTTCAACAGCTTCCAACTGAAGCTCTCCACGAAACATGGGAGAGGTTCAAGAAGAAGCTTATGCGGTGCCCAAATCATCAGATGACCAACATCCACTTGATGGAGATATTATATAGGGCTTTGAAATCAGTGACAAAGACAGTGGTTGATAATGCTGTAGGTGGGTCATTCATGGACCTTACTTTTCTTAAGGCAAGTGATATGCTAGATCGTATTACAAAGCAGAGTAGAGCTTGGCATACCAGGGATTCTGAGGTAGCAAGATCAACCGCATCTATTGGCTTGACTGCAGAGCAGAGGCGTAGACAAGAGGAACGTGACCAAGATATGGCTCACATAAAAATGCAGATGGATCTTCTTACCAAGCACTTATTATCAGGGAAGACCAAAAAGGTTAAAGCCGTTGTATCACAGGGAAGATATGATTCTGATTCTGAGGGGGAAGCAAACTACTTGAATAATCAGGGGGGTTTCCGAGGCAATACCCAAGGAAACCAAGGTCGGAACTATTATGATAAATCTGGATACAAGGACCGCGATCAAGATGGTTGGAAGAATAAGACTGACGGGAGTGGTTTGTATGTTCCTCCTGGAAATTGTGAGGCTGTGGCGTCTGGCTCTGGGAAGATGTCCATGGAAGATATGATGGCTAAACTGTTGAAAGGAGTGGAGGCAACCAACATGGGTGTAACCGAGGTAAAGAATAATTTGTCTTCAATAAATCAATTGGTTGACTCGCATTCTACTGCAATAAAATAACTGGAGCAACAATTGAGTCAATTATCAGCGGCATTCAACCAAAGAAAGGCTGGCACGCTACCCAGTGACACTGTGCAAAACCCAAGGAATAAAGGATCGTGTATGGCTATTACTACCCGGAGTGGTAAAGTGTTGGAAAATCCATCTAAAGGCAAGCAGGTAGTTGATGATATAGCGGATAATGTTATTGATGCAGAATGTGAAGAGGCCAAAGAAGCTGAAGAGTGTGTTCATGACATCACCCCTATACGTCTGCAGCTTGAAAAGATTGATAGTTGGAAGAAAGGTAAAAAGAAAGTGGTGGAGAAAACTATTCCCCTTCCACCACTACCTTTTCCTCAGAGACTGAAGAAGAAGGCTGATGACACTCCTGAAAAGGTTGATAATCGGAAGCAAGATAAAGAGGAAGTGGTGGAGAAAACGATTCCCCTTTCACCACCACCTTTTCCGCAGAGACTGAAGAAGAAAGCTGATGACACCAGGTTCAGTAAATTCATGACCATGTTGAAGCAGCTGACTATTAATGTTCCATTGGTGGAGGCGCTGGAATAGATGCCTGGGTATGCTAAATTCATGAAGGACCTTTTGACAAAGAAGCGGGCAGTAAGCTATGAGCTGGCAGATAATGTTCATCATTGCAGTGCAATTGCCACGAGGTCTTTAGTACAGAAGAAGGCAGATCCTGGTGCTTTCACTATTCCTTGAACGATTGGATCGTTGGATTTTGCTAAGGAGTTGTGCGATCTGGGGGCTAGCATCAATTTGATGCTGTTATCCATTTACAGAAAGTTGGGGTTGGGCGATCCTACATCAACCAATATGCGGCTCGTGATGGCAGATAGGTCGGTAAAATGACCTGTTGGTATCTTATATGATGTGTTGGTGAAGGTTTCCACCTTCATCTTTCCTGCAGACTTTGTTATTTTGGATTGCGAGGTGGATTCTGAAATTCCCATAATCTTGGGGCGTCCTTTCCTCGCAACTGGAAGTGTGCTGATTGATTTAAGAGCTAATGAGCTTTTATTTCGGCTGAATGACGAAGTGGTCCATTTTGATGTATGTAAATTGGTGAAGCAGCCTAGAGATATGGATGTGTTCTCTATAGCTGATATTTACTATGAGGATGAGAAAGGATTATCTGTAGAGAAGCAGCTTACTGTTGAGCCATTGTCTGTTGTGCTATTGAATTTTAAGCGTGAGGAGGTTGAAGAATATGAAGAAACCGTTTGTGATCTAACAGGAATAAGGTCCTATTCTCATGCTCCTAAGAAGTTGGGCCTTGATCTTAAGAATCAATCTTCACCAACAGCGAAGACTTCCATTGAAGAGATACCAGCGCTAGAATCGAAAGAGCTCCCCAGTCACCTAAGGTATGCGTTTTGGAAGTGGAAATACACTTCCGGTGAGTGTTGCGACTGATTTAGGTAAACAGCACGTAGAGGCTCTCATCTCTCAACTGAAGAGGTACAAGAGAGCCATTGGTTGGTCTATTGATGATATAATTGGTATCCCACCTGGGATATGTATGCACAAGATGCATCTCGAAGAAGATTGCATGCCCACAATTAAGCATCAGCGTCATCTGAATCCATTCAGAAAACGATGCACCAAATATCTCGATGAAGTCTAAGTAATCGAGATAACTATGTCGTGTCGCGACAATAAATCAAGCACTTGGTGGGAGGCAACCCATCGTTTTAATCATTTTTGTTGTTTTTTAGTAAGTGTAGGTGTAAGATGTGTAAAGGAGGAGATTGGTTTCAAACTTTGATTTGGAAGTGTTGCATGATTGAAGGTGATCATCTTCCGAGGCCATCACCAAGTAGAATGGCCCCAAAAGGACGACAAGTGAAAGAAAAAGCGTCCACCTCACAGAAAGGACAGAAAAGGTCAAGAAAGGAGCAAGCTGAGTCCTCCTCTCTACAAATACCTCGACACACTTATGGGATCAAGTGGGGTACATTTTGAGGAAACTCTGAGGATGACGACTCTGATGATGATTCCAACACAGGGGGTATGACCCCAGACATAGAAGAGGAGTCCGACTAATCAGGTTTTCCTTATTTATTTTCCACTGAGGGCAGTGTGTCCCGTCTAAGTGTGGGGTGCTGGTATTTGTATGCTTCTTGTACTGCTTTGCCTACATTTATTCTAGTTCTTGTTTGTTTTAATTAGTCGTAATTAGTTAGTTTAAATTCTAGATTATTTTTTTAGATTTTGCGTGAAATTGTTCTGATAGACGACATGGTAGTATAACAAGAGTTTGTTATAAATCATTACTATTGAGACATTTAGGCTCTACATGTGACTCACTGTGTGATAATTGTGTGGTTTAATTCATTCATCTGTTGGGTCAAGAGTCTATACTGCTCCCAATAAAGTTGACCATGTGCCTTGTGTGTGTGAGGTTATAGTATATTCTGTGTTGTGACTGATGCTAGAACTTTCCTGGTATGTGTGTAAAGCAAAATAAAGAGTGTGAGTTTAGGAGATGATTTAGGCATTTCTTTGGCAGCCTATAATTGTTTACCTTCTTTTTACCTACCTGTGTACATTATCCTAGTGAACCCCCTTTGAGCCTTTAGCTATTTTCTTTGACAGCCTCATATGTAGCCTAATCCATTTTTTTAAGACCATAATTTGATCCAAATTCCTAAGCGCTTTAAATTGTAAAGTCATGTGACAAAATAAAAGGAAATTGGGTGAGAGTGATGCCTTAAAGTGAATTGGTACTTGAATTTGTTATGAAAAAGAATGGCTATTATAGAGGTGTGTTATAAAAAAAAATGAAAAATGAAATGAAAAAGAAAAATACAAAGTTGATTCTATTTAAAATTGAATAACAAAAGAGGTGAGAAAGGGTGGTAGATTAAAAGAAAGTAGAATGGTCGTTTGAAAGAAAGTGTAAATGGCATAATGTGATGTATTAAAGCGCTTAGGGAACTTAGTCACTATTTCTGGCCAAAATAGTCCTACCCGTCCCTTAGCCTACATTACAACCTGTAAAGAACTATTAGATCCTAAGCTTAACATTCTGATATTAGTAGAGCATTACACTAAGGGCAAGCCTATGGTCATCAGTTGCAACATATGAATTCTTTGTGAGAGTGAGAGCAAGGATAATCTTATACCCATGTTTTGAAAAATGAAATACTTGT
Organism: Capsicum pubescens; assembly: GCA_030864215.1. NCBI lineage: Eukaryota > Viridiplantae > Streptophyta > Magnoliopsida > Solanales > Solanaceae > Capsicum > Capsicum pubescens. Next base: position 263,660,737 of record CM061544.1, read on the forward strand.
GAGTAATTATGGGTGATATATTGTGAGACACACATGGTTGATGAGTTTTGGGTAGTCTTGTATGATTCTTTGTGCCTTAACTTTTGAATACGAATTAACCATCATCACGAGTCTATGTTGGAGGTTGAATTGTTTCTAGAAGTGATTAGAAAACTACTCTTTGTTAATAATTGTCGTGCCTGTCTTGATGAATATTTTGTGTTGTTACTGTGAAACCCTAAGTAGATGTTTATATGGACATGATATATTGTTCGCGGACGAACAAAGCTTTAAGTGTGGGGTGTTGATGATAGGCGTATTTACACGCCTAAAGCACCTTAATGTACCCATATTTTAGCTAAGTTTTGAGGACAAAATATATAATTCCTGCACTTTTAGTCCTTTTTCCTGTAAGTGAGCTAACAAACGTGATTAGCAAGTTTTCAGGTATAAATGATGAAGATTCCAGCACTTTATGGATAACTTGACGCCAAAGGAAGCTTCACGAAAGAAGGAAAGCAGCGTTTGGACGCCTATGGACTGAAAGTGATGCATGGATAACTTGTCCCAGGCAAAAACAACATTTCTAAAGACTTTGGGGATCAGGAGTAACTTAGTAGGATTAGGATAAGGATGCAGTAACCTAGTAGGATTAGGATAAGTACGCAGTAGCCTAGTAGTAATAGGATATGGGTGTTATAAATACCCTATTTTGCTGAATTTTTCAGCATTCATGCTTTTCAATTAATTCAAGCTTTTGACAATTCACTCATTCATTAATTCAAGTATTTTCCATTCGACTTTTACTATTATTCAAGTTACAGATTCTGTAAGTCCAAAACAGAGAAAGGCCGGTAAACACTTCATCAACGGAAGGAGCAAAAACGTCCAACCCTAGTTGACGTTAACATCATATATTGCGAAGATTATTCTAGATTTTGGTATGATGATGATGTCTATTGTGATTTCTGTTGCACTTATGAGTAGCTAAACTTCTCTGTTAGGGTTATGGAAGACTTATGAGATACTATCTGTTGTTATGACTTTGTGAATTCTTGATACGTATGCTGCTTATATCATTACTCTCTTCATCTTAATTGAATTCTTGTGGTTGCAAACATATAGAATACGCCAGTATAGCATTAACTTGTTCGAAAGAAAAGTTACATGTCTGGAAAAGAGAGAATGACAAGGAAATAGGGCTACTAAACCCTGTTTAAAAGTTAGTGCCGTAACTGGATTAACCTCTTGGAGAATTCGTACCATTAGTATACGTTTTAAGCTCGAAAGAGTTAAAGTGATATAATCCTTGATGGTCGAAAGACGCTAGGATTTACCATAAAATACGAATCTCTATAAGCGTATGCATGTCTGAATTCCGCATAACTCATAGCCAATAGATATGTAGAACTCATAAGGTGGACATAACCCTAACTTACAATTCTCATTGATTAAAACCTACTAAACATTCTGTTTTTCTTTGTTACTTTGATACTCTTAATTCACGCTACAATTAAATCCCCCCTTTTTCGTAGAATTTTCGATCAACAGTCTACTAATCGTTGCATACTTAGTGACCAAGTATTCCTTGTGGGATTCGACACCCAACCCAGTTGGGTTCTATATTTGACAGCGACCGTTTACACTCTTACGAGAGCTGTAGTTTGAGCGTTATCACTTGCCGGGTATCAATATCATCTCAATAGTATCATTCGAACTCAAACCGGGTATCAATATCATCATAATATCCTCCGGCCTTGCCGGATATCAATGTATCATCATAACTCTCGACACATAAATATAGGCATATAATAGGTGCACAGACGCAAGCCGATATACTCATAACCTTAAAGATGTCTAACTTATCAATACATCCCAACTACTCGTTATTAGCTAACCAACACTTGTTATTATTAAACCGCTAGTTCGCTAGTCATCATATAACCTATAGTTATTAGCCTAAACATTATCCTTTACATAATCCTTATTCACGGGATAACAACTAACCACTATTCATTTAATTGTAAACATCTAACATCTAGTCTAGGTTCTTCATTAGACCAAAACCGTCATTTATCTACCATTCATTATTATCAACTATTCATCCTATTTTTGTTAATCATTACTAGACAACACATTACTACTTGTCGCCTGACCATCTTTTATTAAATGACATCATTCATTAACTGACCATCATTAGCTACCATGTTCCAACTAAGCAAGATTCATTAACTAATACATTAGCTTCCTAGCCATCAAGTGCAATAGTTAGCTAATAGACAACTAGTTACCAAATAGCTTAACCGTCTAACAAGAAGAAAAACCATAAGATCATATTTCGGCTATAATCACATCATTTATAATGGTAAATAATCATGAATGTACCAAACCTATGCATGCCATCACCAGTATTCAATCAATGGAATAATAAGCATCATACCGCATCTTCCTCCGTCCCATACCGGAGAGATGTGTATATAAACATATACATATTCATATTCATAAATCGCAATCACATCATTCACAATGATAAACACTTCTTGGATATTTAATCAGTACCATAACACGACCCTTGGCCCATTAATTTATTCAGAATAATCACAACATCATAATCATGGCCTTAGGCCCATATACATATCCGGGACTCATATCAATAATCATGTTTATAAACCGTAGCATATCTATAATCATCTCACATATAGGAGGCATCTCACATCTAGGAGGAATAATATCAACAAGCATATCGCCTCTATTAGTCATCTCATATCTATAGGTTTTGCATTATGACCAAGAGGAAAATCGTCTCTATAAGCTCAATAATCATAACTAAGAAAAATCATCTCTATGGGCCAAATATCGTAACTAAGAGGAAAATACATCTCTATAGGCAAAATATCATAGTTAAGAGAAAAATGCATCTCTATAGGCCAAATATCATAATTCAGAGGAAAATGCACCTCTATGGGCAAAATATCATAATTAAGAGGAAAATGCATCTCTATGGGCCAAAAATCATAATTAAGAGGAAAATGTATCTCTAGGGGCCAAATATCATAATAAAGAGGAAAATACATCTCTATGGGCAAAATATCATAATTAAGAGAAAAATGCATCTCTATGGAAAATGCATAATAAAGAGGAAAATGCATCTCTATAAAGAGGAAAATGCATCTCTATGGGCAAAATATCATAATTAAGAGGAAAATGCATCTCTATGGGCCAAATATCATAATAAAGAGGAAAATGCATCTCTATGGGCCAAATATCATAATAAAGAGGAAAATGCATCTCTATGGGCAAAATATCATAATTAAGAGGAAAATGCATCTCTATGGGCCAAATATCATAATAAAGAGGAAAATGCATCTCTATGGGCCAAATATCATAATAAAGAGGAAAATGCATCTCTATGGGCCACTAATCATAATCCGACGAAAATCATCACAATTTATCAATTCACCAAGTAATTCTCATAAATAAGGCTCATTAGTCTCAACTAGGTCTACTATCCGCAACTAAGCCCACAAGGGCTAACACAAATCTTGGCCTAAGTGGGCCGGATGATCCCACTTCTAATCCATAATTTCCACAATTACGCATACTCTGCTCCAAACTAGGCTATGGTATCTAGTTCATCTTCTAGATGTCAAGCAAGCCTTATTAACGCCTAAGATTGTAACTTCGACTAGAAACAAGGGTACTCAAGTCAACTCTACCAAACTTACGGTTCCAATAAGGCTAAATATACAAATCATGATTCAAATGCTAAAACCATATTCTGAGTATAACATTATATCATATCCATGCTACAAATTTGCCAAGACAAGGAGAAGACAATAGGATTCTACAAGGGTATTAAGTAATTCAACCTACGGGTCAAAACCCCTATCTAATGCCCAAACTTATATGTATAATCACTTCTACGTCATTCTATCCAATATCAATCTTAACATTCATATTCACACGCAATATATATCATACATCATCCATGAATAAGAGTAGACAGAAGCCTACCTCAAGGCTAAACCGCAAAATCATACTTCAAGCACCACATGCTCGTCTTCACTTCACAATCTCCAAAATGCCATCACACTATCAAAAATATAATCTACTCATCAATACGATTCTAACGATACCCATATTGCACTATTGTGCTTCGGGTCCAAAAATGACACCACAAAGCCCAAGTGGGTCCCACATACGGAAATCGCGTTTCCGAGGTCAACCCAATGCTCATCTATCACCAAGGAAGCATAAACCTCAATTGATGGGTGCAAACAAATGAAAGTTGGGGCTAAATCAAGCCCTAAGCTAAATTGGGGTTGTGGGTCAAGAACAATGAGATTCACCAATAAAGTGATGAAATCTTACCTTAATCCGGATGATAATCATGATAAAAGATGTTTACCAAGCTCCCTAGACACCCACAAGACTAAATATCAAGTTAGCATACCCATTTAGGGTTTTTAGGTTCTCAAATGTGAAAGAAAAATCCCCAAAATCGCGACCTTGGGTCTATTTATAGACCCCTTCGGCGAACAGATGCGGTACCCTGCGACAGCAAAGTCAAAATTTGTTTTTGACCCTCGGAATTCATCCAGGACCCAAAATATATTATCCAATAGTGAAATTTGAGTGTAAACCACAATTAAAATATATTGGAATCATAAAAACTTCCATAAAAGGTCGTTTAGGAAAAAAGTGGGGCCCACATATAATGTTTTGATTTTATGACTTTCCGACTAATAGGTCGAAATGAATTCGGGTACATTGGGACCTGAACCAAAGGTATACCTAGACTAAAATGGATATTTCAGATATGCTGGCACAGTTGAAATTTTCATCCGAGATCGTTTCGCTGAAGTTTTTGATCGGTGGCCATTTGGAACCAACGAAGACTTCTAAACAGGGAGTTGTACCAAACGAACTGCCCGGTAACCGAACCCTTAGTCCCATCAAGTCATAAATGACTTGGGGCAGCTATGGAGAATTTCAAACGGTGATGATATGAATAAATATGGAAAATGACCTGAAGGGTCATTACAATTCCAAAGTCAATTTTCGTTTTGGGAGGAACTCTAGGGAGATTTTCGGGAAACACATCTGGAAATTCACTTGCGACTGGAACTGACTCAAGATTTGAGGCCTCAAAACTACAGTCTTTAACTCAAACAAGATGATAGACACACCCCTTGGATATTATTTTTATCACTCTAAGGTATGAAACAAGTTGACCCTTAAGTGCTGTGGTCCTACCCCTCCATTCTAGGATAGGTTCATTCGGGAACAGAAAATAGATAACTCTATTTCTATAATCAACTAACGCATAGCATGAATGGAGCTAATACATATTGAGAATGACGTCAAAATCTGTCATCTCAAACTCTACTAAGTCTGCTGAAGTAACTTTTTGAGACACCATAAATGGAAAGTTCATGTATACTCATCGGGTAGATACTGATAAAGGCTCTATTAGGATTTCGGGACTAACTCCTAAGTTGACAACTATATAAGGAGTTACAAAAGACAGAAGATCTAGGATCTAACAAAGCATAAACATGTAAATGATAAACTTATAACATACCAGTGACCACATCAGGAGAAATTTCCTGATCCTGTCGGGGATGGAGTGCATAGATCCTATTTGGGCGTTGCTTACTGGTGGCACTAGAAGCGACACCCTACTGAGATGGGTGATCGAACTGAGCTGGGGAATGATTATGCTGACTCTGTGAACACACCTAAGGACACTCTCTGATTCTATGACCTGGTTTACGACACTCAAAACACACGTCGCTGCCAGCCCTACAGATACCCTGATGATTTCTGCCACACTTCTAACAAAGGGGATTTGTTTAAGCACTGTTAACAATACTCTTAGATTTAGAGCCTAGTGCCCTATCCCTATTACCACTTCTAAATTTAGGCACTGGAGCACTGGCTGAGGAAAGAGCTAGGAATGAAGATTTCAAGTGGAACTGAGGACGATTACCACCCCTTAACTTAGGCTTAGAAAAACTAAAGATACCTTTTCTAGCCTCTTGTTCTCCCTTTGTTTCTCTTTAGTTTTCTGAACCTTAATCTACTGAGCATGGAAAATCAACCTAGCCATGTCTATCTCCTTAATTAGCATTGTTGTCCTACATTTCTTGACCACACTCTTAGATACACCAGACATGAACTTGCTTATCTTTAACCTGCTATCAGCTACCACATGAGGAGCATACCTGGAAAACTGAGTAAACTTGAGGGAATACTCTTTCACACTTATGTTTCCCTACTTTAGATTGATAAACTCTAACACCTTAGCCTTCTTCAACTCTAACGGGAAGAACCTATCTAGAAAGGTAGTAGCGAACTCCTCCCATTCTATAGGCCCTGTATCTGTGCCCCTATCTACCTTACACTACTTAAACCATGTATGATCTATATCCTATAATTGATAGACAACTAACTCAACACTCTCACTAGAAGTTACCCCTATAATGTATGTTACCTTCTGCACTATGTCAAGGAACTTCTGTGGGTCCTCTTCAGACTTAGACCCTGAAAATAAAGGAGGGTTCATTCGGGTGAAGTCCTAAATTCTAGCTGTAGCCGTATTAGCCACTGGGTTGGCCTTAACAATAACTAGTCAAATATTTTGAGCTGGCACGGAATGGGCTAGAGTGGTGAAAACTTCTCTAAATTTTACGTGAGAAATGTGCTCATTTAGGGGATCTTTCTGAACGGACGGAGGTGCTAGCTAGTTCCCAGTTCTTCTTTTGTTGGTCTTTCTGGGAGACATGTTTTGTAAATAGAAGAAAAAATTAGATTAGACAGAGAGTTTAACTTGAGCTCATGCTCACTCACATGATATAACTTTTTTCCTAAAACATCTCATAGCCTCTTGTCCATAAGTGTGGCGCGCTACACACCCATGTACAAGACTTTACTTGATGCAGCTTTCAAACTCCCTAAGACACTTTAGAACCTTAGGCTCCTATACCATGTTTGTAATGCCCCGAGAGTACACTATGGATGTCACACGGTGCTTACGACCTCAAAGGACCATAAGTTAACCCATGGCTGGTACCTGCTATGAGCACTGAATATAATACTGGAATATATATAAGGAAGAAATCATAAAATGACATAAGGTTCTCAAAATACTGAAATAATAACTGAGTATATGATGATAGGCGAATTTACACGCCTATAGCACTATATTTTGCCCATATTTTAGCCTAGTTTTGAGAACAAATTATATATTTCATGCACTTTTAGTCCATTTTCCTGTAAGTGAGCTAACGAACATGATTAGCAAAGTTTCAGGTATAAATGATGCAGAATTCAGCATTTCATGGATAACTTGACGCCAAAGAAAGCTTCACGAAAGGAGAAAAGCCAATCTTGGACGCCAAGGACTAAAGATGGCGCATGGAAATTCTGTCTCGGGCTAAAACAACATTTCTGAAGACTTTGGGGACTAGCAGTAACTTATTAGGATTAGGATAATGATACATTAACCTAGTACAATTGGGTTAAGTATTACATTAGCTTGTTAGGATTAGGATAATGATACATTAACCTAGTACAATTGAGTTAAGTATTTCATTAGCTTAGTAGGATTTGGTTAAGCATTTCATTAGCTTAGTAGGAATAGGATATGGGTATTATAAATACCCTATCTTGCTAGAGATTTTGAGACATCTTCTTACATTCAATTCTATTCTATTCTACTTCTAAGACATTCTAGTTCTAAACAATCATTCTTCCATTAATTCTATTTTTCTTCTTCTATTCATCTATTCTTAAATTCCACAATAAGAGAAACGTTACTTTGCTAAGGGATTCACGCCTAACGCCTACCACACCATTACAAACGTGAAATATTTATTGTGGTATAACAACAATGTCAATTGTGATTTCCTTCGCACTCATGGGTAACTAAACTTCTCTGTTGGGGTTATGGAAGCCGAATGAGATACTATCTATTGCTGTGAGTTTGTGAGTTCGTGACACGTATGTTGCTTATATCATTATTCTCTTCATCTTAATCTAAATTCTTTGTGGTTACAAACGCAAGAATACGCCAGTATAACATTTAACTTGTTCGAAAGAAAGGTTATCTGTCTGGAAAAGAGATAATGTCAAGGTAGTAGGGTCCCATCCCCTATTAAAAAGTTAGTGCCATAACTAGATTAACCTCTTGGAGAATTCGTACCGTTAGACACGCTTTAAGCTCGAAAGAGTTAAAGTGAAATAATCCTCGAATAGGTCGAAAGACGCCTGGATTTACCATCGAATACAATTCTCTATAAGCACATGCATGTCTGAATTCAACACACTCATAGTCAATAGAGACGTATAACTCAGAAGGTGGACATAACCCCAACTCCTCAATTCTCATTGTTCCACAACCTACTAAACATTCTTTCTTTTTACTTTGCTATTTTCAGTTTTTGCTTTAATAATTTGGTTACACATTACAAACCCCCCTTCTTACGAGACTTGCACTAAAAGTCTAGTAATCGTTGCTTACTTGTTGACCAAGCTATTCCCTGTGGGATTGATACCCAACCCAGGTTGGGTTCTATATTTTCTAACGACCGCTTTACACTCCTACGAGAGCTGTAGATTGAGCGTTATCAAAAATTAGCGCCGCTGCCGGGGAATACAAGTGTCAATTAAGTTCGTAATAATTACTAGACCCTTTGGTCAAATATTCTCGTACTTTTACTTTTAGTTTTTGTTTTTGTTTACTGCAGGTTTTTATTCAGTGCATGCCCCATACCCAAAGTTCTGGTCAACCGTTATTACCTATCAATCCTGAACCACAACGTATTCGCAGAATGGAGGCACAACACGCAATTGAAAGGATGGCTGCTCAACAGGAACAGGCGAGACTAGCTGCGCTAGCCGCCGCTCAAGTGCATCAACAGAATATTGATAACCCTGGGCGAGCAACAAATCCTGACGATGAAGATCTAGGTGATGACGAGCTACTAAACCCTAGGCATGCTGCTGAGATCACAACACCTGCCAACAGAAGAGATCGTCAAGCTAGGTTTAGGCCTGAACGCCAAGCTATGCAGCCAGCTTTCGACGATGATGATGATGATCTTGATGGAGCCGGAGCCACAGGAGCCATTATTCCTCCACCATTGACACCCGGAGCCAAGTTCAACATCACGAGCACCATGATTCAGTTATTGCAACTCAAAGGATTATTTGGTGGACTAGCAGGCGATGATCCGAATATGCATCTCATCAACTTTATTTCTTCATGCAAGTTGTTTGACAATCCTGGAGTTGGTCAGAATGCAATTCGATTACGTCTATTTCCATTGTCTCTGTCTGGGGAGGCAACTCTATGGTTGAATAGGCTGACTCCTGATTCTATTACAAATTGGAGGCAATTGAGAGACGCTTTCCTAGAAAGATTCTTTCCGCCATCCAAAAGAGCACAATTGAGAGATGAAATCAGCAACTTTCGTCAGCTTCCCACTGAAGCACTTCATGAAACATGGGAGAGGTTCAAGACAAAGCTAGCGAGGTGCCCAAACCATCATATGACTAATGTTCACCTAATGGAGATATTTTATAGAGCCCTGAATTCAATAACTAAACCAGTGGTGGATAATGCGGCTAGAGAATCCTTTATGGATCTCACCTTTGGTCAAGCAAGCAATATGCTAGATCGTATGACGAAACAAAGTAGAGCTTGGCATACCAGGGATTCTGAGGTAGCAAGCCCCACTTTATCTATAGGCATGACTGCAGACCAAAGGAGAAGAGAAGAAGAACGTGATCAAGATATGGCGCACATGAAAACACAAGTGGATCTTCTTACAAAGCATTTATTATCAGGGAAGACCAAAAAAGTGAAAGCAATTGCGTCAAAAGGAAGAGACGAATCTGATTCGGAAAAGGAAGCCAACTACTTGAACAATCAGGGGGTTTTCCGAGGCAATACCCAAGGAAACCAAGGTCGGAACTATCATGGTAAATCTGGAAACATGGACCAAGGTAGTTGGAAGAACAAGAATGACAGTAGTGGTTTGTATGTTCCCCCTGGAAGACGTGACGCCACCACATCTAGTTCTGGAAGTATGGAAGACATGATGGCTAAACTACTGAAAGGAGTGGAAGCAACGAGCGCAGGAGTAACGGAGGTAATAAATGATTTGTCTTCTATGAAGCAATTAGTTGATTCTCATTCCACTTCAATCAAGCAAATAGAGCAGCAATTGAGCCAACTTTTAGCAGCACTCAATCAAAGAAAGGATGGTACTTTACCTAGCGATACTGTGCAAAACCCAAGGAATGATGGGTCATGCATGGCCATCACTACCCGAAGTGGTAAGGTGCTGGAAACTTCAGAAAAAGGCAAGCAAGTGGTTGATGAAGAAGCGAAAATTGATGATAAGGCGAAAGGGGAAGATGCCGCAGCAACCGATCCTAACGTCCTTAATGTCACTCCTCACGACGTGCAGCCTGGAAAAGATGAAAAACGGAAGCAAGAGGAGAAGAAATCCGTGGAGAGAACAATTCCATACCCACCACCACCTTTTCCCCAAAGATTGAAGAAGGTGGTGGATGATACGAAGTTCAGCAAATTCATGACTATGTTAAAGAAGCTAACCATTAATGTTCCATTGGTGGAAGCACTTGAACAAATGCCTGGGTATGCGAAATTTATGAAGGATATTTTGACAAAGAAGCGGGCAGCAAGTTATGAGTTGAAAGATGATGTCCATCACTACAGCGCAATCGCTACCCGATCAATAGTTCAGAAGAAGGCTGACCCCGGAGCTTTCACTATTCCTTGCACCGTTGGATCTTTGAATTTTGCCAAAGCATTATGTGATTTAGGAGCCAGCATCAATTTGATGCCATTATCTATCTATAAAAAGTTGGGTTGGGTGATCTTACTCCAACCAATATGAGGCTCGTCATGGCGGATAGGTCGGTAAAACGACCTGTTGGTATCCTATGTGATGTCTTGGTAAAGGTTTCTTCATTCATCTTTCCAACAGACTTTGTTATTTTTGATTGTGAAGCAGACTCAGAGGTTCCCATAATCTTGGGACGCCCTTTCCTTGCTACAGGAAGTGTGCTCATTGATTTGAGAGCTAATGAGCTTTCATTCCGAATAAATGATGAAGTGGTTCGCTTTGATGTTTGCAAATCAATGAAGCAACCCAAAGATCCGAGTGTATTTTCGGTGGCTGATGTTTTCTTTGATGATCCGAAAGAATTACTTAAAGAAGAGAAAATTATTGCCCCTTTGGCGGTTGTGCTCATGAATGGAGAGAGTAAGGATGCTGAAAATTGCAAAGAAGATATTTGTGCTCTATCAGGATTAGGGACATATCGCTATGCTCCCAAGAAGCTGGACCTTGATCTCAAAAATTGACCCACACCACCAGCTAAGCCATCTATTGAAGAGCCACCCACGTTAGAATTGAAGGAGCTGCCAAGTCATTTAAAGTATGCATTCTTAGGAAGCGGAAGCACACTTCCAGTCATTGTGGCAGCAGATTTGGGTGAGCAACAAGTTGCAGCTCTTATTGCTATTCTACGGAAGTATATTAGAGCCATTGGATGGACCATTGCGGATATTATTGGTATTCCACCTGGGATTTGTACTCACAAGATTCAGCTTGAAGAAAATTGCAAACCAACCATTTAGAATCAAAGACGTCTAAACCCACCTATGCAAGAAGTGGTGAAGAAATAAATTATCAAGTGGTTAGACGCAGGGGTTGTGTATCCAATCTCTGATAGTACATGGGTAAGCCCGGTACAATGTGTTCCCAAGAAAGGAGGCATGACGGTGGTCGCGAATGAGAAAAATGAACTTATTCCACTCAGACCCTTCACTGGATGGAGAGTATGCATGGACTACCGGAAGCTGAATTCTTGGACGCTCAAAGATCACTTTCCAATGCCATTTATGGACCAAATGCTAGATCGATTAGCGGGGAAAGGATGGTTTTGTTTCTTAGACGGTTATTCAGGCTATAATCAAATTTGTATTGCTCCCGAAGACCAAGAGAAGACAACGTTTACATGTCCATATGGTACGTTTTCCTTCAAGCGTATGCCATTCGGGCTATGTAACGCACCAGCCACCTTTCAACGCTGTATGATGTCCATTTTTTCTGATATGGTTGAAGACACTTTGGAGGTATTCATGGATGATTTTTCAGTTGTTGGTGAGACTTTTGAAGCGTGCTTGAAAAACCTAAGTATGACGTTGCAAAGATGTGTAGAATTCAACCTAGTGCTGAATTGGGAAAAGTGCCACTTCATGGTAAAAGAAGGTATTGTTCTTGGGCACAAAATCTCCGAAAGAGGAATTGAGGTTGATCGAGCGAAAATTGAAGTCATTGAGAAGCTACCGCCTCCAATTTCGGTGAAGGGTGTTCGTAGTTTTCTCGGCCATGCAGGTTTCTATCGTCGGTTCATCAAAGACTTCTCCAAAATTGCTAGTCCATTGTGCAAACTCTTGGACAAAGATGCGAAGTTTGACTTCAATGACGATTGCTTGAAGGCATTCGAATGCCTCAAAGGAAAACTCATTGAAGCCCCTATCATGGTAGCACCAGATTGGTCTCTCCCGTTCGAAGTCATGTGTGATGCTAGTAGTGTAGTCGTTGGTGTTGTACTTGGTCAGAGAAAGGAGAAGCTATTTCATCCTATCTACTATGCGAGTAAGGTCCTAAATGAAGCCCAAAGGAACTACACTGTTACTGAACAAGAGCTCCTAGAGGTTGTGTATGCGTTTGAGAAGTTTTGTGCCTACCTATTGGGTACTAAGGTGATCGTTCATACAGACCATGCAGCTCTTAGGTATCTAATGACAAAGAAGGATGCAAAACCAAGACTAATTCGATGGGTATTGTTGCTGCAAGAGTTTGATTTCGAAGTTAAAGATAGAAGAGGTTGCGAGAACCAAGTGGCCGACCATCTTTCTAGACTCGAGAACGAGCATGTGGTGCAACCTGAAATCGAGATTGATGATGCATTCCCTGATGAGGAGATCTTAGCCACGATAATAGAAGAGTTACCATGGTATGCCGACTTTGCAAACTTTGTGGTGAGTAATTTGATACCTGCAAATTTATCTTACCATCAAAAGAGGAAGTTTATGCATGATGTACAACACTACTTTTGGGATGAGCCATATTTGTTTCGACGATGCGCGGATGGTGTTATCCGACGATGTATATCCCATGAAGAGGTGCCAAATATATTGGAAGCATGCCACACTTTCCAAGTTGGGGGACATCACGCAGGTAATCGGACGGCAAGAAAAGTATTGCAAAGTGGATATTATTGGCCTTCCATATTTAGAGATGCTCATGACTTTGTTAGAAGATGCGACCAATGCCAGCGACAAGGTGCTATTTCGAAACACCATGAGATGCCTATGTCGAAAACTCTTGAGGTAGAACTCTTTGATGTATGGGGCATTGATTTCATGGGTCCATTCGTGAATTCGTTTGGAATGAAATACATCTTAGTTGCTGTGGATTATGTCTCGAAATGGGTTGAAGCTGTAGCGTTGGCCGACAATGAGGGAAAGCGTGTTGTATCGTTCTTGAAGAGGAATATCTTCTCTCGCTTTGGAGTACCACGTACTATCATAAGCGATGGAGGATCTCACTTTTGCAACAAGCTATTCAAGTCCGTGTTGGCAAAATATGGTGTCAAGCAACATAAGGTAGCCACGCCTTATCACCCACAAACTAGTGGACAGGTAGAGGTTTCCAATCGAGAGATCAAGCAAATCCTTGCGAAGACGATAAATGCTAATAGGAAGGATTGGTCTCGGAAGCTGGACGATGCACTATGGGCATACAGGACTGCATTCAAAACGCCAATTGGCATGTCCCCTTATCAACTAGTTTATGGGAAGGCTTGTCACTTACCCATTGAGCTCGAGCACAAGGCATTGTGGGCGCTGAAGCGATTGAATTTGAATTGGGATGATGCAATGAAGCTGAGGATGGAGCAACTGAACGAGATGGATGAATTCCGTCTACATGCTTATGAAAGATCAGACCTATACCAGGAGCGGATGAAAAAGTATCATGATCAGCGGATTGTTCGTCGAAACTTTCAAAAGGATGATATGGTACTTCTCTTCAACTCCAGATTGAAGCTCTTCCCAGGTATGTTAAAGTCCAAGTGGTCTGGTCCATACAAAGTTATCCAAGTCTACTCGTCTGGAGTAGTTGAATTGGAAGATAATAATGGTGTTATCTTCAAAGTGAATGGCCAACGTGTGAAACCTTATATCGGTCCTCTTGATTCGATAAACTTCATGGACATCACTTATCTCGACGAAGTCTAAGTACTCGAGGTAACTATGTCGAGCCATGACAATAAATAAGGCGCTAGATGGTAGGCAACCCATCGTTTATCGTTTATCGTTTTACATTTTTTATGTACGTGTTTTGTTTTTGATAAATAAAAAAAAATCCAAAAATAAGAGTCGTGCCATGACCAAAACTAAGGCGCTTGATGGGAGGCAACCCATCGTACTAATTGTTTTCATTGGTTTGAGAAAATGTAGGTGCAAGAGGTATAAAATGAGGAGATTGATTTCAAATGACGATTTGGACGTATTGCATGGTAAAGGTGGTGAGTTAGGAATAAAGATGCATAAGGCTATGGATTGAGCATTGCTCATGACAAAATAGGCATCGAGCAAGGCTAGGCCTAGGTAAAACTAGGCCACGAACAAGGCAAAGCCTATACTATAGCCCAAGGTCTCGGAATCTAGTGTGCTATAGCATAGGCGCCGCCCATGCTCAAGTATGCCATAGCATAGGCGCCGCCTATGCTAAAGCATTTGGTCTCTAAATCTCATATTCCATGCTAAAGGCGCCGCCTATGGTCACTAAAGGCATTGAACTAGGCGCCGCCTATGCTAGCAAATGCTTTGCATTAGGCGCCGCCTATGGTCACCATAGGCAAAGCTAAAGGCGCCGCCTATGGTCACTTTTTGTCTCCAAAACCGATTTTAAGTGGGTCAAAACCCGACCCATTCTTTCCTATATAAAGGAGACTTAGTCTTGAAACACAAACACATTGAAAACTTGACCTAGGCGCCGCACATACTCTCCAAATCATCTCAAAACTTTTCTTTTTGCTCTCCCACTTCACAAGAACATCTCCAAAGGCTTCAATCACGTAAGTACTCTTTTGTTCTTCATCTATTTTTCGTAAGTGCTACGTTGCTATGTCTATTATGAATTGCTACATCTTGAAGAAATATTGGTGATGTTAATGTGTTTGAATTGTTGATACAAAACCAAGTGAGTGAACATGTACGTTAGGATACTCTTAACTTGTTTCCGACTTGAATATTGATTTTGATGCAGTGTTATACTACTTGCGGAATTGCTATAGTCATGAACATTGCATAATCTTGTCACTAGAATGCTTACATGTTAGAATGTCCCGTTCATCCGAATAAGACTTATAGTTGCCTACCGACATAGGAGGTTGTGATTATTGATAGAAACAATACCATGATGTAATCCCTATGTAGCAGTCTTGATATATCTAACATGAAAATATTGCAAAGGTTGCAAGAAGTGATACATCTCTGATTTTCTTGTTGGAATATAGTTCCTACAACGTATGCCGATGAAGTCTAAGTAATCGACCACTTTCACTTCACTAATTCGTATCAACAAACTAAGTGTGGGGTGGTACCCCTACTGCTTATGTATAGATTGTATCCATTAAGATTGTTCTAACGTGAACTCTATTTCAAGTCTCAGGTACAATGGCACCCAAAGCGAGACAAGGCAAGGAGAAGGCTACCACTTCCCAAAAGGGCAAGAAAAGAGGCCGCAAGGAGCAAGGAGAATCATCCTCAATGAAATTACCACGCCGTATGTTTGGAATAAAATGGGTTCTTGAGGAGGAAGCCAAGGAATGGTATAGGAACAACAAGGAAAGAAAATATGTTCATGTCGACTTGATAAACAAGGAAAGCCTAGCGAAGAAGGAGCCGCGCATGTTGGCGAAGATCATGGCATTAAATCTGGATTTCATCTTCCGCGACATGGGAGAATGTAATCTTGATTTGACAAGAGAATTTTATGCCAACTGGTCGCCGAAAACCACAGGCAGCGAAGTCAAGATTCGGGGCCAAGTTTTACAACTCAATACGGATTTGATCAACTCCTTTCTTGGCTTGCCTTCAGTCGATCCAGCACCATTCAAAGAGCTGTACAACAGACCTCCTTATAGATCAATTCGGCACACACTTTGTGGAAGTAGATCCATGGCACGCTGGAGTAGACACAAGGACACTGGTCGACACAACACTTTCCCATATGCTTCTTTGAATAGGGAAGCAAGGATATGGTTGCGCATGGTCAACTCTTGCCTCATTCCAGGGACGCAATACATAAAAATAACAAGAGATAGAGTGTGCTTGGTATACACATTGATGACGAATGTCCCTATCAACATTGGGGTAATCATCCGATCTACAATGCGGAAGGCTAGGCTACACAAGCGGTCCCATTTCAGCTTCGGCAATCTGTTGACTGCAATCTTGAGGAAGAAAGACATCGAAGAGGAACCAGTTGATCATAAACTCCCACACAATCCGAAGAAGGTTGACCTCACAAAGGTCAAAGATGCTGAATCAACACATGGCATCAACCTTACTACGGCAGAGAGACATGCTCGGGATGAGAGTTTCTCCCGCCATATGTACGGCATGATGAGGTTTATAATGATAAGCGGAGGTCGTGTTCCAACTGCTGCAGAGCTCCAACAGCTGGACTATGACTACCCAATGAATGAGCATGCGAAGGCCATGTGTGGAGTAGGGGTATACTTTGAGGAACCTCTTGATGACGATGTGCCAACCGATGATGATCGCAGAATGCCAAACTCTGACATGGAGGAGAACTCTGATGGCTACGACTCTGATGATGATTCCGACGAAGGGGGTATGACCCCCAACATTGAGGAGGAGTCCGACTGACCAGGTTCTTCTTATTTATTTTCCACTGAGGACAGTGTGTCCCGTCTAAGTGTGGGGTGCTGGTATTTGCATGCTATACTTCTCTATCCACATTTGTATTTATTTATGTTTGTGTGTTTTGTTAGTAGTTAATTGTTTTTTTTTCAGTAGTTAAAATTTTTTTTTACTTAGCATCGCATGAATTATTCTAATAGGCAGCATGAGATTATGACAAGAGTTTGTACTAAAATCATGACTATTGAGATGTTTAGGCTCTAATTGTGACTCACTATGTGATATTGTTTGGTTTAATTCCTACATCTGTTGGGTCAAGATTCTATACTACTCCCAATAAAGTCGACCATGTGCCTTGTGTGTGTGAGATAATAGTATATTTTGTGCTTGTGGCTGATGCTAGAACTTGCCTGGTATCTATGTAAAGCGAAAATAAAGAGTGCAAGTGTAGGAGATGATTTAGGCATTTCTCTGGCAACCTATGATTATTTACCTTCATTTTTACCTACCCATGGACATTATCCTAGTTAACCCTTTTGAGCCTTTAGCCTATTTTCTTTGACAACCTCATATGTAAGCCTAATCCATTTTTTTCAAGACCATAATTTGATCCAAATTCCTAAGTGCTTTAAAGTGTAAAGTCATGTGACAAAATAAGAGGAAATTGGGTGAGTATGATGCTTTAGAATGCATTGGTGCTTGAAATTGCTATGAAAAAGAAGTGCTATCATAAGAGGTATGTTATGAAAAGAAAAAGGAAGAAAAAACTGAAAAGTTAGTCATGTTTAAAATCTAAAAACAAAAGAGGAGAAAAAGGGTGGTAGAATAAATGAAAGAAAGGTTGTTAGAAAGAAAAATGTTAATGACACAATGTGATGTATTAAAGCGCTTAGGAACATAGTCACTATTTCTGGCCAAAATAGTCCTACCCGTCCCTTAGCCTACATTACAACCATCAAAAGACCTATTTGATTCTAAGCTTAGCATTCTGACATTTAGTGGAGCATTACACTAAGGGCAAGCCTATGGTCATCAGTTGCTGCATATGAATTCTTTGTGAGAGTGAGAGAAAGGATATTTTGATACCCATGTTTGAAAAATATGCTATACTTGTGAGTGATTATGGGTAATATATTGTGAGACACACATGGTTGATGAGTTTTGGGTAGTTGTGTATGATTCTTTGTGCCTTAACTTTTGAATATGAGTTGACCACCATCACGAGTCTATGTTGGAGGCTAAATGGTCTCTACTAATGATCGGAAAACTACTCTTTGTTGATAATTGTTGTGCTTGTCTTGACGAATATTTTATGTTGTTGCTGTGAAACCCTAAGTTGATGTTTAGAGGGACATGATATTTTGTTCGAGGACGAACAAAGCTTTAAGTGTGGGGTGTTGATGATAGGCGAATTTACACGCCTATAGCACTATATTTTGCCCATATTTTAGCCTAGTTTTGAGAACAAATTATATATTTCATGCACTTTTAGTCCATTTTCCTGTAAGTGAGCTAACGAACATGATTAGCAAAGTTTCAGGTATAAATGATGCAGAATTCAGCATTTCATGGATAACTTGACGCCAAAGAAAGCTTCACGAAAGGAGAAAAGCCAATCTTGGACGCCAAGGACTAAAGATGGCGCATGGAAATTCTGTCCCGGGCTAAAACAATATTTCTGAAGACTTTGGGGACTAGCAGTAACTTATTAGGATTAGGATAATGATACATTAACCTAGTACAATTGGGTTAAGTATTACATTAGCTTGTTAGGATTAGGATAATGATACATTAACCTAGTACAATTGGGTTAAGTATTTCATTAGCTTAGTAGGATTTGGTTAAGAATTTCATTAGCTTAGTAGGAATAGGATATGGGTATTATAAATACCCTATCTTGCTAGAGATTTTGAGACATCTTCTTACATTCAATTCTATTCTATTCTACTTCTAAGACATTCTAGTTCTAAACAATCATTTTTCCATTAATTCTATTTTTCTTCTTCTATTCATCTATTCTTAAATTCCACAACAAGAGAAACGTTACTTTGCTAAGGGATTCACGCCTAACGCCTACCACACCATTACAAACGTGAAATCTTTATTGTGGTATAACAACAATGTCAATTGTGATTTCCTTCGCACTCATGGGTAACTAAACTTCTCTGTTGGGGTTATGGAAGCCGAATGAGATACTATCTATTGCTGTGAGTTTGTGAGTTCGTGACACGTATGTTGCTTATATCATTATTCTCTTCATCTTAATCTAAATTATTTGTGGTTGCAAATGCAAGAATACACCAGTATAACATTTAACTTGTTCGAAAGAAAGGTTATCTGTCTAGAAAAGAGATAATGTCAAGGTAGTAGGGTCCCATCCCCTATTAAAAAGTTAGTGTCGTAACTGGATTAACCTCTTGGAGAATTCGTACCGTTAGACACGCTTTAAGCTCGAAAGAGTTAAAGTGAAATAATCCTCGAATAGGTCGAAAGACGCCTGGATTTACCATCGAATAAAATTCTCTATAAGCACATGCATGTCTGAATTCAACACACTCATAGTCAATAGAGACGTATAACTCAGAAGGTGGACATAACCCCAACTCCTCAATTCTCATTGTTTCACAACCTACTAAACATTCTTTCTTTTTACTTTGCTATTTTCAGTTTTTGCTTTAATAATTTGGTTACACATTACAAAGCTCCCTTCTTACGAGACTTGCACTAAAAGTCTAGTAATCGTTGCTTACTTGTTGACCAAGCTATTCCCTGTGGGATCGATACCCAACCCAGGTTGGGTTCTATATTTGCTAACAACCGCTTTACACTCCTACGAGAGCTGTAGATTGAGCGTTATCAGTATAACTGATAATAACATTTGAAACTGTATAATTGACTATGCTAGTATGAAAACCTCTAACTGTCTGAATATGGAGTTGATGGGACAAAACCCTAACTAACTCTGACTGAAATAACTACTGAACCGTTGGAATACTGAAATAGATAAACTCTGTCCTTGAAATATAAGGACTCACCACTATAACTGTTGTTGATAGCCTGAGCCGATAAGTACGGTCAGGAAGCTAAGCATCCAAACCTATGATATAAGACATCATAGTGCAAAAAAAGAGTATGCATCAGTACGTGAAATGTACTGGTATGCTAAGTGAGGTAAGGCTGATATGCATGAGTTCATATGCATGAGATTATAACTAAATGAATGAACATCATAAAGTAACTAGATGAGAGTACATATAAAACTGTAACTACTGAACATACTGATCATACAATACTACGTATATAGGTATACATCATGTATCTGAGATTATACTTAAATTGAGTACTAGATTCTGATGGTTGAGTAACTGATAACTAATAGCCATGGTTCTGTAGAACTTGAATGAGTTCTTTACTGAATACTGAGACTGAAACTATACTTATGGGTGTGTTCATCTAACTGACATACCCCGATATAGACTGATTTGGAATCCAACCTGTGACCCCAATTGGAAGGGTGTTAGCACCTTGCCATGGGATACTAACAATGTTGTGTCAACCCTTATCTGGTAGGAAGACTCATGAAATACATATATGATTGCATCAACCCTAGTCTGGCAGAAGGACGACTTACCCTACACTGGCTACGTAGTTCTACAACATAGGGACTACTACTAAGGGTCAAACCCTCTGCTGGCATAAATGCCCCCATCCCTGGGTTCGCTGGGTGCTGAATCCTACTCCTAACTGAATCGACACTGAACTGATCACTAGACTGTACTAGGCTCTACTGAACTAACACTGATCGTATTAACTGGCTGAACTGGATTGAGATCATTGAGTTTTGTTAACTGAATGAGTATTACTGTTCTTGACCTTTACTGGTACTATTCTATAACCACTGTAACTAAGTAAACAACTAGATTTCGGGTAATAAATACCCCCAGGACTTGATAGCATAATTAATAAACTCATATCATAACTTTAACAACACAACAATGGGTTACCATGCATAATTTACTCATATGGACATTTTATCAACACTTTCAAGGCATAGCTTAAGCATGGGAATAGTTTAAACATGTAGTAATAGCGTGATTTCAATACTAAAATCACCAAAAGGTCGCAATGTACACTTCATTCACTTAGACATTTTGTCAAACACTTAGGAGGCATAACCTTGTACATGGGAATGAACAACATGTTAATGCATCATGACTACAACAATCAATTCACAATTCAAGGGTTTGACATGAGATCTACATCAACCAACATACCCATTGATCTATTTTTTTACATGAAACTCACATTTTCTTAACTTTGAAACTCAAATAACAACACAAACATGAGCATAATTAAATTCATAACATGGGAATCATATTTCAAGTTTTGAAAAGGGTCCTTGAACTCTAAGGGTGGAAGTAAACCCAAGGATGAACATCTAAAATACCTGAGTGATGGAATTCGTGAAGATTGTTGGGGATTTCTTGGAACTTGATGTTGAGCTTGATGAACTAGGGCTTTGTTCTTGAGAGTATTTGTGAATGAGTGAATGTATTTTACCTATTGTGGGGCTGAATTTCATGTTATAGGGATTTAATGTGGGAGGAAAATGACTTAATTACCCCACAAACCCGTAACTTAATACACAATCTGTGCCCAGTGACACAATGACTGACCCACCGTATTGATGGTATCGATGCGATAGTCGATGCATTATGTTGATGGTATCGATGCGATAGACAATGCACCGCATTGAGATCGCGTTGGCTTGCTATTTTAGTCATCTGAACGTGACTCAAACGATGTCCAAAAATCCCAAAACTCATCCAAGATGACCTATTGACATCCCTGATTATGAATCAGCTTAAAAATCGACAATCTAAGGCTAAAAAGATTGTAAATGATGCCATTGGAATATCAAGGCCAAAAATGAGACTAAGTGTCAACACTTAGATGAAATTTTCTAAGTCTGGGATTTCTTTTGGCATGCTATAAAGGACTGAAATGACTAGGACTTTGCGGGGTCGTACACCTAGATGGGGTCAGTACTCTATAAACAGGGCAATTTCTATTCAAATCATCCTCAAGCAGGACAAAGTTCTAGAGGAGTTTCTACGAACATAAGATCTTCGGGGAGGCATGATCTAAAATGCGAGTAAATCAGAGATTAGAGGAACTTTAAGATACAAGACTCTATAGCCCAAAATAGAACACAAGAAAAGAAATACTCCTAAATGTCTTATAGCCTCCCCATTATGAGTATGGCGCGCTAAACACCCATAAAAGATACTCTAATCAACACCGCTGTGTGGACACTTAATAAAACTGAACCTATTCTCTGATACCAAGCTTATCACGACCCAACCCCAGGCACAGTCACAACGGGTATCTCAAGCCCATCTAGGGTCAGAGACCACCCCTTTTGCCTTGCCACCCGAGCTTAATAAATATAATGACGAAAGCAACCCAAAAATAATGTGAAAGATTGATAGATAAATCAATAGCAACTAAGAGTCAATAAATAGTAACCACCCATACTTTGCCCACAAAAGCCTCTAATAGAATTGAACATCCACCTAGGTCGGGATATGCTCTCGACTATAGCTAAAAGAATCCAAAAGTGATAGTGTAAGATAACATAATGAAGCCAAAAAGTAATAGGCCTTTCAAAAGAAAGAGGATCACTACTACAAGTTGACCAACGAACAAATTAGAATTAAAGAACACTGCACAAAGTAATCGAAGAACCCCTAGGACCCTACATCATGAAATGATACAATATCTGGGGTGGTTAGTGAGATGATCACTAGCATGTAACTCAGGGAAGGGATAAAGTAATGCCATAATCAAATCAGTTCAAAACCATTCAAAAGTCATATGCACACATCCATATATACATAAATATATAAGATGCCAGGATAGGGAACAAGGTTTAAGAATGAATTTTAAAACCATTAACCTAGACTTTGTAGCTCTAACCGTCCTAAGGGCACCAACAAGATATATTGGTTCAGTTTCCCCTGCTGAAAGGGTCTCAACACGTGTTAGCAGCACAAACCAAAAAAATCCAAGGAAGGGCCCAAGCCACCGAGACTTCAATTATTCCAAAAATATATATAATGTGACCTATGCTCATGGTCACCAAGACCCCCATGTCGGCAAACGTGGTTTCCAATATCACTCCCCCCGGGACCTTTACCTTCCATGATGAGCTACATAATTTCCCTTAAGCCTAAATTAAAACCATTTACACATTCCCATCCATTAACCAATGAGTCATTTAATTAGGCATTTACCATTGGTATCTTCATACCAAATACGGTTAAAATTGTAAGCCAATTCCATTACGTCATTCCAAAACCAATTAGGTAAATCGACTCCAAAGTTTCCAATTTAAAATTAATCCACGACCACCGAGGACTTCCAAAACCATTTTATGTTCCATTAATCTTTTATACAAAGTAAGGTTCCAAAAGTGAGTTAAATTATGCATACATCCATGTTTCAAAACCAATTTTACAAGTTGGGTTGAGGTTAAAGCCAATTCCAAACCATTAAACCATACAATTTGGAAAACTTATGTTCCCCATTCCAATTCGCATACCCATCATTTATTTAGTTCAAACCCACAAGATAAAATATAAATAACCAATTCAAAATTAAGGAGAAATCAATTCATACGATAACCATTCCAAACCCCTCAACCCACATTCAAAATCAATAATTAAAATCACAAGGATAAAAGTTAAACACATACTTTATATAAAAATAATTTATAAAATAGATACATTGTAATACCCCACAAAATCCTAAGCTTAATTCAGTCCATTTATGCTTGTTTAGGGGGGTCCTATACTTAGAAAGTTCTAACTAAGTTCCCAGACTTAGCCTATTATTGGTCTTTGAAAGTTGGCAATCTCATTTTGTCACCTTAACGTCCTTTAATGGTCCGTATTTTTGTTAATTCATGATCAGAGAGGTCCATAGGTGGTCCCAAATAGGTTTTGGATTTTTCAAACCACGTTTAGACCATGTTTGGAAGCCCAAACTGTGAACTAACGCGATCTTGGCACGCGCGCATCGCCAATTGCGTTGATTGATAGTTGTTGCAGGTTGCCAGGTTCAAAGTACTGAGACTCAACGTGATAATGGCGCGATGCGTCGACTATCGCGTTGATGTCATCGACGCGCCACATCGATAATAACATTTATGCCCAGTTTTAGTCATTAAATGTTCGTATTTTTAAGGGCAAAAAAGTCAGTTTACCACCCCTATATAAGTCTAAAACATGGGATTTAGCCCCAATTCAACCAAAATATAGTGTCTCTCTCAAGTTTATCTCAAGAATAAGTTAGGGTTTTCAATTAAGGATTCAAATTCAATACTCAAATTCAAGAATCTCTCCGTCAATCCTTGTGTATTTAAGAACTAAGGTATGTATAGTGTTCATTTATGGATTCCTTTTTTCTATGAAACCCAAGAATCAAGTTTTAAACTATGAATTCTGATATTCATGTTATGGGTTGATTATGTTTATGTGGTTGTTGTTGTACGATTCTTAAATTAGAATCTTTATTTGCTTCATGATACTATGTTGGCATGCAAGTTGAAAACTATGAACTTAGTTGGTTATGGTATGTTAATTTGATGATTATACCTATGCCCAAAGTGGTGCATGTAAGGTGTTTTATAAAATGCCTAAGAGAATAGAAATTATGTATTATAGCTTAATTGTGACTCAAACGATAAATACATATTTTACCCTTATGTTCAAATGACTTCCATGCTATTGTTGTGCATTGTAGATGTTTGTTGGAATGCTCATGATGTTAGAGTATAAAATTATGACATGATTATATGTATTACTATCCATGCACAACATTATGATAACCATGTGCTTCATGAAATCCCCAACTTATTGTATGATGAATTGTTGATATTGTTCATATGTTCAAGAAGTGTCAAGTCTTGTCAGTTTCATGCTATCAAGTCCTGGGGGTACTTGTATCCGATAATTTAGTTGTGTGCCTAGAGCCAGTGTCATTTTTTCATGATACTCTCAGTCAAGCCATAATCAGTAGAATTCAGTCAGCCATGTGACTCAAGAAAACTCAGTAAACTCAGTATCAGTCCAGTCCCATTTAGTAATCTCAGTGGTCTCAGTCAGTCATCATGTCTCAGTAGTATTTAGTTTAGACCTTAGTAAACTCAGTCAGATAGCAAAACTCAGTAGCATTCTATCAGTTAACAGAATTCAGTAGTATTTCATCAATCAACGGAAATCCAGTGAACTCAGTTCAATCTAGTTAATCAGTAAAATCAGTAACAGTTCAGTTTAGTTAATTATGTTCAGTGTCTATTCAGATGGGAGTAGGATATAGAATTGAGTGAGCCCAAGGATGGGAACTCACCTATTATTAGAGGGTATGATTCTTAAAAGCATTCCTTGCACTCCAGAACTACGTAGCCAATGTAGGTTGAGACATCAAACCTACTATTTTGAGGGTAGATGAGGTGGATTAACATATTATATGAGGGTCCCACCATTCTCCTTTGGGTACCTACTATATGAGGGATCACTCACAGTTTGTCCTTACCAGTGACGCTATATTAACACCCTTCTAATTGAGGTTACAGATTGGAACCCAACTCAGCTATATTGCTTTATTTGGGGCATGTCGGTTAGATGATTACCTCCCACAGTTTCAGTTTCAAATACAGTCTTCAGAATAGAACTCAGTCCAGTTCTATAGAAATCAGGACTATCAGACACAGTCATTCAGCTCATTAAGGAACTCAGCTAGTTCCATCAGATTTTAGGATTGTCAGATATAGTCATCCATCTCCGTATAACACTTAGATTAGTTATTTATAATTAGGACTGTCAGAAATAGTCCTTCAATTATCAGTTACTAGTAAACTCAGATATCAGTAAATCTGTATAGTCAGTAGACTCAGTAGTCAGAACTCAGTATTCAGTCCTATCACGACCTCAGTTACAGTTATGTATTCATGCATGTATTCCCACGTTCATGTGTATATTCGGTTAGTATTGTTCATGCATATAAACTCTTTGCATTCAGCCTACCTCACTTGCATATCAGTACATTCAATCGTACTGATGCATTTGTGCTGTGGTGTTTTATACCATAGGTTTAGAAGCACGAGAACCCAAGCATCCTGACTAGATCAGACATTCAGTAGCCAGACTAGCAGTGAGTCCTCATTATTCGAGGATAACATGATTATTTATTAACTTTATTATTTTAGTAGTTTGGAGTTAGTTGGGGACATGTCCCATCAACTCCACAGATTTTAGATAGTTTAGAGGCTTTTTGTAGGACCCCGCAAAATCCTAAGCGTAATTCATACCATTTATGCTTGTTAAGGGGGTCTCATACTTAGAAGGTTCTAACTAAGTTCCCAGACTTAGCGCATTATTGGCCTTTGAAAGTTAAAAATCTCATTTCTCCACCTTAACGTCCTTTAATGGTCCATATTTTTGTTAATTCATGATCAGAGAGGTCCATAGGTGGTCCCGAACAAGTTTTGGGTTTTTCGGATCACGTTTAGACTATGTTTTGAAGCCCAAGACAGTGGACCAATGCGATCTTGGTGCGCCGCATCGCCAATCGCGTTGGTTGATATTATTGCAGGTTACCAGGGTTAAAGTACTGAGACTCGATGGGATGATGGCACGATGCATCGACTATCGCATCGATAATAGCATTAATGCCCAATTTCAGTCATTAAATGTCTGTATTTTTAAGTGTAGAAGGGTCAATTTCCCACCCCTATATAAGTCTAAAACATGGGATTTATCCCTAATTCAACCAAAATATAGTGTCTATCTCAAGTTTCTCTCAAGAACAAGTTAGGTTTTTCAATTAAGGATTCAAATTCAATACTCAAATTAAAGAATCTCTCCATCAATCTTCGTAAAATCAAGAACTAAGGTATGTCAAGTGTTGATTTATGGATTCCATTCATCTATGAAATCCAAGATCCTTTTTTCAAATTATAAAACATGATGTTTATGTTGTGGGTTGTTTGTAACCATATTTATCTTATTATATGATTCCCAAGTTAGAATCTTTATGTTTTTTTTATGAAACTATGTTAGCATGCAAGTTGAAATCCATGAATTAAGTTGTTTATGATGTGTAAGTTGATGATTGAACCTATTCCCTAAGCTTTGCATGTAAGGTGTTTGACAAAATGCCTAAGAGGATAGAAATTATGTATTATAGCTCAATTGTGACTCAAATAATAAATGCATGCTTTACCCTTATGACCAAGAATGACTTCTATGAAATTGTGTGCATTATGAGTATTTGATGGAATGTTCATGAGATTAGGTTGATGAAAGTATAACATGTCTATATGCAATTCCATCCATGTACAACATTATGATAACCATGTGCTTCATGAAATCCCCAACTTATTGTATTATGAATTGTTGATATTGGTCACGTGTTCAAGAAGTGTCAAGTCTTGTCAGTTTCATGCTACCGGGTCCTGGGGGTACTTGTACCCGATAATTTAGCTATGTGCCTAGAGCCAGTGTCAGTTTTCATGGTACTCTCAGTCAATCCATGATCATTAGAATTTAGTCAGGTGCATGACTCAGGAAAACTCAGTAATCTCAGTACCCTCGATAATCTCAGTAACCTCAGTAATCTCAGTTAGTTATCATATCTCAGTAGTATTCCGTCAGTCAATGGAAATTTAGTAAACTCTGTTCAAATAAACTAAACAATACTATCAGTAAGAGTTTAGTTCAGTTTAAATTAGTTTAGTGTCTCTTCAGTTGGGAGTAGGATTCAGCACCGAGTAAACCCAAGGATGGGGACTCACCTATTATCCAATAGAGGGTGTGATTCTTAGAAGTAATCCTTGCATTCCAGAACTACGTAGCCAGTGTAGGTTGAGATGTACCCTACGAGTTTAGGGATTATACACCTCATCCGAGTTTTCCTACTAAGAGGGGTTGACGGAAGAGCTCCCTATCAGAGAGGGTTTAGTCACAGCTTGTCTTTACCTGTGGCATGGTGCTGATACCCTTACAGATGGGGCTATAGGTTGGAACCCACCTGTTCAGTTTTGGGGCATGTCGGTTAGATGATTACCTCCCACAGTCTCAGTTTCGGATCCAGTCTCAGTAATAGAACTCAGTTCAGTTCTACAGTTTTAGGACTGTTAGATACAGTCGCTCAGCTCAGTATAGAACTTAGCTAGTTCCATCAGAATTAGGACTGTCAGACACAGTCACCCAGTTAATAGTATATTAATTATTGAAATTCATGTTACCAATATTCAGATTTTAGGACTGTTTGATACAGTCAATCAGACCAATTCTTCATAACCCAAACTGTCAGAAATAGTCATTCCTTTATCAGTAATATGAAATCAGTTCCTCAGTACTCAATAGACTTAGTCATTCAGTATCCCAGTATTAGTACTCAGATATCAGTAAATCCATGCTATCAGAATTCATGAGTCAGTGTTATCACGATCTCAGTTACAGTTACGTATTCATGCATGTATTCTCATGTTCATGTTATTCAGTCAGTTAGTATTGTTCATGCATATTAACCATTGTATTCATCCTACCTTACTTACATACCAGTACATTCAATCATACTGATGCATTTGTGCTATGGTGTTTTATACCATAGGTTCAGAAGCACGCACTTTAGAGTATCAGTAGCATTCTAGTTTTAGTAGTCAGAGTCAGCAGTGAGTCCTCATCATTTGAGGATGTAATTATTTGATTATTTCATTGTTTTCAATACTTAGTTTATTTCAGCAGATGGAGTTAGTTGGGGGATTGTCCTATCAACTTTTTATTCAGACAGTTCAGTTTTAGAGGCTTTCAGACTACATCATGTTCAGATATTTATTTCAGTTGTTTTGGTATTGTTATACCATATTTTTAGTTATGTATCATCATTGAACCTTATGGCCTTTCAGTTCATGTTTCTACATTTACGATATTATTATTCAATGCTCAGTTACAGATATCAGTCATGGGTTAGCTTGTGGTCCTTCGAGATTATGAGCACCGTGTAGCATTCTGGGTACTATATTTAAGGCATTACAAACTTGGTATCAGAGCCTAAGGTTCAATAGCATCCTAGGAAGTTTTAAAAGCCACATCTAGTAGAGTCTTGTACATGGGTGTATTGTGAACCACACTTATGTGCAAGAGGCTATGAGATGTTTTAGGAATAGTTTCCCTTCTTTCAGTATTCATGTCATGCGAGTGAGTATAAGTTCCAGCCAAACCCTCAGTTTAATCCCTTCTTCTCTTCCATTTATAGAACATGCCTCCAAAGAGAACTCAGGAAAGAGAAACGGGAGATCAGCCAGCGCCTCAGGCCGATCAGCCTAACCCTTTAGGCAAACATGTCTCTCATGTAAAATTCAAGACTGCATTCACTACTCTAACCAATTTAGTCATAACTCAGAATGACCGGCCAACTACTGTTCCGTCCAACCCAGTGGCCAATTTTGCTGCAGCTAAGATTTGGGACTTTACCCGAGTAAATCATCCTCTATTCTCAAGTTCTAGGTCCGAAGAAGACCCAAAGGAGTTCCTCGATCAGGTTCAAAAAGTCACAAATATCATTGTAGTGACTTTCAGTGAGAGTGCAGAGTTAATCGCCTATCAGCTATAAGATGTAGCCCATACGTGGTTTAAGTAGTGAAAGATAGATAGGGGTGTAGATGCAGAGCTGATAGAGTGGGAAGAGTTTTCTACAACCTTCTTAGGTAGATTCTTTCCCCTAGAGCATAAAGAATCCAAAGTGTTAGAGTTCATCAACCTCAAAAAAGGTAGCATGAGCGAAAAAGAATACTCCCTCAAGTTTACTTAGTTAGCCAGGTACGCTCCTTATGTAGTAGCAGACAGTAGATCTAGAATGAACAAGTTTATGTCTGGGATATCAGTTAGTATGGTTAAGGAGTGCAAGACTGCAATGTTGATTTAGGATATGGACATATCTAGGCTTATGGTCCATGCTCAACAGATTAAGGAGCAGAAACTTAAGAAGAAGGAGAGGGAAAATAAGAGAGCCAGAACTGGTAGTTATAGTTTTTCTCAGCCAGGGTCACAGGGTGGTAACCGTTCTCAGCATAGAAAGAAGTTTCCAACCCGAGTTCCATCTTCAACTAGTGCACCAGTACCAAAGTTCAGAAATAACCGTAGAGATGGGGTACCAAGCTCTAAGGCCCATGGTGGTAAGGGTAGGGTTTTTACTCATC
This sequence comes from Capsicum pubescens, assembly GCA_030864215.1. NCBI lineage: Eukaryota > Viridiplantae > Streptophyta > Magnoliopsida > Solanales > Solanaceae > Capsicum > Capsicum pubescens. The sequence goes on from CM061544.1 coordinate 263,690,985, forward strand.
CACTTTGCGAAGAGTGCGGTAAGCATCATAAGGGTATATGTAGAGCCAGAAGTGATGTGTTTGGAATGTGGTGAGTCAGGTCACAAGGTCCAAGATTGTCCTAGGCCGGGCCCTAGAAGCAAGCACGGTCGTCCTTCAGCTAAGTTTGGTCGCTCGAATCAGCAGGGTGCCAGTTCCAATGTTATCAGTGAGCAATGCCCAAAAAGACTCTATGTACTTCAGTCCCGACAGGATCAGGAAAGTCCTCCTGGCGTAGCCATTGGTATGTACAGGTCCCTCATTTACATGTTCATATTTTTTCAGATTCAGGAGCTTCCTTTTTTTTGTAACTCCTTTTATAGTAGTCAACTTTAAGGTCAGACCAAATATTAACAGGACCTTTTCCAGTCTCTACCCCAGTGAGTCAATCTAACACAACCCGATAGGTATTCAGTAACTGTCCGATTATGATATCTCAGAAAGTCAGGCCTTCAGATTCTAGTAGTAATGCCAGTATATGTATAAAATCAATAAGAGAAGATGATTCCCGACCCATTCCTACCTTAGTGTAAAGTTTTGTACTTCAAACCTCCCGATACATACGCATGCTTTACGCTCTAGTCCCACGAATACATCTTATATCCATGCACTTTTCAAAGAATAGTGTGTGTTTCAAGTTCCTCATATGAGGAGTCTAAGTTCATCCAATGTTGCGGATCATGTTCCACGAATTCAAAAATTCCAAACCCAGTTCGTGCAGATCATGACTCATGCACTCATGTCATGCTTTATAGTATGCTTGGCCCATATGATTCATAACTTCACTCCTAGTGTTTAGTCAAACTCAGATTATGCCACATATACCCTCAGTTTAGATCCCTCGGTGAATCCGTAGTGTTAATGTTCCATCCCGTAGGCCTCAATTACAGTGTTAGTTCAGTAATCAATATTCAGTAAACGACTTAGATAGTCCTACAGAACCATGGCTTTCAGCTTTTAGTTACTTAGCCATCAGAATTTAGTACTCCCATACCAGTCTAACCCTTAATTATACAAAACCAGCATTTAATCTCAGTTACAATCTTAGTTACGGTTACAGTCTCAATTACCATATTAACTACAATCTCAATCCCAGTCCTAGTCCAGTCAGATTAGAAACTCAGTACAGTTTCAAGATTTCCCGACCATAACATATGTCCATCAGTTACTCAAATATTAGTATTTCAGCACCTCAGTTTATAGAATGTTCCCAAATTATGTTAGACGCCTGGTCTTACGTTCCTAACGTAATACAGTTTTCCCTCACTCATGCTTAGTTACCTCATGTTACCCAGTCAGTCGTTACCTTCTATGCATAACACTATAGTTTTAGTCCAGCTATCCCAAATTAAATGCAGTTCAATTTTACATATTCAGTATTTACCTACCAGTCATTCAGTTAATCAGATAGGAAAGGCTGACTAGACTAGGACTAGGACTTCTTTATAGGAAAGGCTATCTTCCATGCCCATACTTTCTAAAGGAGCGACAAGAGATGAATCACTAATGCATTTCATTAGTAGAGAGAAATGAAACACTGGATATACTGCTGCTAACTGCAGGCAACTCTAACTCATAAGCTACCTTTCAAAAATGGCTCAAAATCTTATATGGGCCGACATAGAAGGGACTGAGATTTCCCTTATTACCAAACCTCTTCACCCTTTTCATGGGAAAAATTTTTAGATACACAAAATCTCTAACATCAAGTTCAAGTTCTCTTCTCTTCACATCTGCATAGGATTTTTTACGACTTTGGGTTGTCATTAAACTTTTTTAAATTATTTAAACTTTCTCCATTGCCTCATATACTGAATCTGGCCCTATCAAATCAGCGTCACCAACTTCAAACCAACCAATAGGAGATTTAAGCCTCCTATCATAGAGAGCCTCAAACAGAGTCATCTAGATACTGGAGTGATAGCTATTATTGTAAGCAAACTCAATCAAAGGTAAGTGATCATCCCAACTACCCTTGAAATCTATAATATAAGCCATCAACATGTATTCTAAGGTTTGAATAGTCCTCTCTACCTGACCATCTGTTTGCGGGTGAAAAGTCATACTGTGATGAACTTGGGTACCGAGACCCTTCTAGAAAAGCCTTCCAAAAATGAGAGGTAAACTGAGTACCTCTATCTGAAATGATGGTCAATGAAACCTCATGTACCCTTACTAACTCTCTGAGATAGAGTCTAGCATAATCCTTGTTTGAATATGCAGTATGAACTAACAAGAAATTGGCTAAATTGTTCATCATATCCACGATGACCTAAATTGAATCATGTTGACAATGCGTATGAGGTAACCCTATAACAAAATCTATATTCACCACTTTCCATTTCCAAGTGGGAATGCTAAACTCTTGAAGTGTACCATTAGATCTTTAATGTACAACCTTCACCTACTGACAACTCGTACACTTAGCCATGAATTCCGCAATATTCTTTTTCATACCATTCCACCAATATACTTCTTGCAAACTATGGTACATCTTAGTGGATCCTAGATGAAAAAAATATCGCAAACCATGCATTTCTGCTAGAATTCACTACCTCAAACCATCCATATTCAAAACACACATCCTTCCCTAACAACGGAGCACACCCTCTCCCTTTTGGGAGAAAACCTCAACCTTGTGATCTCGAACTATTTCTTTTAACTTAACCAGGATAGGTTCTCTTTCTTGCTTTTTCTTTACCTCAAAAACCAAAGAAGATTCTGAACGCAAATACTACTTTTGGCTAAATCGACCAACCAAAAATCCAATCTAGCCAGCTGATGGACCTCGTGAACAAACTCATTCTTTTCATCCTCAACATGGGTAACACACACCATAGGCAACCTGCTAAGGGCATTGGCCACAATGTTGGCCTTACTCGGATGATACAACATACTCATATCACAGTCTTTCAACAATTCAAGCCACCTTCTATAATGAAGATTTAGGTCTTTCTGCATGAACACATACTATAAACTCTTATGATCCATAAAAACATCAACATGAACAGCATAAGTTAATGCCTTTAAATCTTTAGGGAAAAGACAACCGTTGCCAACTCGAGATCACGAGTCAGGTAATTCTTATCATGGGATTTAAGCTATCTAGAGGCATAGGCTGTAACTTTACCTCACTTCATTAAAACACACCCAAGACTAACCCTGGAAGAATCACAATAAACTACAAACCCACCTGAACCCTCAAGTAGAGTTAATACTAGAGCAGAAGTGAGTCGAGTTTTCAACTCTTGAAAACTCTTCTCACAATAATCTGACCTCTAAAATTTGAATTTCTTTTGAGTCACTCTGGAGATGTGAAAAGCAATAGAAGAAAATACCTCAACAAACCATCATTAGTAACTGGCTAAGTCTAAGAAACTCCTAATATCTGATGGAGAGATGGGTCTAGGCCAATTACTTACTGCTTCGGTATTTTGAGGATCAGCTCGTATGCCTTCACCAAAAATAATATAATTGAGGAAAGCTATTGATTTTAACCAAAATTCACACTTGATGAACTTGGCAAATAACTGGTGCTCCTTAAGGGTTTACAAAATAATCCTCAAATGGTCTACATGATCACCTTTACTACAAGAATAGATAAGAATGTCATCTATGAAGGAAATGATGAACATATCCAGATACTGCTTGAACACTCTACTCATCAAGTCCATAAAAGCTATAGGAGCATTCGTTAGTCCAAAAGGCGTAACTATAAATTTGAAGTGACCATATCGAGTTTTGAAGGCTGTCTATCTTAGAGAAATAATTTTCACCCTGAAGTTAGTAAAAAAAAGTCATCAATCCTGGGGGGGGGGGGATACTTATTATTGGTTGTGATTTTGTTCAACTGACGGTAGTTAATGCACATTATGAGAGAATTATCTTTCTTGCGTATGAAAAGGACTGGCGTGCTCTATAGAGAGACACTAGGCCTTATGAAACCCTTATCTAAAAGATTGTTCAATTGTTCTTTCAACTTCTTAAGCTCAGTTGGAGTTATTTTGTAAGGTGGTATTGAAATAGGTTGGGTATCTGGGGAGACCCATTTCAAAGTTGATTTCCCTTTCAGGAGATACTTTGGGAAGATCTTTAGGAAATACATTTGGAAACTCATTTACTACTGGAACTGATTTAAGACTCAAGGTTTTGGAACTTAAGTCCTTGACTCAGACAAGATGATAGATACAATCCTTAAAGATCATCTTTCTTGCTTTAAGGTAAGAGATGAACCGACTTATAGGCGTTGAGGTACTACCCTTACATTCTATGACTGTCTCATTAGGGAATTGGAACTAGACTATTCTATTTCTACAATCAACTGAGGCATAGCAAGAGTGGAGCCAATCCACATCGAGAATGACATTAAAATCAGTCATCTCAAATTCTACAAGGTCTACTGAGGTAACTTTCTAAGACACTGTGACTGGGCAATTTCTATCTGCCCGTCTAGATATAATGGAACTACCAACTGGAGCAGACACCGAGAAGGGTCCTGCTAATATTTTGGAATTGACACCAAAGTCTACTACTATATAAGGAGTCACAAAGAAAAGTGAAGCTCCGGGGTCTGATAATGTGTATACATGAAGGTGAAAGACTTGTAACGTACCAGTAACCACATCAGAAGAACCTTCCTGATCTTGTCGATCCTATAAGGCATAGAGTCTATTATGATGCTTCCCACTGGTGGCACTATAGGTGGCGCCCTTCTGAGTCGAGCAACCTGCTGGAGCTGAAGAGAAATTATTCTGACCATATTGACTAAAATCCTTACCCCTCTTGGAAACCATTAGATAATCCCTAATCCTGTAGTCTGACTTGCCACACCCAAAACACGTGTCATTATCGGCCATACACTCACCCTTGTAGTTCTTACCACATCTCATGCAAACTAGGTTGGTGTGTCCATTATTAATATTACCTTGGGACTTAGAGCTTTGTGCTCTATCCCATTGATCTTCTCTATACATAGGCACTGGAGCACTGGCAGAGAATGGATCTGGAGCTGAAGAATTTTGGTGTAACTGAGAACGATTCTTGCCATCTAACCTTTTCTGAGAAAAGTTAAAGCTACTAGTTCGGGCTCTCGTACTCACCCTTTTATTTTCTTTGAGCTTCTCTTCCTCAATCTATTAGGAATGAACCATCAGTCTAGAGAGGTCCATATCCTTGATTAACATAGTTGTTCTACACTCCTTGGCTATATCTTCAGAAACTCTCAAAACAAACTTACTCATTCTGGCCCTAGAATCAGTCACTATGGTTGGGGCATACTTTGCTAATTGGGTGAACTTGAGTGGATACTCCTTCATACTCATGTTACCCTACTTCAGATTTATAAACTCCTGCACTTTGGCCTCTCTCAAATCGAGTGGGAAGAACCTATCTAAGAAAGCAATAGAAAATTCATCCCACTCTAAAGGCCCTACATCGAAGCCTCTATCATCCTTCTACTAATTCACCCAAGTATAAGCTACTCCTTCCAGTTGGTAAGAAATTAAGTCAACACTGTCACGCCAAGTAACACCCATGATATATGTCATCTTCTGTACACAGTCCAAAAACTCTTATGGATCCTCCTCAGACTTGGATCCAGAAAATATTGGAGGATTCATTCGAGTAAAATCTTAAATTTTGGCTCTGCGATAATTACCACAGGGTTGGTTGGAGCAATGGATTGTTGATTATTATGGTAAGTCATAGATTGGGCCAATGCTGTGAAAGTAAGCCTGAATTTGGCATGAGAGACCTTCTTATTCAGAGGGTCTATGAGAACAGGTGGTGTGAGGTGGTCCCCATTTCTCCTTTCATTAGCCCTTTTGGTAGGCATTTTCTGTAAATGGTAGAGAATGAGTTAGACGGAGAAGTTTAATAGATCTTACACTCCATCACATGATATGAATACTAAAAGAAGGGAAACTTTCCTAAAATTTCTCGTAGCCTCTCTGTAACTCCCTGAATCTGGTACCCGAAATGCCACACGGTGCTTATGACCCCGAAGGACCGTAAGTTAACCCATAACTGATATTTGTACTTGTACACTGCATAATTTACTATATAAATATGGAAATAAAGGCTGAAAGTCCATAAGGTTCAAAGATCTGATAAAACATAACATCTGGAGATATGGTATATCAATACCAAATCAACTGAAATAACTGTCTGAATATGCTAGTCTGAAAGCCTTTAAACTGTATGAATAAGGAGTTGATGATACATGTCCCCAACTAAATCTAACTACTGAAATAAACTAAATCATGACATGATAAAGTAATGATTATGTCGTCGAAGGATGAGGACTCACTACTAACTCTGACTACTGAGACTGGAATACTACTGATGCTCTGGAGATCATGCTTCTGAACCTATGGTCTAAAACACAATAGCGCAAATACATCAGTATGATTGAATGTACTTCTATACAAGTGAGGTAGGATGAATATAAGGGGTTTATATGTATGAACTATGTTAATCGACTGTATAACATGAATGTGAGAATACATGCATGAATAAGTAACTGTAATTGAATTCATGATAATACTGACTACTGAGTCTGAATACTGATGACACGAGTTACTGATAACTGATATAACTGAGCGACTGTGTCTAACAGTCTAGGTTCTGATGGAACTAGCTGAGTTTCGTACTATTCTAAGTTGACTGTATCTGATAGTCCTGAATTATGTAGAGCTATCTGAGTTCTATTATTGAGACTGAGACTGAAAATGTAACTGTAGGAAGTAGTCATCTTATCGACATACCCCAATTAAAGAAATGTAGCTGAGTTGGGGTCTAATCTGTAACCCCAATTAGAAGGGTGTCAATACCGTGCCACTGGTAAGGACAGGTTGTGAGTGATCCCTTATCTAATAGGTACTCTAAGAAGAATAGTGGGACACTCATCTAACAGGTTAAGCCACCTCATCAACCCTCATCTAACAGGTTAGATGTCTTAACCTACGCTGGCTACGTAGTTTTGGAGTGCAAGGATTGCTTCTAAGAATCACACCCTCTACTCACAGGTGAGTTCCCATCCTTGGGCTCACTCGGTGCTAAATTCCTACTCCCATATGATTAGACACTGAATTAATTATACTGAACTAACTGGACTGAGTTTACTGAGTTTCGTTGACTGACAAAATATCACTGAGATCTGATAACTGATTGAGATTACTGAGATTATTGAGATTACTAAGTTTTCTTGAGTTATAAGACTGACTGAATTCTACTGAGCATGGCTTGACTGAGAGTATCTTGAAAACATGACACTGGCTCTAGGCACACAGCTAAATTATCAGGTACAAGTACCCCCAGGACTCAATAGCATAAAACTGAAAAAAGACATGACACTTCTTGACACATGACCATAGTCAACATTTCATAGTACAATCATTGGGGATATTCATGAAGTATTTGCATGCGACAAGCTCACACATGAATAGAAGTGCATGTAAACATGTCATAATTTCATAAGCCTAATCTCATGAGCATTACATCAATCCATTACAAATCATAACAATAACATGGGAGTCATATGAACTTAAGGGTGAAACATAGGTTCGTCATTTTTGTCATAATTGAGTCGTAAGGCATGTTTCCTATTATCTTAGGCATTTTATCAAACACTTTGCAGGCATAACTATAAATTTAGGCATGATCATTAAATTAATTCATTATGGTTGCATAAATTAACATAATTTAGTAGATTTCAATGCACATGCTAGCATAAATTAATGAAAACACATTTGATGATTCCAACTTGGGTATCATACACAACATCAACATGATCCTAATCAATCCACAACATAAACATCACAATTTATAATTTAAAATTGGATTCTTGGGCTTCATGGATGAAAGAAATCCATGAATGAATACTTTACATACCTGGGTGGATGATTTCTTAAAGATTTATGGAGGAAATCTTGAATTATTGACTTGGAATTAAGCTTCTAGGGTTTCTTGTTCTTGGGGATTGATCTTTGAGAGAAACCCTAATTGGATGTTGTGAATGAATAATGAAATTATGAGCCTTGATCTGATATTATTAGGTATTATAAAGGATGGTAAAAGACCAAAAATCCCTTTATAAAAAATGACTTAAAATAGCTGAATGAAATATGCGACAGTGGGTGCGACGTTCCGTTGCTGGGTCAACGGTTTGTCGGTCCTGACCATCGCACCTAGGTAGAATAGGGGTTTACTTCCTCTTCTATGATGGCTTGGGCGATGGTCCGTCGCTAGATCGATGGTCCATCGGCCTTCACCGTCGCACCTGGGCAGTTTTGACTGCTTTCTGTATTTCGGCCATAACTTTCTACCCCGATACCGGATTTTGACGAAATGGGTATCGATGGAAAGCTTATTCAATTTCCCACTCAACAAAAAGTGAAAATCTTAAAAATTCCATGCGTATGAAAGTGTATTTATCTTTCAAAGTAAGTTTCTAACATTCTTGGGATGATTTCAAGCTAGGTAGAAGTACGGGGTATTACAATATTTCCCCCTTGAGAATATTCTTCCTCGAATGAGACTGAGCGAGAGAGGAGAAATATAAGATGATGTTCATATTGAACATGAATGACTGGAACATGATTGCATGACTGACATAACTGATAACTGATTATATCATACTGAACACGCATATCTGATGCATATGTAACTGATTCATGAATGCGTGACTGAGTGTTCTGAGGAACTAAGTTTCTCACAATGAGAATGCATATCTTATGCATGATTATATAACTGAACTGGTGCGTGAATGGATGACTGAATATGCAATAGTATTTAATACCAAGTTTATAATGGAATTTAGAACATGAAATGGATACCACGCTCGTCACTAAAATTTGAACATGAAACTGAAAAGCTTAAGGAGAACTGTTACCTTGAGCTAGATCTGAGTTTGCGGAGAAGAGATGAGGATACTTGGTATGTATGTCTTCTTCTGCTTCCCAAGTAGCTCCCTCAATGGACTTATTCCACCAAAGAACTTTGACTAGAGGGACTTCTTTGTTTCTCAGTCCACGAGTCAGGTAGTCAAGAATTTTGACTGGAATCTCTTCACAAAAGAGGCTGTTCTGAACATCTATGTTCTGAATAGGGACTACAACTATTGGGTCACCTATGCATTTCTTGAGCAAAGAGACATGGAAGACTGGATGAACTGAGGCAGATCTGAAGGCAATTCAAGCTCATAATCTACCTTGCCAAAGCGACTGAGAATTTTGAAGGGACCAATATATCAGGGGCTGAGCTTTCCCTTCTTGCCGAATATGTTCACTCCCTTCATGGGAGAGATCTTTAGATAGACATAATCACCAATCTTGAACTTGAGATCCTTTCTGGGCATATTTTCATAAGAATTCTATCGGCTCTGAGAAGCCCAGAGTCTTTCTTTGATAAACTAGACTTTCTCTAAAGCGTCAAATACTAAGTCAGGCCCTATAATTGAGGCCTCGCTAACTTCGAACCAACCGATTGGAGATCTGCATATCCTACCATAGAGAGCTTCGAATGGAGCCATCCGAATACTGGAATGATAGCTATTGTTATATGCAAACTCAATCAAAGGTAAGTGGTCATCCCAACTACCCTTGAAATCAATTGTACATTCCCTTAGAATATCTTCTAAAGTCTGAATAGTCCTTTCTACTTGACCATCTATCTGGGAATGGAAGGTTGTAATGAGATGAACTTGGGTACCAAGACCCTTTTGGAATGCTTTCCAGATGTGAGAGGTGAACTGGGTACCTCTGTCTGAGATAATAGATAACATAACACCGTGTAATCTGACCAACTCTCTGATATAGAGTTTGGCATAATCCTCAGCTGAATAAGAGGTATGGACTGGAAGAAAATGAGCTGACTTGGTCATTCTGTCTACAATTACCCAGACTGAATCATGCTGGCGACGAGTATGAGGTAAACCCATCACAAAGTCCATGTTTACTTTTTCCCACTTCCAAGTAGGAATACTAAACTCCTGCATGGACCCACTAGGCTTTTGATGCTCAATCTTAACCTACTGACATGTAGAGCACTTAGCTACAAACTCTGCAACATCTTTTTTCATCCCACTCCACAAATAGATCTCCCGCAAGTCGTGGTACATCTTTGTGTCCCCTGGATGAATCGAGTAACATGCACCATGTGCTTCTGCAAGAATTCGTTGCCTCAAGTCAGCTACACTTGGAACACACAGACGACCCTGACAACACAGAACACCATCTCCTCCTTGGAAGAAAAAATCTACCTTATGATCCTTGACTGACTCTTTCAACTTGATTAGACTAGGATCTCTATCTTGCTTTTCTTTCACCATAGAAACTAGAGATGATTCTGAACTACTCTGAACCCATATTTCACCCTCTTCTGTATCTACTAAGCGAACACCTAGTCTGGAAAGCTGATGGACTTCCTGAACTAGATTCTTCTTATTGTCCTCAACATAAGCAACACTACCCATAGACAATCTATTGAGAGTGTCGGCCACTACATTGACCTTGCCCGGATGATAAAGGACACTCATGTCGTAATCTTTCAAGATCTCTAACCACCTTCTCTGACAAAGATTGAGATCTTTCTGAGAAAAGACATACTGAAGGCTCTTATGATCTGTGAACACATCTACATGAACTCCATATAGATAATGTCTTCAAATCTTTAAGGCAAATACTATGGCTGCTAACTCAAGATCATGAGTCGGATAATTCTTCTCATGGGGTTTAAGTTTCCTGGAGGTGTAGTCTATGACCTTACCATGCTGCATGAGGACACAACCAGAACCTACTCTGGATGCATCACAATATACTATGAACCCATTTGGACCATCTGGAAGAGCTAAGACTAGAGCTGAGGTGAGTCAAGTATTCAACTTCTGAAAACTCTTCTCGCAAGGATCTGAACACTGAAACTTGACTTTTTTCTGAGTCAATTTGGAGATAGGGGATGCAATAGAAGAAAATCCCTCAACAAACCATCTATAATAGCCAGCCAAATATAAGAAACTCCTGATATCTGATGGAGAGATAGGTATGGGCCAGTTTCTTACTGCTTCGATCTTTTGAGTATTATCCCTAATGCCATCACCGAAAATAATATGACCAAGGAATGACACTGACCTTAGCCAAAATTCGTACTTATTGAATTTGGCGAACAGCTGATGATCTCTGAGAATCTGAAGTACAATTTTGAGATGGTCTACATGATCCTGCTCACTTCAGGAGTAAACAAGGATATCATCTATGAAGACTATGACAAACATGTCCAAGTAATGCTTGAACACGCAGTTCATCAAGTCCATGAAAGCTGTTGGAGCTTTGGTAAGACCATATGACATGACCAAGAATTCGAAGTGACCATACCGAGTATGAAAGACTATTTTCGGAATGTCACATTCTCTGACTCTGAGATGATGATAGCCTGATCTGAGGTCTATCTTAGAAAAATAGTTGGCACCCTGAAATTGATCAAATAAGTCATCGATTCTGGGAAGTGGATACTTGTTCCTGACCATGACTTTATTGAGCTGACGGTAGTCTATACATATTTTGAGAGAACCATCTTTCTTTCACACGAATAAGATTAGTGCAACCCATAGGGACACACTAGGTCTGATGAATTACTTATCTAAGAGATCCTTCAACTGCACTTTTAATTTTCTAAGTTCTGCTGGTGACATTCTGTATGGTGGAATAGATATAGGTTGAGTATCTGGAAGAAGATCGATGTCGAAGTCTATTTCCCTTTCAGGAAGAATTCCTGGAAGATCTTCGGGAAAGACATCTGAATATTCATTCACGACTGGGACTGATTCAAGACTGGGAGTTTTAGAACTAGCGTCCTTAACTCGAACAAAATGATAGACATATCCTCTAGATATCATTTTCCTTGCCCAAAGGTAGGAAACAAGCTGACCTCTGAAAGCTAAAGTGCTAGCCCTCCACTCTAGGACAGGTTTATTTGGAAATTAAAACTGGACAACTCTATTTCTGTAGTCGACTGTGGCATAGCAGGAATAAAGCCAATCCATGCTGAGAATGACATCAAAATCAGTTATTTCTAATTTGACTAAGTCTGCTAAGGTGACTTTTTGAGATACCATAATCGGACAGTTCCTGTATACCCATCGGGCTATGATGGTTTTACCCACTAGGGTAGAGACTGAGAAGGGATCTGTTAAAATTTTGGGACTGACTCTGAAATCAACTTCTATATAGGGAGAAACAAAAGACAAAGAAGCTCTTGGATCTAGAAAAGCGTAAACATTCAAGTGAAAGATCTGTAACATACCAGTAACCACATCAGAAGAATTTTCCTAATCCTGTCGGGACTGGAGGGCATAAAGTCTATTTGGGTGTTCCCCACTAGTAGAACTGGAAGTCGCACCCTGCTGATTCGGGTGACTGGACTGAGTTGGGGAACGGTTACGCTGACCCTGATATCCTGTCTAGGGAAAATCTCTAACTCTGTGGCCTGGTTTACCACATCCGAATAAAACATCACTACCAGCTCTGCAAGTACCCTGATGGTGCTTACCACATGTCCGACAAAGAGGATGGGTGCGGGCACTGCTAACACTGTGCTGATACTTAGAGCCTAGCGCCCTATCTCTATTACTATCCTTGAACTTAAGATCTGGATCACTGACTGAAGAAGAAGCTGGAACGGATGACTTAGAACGAAACTGAGGAAGGCTTCCTCCCTCTGACTTAGGCTGAGCAAAGCTAAAACTACCTGTCCTTGCTCTCTTATTCTGCTTCTCCTTTATCTTAATATTTTTCTCCTCTATCTACTGAGCATAAGTCATAAGCCTGGCTATGTTTATGTCACTATTCAACATCGCAGACCTACACTCATTGACCGCACTATCATCCACCCCAGAAACAAACTTACTTATCTTGGCCCTCCTGTCTGCAACCATATGAGGGGCATATCTAGATAATTGAGTAAACTTAAGAGAATACTCTTTCACTGTCATGTTTCCCTTCCTGAGGTTGATAAATTCTAATACCTTAGCCTCCCTTAGCTCTTGGAGAAAGAATCTATCTAAGAATGCGGTGACAAAATCCTCCCACTCAATAAGCCCTGCATCATCTGGCCTTTCTGACTTCCATTGTTTAAACCAAGTATGAGAAACATCCTGCAACTGATATGCAGCTAGCTCAGCACTCTCACTGGGAGTAACCCCCATAATATCAGTAACCTTCTGAACCTAATCGATGAATTCCTGAGGGTCCTCATCTGACTTAGACCCAAAAAAGGATGGAGGATTCATTCGAGTGAAGTCCCAAATCCTGGCTACAGCTGAATTGGCCATTGGGTTGGCCAAAACGACAGCTGGTTATTTATTCTGAGCAGAAACTAAATGAGGAAGAGTAGTGAATGCAGCTCTGAACTCTGCATGAGAGACATGTTCTCCCAAAGGATCTTCGGGCTGAGGGGCTGGCTGATTCCTATTTCTTCTTTTAGGAGGCATGTTCTGTAGAATAAAAGGAGAAATGGATTAGACTGAGAGATTGACTTGAGATTATGCTCACTGGCACGACATGAGTACTAAAATAAGGGAAACTGTTCCTAAAATATCTTATAGCCTCTTGCACATAAATGTGGCTCGCAACACACCCATGTACAAGACTCTAATAGATGCGGCTTTCAGACATCCTAGGAAACTATTGAACCATAGGCTTTGATACCAAGTTTGTAACGCCTCAAATCTAGTACCCAGAATTCCACACGGTGCTCATGACCCCAAAGGACCGTAAGCTAACCCATGACTGATATCTGTACCTGTACACTGTATAATATACCATATAAATGTAGAAATAAAGGACGAAAGGTCATAAGGTTCAAAGATCTGATAAAACATAACATCTGGAGATATGGTATATCAATACCAAAACTACTAAAATAACTGTCTGAACATGCTAGTCTGAAAGCCTCTAAACTGTCTGAATAAGGAGTTGATGGGACATGTCCCCAACTAACTCCAACTACTGAATAAACTAAGTAATGACATAATAAAGTAATGATCATGTCCTTGAAGGATGAGGACTCACTACTAACTCTGACTGCTAAGACTGGAATGTTATTGATGCTCTAGAGCTCGTGCTTCTGAACCTATAGTCTAAAACACCATAGCGCAAATGTGTTAGTACGATTGAATGTACTGGTATGCAAGTGAGGTAGGTTGAATGCAAGGGGTTTATATGTATGAACTATGCTAATTGATACATACATGAATAAGTAACTATAACTGAATTCATGATAATACTGACTACTGAGTCTGAATACTAATTACATGAGTTACTGATAACTAATATAATTGAGCAACTGTGTCTGACAGTCTAGGTTCTGATGGAACTAGCTGAGTTATGTACTATTCTAAGTTGACTGTATCTGACAGTCCTGAATTCTATAGAACTATCTGAGTTCTATTACTGAGACTACGACTGAAACTGTAACTGTGGGAAGTAGTTATCTAAGTGGCATGCCTCAATTAAAGCAATGTAGCTGAGTTGGGGTCCAATCTGTAACTCTAATTGGAAGGGTGTCAATACCGCGCCACTGGTAAGGACAGGTTATGAGTGATCCCTCATCTAACAAGTACTCTAAGGAGAATGGTGGGACTCTCATCTAATAGGTTAATCCACCTCATCAACCCTCATCTAACAGGTTAGATGTCTCAACCTACACTGGCTACGTAATTCTGGAGCGCAAGGATTGCTTCTAAGAATCACACCCTCTACTCGCAGGTGAGTTCCCATCCTTGGGCTCACTCGGTGCTGAATTCCTACTCCCATCTGATTAGACACTGAATTAATTATACTGAACTGACTGGACTAAGTTTACTGAGTTTTTTTACTAATGGAATATCACTGAGATCTGATAACTGACTGAGATTACTGAGATTACTGAGATTACTGAGATTTCTGAGATTACTGAGATTACTGAGTTTTCCTGAGTCATGAGACTGACTGAATTCTACTGAACATGGATTGACTAAGAATACCTTGAAACCATGACACTGGCTCTAGGCACACAACTAAATTGTCAGGTACAAGTACCCCAAGGACTCGATAGCATAAAACTGACAAGACATGACACTTCTTGACACATGACCATAGTCAACAATTCATAGTACAATTATTGGGGATATTAATGGAGTATTTGCATGCTACAAGCTCACACATGAATAGAAGTTCATGTAAACATATCATAATTTCATAAGCCTAATCTCATGAGCATTACATCAATCCATCACAAAGCATAACAATAACATGGGAGTCAATTGAACTTAAGGGTGAAACATAGGTTCATCATTTTGGTCACAATTAAGTCATAAGGCATGTTTCCTATTCTCTTAGGCATTTTATCAAACACCTTGCAAGCATAACTATAAACTTAGGTATGATCATTAAATTAATTCATCATGGTTGCATAAATCAACACAATTTAGTATATTCCAATCCACATGCTAGCATAAATTAATGAAAACACATTTGACGATTCCAACTTGGGTATCATACACAACATCAATATGATCCTAATCAATCCACAACATAAACATCACAATTTATAATTTAAAATTGGATTCTTGGGCTTCATGGACGAAAGGAATCCATGAATGAACACTTGGCATACCTGGGTGTATGATTTCTTAAAGATTTGTGGAAGAAAGCTTGAATTCTTGACTTGGAATTAAGCTCCTAGGATTTCTTGTTCTTGGGGATTGATCTTTGAGAGAAACCCTAATTGGATGTTGGGAATAAATAATGAACTTATGATCCTTGATCTGATATT
Source organism: Capsicum pubescens (assembly GCA_030864215.1). NCBI lineage: Eukaryota > Viridiplantae > Streptophyta > Magnoliopsida > Solanales > Solanaceae > Capsicum > Capsicum pubescens. Next base: position 263,706,810 of record CM061544.1, read on the forward strand.
ATTAGGCATTAGAAAAGGGTGGTAAAAGAACAAAAAACCCTTTTTTTAAAAATCACTTAAAATAGCAGAACGAAATATGCGACGGTGGGTGCGACGGTCCATCACTGGGTCGATGGTCCGTCGGTCCTGACCGTCGCACCTGGGCAGAATAGGGGTTCACTGCCTCTTCTACAATGGCTTGGGCGATGGTTTGTCTCTAGATCGATGATCCATTGGCCTGATCCATTTCCCTTAGGCAGAATGTTTTCTCACTGCCTCCGCTGCGGCGGTTTGGGCGATGGTCCGTCAGCCTTCACCATCGCACCTGGGCAGTTTTGACTGTTTTCTGTATTTTGGCCATAACTTTCTACCCCGATACCGGATTTTGACGAAATGGGTATCGATGAAAAGCTTATTCAATTTCTCACTCAACAAAAAAGTGAAAATCTTAAAAATTCCACGTGTATGAAACTGGATTTATCTTTCAAAGTAAGTTTCTAACATTCTTGAGATGATTTCAAGCTAGGTAGAAGTACGGGGTATTACACTCTCTCCCATAAGCGTGGCATACTTCATAACAATACACAAAACTCTACTTAACGCAGTTTTCAAACATCCTAGGACACTTTAAACCTTATGCTTTGATACCAATTTTTTCATGACCCGAGACTACCCCTAGTCATAACATGGTGTTTAAGGCCACACGTGACCCCAAGCTAACTCATAATCTGGCACATCTCTAAATACTGAATAAAGATAACAAAACACTGCGAAGAAGTCATTTAATAAATATTTAAATAGTCAAATCAATAACAAAGGATTGTCGTAGTCCATAAGCTAACCCATAATAAATGATTGTCTAAATAATAAAATAAATACAAATGTCTTAGTCTCGAAATAAAGGGTGAGAAAAATGAATAAAAGGTCCAAAGGCTACCGGATCATGATGCTCACCCTTGAAGCTGAATTTAAAACTGCTAACTAAAGGTGAAGTCTTGTCTCAATGCTGAAACACGCTCTTCACTCAACAAAAAGAAGAGAATAAGTAGCATCAGTACAACAACAAGTACTAATAGTCATCATAGACCGACTCGATCTGACACCACACAAATAAGTAAATCAACTAGATGTACAACAATCATAATAAAATATATAATCAAAGACAAAAAATCAAGTATGCAAATCACTTAAAGAGATTACAAGCTCACAATCATTTATATTTACACTTAGTCAAATTAAATCATTAAGTTAACCACAACATACGATCATATCTGAATATTTAAAACATGTGTATGAATGTATGAATGCAAGATGTGAAGATCATCACTTTCTCTTCTCATTCTCATTAACATCAACATCATCTCATCAATATTATAATCATACAAACCTCATAAGTTACATATCAAAACCATCACCATTACTATCAACTCAACCATATCAGTATAAATGTATATGCAATGCAGTTAATAACCATAATTGGTGCTCGAAAGATATCACAAAATTTAATTTTCATATAAGCATAGAGTTAGACAAGTTTAGTTTCTATAATAAATTGCAACCTACCTGAAATCCTTTCTCAAAGTTACTTTTATGCAACTCTATCATGACCCGAGACTACCCCTAGTCTCAACACGATGCTTAATGTCATAAGTGACCCCAAGCTAATCCATGATCTGGCACAAGCAGTAAATACTGAAGGACGATAAAAAAATACTGTGCGAAAGTCATTTGAGAAATGTTTAAATAGTCAAGACAATAACCAAGGAGTATGAAAGATATCACTTAACACATAACTAACTATCTGACTGTTTGAAAACCTCAAAACATGATGAGTTATTAGGACAGGTCCCCAACTAACTCTGATTATGAAATAAACATGAACTGAAATACTGGAAAGCATGATAAATAATATGATTAGTCCTTAACTGATGAGGACTCACCAATACTAAAGCTGAGTGGTACGTGAATTGTCTAAGTATGATTGGGGAACTAAGTATCCTAACCTATGTTATAAGACAATATAACACAAAAGAGAGTATGTGATTAGTACTTTAAATGTACTAGTATGCGAGATAAGGACTAGTTTATATATATATATATACAATGGTCCTGAACATAAATGCATGAACATGTAAATCAAATGCAAGGCCAAGAAAAATATATGCTAAAATATTCTGTAAATCTTATTAACTGAATAACTGATAGACTGGTCACTTGATTATGCAAACCTAAACTGGTATAATCTAAATAATGAACTGAGATGGTGGGAGCTAATATTTTACCAACATACCCCAATCTAAGCTAATCGGGTCCAACCTGTAACCCAGTTAAAAGGTGTTAGTACCGTACCATATTGTCTATATGGATCCACTAAACTGATGTCCCGAAGGACTAGAGTATCATTCCTCTACTGGTGTATGACCTTAAAGAGAATGTCAGTCCTCAATTGGAAGGCGACCTCTCATAACCTATGCTGGCTATGTAGTTCTGTAACTCAGGGACTTCTACTAAAGATCTAATTCCTCAACTGGAAGGTGAGCCTTTATCCCTAGGTTCGTGCGGTGCTAAGTCTTACTCCCAATTAAATTGATACTAATACTAATAAAAATTTAACATGATTTACAACTGATGAATGGTCAACATAAATATCATAATCTAAAAATAATGAGGCAATCATAATTTGAATGACTTGTAGCATAAAAATCTGAAACATGCATGAATATCTAGGTATCAGGTGTTCATAACCCACCAGCACTATCTAATGCAAACTGATCTTGGCAACTAATGAACAATCCATGGTATGAAAAAATCATGAATAACACCCAAGATATTAATAACTATTCATGATGTAGACATTTGCATTATCAAACATATGGAAATGCAATTATCATGAGGGAATATATTTTCATGGTTCTTAATCCAAAACTATTGAGTGGAGATTCATAAAATTCATGGTTAAATTGAAATCCCACAAAAGAGAAAAGAGTTTTACACTTTGAAAGGTTAGAGAGTTCTTGGGACTCAATGGATGGAAGAGAACCACTGATGAATATCCCACATACTTGAAGTAAAAGCTTTGGTGAAATCCTTGCAGTTGATCTCGTTCTTGAAAAACCCTAATTTGCTCTTGAGAAAGAAGGAAACCGCTTTTTTTTCTCTGGGTTGAATTATAATAATCGAAGGAATTGGGTCTTTTATACCCCCCCCCCCCCCCCTCCTAGGAAGCCTAAAAAACGTGGGTTAGGCTTTAAAAAGATTGGGAAAAGACTTAAAAGTCCCTGGAAAAACATGCTGAAAATTGGGTTCCCAATCGTTACAACTCATCCTACGACTTGTTGAGACTGACTACGAGTTGTAAGATGGGTCGTAAGCTAGAATCTAGGTTCTGGGGCCCTTTTTGGTCTGACTACGACTTCCTTCATATGACTCGTCATGACTGACTACAAGACATAAGATGTAGTCGTAGTCTAAAGCTTGAGTCTTGAGTCCTTTACTGGCCAGGCTACGATTCTCTTCATACGACTCATAGTCACTGATTATGAGTAATAAGGTCTAATCGTATCTACTGGGCTCAAACTTAGGGCCTTCACTAGAGTGACTATGACTCACTCGTGATGACTCATCACGAGTGTTAATGACTCATTATATGAGTCGTCGTCACGATAGTGCGTCAGGTCCTTAAGGGAAAATTTTCCATAACTTTTGCCACGACATCAGATTGAAGCGAAACTTGAAGCATTGAAAAGCTAACTTAGCGGTCTATCTTTTACAGGGTCTAGTGCTTGAAAACATGGGGTATTACAAAAACTTTTTTCTTTTTCTTCTCGTTCAACTTATTCTTGATCTATAACAACAAGAACACTCACCGATTTTAATAATTCATCCTTGTTCAACTACTAGGGATCAATATCCACTGATTTTAGCCATGAACTCACTCTATTTCATTATTTTAGAATATTTTATTCGTTAAACCTCATAAACCCTATTTGAATTAGCATAAACAACCATAATTCTACACACATAAATGTTTTCTAACACCTTAGGATCATAGTTTAATGATTTTGTGCTTATTCTCACAAACCCCAAATTCAACTGTGAATTCATTTTCTAATGATTTCCCCCAATTATGAAAATTAATTGAAGTGTAAATGTAATAACTTACCTCCAAATATGAAAAAATCCAAATTTTCTCAGAAAATTGTCTTTCCCAAAGCTCCTTTGCATTTTTCAAATTGAAAAATATTTTATATTTTTAAAATTGTCAAATTTTGTATATTACCGTTGCAGCAGTTCGTGCCTTATAACAGAGGTACGTTGCAACAATACCTTTTTTCGCTACAACAATCTGAGGCAGAAACTGGGGACCTCTTTTCAGCTATGCGCATTTATAACACACTTCACGAATTATGACATTGCAAACTAACCCTTCCATGATAAACACTATAATCGAAGTTATATAACTCTATTTTAGATGTTGGGGGTTGCTACGGCTTTCTAAACTCGTTCACTGTCTAATTATCATATCAAACATCACTACCAACCATCACATTACTACCAAATTTTGTTTGACTAATACCCTTTCAAAAATAGTCCAACCTAGACTAATCCTGAATTTCTTAGACATTGGTTATGAAAATTAAGTGTAAATTTTATTCCTCTTTCAGTGTAATGATAATTTGAATTGTTAAAAAGCAGCACATGCACAACTACTATAACTATCATTAGTGAGTTGTCCTATTGTGGAAAAGATTTATTTTAGGCACAATTAATAGTTGTGTCATTAAATATTAATGTTATGTGGTCATTGGGCCAAGTATGGGAATATAAGACATTATTTGGATAATTTACATAGATAATGTATTACATAGTTTTATTTATGAATTATAGTATGTCTTTTACTCTTACAGAATATAGTCTTACTTTTCTTATCTATAATAACAATATCATCTTAATACATTGATGTGAAGCTAAAAGTCATGTTATTTCACCATCTTTTGTCTCACATTTGTTCTCTTTTTTAGTATTGTCTTGAGCTTAAATAATATGAATCACAGTTTGTGTTTGATGTTGTATGATGTTTTATATGTAGGAGTGTCTTGAAGTACTTGGAGCTTAAACAAGAATAAAAAAAAGCAAGAAAAAACCAAAAAAATTAATGTCGCAAAGGAGGGAAAAATGGTTGGGGCGAGAGACCACGCCATTGTTTTATTTTAGGTTAGTGGCACAACTTTTACTTGTTTTCTGAAGTTTTCTAGTTTTCTAGGTCGCACCACTTCCTTTCTTTGGACTAGTGGCGTAAATTTCATCAATTTTTTGAAGTTTGAGTTTTTTTTTTCGCACCACTACTTCGCTTTTAAGCAGTAGTGCGAATAGGGACTTCTCCTAACCCAATTTGGATTGCTTTTAAAGTTATAAGGGTTCACAAACTCTATAAATAATCTGTTACCATATTTTTATCACACATATCTGATTTGGGAAAGCCAAAAGCTAGAGCAAAGCACCAGAACAAGGTCTAGTATATTATTTTTATTTTGCACCTTAAGTTGACCATTGCATAGGTACTTCGGTGAAAGAGTCCATACTTAAAGATGAACTTGTTAGGTCTCAAGGTGACGGAGGTGAAGTTAAACTCTCACACCTTAAGCTGAACATTGCATAAGTACATGGGTGAAAGGTCTCATATTTAAAGTCGAACTTGTCAAGTCTCAAGGTGACGGAGGTGAAATTAAACTCTCACAACTTAAGCTGACCATTGCATAAGTACATAGGTAAAAAGGACCATACTTAAAGCCGAACTTGTCAAGTCTCAAGGTGACGGGGGCGAATTTAAACTCTTGCACCTTAAGCTAAACATTGCATAAGTACATCCATGAAAGGGCCCATACTTGAAGCCGAACTTGTCAGGTCTCAAGGTGACGGAGGTGAAATTAAACTCTTGCACCTTAAGATGACCATTACATAAATACATTGGTAAAAGGGCCCATACTTAAAGCAGAACTTGTCAGGTCTCAGGGTAATGGAGGCGAAGTTAAACTCTCATACCTTAAGCTAAAAATTGCATAAGTACATCGATGAAAGGGCCCATACTTGAAGCCAAACTTGTCAGGTCTCAATATGAAAGAGGTGAAGTTAAACTCTCGCACCTTAAGCTGACCATTGCATAAATACATCGATGAAAGGGCCAATACTTGAAGTCAAACTTGTCAGGTCACAAGGTGATAGAGGAGAAGTTAAACTCTCGCACCTTAAGTTGACTATTGCATAAGTACATCGGTGAACTTAAAGCCGAACTTGTCAAGTCTCAAGGTGACGGAGGTGAAGTTAAACTCTCGAACCTTAAGCTGACCGTTGCATAAGTACATCAGTGAAAGGGCCCATACATAAAGCCGAACTTGTCAGGTCTCAAGGTGATGAAGGCGAAGTTAAACTCTCGTACATTAATCTGACCATTGAATAAATACATTGATGAAAGGGACCATACTTAAAAGCGAACTTTTCAAGTCTCAAGGTGATGGATGCGAAGTTAAACTCTTGCACTGTAAGCTGACCATTGCATAAGTACCTCGACGAAAGAGCCCATACCTAAAGCCAAAATTATTAGGTCTCAAGGTGATGGAGGCGAAGTTAAACTCCCGCACCTTAAGTTGAAGCATAAATACATTGGTGAAAGAAAGCACACTTAAAGACAAACTTGTCAGGTCTTAGGGTGACGGAGGCGAATTTAAACCCTCACACCTTAAGTTGACCCGTCATGAATGCCATTTATTTCAATCCTACAAAAAGAGAGAGGAAATACAATACAAAGAAAACATAAATAAAAGAGACGTTGTTACCTGTTAGAACATTTGAAACTCGAAAGTTATATATCACCAACTTGGATTGAGACAAGATGTTTTGGTGAATGAAATCCTCTTGGTTTACAACAATCAAAATACCCTTTGATGGTGATATTTTTGTATCCAGATATAAATTATTTGGTGAGGCAATGTGAATCTGAAATTCTTTGTCAGACAGAATCTAGGATCAACTTAAAAAATTGGTCTAGAAAAATTTCGAAGTTCATAAATTCCAAATCTTGAATATGTTATATATGCATATTTCTAGTATCTATAAAATAAGTGGATCATGATTTCGACACTCTCATATTGATATATAATTTTTTTGTGTCATCGCACAAATCTGAAACTGCTTATGCATCAAACCCAATATTTATTTCAGGATAACATCTAAAGATATATCGAAGATATTAAATTATGAATTCTAAATATGTTATAGATCTTTGTGTCTAGTTTTACAAAAATCAAGCGACTCATGATTTTCTCATTCTTGCGTCAAGATATGAAAGTTTTAGTAAAGACGCGCAAATCTGAAATTTTGAGCATGATAAATACAAGGCTAATTTCAAAAAGGTTTCTAGAATTATATTGAAAAATTTTAAGTCTGAATTTTGGATATGTTGTAGGTATTGAAGTCTGATTTCTGGAATATCAAACCGTTCATGATTTTGATATTGCTACAATATATTATAAATTTTCTATCACTAACATACTGAGCTGGAAAAAAGTAACGAAAATAAAAGAAAAGTAGAATGGAAAAAAATTACCTCGGCATTATTCATGGCTTGGAAACCCCAAGACTGATATTGGAAAAGTAGAAAACCTACATCCTTTTATAGAATTGTAGGGTGACTATTTCCATCTCCAATATAAATTCAAATTGAAAGAGTTATATTCTTGATTGGAATGGTTAAGTAAGACGGTGATAAGTTTTCCAAAATCTTTTTGAAATTGAACAAAGATATCCTAGTAGAAGTAGACATCATTAAGCAATTCACTATTAGAATTGGATACTATACTTCACCGATGGATCTTATGTGTAAAATTCATGGCGATTTTTTTATCGTGACTCAAAAAAAAAACTTTTTGAGAGTCAATATCAATATGTGAATTACATGGTTCAGATTTAAATTTTCTCAACTAATGAAATGGGTTGTTTATATTTACGAAAATCTTGAAAGCAAGAAGGAAGCATGTTTAAATAAATCATCCTTCAAGTTTACTCTCTAAAGTATATATTCCGACAAGTCTTGAAGCAGGGATCAATTAGTGAGTAATGAAATTTTATTAAATTTATATTCGTAGAAAATTTGGATTATATTAAAATTTAAAATATATTAGTCCACATAAATGTAATGAATTAATATGATTGGATTAATTATTTAAATCCAAATGAATATGGATTTTGAAGTTCAATTTTTGTTTGGGCTAGTTCATTGATTTGGGCCACAAATGTTGAGCCCGATTTGCTAACCCCAATATGTCATGATATTCTAGAGACCTAAATGAGCGTCACATGTCAGATGGCGTGGCACGCCAAGTCAAGTGAAAGATTCAATAAGATCATGTCGTATATCAAAATGATGTAGTAGCCTAGTGAAATCAAAACCCATCAAAATGTATCATGTCACTTAAATCTGATTGGTCAAAAGAAGTCTACCTTCACCATGACTTTTTCATTTCCACAACTATAAATAGGGGTCTCATAATTCAGACTAAACACCAACAATTTCAACTAGAAGCAAGAGAGAGCTCATGGATCAAACGTCGCAGATTTCTCTACAAATTCAAGCATTCAAGATTAAGACCAATAATTCCAACAAGGAGTAACAGAGAACTTGCGGATCAAATGCCGCAAATTTCTCTACAAATTCAAGAACAAGATCACAAGACTCAAGAATAAGTCCAAAAGTTCTTGAATTCAAGTATAAGTTAAGATCAAATCCATCAAATCCATAAATCAAGTTCAAATTCAAGATCAAACTCGAAGCCCTTGAATTTATATTTGAAAAGGCGAATTAGAGGATTCATAAAGATTGTAACACACACAAATTGAAATCAATAAAATGATTGTTGCAATATTTTTTTTCGTCCCATTAATTATATTTCTTGGCTCAAATTTTATTTTCCAAACAATATAAAGGTCGAATAAATTAATTATAGTGACAGGCCAATCAATATGAGTTAAAAACCGCCAATGATCAATTCGTCACACTAACAAATATCTACAATTCACCAAGAAGAACAATTGTCTCACCAACTAATCTTTTAGGTCATCTTTTAAAACTTAAATTATGTCAACTTCACATTCTAGATAATTCAAATCGATCATGGATGAGTAAAATATGCAACAATATCAAGGAAGATGAACCTTTTCACTGTAAATTTTTTATATTGATGACAATACAAAATATCTGTATATAATTAGATCATTTAAAAGGTAATTTAATATAAATTTATTTGATATTATTGATTGATAACTTTAAATAAATTATAAATAACACGTTATGCCAAGTTAAATTATATTACCAGTCTAAAAATTTATTACATTGCCGGTGTGTATAAATTAAGTTGATCTTTTCCTCGATGTGAACCAAACGTAAACTAAAGGGCAGATGAATTAATTGCCCCAAAAATTAGGCAAAGAGGACTTTAATGAAGTTGATTTTAAACATTTTCCATTTTCTGAATAAGTTGAACAATGTGAATGCAACACCTACACTCATCAAACTGAAAATTCAAATTAGGGGACTTTGAAAAATAGTCCTTCAAGTGACCAAAAATTAAATAAATATTAGGACTTGACAATGGGCTAATTAAAAGAGTTATTATTGATACTTTTTGATTGAATCAAGTCTGATTTTTAATGGAAAAAATTACAGGAAGTGACAAACTTAACATCATAATTATAATAAATAGCAACACTTTTACAAAATTACATTTTGTAGCAAAAATAGTATTTTTTTTGTCCATAAATTTCAAACACGTGTGTTTCACTACCTCTCTCCTATTTTCACTCCATTACTTTACCTTTCACCTATTTTCACTTCATTACTTTATCTCTCTCCAATCTTATCAATTTTTTTTAAAATTAAAATTGTGCTTGTTTTTCGAATTCCATTCCAATTTCTTACCTGTTTATCACGCTTTTTTCACATTGTTGATAAATATCATGTTCCATCAAATAAGGTAATTATCAAATTACAGTTATTGCATATTATCTCTTCCACATATTCTATAAATTTTATATTTTTTATCCTTTTTGTTCTACATTGTTCTTGCGATTTTTCTTTGGGGTTTTATTAATTTTTTGTTGTAAAATTATGGAAATCTGCGTAATGAAAGAACACACATCTTATAGAAGTTCAAATAGAGGTATACCTCCTGGTAATTTAGTTTCTGATAATCCATCATCATCTAGTCTTGGATTAACACAAGATGAATATTTTAAATTGATTTTTACATCTATTCAGTCGAAGAATGCAGTGAGCATAGAAAATGTGAGATCGAAGCATCTAATGATCCGGAGAAGATTGCAAAAATTATGAAACAAAAAAGATTGAGAAAAGCTTCATTTTCACACCCCCACCCCTCCACCCCCCAAATGCAAAGATCTGGAAAAAAAAGTCAAAGAAAATGGGAGAATCAAGTACAATTTCATGTTCTATTGGTCAAAATTCTTCTGAATATGATTCGGAAGAAGATAAAGTCGAAGAGGTATTTATATTTGTATTTTATTAACTTATGGGTCATGTACATGTATTTTTATTTTTTATATACATATGAGTCTGCATATATATTTTGTACACAGTGTTGAGTTTGTCTATGTACTGTTCTACGTCTGTTTTAGAGGGTAACATATGTATTTTTTATATTTTGTAATGCTTAAGATATGTATTATGTATTTTTTAGTTAGTTATATGTATATTATTGTATTTTGTTACTATTTAAGACATGCATTTGTGTTTTTTTAGTTGACGGTGAGTCACATTTGTATTTCACAAATACATATGAAGATATATAGTATAGTTGTATTTGTTACTGTTTAAGATATGCATATGTATTTTTTTATTTAATATGAGTCTGATATGTATTTCGCACATAAATATGAACATATGTATGATATTTTATATGATAATATACATATGGGTCAGACATGTTTTTTGTAAATACATATGCAGAAATATATGTATTTTTTGTAATGTAATATGTATTCTGTAAAAAAAAAATATAAGCAGACTATGTATTTTGTATTGACCTTGACGATCATCTAAATTACAAAGATAAAGATAGGTTGGAGCTTTTTGATGTGTGTTATGCAAATGATTTGCCTCAACAATCTAGTGGTAGCTTTTAAGTACTATAACATACATATAAAAAGAATATATTTGTAAGTCTATGTAGAATGCATACTAATTCATTACTTTATGCATATACATGGATTGTGATTATATATGGTGGCATATGTTGAGTGTCTTATTATAATGAAGGTGTTCCTTCGGTTGACTTCAAGTCTGACTTAATTCACACAAGATATGCTTCAATTATGTGAGATTATGATTTGAGAAAATAATAAGTTGATGCACAAAGTGGTGACGAAGCACCAATGAGGCCTGTTAGAAAAATCAGGATAACAGAAGATACTGAAGTCCTTGGAGTTTGATTTTTTTTTCTGTATTTTATATTTGACAAATATAACTGTAGGATGACAGTGACGTAGTTGAATAGCTGTGAAGTTTAATATCTTATTTTCAGGTTGCATGTGGAAAGTTAATTTAGTCTTTGACAGTTATATTTTGACTATTGATGCTAAATCAAATTAAATTTAAGGTTTTCAATTTTAGTTTTACGTTTAATATTTAGTTTCTAATAGTTGAATTTGTAATTACACATGTGCTAATAGGTGATTATACATTTTTACGTTCAGATCTTACATATATACAGGGGCGGACCTACGTTGGAATTTGGGGCACTCCGGCACCCACTAAACTCGACGTGGAATAGGCGTAATTACATAAAAAATCTATGAAAATAGGTATAAAACATATAAAAGCACCCACTATAACAAAAAGTTGGTTGGATGCATTGGCATTTAGGTTGATTTCAAGGTCCTTCATTGGAAGGAGGCCCCGAGATTGAAACTCATTGAGGTGATTTTTTACTTTTTTCAGTTTTTAAATTTTTTAAGCACCCATTATCCTTAAATCATGGGTCCGCCACTACATATATATTACTTAGTTGAACAGATGTATATTTGTATTTATATGTATTTAAGGAATCAATACCAAATACATCTATGTAACTGCAAATGTATTAGTTACCTGTAATGTAATTATATCTATTTTTGTGATTGTATATGTACTCAGATATATATTTATTATTTATATGTATGTTTGTGATTAAAGGACTAGGATATATATTTTAAATGTGAATATGTACTATCTAAAATAAAATGTTTAACTTTAAAAATGCTTTGTTTTATTGTGTTTTTTCACGTTCATTAAATACATATAGAATCAATCACGTTCATTTATTCATAATTTTTTTTAAAAGTTGAAAGTATGGAAAATATAACTATAACATATTTCAATACATGAAACATAATTGTCAATGAAGAATTATTCACATATTTTGCAAATGAGTCCAACTTTATGAAAAGAGAGAATTTTTTTTTATTAAATACAACAACAAACTTATCATTTATGATATTTTCTACATGAACGCATATTGTGGCCCTTAAACCCACAAGTACTACAAGAATTGATGTTTTTGTTTTCGAACATATCTCTTCCTGATTTTTTACTATTTTTCTTTGGAGGTTTGTCAGGAGGCCGCTTGTATTTTGGGGATAGTACTACCTCAACCATTATACTTTGTGGAATTACCCAATCGTCTTTGTGTGGTAAAAGATAAATTGAAACATTATATGTTTTCAATACTATTCTTGATATGTATAACTCAGAGCAATACAATACCTTTGTAAAATTCTTGCAATCTAGGTCTACATAAGCATGTGCACATGGTGTCTCATCCATTTGAAATGCTTGATGAAAATATTTTTTTCCTTGAGGAAAATAATTAAATGCTTTTCTTTGTCATGTACAGATAGACATACTCTGTGGCTGGTACAACCTGATGTTTTTTTAAGAAAAATAATTTAAAAAGTCAAATTCAATTACATATTAGTATTATTTTATGTAAAGTATGATCTATTTTCATTCACAGTTGAAAATACATTTATAGGTCTATATATGTATTTTTCAAACATAGCAGCAAATACACCTTTTACAGAACTATACATATATCTTTCAAGCATTAGCAACAATTACACATTTTTAGAGAACTGTATGTATATCGATATTTGTATTTTTTTATGTTAAGTATGATGTATTTTCATTAACAGTTGAAAATACATTTATAGGTCTGTATATGTATTTTTCAAACACAACAGCAAATGCATCTTTTATAGATCTATACATATATCTTTTAAGCATTAATAACAATTACACATTTATATATATATATATATATATATATATATATATATATATATATATATATTTGTAAAAACACAGACGAAAAATACATATATACATATGTATTAAACAACAACAATCTATGTATTGGTAGTTTCATCTACCAAACAACAATCTAACTTCCTCTAGAAAATCATATATGGGTAGTTCTCTAGCCGATACAAGTGCGACATTTATTGAATATATAATTATACTATTAAATATACAAATACAAATAAAATATACAATTAAACTCCCTACCTACACATATTATCATCAACAATTACATTATTACTGTCACAAATTCAATGAAAATATAAAACTAAACTCACTGTCCAAAATATACAATTGGAATAAACATATACGAATGACATTCAAAAGATACAAACACAATCAAAATATATAAGTCGAATTTATATGTTCAAATAAACTCAGAAATTATCAATATAGCCAAGTAAACACAATTACACTTTATAGAAATATACAATACATTCAAGAAAAAAATAAAATCGAGACTGCTAAATGCCTACGTAACAAAAATAATTTTGATCAAGTATTAACTAAAATCGAATAATGGCGACATTGGACAAATAATAGATTTCGATCAATTTTTACAATACATACTAAGAAAAAATAATTACGTTGAAAAAATTAATTTCGCACAAAACGATCTCAATTTCGTAGATCGAGAAGAAAAAATAATTTGTTGAAATTCATATACGAACTCAATTTTGTTATTCAATACCTCTAACAACAGTAATTTAAAAAAAGAAAAAGAAAATTAGAAGGTCATTAATAAAAGAAATTTCAATCTGATTTTTAGATTGATTTAAGTTGTTGAATTTTGTTCAGTAAAAACGAATTTAAATTTTGATTCCAGTAGTTGAATAATAACAACACAGGTTAATAAGAGTAATTTATGGAAAAGGAATTCTCAGAATTAAATACATGGCATAATTTAAGGGACTGGTTCCTTTTTTAACTCAACTGATTTTAGTTAAATAAGAGATTTTGAGTTAAATAAGGGATTGTAATTTTGTTTGTATATGTATTTATCTAGCAAATTTTATCTAAAATAAAAAATACAACTTGCTATTTTATGTAATTATGAAACAGTTTCTATGAAAGTCTTAATTATGTTCATAAGTTTGCTACTTATGAAAATTTTCCATTTTAATATTATGTTGAATTCAATTTTGGCTCTAATTTTGATGTTGGGTCAAAATTATATATTTTTAGTCATTATTTACCTCATATTTAGTATTTATATTCTCGTGCTTACTATTTCAATGTTTAGATATCATTAAAATAAATCTATATTCTTATTGTAAATTCGAAAGGAGAATCAATGAGATAAAACAAAGAATATAGGGAGTGAGATCTTCACTTTAGTAAAATAAATAATTGATTAGTAGCTAGATAGGAATATACCTAGATCACCTTACTTGGTTACAAAATGAAGATTTATAAATGTATTCGTATTGGGTTATCACATCTCTGTTCAACGATGTAGTTATGAGGTCAATTTGGATAGACGATTAGAAGCTCGAAAGACCATGATCATATAATCAACCCCATAAATCAACAACTAGATAATCAAGTAAGTTGATGAAATTGATATTCTACATGATTGTTAGCAAATTCATAATCCCAAATCGATTCTTTCATTGATTGCGTAAAATCAACTCTTCTCTTGTTTAATTATTCATTAATTATTTTTTGTATTTATTTTTAGTTTAGTTAATTAATAATCTTATTTTTGAAATTTATCTCTTAAATAAATAATTAGTATTAGTCTAATTTAGTAAATATGGCCCTTGAATTTGAATGAAAAAAGCGACAAGTCCAGTAGCCTTCTGCATTAGTGGCGCGACACTCAGCTAGCTACAACAACCGCTTTAATTTTTTCTAGTCTATTTTGAACTCTATTATTTTATTTGGAGATTTTTTTCTACACCTATAAATATTCTATAAAATTATTTTACACACAAGTTTTAACCTGGAGAGAGATAGAAGCCATCGTGGAGGCCGGAGAAAATTGGTTTCATCTTTTCTTCTCATTTTTTTATTTATTTTTAAGTTTTTCTTTGGATAATTTGTTGCAATTGCTCCATGTCTATGTGGAGTTAAACTTCTCGTTCTAGGATGATGGTAGCTAATAAATGATTGTTTAGTGCCTCTTGATTTTATTTATTTGATTATCATTATAGCTGTTCTTATATTCTTTTGCTTACTATTTTAATGCTTAGCTATCATTAAAATAAATTTATATTCTTATTGTGAATCCAAAAGGAGAATCAATGAGATGAAACGAAGAATATAGGGAGTAAGATCTTTACTTTAGAAAAATAAAAAATTGATTTGTGGGCTACGATAGAAATATACCTAGATCGCGTTACATGGTTACAAAACAGAAAGATATATAAATGCATTCGGATTGGGTTATCATATCCTGGCTCAACAATGTAGTTGTGAGGTCAATTTGAATAGACGAATAGAGACTCTAAAGACCATAATCATATAATCAACCCCGTAAATCAACAACTAGATATTCAAATAAGTTGATGAAATTGATACTTTACATGATTGTTAGCAAATTCATAATCCTAGATCTATTCATTCATTAATTGCGTAAAATCAGCTCTTCTCTTGTTTAATTGTTCACTAATTTTTTTTAGTTTAGTTAATTGATAAATTTATCTTTAAAATTTAGCGCATAAATAAATAATTAATATTAGTCTAATTTAGTAAATAGTTAATCGACAAGTTTCCGTGGGTACAATATCTGTACTGTCAATCCTATATCACTTGTACGACCGCATACACTTGCGTGTGCATATGAATGCAACAAATTTACCCACAAAAGTTAGTTCAAAAATAGGAGAGCTATCAAAGCAATATAAAGAATTTAGAAGTATCATTCCTGTCCTATATGGTGGGAGTCCAATGTCGAAAGGAACCTTTTTTCAACACAATATATCAAAATGGACAATTCGTTAATTTTTGGATAACCTATTTATTGCAGTTATTAACTTTATTAGATAATAATATAAATGTAATAGATGCACCAGAATATATGAAAAAAACATTAATAAGAAATTTAGCATGTTGCAAAGATAAAATAGCACCTCAATTTGGATGCGAAGAAAGATATTATAAGAAAAGAAAAAGACATAAGAAATATAAGAAATACAAAAAATCAAAATATAAGTATAAGAAACCAAGAAAAAGATATTATGTAAAAAATTATAAACATAAAAGACCATATAGGAAAAAGAAATCTATAAAGGAATATACTTGTTATAATTGCGGAAAATTAGGACATTTAGCTAGAGATTGTAAATTACCTAAAAACCCAAAAAACCCAAAAAATAAACAAATATCAGAAATAAAAATAGAAAATACAGAATATATGCAGATAGATTATATAGATTACTAATTAGAAAGTGAAGACAGTATATATGAAATTTCAGAGAATGAAACAGATAATGAAATAGGAGATGATGAAATAGATAGTGAATTAGACGAATTAAATGACTGAAGAAGATATAAAAATAATAACAAAAGAAGAATATTTAAATGACGAAGGAATAGATCAAAAAATAATATTTGATAACAATGTATTTGATGAAATAAAAGGAAAAGAGTTAGACTTAAGTGTAGAAAAAATATTTAAAATACCAACAATAAAAAATATATTTACTAGGAAAAAAGAAGAATATTACGTAGTAAGCCAAAAGGAACATGTAATAGACTGCAGATATGCAAAAGGAAAAGCTAGTATACCACTAGTAACAAAAAGGTTAATTAATAAAGAAATAAACGATATAAAAAGTAGAGGAGACCCAATAAAATATGTACACCTTGGAGGTACAGAAATATTAATAAAAGCATGTTTTAGAGAAGGAATAGATACACCAATAGAATTATATTTAGCAGATAATAGGATTATAAGACCTATAGAAAAAAGCATAATAACAGCGATTAAAGGAAATTTAATATACCAAAAATTTAAATTTATAATAAGTGCAAATTATTCAGTAGCAATAACAGATAAAAATATAGATAAATCATTAGTATTATATTGGAAAATATCAGGAATAGAACTAACCCCAGGAAGTAAAATATTTACAGCAAGATGTAAAAATCTATATGTATTAACAACAAAACATAAAATAACGGGAAAAAATAAAATTAATAAAATACAAATAGAAAGCCCTTTTGAACAATTCGTAAAAACAATTGATAATAATGATTATAGTTACAGAAATATAGACATAGAAGAAGATCTAGAAATAATAAATGATAGAATAAGTACAACAAAAAGAATAGCTTATGATAAACCGGAATCATCAAGCTCATCAAAAAGAACAAGTTATGAAACAAGTTCAACGGATAATTTAAACCAATATTACATAACAGGAAAGGTAAATGAAAAAGAATATTTAATACTCTTAAATACAGGACAAGAAGAAAATTATATAGCAAAATATCTAGTAAAAAATGAGAAAATAAAAACTGACAATAATATATGCCCAGATCTACCAAGAAGTTTAATAAATACTAAAAATATAGCAGAAAAAGAAATAATAATAGGAATTAGAAAAATAAAAATAGAATTTGAAGTAAAAGAAGAAATGCAAAAAACAGACATAATATTAGGAATAAAATGGCTAGAACAAGTAAAACCATATAATATAGAACATACACAATTAACCATAACATATAACAGAGAGAACTTATTCTTAAGAAGAGCTTTAACATGAAATGAAAATATATGTATTAATGAAGATAGTAGTAGAAGGATATTACAGTAGATATTATACGCCTATGATAGATACAGGAGCAGAAGCTAATTTATGTAGATATAATTGTTTATCAGAAAGTAAATGGGATAAATTAAAAACACCAATAATAGTTAAAGGATTTAATAACGAAGGAAGCTTAATTACTTATAAAGCTAAGAATGTAAAAACACAAGTATGGGATAAAATATTAACAATAGAAGAAATTTATAATTATGAGCTAACATCAAAAGATATACTTTTAGGAATGTCGTTTTTAGATAAATTATACCCACATATAATAACTAGAACAGATTGGTGGTTTACAACACCATGTAAACAGAAAGTAAGAGCAAAAAGAGTTATTAATAAAATAAGAAAGAAAACTGATTGGATAAAAGAAAATGAAAAAATCACACAAAAATTAGAAAATATAAAAAATACCGAAGATACAATAGAACTGGTCGTATTTTCGATAAATAAAAAGGAAATAACTATATTTTCAATAAATAAGATAGGAATAATTAAGAAAAAATTAGAACAATTATATAGTGAAGATCCATTAAAAGGATGGGAAAAACATAAAACCACTATAAAAATTGAATTAATAGATAAAAATAGCATAATAACCTAGAAACCATTAACATATAATTTTGATGATTTAAAAGAATTTAAAATGCATATAGAAGAATTATTAGAAAAACAATATATACAAAAAAGTAATAGTAAACATAATAGCCCAGCATTTATATTAAATAAACATAGTGAACAAAAAAGAGGAAAAAGTAGGATGGTTATTGATTATAGAAATTTAAATGCAAAAACAATGACTTATAATTACCCAATACCAAATAAGATATTAAAAATAAGAAAAATACAAGGATATAATTATTTTAGTAAATTTGATTGTAAATCAGGATTTTACCATTTAAAGTTAGAAGAAGAATCTAAGGAATTAACCGCATTTACGGTGCCACAAGGATTTTATGAATGGAATGTACTATCATTTGGATATAAAAATGCACCAGGTAGATACCAACATTTTATGGATAGTTATTTTAAACAACTACCTAATTGTATAGTATACATAGACGATATACTATTATATACAAAGACCAAAGAAGAACATTTAAAATTATTGGAACAATTTACGGATATAATAGAAAAATCGGGAATAAGTTTAAGTGAAAAGAAAGATGAAATTATGAAAAATCAGATAGAATTTTTAGGAATACAAATAGATAAAAGTGGAGTAAAAATGCAACAACATATAGTACAAAAAATAATAAATTCAAAAGAAGAATTAGATACAAAAAAGAAATTACAATCATTTTTAGGATTAGTAAACCAAGTAAGAGAATATATACCAAAATTAGCAGAGAATCTAAAGCCCTTACAGAAAAAATTTAAAAAGGATGTAGAATATAATTATAACGAAGAAGATAAAAAACAAGTTCAGAAAATAAAAATACTTTGTAAAGAATTACCAAAATTACAATTTCCAGATGAAAATAGAAAATTTATATATATAGTAGAAGCAGATGCTAGTGAATGTAGTTATGGAGGAGTACTTAAACATAGATATGAAGAAGAAAAATTAGAACACCATTGTAGATACTACTCAAGTACGTTTAATGAAACAGAAATAAAATGGAAAATAAATAGAAAAGAATTATGCTCATTATATAAATGTTTATTAGCATTTGAGTCATATATTGTATATAACAAGTTTATTGTACGAACAGTTAATACACAGGTACGTTGGTGGCTAACAAAGAAAATACAAAATTCAGTTACAACAAAAGAAATTCGGAGACTAGTCTTGAATATATTAAATTTTACATTTATAATTGAAGTAATTAGTACTAACAAAAACGTTATTGCAGATTACATATCAAGACAAAGCTACACAGACTGATATAATAGAAGACAATGCTTTAGAAAAGATACTCAAAACCCTAACTACGCTTTCAATGAAAGTGGACAGTATGGGTAATGAAATAGAAAAGCTAAAGACTAAAGAAGTTAAACTGAAGTCTAAAGCTGCAAATTAGCTAACTTAGTAGTGTGCAGAGCTATGTCGATCGGAAGACATTACAATTCCAGATCTAGAAGGAGACGTTGGGACACTCCATAAAACCCATAATGTTTATCAATCTACAATTGCAGGTACAAGCAGAGGAGTTAGTAGACAAAGATATCAGAATATGAATATGAATAAGATATTTGAGAAACCATTTATACCAAAAACACAAAAAGACCCCTTGTTCATACCCTCACAAATTACCACATACCGAGATAGTCTGAACCAAGACAAAAAAGTTTACAACTATACAACCCAAACATACATAGAAAATATCTACAGAGTACAAACTTTCCTAAACCTTAACCCCAGAGCCACAGATATCAAAGAACCAAACACAAACTATATAACCCAAAAGTTACAAGGATACAACAAGCTAATTGCACTACCCAAAACCAACCCAAGCTTAATAAAAACTTGTTTTGGCTATGGATTATTAAATACCATATATACCCAAGACGGAGAAGAACTAACAGCTATGGAAGAATTACATAAAATATTCACCACTTATAAAAGAATAACCAAAGGAAATCTATTTTATATAAAATGTTATACTGCACCAGCAGAGATATTACACGACGAAATAAAACCAGTTATACAAGTTGTAAAAATAGGATTAACCAGAGATATGATTATACCAAAAGATATTGTGCAGCAGCCAGAGATATCCAGAATTGAGATACCTGATTTCTACGTAAATAAACGACTCATTGGACTAGCTACAATTATTCAAGAATTAGCAAATAATTATACCAATGG
The DNA here is from genome assembly GCA_030864215.1 of Capsicum pubescens. Taxonomy (NCBI): domain Eukaryota; kingdom Viridiplantae; phylum Streptophyta; class Magnoliopsida; order Solanales; family Solanaceae; genus Capsicum; species Capsicum pubescens. The sequence continues at coordinate 263,727,766 of CM061544.1, forward strand.
AAACCCAATATGGAGTTATTATTCAAGAGATCATCAGATGATTTATTCAAATTCAAAAGAACTACGACAAGCAGATATGGAAGATGTTAGACAATGAATAATGACATTACTTAACCCAGAAAAATAATCTACTGCAAGAGCAATTAAGAGAGGATTTATTTCAGACGGATTATTGATAAGATATTGCAAGATAATTGGACACAAATATCCAGACCATCAATGTTCGAGATGTAATGGAGAAGATAATATTATCCCAGAAGTCCGCCTAGAATAAAAGAATCAAGAAGATAAGCATGCCAGCTGGAAAGAAGATAAAAAAATCAACAGATACGACAAAAAGATAAAAAGAAGACGGAACAAAAATAGAAAAAGACAAAGCATTAAAGGAAGAAAGCGACATATGAAGAAAAGAAAAGGCTAACTTTAAGTATACGTGAATCATGTAAATAGGTTTACTATAGCCTTTTTGACTTTTTCTTGTTTCATTTATTAGCTTTTACAATTATTGGCTTTTTAAGACAAATGTATAGAGGAAACGTGTAAAGACATATTAGGATAGCCTTTTTTCTTTTGTAACATTAGAACCATGTAAATTATTCATTCTCTCATTATAAATAGAGGCATAGAAGGCAGCAGAGAAGACAAGCCTTCATGCGTTGAAGCACAAATACTCTCTCTTGTCCACAACAAATATTTTGCTTAGTTATTAAAAACAGGTATATTTCAATGGAAAAATCTATGGAGGAACAAAGCTTAGAAATATCAAACCTACCCGAACAGGTATATTTATTTATGATTATGAATAGCTAAATTCATAATTCCCAACAATCATGGTATAATAAAATAAATTCATGTTAGTTACTTTATAGTAGAATTATTCGAAGAATAATATGTTAAGAAGTTTATTAGCAAAGTGGAAAAGGAGAAAAATCCCTAAGAACTATGCCATCCTAAAAGTGAAACCAATGAGGCAAGAAGCCGTGGTGGGGAGTAACCAGAGTAGAGGCGCTGTTTAAGGGAAAAGTATCCAGATTACCATGCTAATAGTGACCGAAGAACATGTTATTTAAGAATAATCTAGTATATAGTAATCTAAGATGACCATATTTTGTTATGTATATGATTGAAGGGAATATTTTGAAAATAGCAATTATATGATAATGAATAATTATTTGTCTGATGTAATGGTAGATAAATTTAAAATACTTATTTTGTATGTGATTAAGGATATAGGAATAATAGATATAAGGAAAATCATATTAGAAAAAATATTCGGTAAAGATTATATAGCTAGAATAAATTACATACCACACTTACCTAATTACTCTTATAAATACCCACGTACACATCAACTATGATAAATCGCATATATCTAAAATTTTGGAAAAAAAATATGAAAAATATACAATTAGTAGAAAAACAAATGAAAACAAATTTAGAACAAATACATGGAAACTAAAGATATAAAATATATATAATTTCTAATGAAAATATGCAAGAATTACTTAGACTAAAACAAACAACTAGAAAATATTATGAAAAAGCATGACAGATGATATTAAAATACTTGTTCTATATATACTTAGAGATATAGAAATTATAGACATAAAGAAAATAATATGGGAAAAATTACAAGATTATGAAGAGGAAGAATTATTAAACAGTATAGAAAACTTACGCATATATTATGAACATCAATATTACTTAGATTCAGATGGATATTATTCAGAATAAATAAATGTTAGAATATATAAAAAAAAATTAGAGAAAGGCAAAATTGGATATATGAAGAAGTTAATTACAGAAATCAACTTGAAATAGAAAAAAAACAACTAGAAGAAAAATTACTTAAAATAAAATTAACCTTAGAAAAAGAAGATACAGGTAATAATTTATTTAATACATACGAAAAATTATTTAATACAGATGGAAAATTACCTATACATGAACAACAGATACTAGTTAATCAGATAAAGAACATAAACCTACGCATTGAATATAGCAAAGTTAGAATAAAATACTACACAGAAATTGCTAAAATTTCAATAGGATAAAATAATAAACTACACAAATTAATGAATACATCTTACGAAAAGAATAAATCATTAAAAGAAATAGAAACTCAACTATATAGTTTATACCTAGAATACAAAAGGTTACATGATACTAACGAGGATCCTAAAACACTAGATAATTTAATTACGATAATATCTAATCTAGAATATGAATTAATAGAACATCTTAAGTCAAGAAGATAAAAATGAAAATTATTCCAATCAATAATATTCACAAAATACATTATATAAAAATAAATACCTACGTATTTATTATCTAGTAAAGTTATCGCACCTAATCCGCACCCCCTCCAAATGGTATCAGAGCCCAGTTATTTAAAAAATACAAAAGTAGAATATACATGTTTGAATTTAGATTGGATTTACTTGACATTAATTTATATTGATTAATTATGAGAAGACCATTTAAAAACAGAGAAGCTTTTAGAAAAATTAAAGAATCTTTAATTAGTAATTATTCAGAATATATAAGTCTAAATAAAACAAAAGAAAACCCACAAAGATTAACCTACCTAATTACCTTAATATCTAGTATTGAAGCAAAATTAATAATCCATTTAAAATCTAGAAGAATGAGACACATACCATCTAATTATGATAAAATCAGATTTAGATATCCACCGAAATACTATAAATATGGTTTGAATGAATAAAGTACCAAAATACAAAGAATTAAAACAAATTATTTCTGAAAAACGTAAAGAATTAAAAATAAGGATAGAAAGATTAAGTTATAATATATTTTCCGGAGTTAGTAAAAATTCAATAAATGCACAAAATGATGAAATATCAAATTTAGAATCACAAATAGATAGTTTAGAATATATATATATATCAACATGAACTATTTACAATAAAATGAACAAAGAAGAATTTATAATAGATGAAAAAATATATGAAAATCACGAAGGATTAAAAATAAAAATAGTATTTTCTAATCTAGGAAGAAGATATAAGAAAATAGGTGAACATTTATATTTAATGTTAGAAAAAGAAGAATTAAAATTAGAAGATAAATTGACAGCTATGGTAAGAATAGAAAGGGAAAACGAAGAAATAGATAGAAAAAAGAAAATAGAAAAAATAAAACAACAAACTACAGAAGAAATACGAAAAATAGAAGAAACTAAAAATAGTAGGATTGCTGAATTAGAAAAAGAACTACAAATGTTAAAAGATCTGCATGAAAAAAGACAGAAAGAAAAAAAAGAAAAAGATAAAGAACAAAAATTACTAAACGAAATAAATCAATTTAAGGAAAAATTAGAAATAAATAATATAGATGTTGAAGAAACAGATAATTATGATTCGAAAGATAGTGAAACATATACAAAAATATTAACAAATACAAAAAATTTAGAAATCAGTGAAAAACAAGAAGATATTAATGAAGAAAACTTAGAAAATATTAACACAGAAATAAATACTCTTGATAAAAAAGAAGACCAAAATATAATACCTAGTACATCAGAAATAAGGAAACTTACATATTATAAGAATAAGTTTAAAAGATATAATCTAAAGAATGAATATGACAAATGGACACCAAAACAAATAGTTAACAAAAATTATAACTTTTTAGACTTAGATTGCGTAATAGATACAGAAAAAACAATACAATTATGGATAGGATATATGACAAAGCACTATACAATTAGGTAGTTGTTTAAAATAACTATCCATAAAATATTGATATCTACCATATTTTTCATCTTTTAGCTATGTTACATGCAGGCATTCACTATAAAAAGGTTGTAATTATTGAACTATTGTTGTATCTGTTCATTGAATTGGGTTGATTCACCCTTTTCATCTCACTGTATATTCGTCTGTTGCAATACAAAGCTTGGACTAGCCTCGCTTTCAGTTGTCTCAACATGTTACTTTCGGCCCAAATCTAGAAAATCTTTATATATTATTTTATTCCTTTTGTATAGCTAGGTAAATCTTTAGTATATATCTTCAATATCTTGTAAATCTTTAGTATAAATCACCACTATCAAAATCATCGACCACTCAATATTTTTATTTTTTAGAAAAGATCCTTATTTGGTGTCACTCTCAAATTAATTATTTATTTCATTGGACCTCTCATTCAAATAATACTTTTCCCCCTATACGATCACGTCAAGATCGCAATCCTTCAATTTTTTACTAAAAATTACATATATACACAAGGTAACTTTACCTTATTACATAAAATCCCATATTGGAAAAGAAATAACAAAAATCCCAAAGTAATTACTTAAATTTCTTAAATTCACTCTTTCTCTCTCACCCCCTCATACATATCAAAATACCATATTTTGCTCCTATTTTTGTGCACTGATTTTTTCTCCATATATGTGCTCCTTTATTTACGCCTACAATCAAGCTAATGTAATATTAATACTCTCTCATCCCCTCCTATTTGTGTCACTTTTATAATTGAAATTGAAGATGTACACTTTCAATTCACGTAATAAAGGAAATTGAATCATTCTTTTTCCTTATTATCGTGTAGCCCCTGTAATGTTACAATAATACTAATTTTTCCTTAAAATTATTATAATCTTGTAGATAATTAATGTATAAGGTGAATATTTTATATGTATAGTGTGATATTATACATTTTGAAAGATTATATTTTAATGTATAAGTTATAATATATCAGGCATTATACATTAGTTATTTTTGGAAGACTAATGTATAATATAATTCTTCTGCTATATATTTCATTATGTTATACATTAAGAAGTTTTTATTATATTTAAGAGGCATTTATGTATTATTTGGTATTATATAATTAGAAAGTATTAATATTGTATAACGTTACATTATACCTTCTAATAAGGATACGGAAGTCTACATGTTTATTGTTAATACTTAAATGTATAGTATGACATTATACATTACTGGAGATTATTTTTTAAATGTATAATGTGCTCACATACATGTGCAACTGTTGTATAATGTTATCTTTAATACATCTCAGTTTGCTGCTATCTTTTTCTCTTTTAATTTGAGTCTGCTTTTATTTTTTCAGGGCATGAAATATCGTATTGACAAATCTCGAAAGTTGTTCTTCAACTCCATGTAAACCCTCACTCCATTGTCATTCCTTATAATGATGGGAGAAGAATTACCTTCAACAATGTATTTTACTTCAATTTTTTTACGAACTTCCTCAATATTCAATTCCATCGCGATCGTAGCAATCAATTTCAAGAAGATTATACTTTCTGAGACAATAATTTCGTCACTTTTGTAGGATTGATAAATAATTTTTGACTCGCAAATACCAAAATGACGCAATAATATGGGGATGTTCATATTTTTTTTCGAGAATTGAAGAAAGAAGACGACGATTTTTTTTTAAGAACGTAATTCAACAATGAGAACAATTAACAGTGATGTTTAAGATTTTTTTTGAATTTAAATTACAGTTACTATATTTAATCATATACCACATAATGATAGGTAATTAATGACATTAATTAAGGTAGAGAAAGATAGTATCTGATTTCTCTTTCCATAAATATAGACAAATCTGTTTTATCATACATTCCAGCAATGTATAAGGGCCTACCTAATGTATAAGTATATTTTACAAATTAGGGAGAGAGAAAGCCTAACGGGATTATATGTAAATACTTTTACTATAGTAGGGATTTATGTGGTTTATACCTTTTTTTATACCTGTTGTGGTATTTTTTTTATTTTTTTTTAGGATTTTTATCATCAAGAATCACTTTCTGACACTATTTTCACTCTTTTTTCATATCAAATCACACCAGTAAACTTAATTGATGATATCATTGGACCAACTGTTTCACTCATACCATATGCATGGTTAATATTAAATTCAATTTTTTTCAAAGTTTGATCATATTCATCACAAAGTTCAATTCTCTTTTCACCGGTCCTCTTCATCACAATATATTGCGGAAGTTGGGGGTTCTTTCGTACCCTCCAACTTGAGGGGATATTGAAATATTGTTGTATCTATTCATTGGACCGGGTTGATTCACCTGTTTCATCTCACTATATATTCGTCTGTTGCAGTACAAAGCTTGGGCCAGCCTTGATTTCAGTCGTCTCAACATGTTAATTTCGGCCCAAATCTAGAAAATCCTTATATATTATTTTATTCCTTTTGTATACCTAGGTAAATCTTTAGTACATATCTCCAATATCTTGTAAATCTTTAGTATATATCTTCAATATCTTGTATCTTATTTAGGAATGTATCTGTTTGTTATTTTGTACCTTAATTAGGCTTCTATCTTATTTAGAATTTTAATTTTAAAGTCGGTTTAGTATTACTTTTGTTTAGGTTAATTTCATTCTTTTACTTGTATAAATAGGGCATTGTACATTAGTTGTATTCATTCAATAATATTCCAATCATTCAATAATTCAATAAACATTCAGTTTTATTATTGAATCAATCAAGGTCCGATATTCATTCGATTCAATCCATTTATTCAACTACTCATTCAATTCTCTTTTAATACTTTCGGAATCTCTCTTTCAAATTTCATTCAATTTCCTACAATAATGTATAAATTACCTCAAATGGCTATAATATGATAGAAGCTGGGTTTAAAAGTTACATGTAAATATAATTTGACATTCCAAATTCAGATGCATTGCTTATTAAGGTATTATTACACGTCATACTACTAAAGTTTAGCTAATTTGCATTCCAGTGATCATATTTACGAATTCTTATTCAAATATAGTCTTGGTCCACTAATTAGTTCGTTGTGTTGTCGTTATTTTATATCTATAGTTTATATAGTAACATGAAAAATCTCATTAGCAAAGCATAGCTAATTGCAGATAAACAACATTGTGCAAGTAGTATTAGAAAAAAAATGAAAGTTCGATTCTTGAAGATTACGGACCTAATTTAAGTCTCCTAGTTTGGGATATGGATTGTTCAAGAATAAACATTTTGGGCTCTTGTCATCTCAACTTACAAGTAACTGTAGATAATTTACTACAACATTAGAGTCATTGGCATGGAGCCTGGAGGATTCAACAATCCACATTTACAATTTTTTTTTTTTTTTAAATTGGGGGTAGGGGAAGGGGAATGGGGGAGGGGATTACAATCTGGGGAATCGAACCCTCACTAACAAGATGAAAGTTCAGGTAACTAACCAACTAAGCTACAAAATTCCCCTCCACATTTACAATGTTAGTGTTGATGAGGTAATTTATACAACTACTTCAATATTATTCAATGGAATCCGTGAGTTGGTTAAGTGACCCACTTTTGTGATACATTATAGCCAGTTATATTTAATGTCGGTATGCAACATAGCTGAAAGGTGAAAATTATGGCTTGTAGTTAACCCGCAAGTGGCCAAACTATGAAGAAAAAAAAAATAGAAATGTGGTTCGCCCTGGCGATATATATATATTAGTAAATAGCTGCAATAAACAGTTAGTCCAAAAATTGGCTAACCGTCCGATATATGTTGTGTTGAATAAGTGTTCCTTTCAACGCCAAACTCGATATGATGTGAGATTATACCATTCATATTTTTTTACTTTAATTTTCTTAAATTCTTGAATTTTTTAATATTAAAGTTATGTGGACTAAAGTAACCTGTGTACTCTTTGATTTGGAGAAATAAACATAAACGTAAATATGCCTCCGTTTAAGATATTTAGAGGGTGTATTTTTTAAATCACTTGAACAGTTGCCAAGTAAAAATCACCCAAAACAAAAAACAAAAATAACAAATATCTTTCGTATATTGATTTAACGGTGTTTAAGACCTTATTGAATTTATATAATTTTTTCAATAATAATTAAATTTCAATGAGCTATTTTTTTAAACGAGGATGAATTATTGAGAAAAAAGATACTTAACATAAGAGCTCCAACTTCTCATTCTACTTAAATATTTTTTTCATAAATATTACTCAAGTATTATAAATAATAATATTTATTAAAAATCATAATTGGAGGTAAATCATATACCTAATTCGAGCTTGTCTTACCTAATCTTATTTATTTGTTGTTTCATAAATAATGTGTTAATTATGTAAATAAGAATATTTGTAGTTATTGTAGTGATAAATAAACGTTATACATAATCAATTTTTTTTTTGTGTTAAATAAGTCCTCTCATATGTTATTAATTAGAGAATTTACATCAGTCTTTTCATTTTATTCGTTTTTATTTAATTGTTTTTCATCTATTCCTATTTTGCATTTTTCTCTTTTTTTTTGCATTTTTTTCTACTCCATCCTATTAATTTACCTTATATTAAATTAAATATTGACAACCTAAAAACCTCTTAATGTCCTCCATAATTATTTATACTACTCCACTAGACTGAACAATTGATATTCATTAATGACTATTTTTTTCATCTTCTCTTCTTTCCTACCGATTTTGCAAATTCTTTTTATTTATTTATGTGCCAATAACTATTCTATCATCCAATTAAATTGAATAATTAATACACAATTTGAATTGATTGATAAAGGATGAAAAAGAAAAAAATATTACAAATTAATTAAAACATACTTTAATACTCATAATTTTATAGTTAATATTTGTGCGGTTACCAAAGCCTCTTCCTTTTTTTTTTTTCAATACTTATGATAGAGATTATGGGATACATTTAAAATCTTAATTCAAGAATAATAATTTAATTAGTATGCAAAAAATTTGAACATGAAATAAATAATAAAAAATAAGAAAAAATAGTGAAAAGGATAAGAAATTTGAGTAGTCATAATTGAGATTATTGTATGCTTTACTACAAAGTCAAATATGATCTACGTGAGCTAACTCAATTTTAACTAATTTTTTTATTATTATTGTCAAGAATTACATGATTGACTAAGACAAATTACTATTTGCGATTGAATTTGTTGCAAAGAAATATACATTTATGAGGGCTTTGTTAATTTATTTAATTAATAATAGATTATTTACAATTTTTTTTTTTAAAAAGACAGAAAAAAATCAATTGCATCTTGGCCTAAGAGAGGTACCACACTGTTTTTTCTTTTACCTACCTTTATATTATGTATAAATAAGTTTAAAAGAGGACAATGTCTTTCATGGGGGTTGGGGCCGCAGGTGACAAAAGAGTTTTAAAATGAGGTGTAGGTGACACAAGTCTTAATTATTAGTTGGAGGTGACAATTACTTTATTATGGATTAAGAAAGTTGGGAAAGTTTGAAAATAACCCACAAGTTTTTAAATTTACACTTTGATCCCAATGTATACCTAAAATAACGGGAAACAAAGGGAAACAAGATGTCTTTCTCTCTCTTCTAATCCATTGTTGTTTTCTCTCTCTTAGCGATTTTTGTTGTTCATTGTTTCTGTTTATGTTGCTTTATTCATCATCTTCTGCTTCATTATCATCATCTTCTACTTCATTATCATCTTCATCTTCTTCTTGTCGACCATTTGTTGTTGGTGTTGGTGTTGTTGGTACAGCGCTACTGCTGCAATCTGACCAATTTCTTAGGTCAAATTTTATTTACTACATCACTTTCCACTTTGGCATTACTTCATAGGTGACTTTGGTAAGTAAAATTATAATTTTTATTCGTATTTGTCATATGGGTACACTTCTATTTTTCCAATCATGGATAGAACCCCGATCATGAATCCAGCATAAGTGCCCACAATTTAAACAAATCAATCATCTGGTGCATCAGATGAGTAATCTGTTGCATCAGGAGATTTATCTGTTGCATCAGACTATTTATCTGTTACATCAGACGTATTATCTGTTGCATCAGACGTATTATCTGTTGTATCAGGATGTTTATCTGTCATAGATGACTTTGGCAAGTAAAATTATAATTTTTATTCGTATTTATCATCTGGGTACACTTTTGTTTTTCCAACAATGGATAGAACCCCGATCATGAATCCAACATAAATGCCCACAATTTAAATAGATCAATCATCTGGTGCATCAAATGAGTAATCTGTTGCATTAAAAGATTTATCTATTGCATCAAACTGTTTATCTGTTGCATCAGACGTATTATCTGTTGTATCAGGATGTTTATCTGTTGCACCAGACTAATTATCTTTTGCATCAGAATGTTTATCCGTTGCACCAAACTAATTATCTGTTGCAATGAATGATTAATCTGTTTGAAACAACACAAATCAACCCCTGCCACAAACCCAACAAATAACCAATACGTTTCAACTCTTGCTATTGCTACTGGATTCACAATTATTCCTTACGTCCAATTACCCGTCCCAAATTTCCTAATTTGATTTCTCATTTTACTTTTCTTTTTCATTAATCAAGAAAAGATTAAAAAAAATCCATATTTTACCCTTTGCATTAATCATTTTTTCTTCAAATTAAAATAAAAACATGATTTAATAGGGGGACTATACGCCAACCGACGTTAAAAGCTTTCTTCTCTTATGAAATTTCAATTAAATAGCAAACAATGGTTATTTCAAACACGTCTACTGTCCCACCAACTGATCAGTGGGTTATGGTAAACTAGACATGTTATTAATTATTTTTCTTAATCAATGTGGCATCTCAATTTGGGATGGGTAATTTGAGACGGAGGGAGTAGGAATTAAAACGTCAGAGCCAAGCAAAGCAACAAACTAGTCATCTGTTGAAATAGACTATTTATCTATTGCATCAGACTTCTTATCTGTTCCAACATGAGTAATCTGTTTTGAACAACACATCAACCCCTATCACAAACCCAACAAATAAATCTTGCTATTGCTACTGGATTCTAAATTATTCCTTTTTACGTCGAATCGTCGACATGTTTGTTGAGAAGATAATAGACAGAATGAAAATTAAATATGGATTAAAACGTCAAAGATCAAATATAATTTATTTATTAAACAAAAACAAATAAAAATACATATAATAGACTAAAAGAAAAATAATAATCTAATTATTATTATTATTATCATCATCATCATTGCCAGTCGGTCAATCTTCAATCGGAAGTAGCAAGGCTCTCCTCAGCCTGCGTATCTCGCGGAGCATTCTTGCTCTAACTCCTCCCAGTTCCCATTGCAAGTCACGAACTTGATTCCGAAGTTCATTCACGGTGTCTTACAGAAAAGCAACATCCCACACTGGGTCAGCCATAGTCTTATCTTCTAGAGTGTAATATGAAAGACGAGATGCAATAAATAAATAGAGTGTAGTTGAATGAACGATTGAGTAAGGAGGGACCTATTTATAGAGGATTGAATTTGAATGAGAGGCAAAAAGGCGCGACTATTCACCTCCATACATTAATTATATTTTTTATTAAATTAAGAAAATAAATATTGTGATATAAGTCATGACTTTTTAGATTATTATTATTAATTAGTTCTTTCGAAGAACCGTTTTTATTGAATTGTGGAAACAGATTCTATATCTGTTGCATCAGATAACACTTCCGTGACAACATATATATTATCTGTTGCAACAAATATAAAATATGTTGCATCAGATAGTCTATTTGTTGCAACATATAATCTAACTGTTCACCTCCATTTATTAATTACATTTTTGATTAATGTGAAAAGTAATGACTTAATTAAATTAAGAAATATTGTGACAAGTCATGACTTTTCAGATTATTATTATTAATTAGTTCTTTCCAAGAACCATTTTTATTGAGTTGTGACAACATATTTGATATCGATTGCATCAGATAAATTATCTGTGACAACAGATATATCATCTGCTGCAACAATAGTGAACCTGTTGCATCAGATAATTTATTTGTTGCAACATATAATCTGCTTTTTTTTTTTAAAAAAAAATAACTATCATCATATCATTAATCCAAATTTGCTTACTTTTTATTTTATAAATAAAAAAAAATACCTTTTCAAATTTCTTAATAAAATAATAACCATTTTATTATATAATAAATAATTTAAAAAAAACAAATTCAAAAATAAAAATGGTGAAAAGTCATGATCAGTTATTAAAATTGTGGTTATAAATTGTGTTTATCATTTATTTCCTTATTATTTATTTACAAAATATTTTTCATATTGAATAATCAGAAAGTCATGTCTTTTTCTTTTCACCCTCTCAATAACAACAATAACCCTTTTTTATTAATAACCGCCAGGTGCAACATATGATCGATATGTCGTAGCAGATTAACCTCTGTAGACACAAATTACTGCTCAATACCTACCACCAACCACCGACATGTTGAGAACAAGGAATAAACAGAATGATTATTATTAAATACTAAATAAGAATTAAAAATTCAAAGTCGACAACAAAATGAAATGATTGTTCATACATTTTTGAATCCCTTGGGTAGATCCGATATACAAAAGGAGAAAAATACATACATGTGCTAAAATAAATAACATTACCTAATTATTATTACTATTATTATTATTATTATTATTAATCGAACATTTTTCATCCGGCAGCCTTGCTCCGAAGTCAGCCAAATCCCTCTGGAGTTCATCAAACTGCCTTTGAAGTTCACGCAAGGACTCGATATGAATATTCTTGTACGAATCTGGATCATCCATATTTGTAAGGAGGGACCTATTTATAAATTATTGTATCTCGGAAAGAAAAGAAAATTGCTTTAAAATAAATCTAACAAACGGGTAATCTGTTGTAAAATATATTCTTTCTATTAGATAACTTACAACATATGACAATCTTTTGCAATAGATGTATATATCTGTTTGATTTCTGCAACAGGTTGATCAATTGTCGTAATAGATGTCTCCAATTGTCTGACAATATAAACAGATGTGTCATATGTTGCAACTAGCTAGTCATCTATTTATTCAATTTAAGCCATAGATGGACTAGGAAGAATAAGGTGCGTGCAGATGGATCCACTATCATATGTGTGGGAGTTAAGTATGTATTACTGATAAGGTCACCGGGACAACACACATAAAGTATAATATTTTTGTGAATGCAGTTTTTAATCGATTAGGCATTGATCATTCAAACAAGATCCTGCATTGTACCATTAAGTTTGATGGATTCGAAATTGATAAGGACGAGGACCTCATGAAGATGGTGCAGATACCCTGTTACGAATTACTGACAGTTGTTGCTCGTGTTTATGCGTGTCAAGTTTTAAGAAGGGATCAATATTTGTCGTCACTGTAGAGAACCAATAGCAATTGGACTTAACTTTAAGTGTGCATTGGACCTTTAGAGGGCCCTCAAAGCCTCGCACTACATCAAACAAGAATGGAAAACAAATATAGTTATTGCCCTGGCCAAAATTTATATGGTTGGGTTGCTCGCTCGGGGTGATGATTATATGCCAGAAGGTGTGGTAGGAGAATGCTTTCAAGAGAAAAGGGGTGGTTGATGGAAGATTATATCATCTGAGAGCTAATTGAAGAAGAGACATAGGGTAGAAAGTAACTTCTAACAAATCTGGCTGATGGAATTATCTTAACAGATGTAAAATCTGAATCAAGTGCAAATATGAAAGTGTATCCGGTGATGTAATTTCATCTGTTATATATCTGAAAGAAAAATAATGCAGATGGACATTTTTCTAGGGAGCTGCGTGGTCGGGATTATCACCTAGGTAGAAAATAAGAGAAGACCAATAAAGCGGCCTCATGGGCATCGAAGGTTGAAATGATATTCAGCAAGTCTAGAAAACTTACGCCAACAACAACTGCAGTTAAAATAAGGAAACTAAGCGAAGGCAGCAATTTCTGAGTTTTAAATTTCATCCCTAGATCGGAACCACAAACGAGATTGAAAGGCAAATAGAGTATCATTACTTCCTTAGAAATATGGATTAATTTATTGTGTTTTCTTGCCTTAGCATGCTTTCAACATTCCTTGGAGAAGATCAGATGCTTGCTGTAGTATGTGAATCTCGATAATTTTCAAGCTTGCCTCCAGCTTGCTGATTCTGTATTCAAGCTGGTCGTTGTCGTCTTCGAAGTTGGTAAGGAGTTCATCGTCTCTTGCGAGTTCAATCAGGAATGCTACCTTAAAAGTTGTGGCATTCTAGAAGCCCTTCATAACACTTTCTTCAGAATCCTTAAAGGATACATGGAGGTCCGTTGTGTTTGTTTTAGGTCAAAATGTGTTGATGCATGTTGAAGATGTGGTCCCAACAGTTGAACACCACACTTTTATCAAGCGTTGCTCCATGCATCTTGCTCAACCAATTTGAGAAATTAGTAAGCATGGATTTACATAACATGTGATCTAAACCGGCTCTACCAAGCCTATCAAATGTTACGTAACTCCGAGCTCATTACCCTATAAAAAATATATACCCGAGTTAGTGCACAAATTAAACAAGCCCAATCTGTCAGCCTTTCTGCTGATCACTCTTCTCCAATATAGATGACAAGATATCTGCTATGCAAAAGTCTACACCATTACAAGACATGCTTTCCTGGGAGCAATTCTTCAGAATACATCAACAGATAACTTCAGAAGAATTGCTCCCAGGCAAGCATGTATGGCGATGGTGTAGACTTTTGAATAGCAGATATCTTGTCATCTATATTGGAGAAGAGGGATCAACAGAAAGGCTGAGTGATTGAGCTCGTTCAATTTGTGCACTAACTCGGTCAGATTTTTTTGATAGGGTAATGATCTCGGAGTTACGTAACGTTTGATAGGCTTGGTAGAGCCGGTTTAGATCACATGCTACGTAACTCCATGATTACTAATTTATCAAATTGGTTGAGCAAGATGCATGGAGCAACGCTCGATAAAAGTGTGTTGTTCAACTATTGGGACCACATTTTCAACATGCATCAACACATTTTGACCTAAAACAAACACAACGACCCTCCATGTATCGTTTAAGGCTTCTGAAGAAAGTGTTTTGAAGGGCTTCTAGAATGCCACAACTTTGAAGGTAGTGTTCCTAATCGAGCTCACAATAGACGAGGAACTCCTTACCAACTTCAAAGATGGCAACAACCAACTTGAATACAGAATCAACAAGCTGGAGGCCAGTTTGAAAATTATTGGGATTCAAATACTACAACAAGCATATGATCTTCTCCAAGGAATGTTGAAAGCATATCAAGGAAAGAAAACATAATCAATTATAACCATATTTCTAAGAAAAAAATGATACTCTATTTGCCTTTCAATCTCGTTTGTGGTTCCGATCAGGTCAACGAACACTGGACCTGATCGAAAACACAAACAAGAAGGCATAGGATAAAATTTAAAATTCAAAAATTGCTGCCTTCGCTTAGATTCCTTATTTTAACTGCAGTTGTTGTCAGCGTAAGTTTTTTAGACTCGCTGAACATCATTTCAACCCTCGATGCCCGTGAGACTGCTTTGTTGGTCTTCTCCTATTTTCTACCTAGGTGATAATCCCAACCATGATGCTCCCTAGCAAAGTGTCCATCTGCATTATTTTTCTTTCAGAGACATAACAGATGAAATTACATTATCGAATACACTTTCATATTTGCTCTTGATTTAGATTTCGCATCTGTTAAGATAATTCCATCGGTCAGATTCGCTAGAAGTTACTTTCTACCCTATGTCTCTTCTTTAATTAGCTCTCAGATGATATAGTCTTCCATCAACCACTCATTTTCTTTCAAAGGTATTCTCCTACCGCACCTTCTGGCATAAAATCATCACCCCGAGAGAGCAACCCAACCATATAAATTTTGGCCAGGGAAATAACTATATTGGTTTTCCCTTCTTGTTAGATGCAGTGCTAAGCCTCAAAGGCCCTCTAAGGGTCCAATGCACCCTAAAAGTTAGTCCAATCGCTATTGAATCTCTTTACAATGACACCAAAACTAGATCCCTTCACAATGCTTGACAAATAAATATGAGAAACAACCGACATTAAATCTTAACAGGGTATCAAAACCATATTCATGGTCCCTCAGCCTTATAGTTCGGACCTACCAATCTTAACTGTAAAATTGTAGACATCTTGTTTGAACGATCTATGACTAATCAGTAAAAATAGCATTCACAAAATCAGTGCACTCTATGTGTGTTTCCACAATAACATTATCAGTAATACATACCTCCCACATATGAAGTGGTTCTATCTGCAAGCAGCTTATTCCTCCAAACCCATTTTTATTACATCATCTTGTGATAGTCCGGCAAAAGTTGATCAACTGTCAGTTCCTTATATCTACAAAGAAGAGGAAAAAAATTGAGGTCACAAAAAGAACATTATCCATCTGTTGCATCAGATGTGGAGTCTGTTGCAACAGATGTGGAGTTTGTTGCAACAGATATGGAATATGATGGAATATATCCAACCAGCCTTTCTGGTGGTTTGATTTGTTCCAACAGTTTCTCCATCTGTTGCAACATCAACAACAGCATAAACATCAATAACAAAGAAACAACAATATTTGTTCCAACAACATCATCAATAACAAAGAAGCAACATCCTTTGTTCCAGAACCATCAACAACAACACACCACAAGTTCCAACAACGTCAACCCCACCACCAACATCAATAACTGCATCAATAATAAAGAAGCAAATAAAATACATACAAAAAAAATGATACTACCAACAAGGCTTTTAAACTTTTTCCAACATATGACTTTTTTCGCATATTATAATAAAAATTCTCGGTTTGTTTACTCAACACTTAAAAGTTCCTTCAAATTTTTTTAATAAATATGATATGGATAAATAGTAATTAAATAAAAAAATAGATGTAAATAACTTACAAAGAAGAAGACGAGAATGAAAGAGCAATAGTGAACCATACCTTAATATCAAAAATGGAATCAAAATAGAAATTTCAGTCGAGAAAAGATATGGATCGGTTTAGATCCGAAAAGATCTTTATGAGAAGAGAAGAGAAAAGAGAGAAAAAAGGTTGTGACCCTAAAGAGGAGAGAAATAAAAAGATGAGAGAGTTGAATAAAATAAACTGCAGCTGAAGAAAGATTTCTATAGATGTATTGTGTACGTAGACGTGGGGGTTTTCAATATTCATTAATTAATATTAATTAATTTCATTAATAATTTGAGGGGCACGAGGAAGACTAAGACTAGTGACATTGAAAATACAAGACAAGACTGCGCAATGGACTCACTTTTGAGATATCCAAGAAGCATTTTTTACCGCCTTTAGTAGTAAGTACTACTACTTGATATTATCTACTCGTACCTGAAGCTTGCTTTAAAATTAAAAGAGAAAACACAAATTTTTAAACAGATATGTCATCTGTTGCAACATATATAAATATCTATTTAGAAATTCGAATAGCTTTGTCATCTGTTACAACAGATATAAATATCTATTTAAAAATTCCAATAGCTCAGTCATCTGTGACAACAGATGAAAATGTCCATTTGATAATTAATTAAATTAGATATGTCATCTGTTACAACAGATATAAATATCTGTTTGAAAATTTCCAACAGCTCAGTCATTTATCACAACAGATGCAAATGTCTATTTGATAATTAAATCAGATATGTCATCTGTTGCAATAAATATGAATACTTGTTTGAAAATTTTCAACAACTCAGTCGTTTGTTGTAACAGATTTCATTGTAATTGATTTATGTGGAACTAGGGATGAATGAATGAGCTCGCAGGGTCAACTGCAAATCCAATCGAGTCTTTGAAATTGCATGACGTTGGTATTACGTTCATCCCAACCCGAGTCATCGATCGATCACTCTGAGTTGAAATGAGTTCTCATCAACTCAATGTTAGGATAATGATAGTACCTAAGTTGATTTTGGTGGAACTAGGGATGAATGAATGAGCTTGCAGGGTCAACTTCAAATCCAATCGATTCTTTGCAATTGCATGGCGTTGGTATTGCGTTCATCCCTACCCGAGTCGTTAATCTATCACTCTGAGTTGAAATAAGTTCTCATCAACTCAATGTTAGGATAGTAATAGTACCTAAGTTGATTTAGGTGGAACTAGGGATGAATGAATGAGCTCGCAGGGTCAACTACAAATCCAATTGAGTTTTTGCAATTGCATGGCATTGGTATTACGTTCATCCCGACCCGAGTCATCGATTGATCACTCTGAGTTAAAATGAGTTCTTATTAACTCAATGTTAGGATAGTAATAGTAGCTAAGTTGATTTAGGTGGAACTAGGGATGAATGAATGAGCTCGCAGGGTCAACTACAAATCCAATCGACTTTTTACAATTGCATGGCGTTGGTATTACATTCATCCCGACCTGAGTCGTTAATCGATCACTCTTAGTTGAAATATGTTCTTATCAACTCAATGTTAGGATAGTGATAGTACCTAAGTTAATTTAGGTAGAACTAGGGATGAATGAATGAGCTCGCAGGGTCAGCTATAAATCTAATCGAGTCTTTGCAATTGTATGGCATTGGAATTGCGTTCATCTCGACCCGAGTCATCGATCGATCACTCTGAGTTGAAAGGAGTTCTCATCAACTTAATTTTAGGATAGTGATAGTACTTAAGTTTATTTAGGTGGAACTAGGGATGAATGAATGAGCTCGCAGGGTCAACTATAAATCCAATCGAGTCTTTGCAATTGCATGGCGTTGGTATTGCGTTCATCCCGACCCGAGTCATCGATCGGTCACTCTAAGTTGAAATGAGTTCTCATCAACTCAATATTAGGATAGTGATAGTACCTAAGTTTATTTAGGTAGAACTAGGGATGAATGAATGAGCTCGTAGGGTCAACTATAAATCCAATCGAGTCTTTGCAATTGCATGGCATTGGTATTGCGTTCATCCCGACCTGAGTCGTTGATCGATCACTCTGAGTTGAAATGAGTTCTCATCAACTCAATGTTTTAAAAACTATATCTTTTAAATTTTTTAAAATTAATTAAAATCAATTCGGACCAAATTAGCAATTTCAAAACTTGTCATTCTTTTCCAAAATTACAAATCAACCCATACAAATCATCCATTTGCGCAAAAAACTTTTCATTTCAAATCTTAAGTTCTCGCTCTTCTCTCTTTCTCTCTCTCGGGGTCTTCTCTTCCTCTCAATAATACAAACAACAACTACTCAATATATTGTTCAACCCTTCAAAATAGGTCGATTTTTTTCCCATTTATGACTACATATAGTTGGTTTTTTTACTTCATTTCTGCTTGTATCCGTCGTTTTCTCTGTCTTCACAGGTAACAGAGTTCGAGAAGAGTTCTATATTTGTTTTTTATTCTAAAAAATAGGGCTTTTTAGTTAATGATAAAAAAGAAGACTTTTAATTGTATTATCTTCGAGAATGGGTTAACAACTTTGAGTTTTGATGCTAAAAAGTAGGAAGCACCCGAGAAAACCCTAGTTTTTCTCTCAGTATTTTTTTGACTGTCGTGGTATTATTGAATGGTATTTATTGTATTGTTGGTAGCTGTTGTTGGTGGTATTGGTATTTGTGTTTTTTGGCGATGGTCTTGGTGTTGGTATTGGTGGCATTAGTGGTGGTCTTGGTGGAATTGGTGGTGGCATTGGTTTTGGTGGTGGTGGTCCATCTGTTGCAACTGGTGGAAGATCTGTTGTGAGATATTAAATAGGTCTTCAAATAGATTCCCCATCTGTTCCAACTGATGGGTTATTCGTTGGAGTATTTTCTTATAATGTGGCATAGAATAATTTATTAAAATTTGTCCACCTGTTGCAACAGGTGGAATATCTGTTGGGAGATATTAAATAGGTCTTCAAACAGATTCGGGTTCTCTATCTGTTCCAACTGATGGGTTGTCCGTTGGAGTATTTTTTTTGGTTATGTGGTAAGAATAATTTATTGAAATTTGTCTCACCTTTTTTTTTAAAATTATGTAGACATCAAATGCAATGTATTTTTTGTTTTTCTTTTGTTTGTAGTTAAAAGATGTCTCCCAAAAGAAAAGAAACTGAAAGTGGAGAAAGTGGATCAACTTTCGATCACCAAACAAAAAAGGCTAGAGTACAGATAGATTCGGAGGAACTTCCAGAACAATCTCAATCAGGGCAAAATGAAGACAAGGAAAGTGATAACTCCTCCTCACCAATGGGGTGTGAAATAATATCGAAATTCTAGCATAATTCTTTCAAAACCATTAGTATTGACAAGTTTCGAGTTGCGATGCCGATGAATAGCCCTAAAGTAGTATTTGGTGATCTTGTACTTAAATGTCAGTTGGGGAAACCTTTTGACGAACTTAGGAGTATTATGAAGAAGGAAAACATAGATGGACTTTTTAAGAAGAGCTGCTTTGCAAACTTTCTTGAGCTATCTGGGCCCCACCCTCTCCGTTTCCTAATGATCATGGTATATGGCCTTCTCAAGCGCAGGATCAAGTATGTGAGGGCTGATGGAGGTCCAAAGGAGGGCAGAAAAAAAATGGATGAAGTCTGGATCAACTACTGTGGTATGCTGGTTTGTTTTGGATTGAAAGAGTTTTCCATTGTGATGGGCTTGAGATGCGATCGTCCAGAAGAACCTCCCATCAAGAAAACACCCCATAAAGGGTACAACAAATGCAAGGTAAAAAAAGATGGGTTGTTGGTCATTGTTGGACTTAGCTACAAAGTGGAGGGTTTGATGGAGGATTTCAAGAATAAAGATATACCAAAGCACTACAGGGAGAAATTATGCTTAGTTTGGTTTGTCCATTCCGTTTTATTGGCAAGAGATGTCATAAAAGTCATAGAACATGATTTTTTGGCGCTTGGTGATGATTTTGAGAAATTTAACGATTATCCCTAGGGATACGACTGCTACTACTTGACTGTCAAATATTTACTGAAAGAGCTAAAGCCAAAGACGACCACATTATACGGTTTTTCTTGGGCTTTCATGGTAAAATTAATCACTATTTTTACTCATTCATTAATTTATATTGAATATACTTGTGACTTTTTTTTTGCTTGCTTCCTGTTTACAATTTTTAGGCTTGGGCATGTGAAGCCATTCCTTCCCTCCGAAAGCATTTCAAGGATTACCCGGATAAGGTTTCTCATCTAAGGATCCTTAGGTGGTTGGCTGCAGTAGAGAGCAGCAAAAAATATTAACGAGTCTGATCTCTTTAACCCTTCAGATGATGCTGTACGTCTTCTTTCAACTAAAATAATTTGCCTCAAAGAAAGATATTGAAACAGATGCTCCATCTGTTGCGAAAGATGGATTTTCTGTTGCAATAAATTACCCATCAACTACAACTGGTGCAACAGATGGGTAATCTATTACGACAAATGATCCATATTTCACAACAGATTAACCATATGTTGCTCTTGTCTCTGAACCCTACTTAATATATTACCCATCTACTGCAAATTATGCAACAGATGGGTAATCTGATGCAATATATTTTCAATCTATTTCAATATACAAATCAGTTGTTGTGGTAGCTAGATCTTCTGTTGCATAAGTTGGCTGTGTTAACATAACCTGAGCCCCATGTAACCCAACTGACTGCAAATTATTATTATATAATTTAAATTCCTCCTGTCTTTTTTTATAGGTTGTGCATCCTTGGATCGTGCCTACCATTGATGAGCTGGGGATGACTTCTTTTCTTACTCTGGGTCTTGTTGATACAAAAGAAGACCCAACAGTGGAGTTAATAAAGAAGGAATTGGATGGAGCAACATCCATAAGAACAGCCTAATGTTGAAGCTCTTCACGACCAACCTCAAACTGCAACAGATCTGGGTGCTTCTTCTGGGGGTGTTGCTGGTTAAGTTATTTGTGATGGTGGCAGCCATCCTACTACTGCTTCTGCTGCCAGTCGTGATTATGAGCGTGTTGGTGCTCAATAAAAAATAAATATGTTCGAAAACATCCCTTGCACAGGTCCTCTCTCTCACCCCTACACCAGTCCCTCCCACCCTTACAGTGGTCCCTCTCATCCCTTCTCACCCTCATGTTCTTATTGCAAATTAAAAGTGTGCAAGGACAGAGAGGATAGACTCCTTGAAAAGCTAGAGGCTATTGCTGAAGCTGCTGAGGAGTTAAAATCTAGGAGGGGTTTTGTACCATCCAACGAGGTGAGGGAGCCATGCACTCCTACAGTAAAGGTTAGGAGTAAGAGAAGAAAAATTAGACAAATTCTCTCCGTTTTAAAATCAGCAAAAATTGCAACTCTCCCCTCTCCAATAGTTGTTGAAGTTCAGGGGCCACCGAAGAAGGTGGACATATTCGCGGTGCTTGGAAAGGATAAGAAGAAGGAACTGGAAGAACTCATCAAGATGAAGTTTCAAAAAGAATACACCAGGCATTCATTTGCCGCCAAAAACTTCTCGAATATGACAAATATGTGCATGTGGTACGAGGACAAGGTAAGTTTAGTTTTGCTAACCTACCCTTCCAATATACTCCATGAAGAAGAATCTACGCAGCAGATATGTAATTTGTTGCAAAAACTTGGTATTCCGTTGCAACATAATACACATCTATTGCATAAGTTGCGTTGGCTGGGTAATCTGTGAACTGTTTCAGAGAACCCTCTGTATTGGATTCTTTCGACTATGTTTTTATTCCTTACAATTACTAACCTATTTTAAAATTATCTTCTTATACCACAGTATGTTGATGAAATTCTCTGCCTCAGGAGGGGCAGACAATTAGCATACTCGGATGCTTATGATGTTGCCGATAGGATAATGAACCTCAACTTGTACAATAATTTCAAGGATAGGTACGCTAAAATCTGTAAGATAGCTGATTCCGGTGGCCCAGGATTTGATCAGTTAGTTTCTACTTTCCAATTGGATGAAGAAGCGATTAAATATGTTAGAGGGAAGAGGCCATATCCATACGGCAAGAGCTGAACCAAGGCAAAGAGAATCCTTGCAGTCATGAACGTGGATGTCACACATTTTCTCACTATTGAGATACTACTATACGAGGGAATGATTAAGGTTTATGACTGCAACTTACCTGTCTTCAGCAAGAAGACGTTTTTAACTCATATAAAGCCACTCTTGAAGTTGTTTCCCAAGTTGTTGACGCAGAGTAAGTTGATGGATCATTTGTCGGCTGAAGTCTTGGTGAAGGAATCATGGGATTTTGAAGGTCGAAATAAGAACATACAGCTCCCAAGAAATACAACCGGTGTAGCATGTGGGCCATACTCACTTGCATACATCGAGTGTTTGCTGACCGGCACACAAATGATCAGTGTGTGCGACACCATTGTCGAAAAGATACAATGCGTCTGGGAATATGGGGTACTAACTAAATGATTGAAGTCCGTGTATAAAAAAGAACATGTATAAATACAGAGATGAACACGATAACAAATTTTCATTTCAAGCGAATTCACTTTACATGTAGTGACAATAATTTTTATGTCAGGCCAAGTTGAATTTTTATAATGTAACAAATTTTATATCTGTCGTAATAGATATAGTACTTGTTGTGACAAATTGATTATCTGTTGGAATAGCTTGGTCATCTGTTGCATTATGCAGATGTTCCCAGTCTGTCTGTCACAACAGATATATGATCTGTTGCAACATATAACTTATCTGTTGCAACTGATCGGTAATCTATTGGAGCAAATAAAAAAAGTAGGAAGACCTATTATATAACTTCCAGCATATGACCTACGTGTTGCATCTCATGTTGCAACATATGTCTAAATCTGTCTGATAAGATATGTCATTTGTTGCAACAGATGTATTATCTATTGCGATATTTGAATCTAGTACTCTATTTCAATTAACATGTTCAAAACTAAGAACTAATTATATTCATATACAGAATAAAATAAATCCAAGCCTTCAAAAATTACATGAAATAATTTAACAAATAAATGAAATGTAAAAAAAATCATTATGGGTACAAACGATCTACTCTACAAATAAATTAACAAGTTAAAGAAAGAAGGATAGGTTATTACATTGAAAGACTCAAGCTATAAAGATCTAATCAATATGGATAAGTTGTTCTTCATCCGGTGCTATGGAATTCAGCTTTGGTCGTCCTGGATCTTTAACGTCGATTGCATACGGCTTCTGAGCTTTCGCTTCTCCGTATTTCCATAAAAGAGAAGCATATATTTTGCAAAGTAATCCGGCATCAAGTCCATCATTTGGTACTTTTAATCCATCTCTCAAATACTCAGCACAGGCGGCAATAAAAGGACCGCAATCCCTGCATTATAAAAAAATAGATAATCCATATCTTGCAGTTCATGCAAACGTTGTGAAATTTGTGAAATGAGACTAAATCATGACACTTAAACTTACAGGCTACCAATGGTTTGTTGAGCAATTCCTTCAACATATTGTACATCAAATGGATTAGCCATTTTATCCCGGTATGCTTCAATCGTCGACCAATCAATACAAACCTTTTGGTCCAAAAATTCACTCATATCAAGATAAGTGGGCAATATTTTGGCCAGCTTTTGTATCTCAGACGACGGGCCGGAACGTCTCCTTCGCGACATCGAGTCATAAACTCGGATGCGCCTCTCTTTTAGAACGACGACAGCCAACACCCAATGGAATTCATCACCACAATTGATTGGGATGTACACTTCATCGACCAAATGCCAAGGTAAGCCATCCGAAATGCTAAAACCTTTGATGATGTTGATTAAGCATTCCTCATTTCGGGAAACTTCCGGCTGCTGTTGACAATACCTATCGTAGGCATTATTGATGTAAACTTTGTACAAACAATTGCCTGTTGTGTATCTGTATTGTTCTTATGTTTGCAACTTGGCCTTCTTTCGGAGGTAGTAAAAAATGACATCGATGTGCTAGACATATTATCAAATATTTTAGATTACGTGACGAAAAAATCAATATGCAGATGCAATTAAATAAAGAATTGATTAATAGTAATATGTATGGCATTTAAACCTCATCATTCCAGCAAGTTTGGGGCTGTGACATCAAATAGAACCAATTCTTCATTTCGGGATGTGCAACAACAAAGTCGAACATATCAAAACCAAGACTCGATTCGTTCACTTTGTAGCGCTTGTCATTTTGTTTTCTACATGATGATTTATATGTGTTAATATCAGGTTCTTACAACAAGAATTGTATAAACCAATATCCATAAAATTGATTTATGTACCTTCCGGCATGATGCTTTAACAGCCAATTGGCAATCCATCCTGAATAGTCGTTGATCAACTGTGTTAGTTTTTTTTGGAGCCTCATTCGAGATGTTGAACCCTTCAAAAAGTTAATTCTTCCGTTCTCCCAAACTGACAGGCTCCACTTCTTCTTCATCTTTGGAAGCAGTTGATGGATTATCAAATGTGATATTATGCTCTTCAGTAGTAGCTGTGACATCCTCTTGGAAAGCCAGAATTGTCAATGCTAAGTACAGATATACAACAGATTTTACATCTGTTGCAATAGATGAGTCTTATGTTGTATCAAATGGATTATCTGTTGGGACAAATTCAAACAGGTAAATCAGGGCAGTACGATAATTTCAAACAGATGACCCATCTGATGCAATAAAAGACTCATCTGTTGAAACAGATAACGAATCTGATGCAACAGATTAGACAATAGTTGCAATAGATGTATATATCTGTTTGATAATTGTCAGCAGATGAATCATCTATTGAAACAAATATGTGCCTGTTTGTTTTATGGAACAGATGATGTACATTCACTTTCTTCAGCTCATGCTGCTCTTCTGTGGCCCTTACACACTGAACATCGGTGCAAGACAAAGATAGAGGCGTTGCAATCTTGATTTTTTTGATGATTGATGATGCCTTGGAAGTGTCTTTCCTTCTCCTATTAGCCTCCTTGATCTCTAGTGGAGTGCCTGGATATGAAATCCTCTTTGATGGAAGACACCCCTCTTAGATGTTATTTCCTTTACAGAAGTAGTTAGTGCATTAATAGAATTAATCACTCCATCGTGTTTCGCCTTGCAGTCTTGACATTTGCATGAAGAACATTCGCTAGATGCGGCAAAATATGGAGAAAAATTTGTACAACCATTATGATCATAATCATAATGGCTTGTTGTTTCAAAAATCGTAAGAGGAGCATCATTAGCCCCACCCTCCAAAATTGTTTTTCTTGTGATGGCTGTTGCTCCAAAAAATTCCATTTTTATTCTATCAATGACCTTAGGGTCCAATAAAGTTTGCACAGACCATAAAGTAAGAAAAAATGGCATCTTCAACTCTCGGTTGGTCGGAACAAGCCACGGATGGACAATCTAAAATAAATCGGTACATATATTAAGAATGATGATGAAATCATTTAATCATTAATTAAAATAAAAACTTGATTAGAATTGGACTTACTGTTTCCTTCGGGGGATTGACTGTTTTTGGCATTAACAGAGTCAACAAATATTCGACAGTCATTTTGAAACTTTCATAACCCCAAGGATAGCTGTTAAATGCCTCAAGATCCTCGAAGAGATTTATTAAACCGAGGCTTATGTTGTTGTTAACGTCTTTCACCCAAAGAACATTATGTACAAACCAAACCAAGCACAATGATTTCTTGTGCTTCTTTGAAAGTCCTTTACCTTTCAACGTTTCTATCAGATTTTTTTTTGAATCTTGGACCAAAAATGGACACCAGGTTATAACGATCACTCGACTTGCCTTTTCCTTTGTTGGGTGTGTGGGGTGCTTTTTTTTGGGTTAGAGTAGGTATAACTTGAGAAGGAGAAGGAGGATAACATTTTAGTCCGATAACTATAGCAAACTCCTTCCAATCAAAACAAACAGGCATGCCACAGTAATTTATCCACACCTCATCCATCTTATCTTTGTTTTCATACATAAACCTGCGCTTGAGAAGATCATATACCATTTTCATCTGGAAACGAACATTGTTGTCCTCCGAAAAATCAAGATATTGCCCAAAGCAGCTTTCCCTGAAATAAGAATCCAAATTTTTGTTCTCGAAGTATTTTTCTGAAGATGTCG
This sequence comes from Capsicum pubescens, assembly GCA_030864215.1. NCBI lineage: Eukaryota > Viridiplantae > Streptophyta > Magnoliopsida > Solanales > Solanaceae > Capsicum > Capsicum pubescens. The sequence goes on from CM061544.1 coordinate 263,754,668, forward strand.
AAAGATTTTACCATGACTGACTTAACCACGAGATCACTCGTTAAATCTGTGGTACCATCGCACTATATTCTCACAGGATAACGATCAATGCTGAAGGTTTTGACCAACTATTCGGCGAAAGGGCTATTAGAATTTGGATAATCTCTTTTGAAAGATTTCTTCTCCCCGTGTTCATTATATTCTGATACTGATTGAGATAATGCTGGTAAAGCAAGCTCATAGAGTGGTGGATGTAGCTGAGCTGCTGCACTTGTTCCTTTACTTGGACTTGATTTGATTTATTTTCTTTTGGGAGCCATATTATCTTAAATTAACAGGAACATAACATAGATTATAATTGATTAATGCATAACATTAATGTAACAGTTCCAACAGACAACTAAGCTATTGCGCCAGGTATGTTATCTGTTGCAACATATAACCGACCTATTGCAATGGATGAGTAATTCGTGGGAGCCATAAAAACAACACTAATCTGTTGCACCTGGTATTTTATCTGATGCAACATATAACTAACCCGTTGCAACGAATGAGTAATCCGTTGGAAACCATAAAAATAGATCACTAATCTATTGCACCAGGTATTTTATTTGTTGCAACATATAAGACCTGTTGCAACGAATGAGTAAATCGTTGGAAAGAATAAAAACGGATCACTAATCTGTTGCACCAGGTATGTTATCTGTTGCAACATATAACCGACCTGTTACAATGGATGAGTAAACCATTGGAAAGAATAAAACAATCCTAATCTGTTGCAAAATGAAAAGTAAACCATTGGAAAGAATAAAAATAGATCACTAATCAGTTATCTATTGGATCAATATTGTTTAGATTTCTTCCAAATGGAAGAGTCATCTGTCGCAACAGATGAATGATCTGTTAGATTGTTCACCTGTTGCATCATATTTTCATCTGTTGCATCAGATTTTCATATGTTGCATCAGATTTTTATCTGTTGCATCATATGTTTCATCTGTTACATCAGATGTTTCATATGTTGCAATACCATTTTTACCAAGACAAACAACAAATCAACCCTGCAACACCAACACATCACACACACACACACACACTAAAAACATCAATTGTGACCAAAAATTACCAAAAAATTTGAATCAACAGTACGACAAGAAGAAGAAGAAATTCCAGAAATTAGAGTTTTATTCAGTCCATATTTCAATACTAGAAGAGTAGTTGGCTCAAGTTCCTCTGTTTCTTTATAATTTTTTACTTGTGAAAAGGGAAATGGGATGACGAAGAACTCGAAGTTGTTGTCTTCGGAGAAGTCTTTACATCGATTGACAGTTGAAAGTCGAAAAGAAACTCGCCCAACTATTTGTCGCCGGAGGTTGAAGGGAGAAATTTTGCAGAATTGTTGGTTAGGAGAGAGTTGAGAAAAGCCGGAGAGAAAGAGTGTGGTTGATTTGAATTGAAGAGGGGTGTGGATTGGGTTGATTTGTATTTTTGAAAAGATTAGAAAGTTTTGAAAATATTAATCAAGTCCACAATTAACTTAATCAAGTTTTCTAATGATGTTTGACCCTATCTGTTGGTCAATGTCACCAATCCTTCATTCAAGACTTAAAAGACACTTTTCCTTCAAGTTTCTCGTTTTTCATGACTAAATGAAGAATCGTTAAGTTCATATACTAAACAATTATGGAAGAAGGGGGAAAGAAAGAAAAAAATAATGCATAAAAGATGAAAATTACTTACAAACGAACAAATTTTTTCTCAAATCATAATATGTGATGATAAAAAAATTAAAAAATAAAATTGCATTTTAATTGATGTCCAATTAACCTATTATGGCATATAATACAGCAAACCTATTTATGATCAACCAAATTATAAGTAAATGGATATGGAGAAAATTGAAGGAAAGGTGTCTTTTAAGTCTTGAATGAAGGATTGGTGACATTAACCAACTTAAAGGGTCAAATATCATTAGGAAACTTGATTAAGTTAATTATGTACTTGATTAATATTTTCAAAACTTTCTAATCTTTTCAAAAATACAAATCAACCCACACCCCTCTTCAATCCAAATCAACCAGTCTCTCTCTTCTCTCTCTCTCGACAGCTTCTCTCAACTCTCTTCCAACCAACAGTTCTGCAAAATTCACCCTTCCATCCCCGACGACTTCAACCTCCGGCAAAAAATAGTCGGGCGAGTTTTCTTTCGACTTTTAACCGTCATTCGACGTGAAGACTTCTCCAACGATAATAACTTCGAGTTCTTCATCGTCCCATTTGCTTTTTCACATGTAAAAAATTATGAAGAAACAAAGGAACTTGAGCCAACTACTCTTCTAGTATAGAAATGTGGACTAAATAAAACATTAATTTCTGGTATTTCTTCTTCTTGTTGTTGTATTGTTGATTCTGATTTATTGGTGATTTTTGGTCACGGTTGATGTTCTTAGTTTATGTGTGTGTGATGTGTTGGTGTCGCTGGGTTGATTTGTTGTTTGTCTTGGTAAAAATGATATTGCAACAGATAAAATATCTGATGCAACAGATGAAACTTCTAATGTGATAGATGAAGATATCTGATGCAACAGATGAAAAAATCTGATGCAATAGATTAAAATCTGATGCAACTATGAAAATTTGATGCAACAGATGAACAATCTAACAGATCATTCATCTGTTGTGATAGACGACTCTTATGCTTGGAAGAAATCTAAATAATATTAATTCAATAGATAACTCATTTTGTAACCGATAAGTGATATGTTTCAACAGATCAGTGATCTATTTTTATTGTTTCCAACGGTTTACTCATCCGTTATAACAGGTTAGTTATATGTTGCAATAGATAACATACCTGGTGCAATAGATTAGTAATCTATTTTTATGGTTTCCAATGGATTACTCATCCATTACAATAGGTTGGTTATATATTGCAACAGATAAACTACCTGGTGCAATAGATTAGTGATCTATTTTTATTGTTTCCAATAGTTTACTCATTCGTTGCAATGGTTGGTTATATGTTGCATCAAATAAAATACCTGGTGCAATAGATTAGTGATCTATTTTTATTATTTGCAATGGTTTATTCATCCGTTACAACAGGTCGGTTATATATTGCAACAGATAACATATCTGGTGCAACAGATGTGTGATCTATTTTTATGTTTTCTAATGAATTACTCATCAATTACAACAGTTTGGTTATATGTTGCAACAGATAAACTATTTGGTGCAATAGATTAGTGATCTATTTTTACTGTTTACAACGGATTACTCATCATTGCAATAGGTTGATTATATGTTGCAACAGATTAGTGATCTATTTTTATGGTTTCCAACGATTTACTCATCTGTTGCATCCGGGTTGGTTATATGTTACATTAGATAAAATACCTGGTGTAACAGATTAGAGATCTATTTTTATTATCGGTTTACTCATTACATCCGGGTTGGTTATATATTGCATCAGATAAAATACCTGGTGTAACAGATTAGAGATCTATTTTTATTATTCAGCATTAATCGTTATCCTATGAGAATGCAGTGCGATGGTGCCACAGATTTAACTGGTGATTTCGTGGTTAAGTCATCCATGGGAAAATATTTCGCTGCCTTCAAATAAATACATCACAAACAAAAATTGGATGCTTATTTCAGAAAAAATGCTTTGGGCAATATCTTGATTTGTCGAAGGACAAAAATGCTCATTTCCAGATGAAAATGGTATACGATCTTCTCAAGCATAGGTTTATGTATGAAAACAAAGATGAGATGGATGAGGTATGGATAAATTACTGTGGCATGCCTATTTATTTTGGTTGGAAGGAGTTTGCCATAGTTACCAAACTAAAATGTTATCCTCTTTCTTCTTCTCAAGTTATACCTACTTTGACCCAAAAAAAGTACCCCGCACACCCAAAAAAGGCAAAGGCAATTCGAATGATCGTGATGACCTGGTGTCGATTGTTGGTTCAAGCTTCAAAAATAAAAATTTGATAAAAGCGTGGAAAGGTAAATGACTCTCAAAGAATCACAAGCAATCATTATGCTTGGCTTGGTTTGTACATAATATTCTTTGGGCGAGAGACATTAACAACAACATAAGAGTTGGTTTAATAAATCTCTTCGAGGATATTGAGGCATTTAACAGCTATCCTTGGAGTTATGGAAGCTTCAAAATGACTGCCCAATATTTGTTGACTCCGTTAACGCCAAAGACAGTTAACTTATATGACTTTCCATGGGCCTTCATGGTAAATATTTCTTTTATCATGATATGATTCATCATTTTTTTATTCAATAATGCTTTTGATTTATTAGTGTTATGTTATAGGATTGGGCATTTGAAGTCATTCCTTATTTGAGACAACAAGTGAACTACCAGGAAGAAGTTTTCTGTCCAAAAATCCTGAGATGGTTGTCGGCCAAAACTGATAAAAATGCAAAATTTCTTGATCTTTTCAATCCCCGAAGGAAGCAGTAAGTCCAATTCTAATCAAGTTTTTATTTTAATTAATGATTATTTTAAATAATTTCATTATCATTCTAATAAATGTACTAATTTATTTTAGATTGTCCATCCGTGGCTTGTTCCGACCAATCGAGAGTTGAAGATGCCATTTTTTCTTACTTTACGATCTGTGCAAACTTTATCGAACCTTAAGGTCATTGATGGAATAAAATGGAATTGTTTGAAGCAACAACCAACAGAAGAAAAATGATTTTGGAGGGTGGGATTGTTGCTGTTGATGATAGTAGTGGTAGTGGTGCTACTGTTGGGGCTAATGATACTCCTCTTGCAGTTTTTGAAATAAAAAGCCATTATGATTATGATCATACTGGTTGTACAGATTTTTCTCCAGATTTTGCCACATCTAGCGAATGTTCTGCATGCAAATGTCAAGACTACAAGGAGAAACACGATAGAGTGATTAATGCTATTAATGCACTAACTGCTTTTGTAAAGGAAATAGCATCTAAGAGGGTTGTCATTCTATCAAAGAGGATTTCATATCCATACACTCCACTAGAGATCAAGGAAGATAAGAGGAGAGGGAAAGATATTTTCAAGGCATCATCAAGCATCGAAAAAAGCAAAATTACAACGCCTCTGTCTTTGTCTTACACCATTGTTCAGTGTGAAAGGTCCACAGGAGAGCAGCATGATCCGAAGAAGGTAAATGTACATCATCTTCTCCAACAAACAAACAGGCACATATCTATTTCAACAGATGATACATCTACTAAAAATTATCAAACATATATATACATCTATTGCAATTATTGTCTAACCTGTTGCATCAGATGCGTTATCTGTTGCAACAGATGAGTCTTATGTTGCAATAGATGGGTCATCTATTTGAAATTATTGTATTGCTTTGATTTACCTGTTCGAATTCATCCCAACAGATGATCCATCTGTTGTAACATAAGGCTCATTGTTGCAACAGATGGACAATCTGTTGTATATCAGTAATTAACATTGATAATTTCTGGCTTTTCACGTGGATGTCACAGTAGAAGCCACTGTTGAAGAGCATAATATCACAGTTGATAATGCATTAACTGCTTCCAAAGAAAAAGAAAAAATGGAGCCTGTCAGTTTGGGAGAACGGAAGAATTACCCGTTTAAAGGGTTCAACATCTCGGACGGGGCTCCAAAAAAACTAACATAGTTGATCAACGACTATTTAGAATGGATTTCCGATGGGATGTTAAAGCATCATGCCTGCAGGAACATAAATCAATTTTTAAAGATATTGGTTTATACGATTCTTGTTGTAAGAACGTGACATTAACACATATAAATCATTATGTAGAAAACAAAATGACGACCTCTACAAAGTGAATAAATTGAGTCTTGGATTTGATATGTTCAACTTTTGTTGTTGCACATCTCGGAATGAAGAATTGGTTCTATTTTATGTCACAGTCCCAAACTTGCTGGAATGATTAGGTTTAAATATCATACATATTACTATTAATTAATACTTTATTTAATTGCATCTTTGTATTAATTTTTTCATCACGTAATCCAAAATATTTGATAACATATGCAGCACATCGATGTCATTTTTACTACCTCTGAAAGAAGGCCAATTTGCAAATACAAGAACAATACAGATACACGACAAACAATTATTTGTACAAAATTTACATCAATAATGCCTACGAGAGGTATTGTCAACAACAACTGGAAGTTTCCCAAAATGAGGAATGTTTAATCAACATCATCAAAGGTTTTAGCATTTCGACTGGATTACCTTGGCATTTGGTCAATGATGTGTACATCCCAATAAATTGTGGTGGTGAATTCCATTGGGTGTTGGCTGTCGTCGTTCTAAAAGAGAGGCGTATCGGAGTTTTTGACTCAATGTAACGAAGGAGACGTTCTGGGCCATCGTCTGAGATATAAAAGCTGGCCAAAATATTGCCTACTTACCTTGATATGAGTGGCTTTTTGGACCAAAAAATTTGTACTGATTGGTCGATGATTGAAGCATACCGAGATAAAATGGGTAACCCATTTGATGTACAATATATTGAAGGAATTGCTCAATAAACCATTGGTAGCCTGTAAGTTTAAGTGTCATGATTTAGTTTTATTTCACAAATTTCACAATGCTTGTATGAACGACAAGATATGGATTATCTATTTTTTTAAAAACGCAGGGATTGCAGTCTTTTTGTTATTGCGTACGCCGAGTATTTGAGCGATGGATTACAAGTACCAAATGATGGAATTGATGCCGGATTACTCCACAAAAGATATGCTGCTCTTTTATGGAAATACAGAGAAGCGAAAGCTCAGAAGCTGTACGCAAGCGACATTAAAGATCCACGACGACCAAAGACGAATTCCACAGCACCGGATGAAGAACAACTTGTCCATATTGAGTAGATCTTTATAGCTTGAGTCCGTCAATGTAATAACCTATCCTCCTTGGTTGAACTTGTTAATTTATTTGTAGAGTAGATCATTTGTACCCATAATGATTTTTTTACATTTCATTTATTTGTTGAGTTATTTCATGTAATTTCCGATGGCTTTAACTTATTTTATGCTGTCTATGAATGTAATTTAATCCTTAATTTTGACATGTTAATTGAAATGGAATACTAGATTCAAATATCGCAATAGATAATACATTTACTGCAACAGACGACATATTTTATCAAATAGATTTAGACATACATTGCAACATGATATGCAATACGTAGGTCATCTGCTGGAAATTATACAATAGGTCTTCCCACTTTCTTGATTTTTCCAACAAATTACCTATCAGTTGCAACAGATAGATTATATGTTGCAACAGATTGGATATATGTTGCGACAGATAAACTGGGAAACATTTATTAATGCAACAGATGACCAACCTATTCCAACAGATAATCAATTTGTCATAACAGGTATTATATCTATTAAAATAGATATACTACCTGTTGCATTATAAAAATTCAACTTGGCCAGTATAAAAATTATTGCCACTACATGTAAAGTGAAGTGGCTTGAAATGAAAAATCGTTATCGTGTTCTTCTCCGTCTTTGTACATATTCTTGTTTATACAAAGGCTCCAACCATTTGGTTAGTACCCCATAATCCCAGACCCATTGCATCTTTCCCACAACGGCGTCACACATATTGGTCATTTCTTTGTCGGTCAGCAAACACTCGATGTATGAAAGCGAGTACGGCTCGCACGCTGCACCAATTTTATTTTTTAGGAGTTGGATGTTCTTATTTCGACCTCAAAATCCCATGATTCCTTCATCAAGACTTCAACCGACAAATGATCCATCAGCTTACTCTGCGTCAACAACTTGTTCAACAACTTCAAGAGTGGCTGCATGTGGGCTAAAAATGTGTCCTCACTGAAGACAGGTAAGTTGCATTCATAAACCTTAATCATTCCCTCATAGTATCTCAAAAGCAAGAAAATGTTTGACTTCCATGTTCATGACTGCAAGGATTCTCTTTTCCTTGGTCCAGCTCTTGCCATATGGATGTGGCCTCTTTCCTCTAACATATTTAATCACTTCTTTATCCCATTGGAATGTAGAAACTAACTTATCAAATCCCAGGCCACCAAAATCAGCTAGCTTACGGAGATCAATGTACCTATCCTTGAAATTATTGTAGAAGTTGAGGTCCATTATCCTATCGGTAGCATCATAAGCATCCAGGTATGCTAATTGCCTGCCCCGCATGAGGAAGAGAATTACATCAACATACTATGGTATATGAAGTCAATTTTTAAATAGGTTAGTAATTGTAAAGAATAAAAACACAGTGGAAAGAATCCCATGCAGAGGGTTCTCTGAATCAGTACACAAATTACCCAGCCAACATAACTTATGCAACAGATGTGTATTATGTTACAATAGAATACAAAGTTGTTGCAATAGATTACATATCTGCTGTGTAGAGTCTTCTTCATGGAGTAGATTGGAAGTCTAGGTTAGAAAAAGTAAACTTACATTGTCCTCGTACCACTCACGCATATTTTTCATATTCATGAAGTCTTTGGCGGCAAATGAATGCATGGTGTATTCTTTTTGAACCTTCGTCCTGCCATTCATGATTTCTTGTAGTTCCTTCTTCTTCTTCTCCTTGCGAAGTGCCATGAATATGTCCACCTTCTTTAGCAGCCTCTGAACTTCAACAACTCTTAGAGGGGAGGAGTTGCAATTTTTGCTATTTTTAGAACGAAGAGAATTTGTCTAATTTTTCTTCTCTTCCTCCTAACCGCCACTGTAGGAGTGCATGGCTCCCTCACCTCATTGGATGGTATGACACCCCTTCTGGATTTCAACTCCTTAGCAGCTTCAGCAATAGCCTCTTGCTTTTCAAGGAATTTATCCTCTCTATCCTTGCATACTTTGCATTTACAATGAGAACATGAGGGTGAAGAGGGGTGAGAGGGACCACTGTAAGGGTGGGAGGGACCGGTGTAGGGGTGAGAGAGACCTGTGTAAGGGGTGTTTTCAAAAGTATTTATTTTTTGCTGAGCACCAACATGCTCATAATCACGACTGGCAGCAGTAGCAGTATCAGGATGGCTTCCACCTTCATAAACAACTCCACCAATAATACCTCCAGAAGAAGCACCCAGATCTGTTGCAGTTTGAGGTTGGTCGTAAAGAGCTTCAACATTAGGCTGACCTTGCCTAACTGCTCTTCATATAGATTTTTATCCAGCCAATTCTTTCTTTATTAACTCCACCATTGGGTTTTCTTTTGTATTAATAAGACCTAGAGTAAGAAAAAATGTTATCCCCAGCTCATCAACGGTAGGCACGATCCAAGGATGCACAACATATAAAAAAGATAGGAGGCTTTTAAATCATATAATATTAATTAACAGTCAGTTGGGTTACATGGATGTTAACACAGCCAACTTATGCAACAGATGATCTAGCTGCCGCAACAGCTGATCTATAAGTTGTAACAGATTGACAATATGTTGCATCAGATTACACATCTTTTGCATAATTTGCATCATATAGGTAATCTATTGAGTCAGGTTCAGAGAACCAGAGTAACAAATGGTTAATATATTGCGAAATATGGATCATCTATCACAACAGATTACCCATCTATTGCACCAATTTCAGTTAACGGGTAATCTGTTGTAACAGATGACTCATCTATCACAACAGATGGAACATCTGTTTAAATATCTTTCTTTGAGGCAAATTATTTTAGTTGGAAGAAAATGTACTGCATCATCCAGAGGGCTAATGAGATCAACCTCCTTAATATATTTTTTGCTGCTCTTTGTTGCAGCCAACCACCTAAGGATCGTTGGATGAGAAACCTTATCCGAGTAATCCTTGAAATGCTTTCGGAGGGAAGGAATGGCTTCACATGCCCAAGCCTAAAAAATGTAAATAGGAAGCAAGCAAAAAAATATTCAATATAAATTAATGGATGAGTAAAAATAGTGATCAATTTTACCATGAAAGCCCATGCAAAACCATATAATGTGATTGTCTTTGTGGATAGCTTTGTTAGTAAATATTCGATAGTCAAGTAGTAGCTGTCATATCCCAGGGATAATCATTGAATTTCCCAAAATCATCAACAAACTACAACAAACCATGTTTTATGACTTTTCTGACGTCTCTTGCCAATAAAATGGAATGGAAAAATCAAACTAAGCACAATTTCTTCCTGTAGTGCTTTGGTATGTTTATTTTAGAGATCCGCCATCAAATTCTCCCCTTTGTAGTTAGGTCCAACAATGCCCAACAACCCATCTTTTTTACCTTACGTTTGTTGGACCCTTTGTGAAGTGTTTCCTTGATGAGAGGTTCTTCTGGACGATTGCATCTCAAGCCCGTCACTATGGCAAACTCTATCAATCCAAAACAAACCGACATGCCACAGTAGTTGATCCATACTTCATCCATCTTTTTTCCGCCCTCCTTCGAATCTTTATCATCCCCCGCATATTTGATCTTACTCTTGAGAAGGCCATATACCATGCTCATAGTGAAATGGAGAGTGCGGTCCTCAGACAGCTCAAGAAAGTATGCAAAGCAGCGCTTCTTAAAAAGTCCATCTATGTTTTTATTCTTCATAATACTCCTAAGTTAATCAAAAGATGTCCCCAACTAACATTTTGTATAAGATCACCAAATACTGCGTTAGGGCTATTTATCACTATCGCAACTCAAAACTTGTCAATACTAATGGTTTTGAAAAAATCATGCTGGGATTTTGATATTATTTCATGCCCCATTGGTGAGAAGGAGTTATCACTTTCCTTAGCTTTATTTTGCTCTGACTGATTCTGTTCTGGAAGTTCCTCCGAATCTATCTATACTCTAGCCTTTTTTGTTTGGTTATCAGAAATTGATCCAACTTCTCCACTTTCAGTTTCTTTTCTTTTGGGAGATATCTTTTAACTACAAACAATAGAAAAAACAAAAAATACATTGCATTTGATGTCTGCATAATTTTCAAAAAAGGTAAGACAAATTTCAATAAATTATTCTACGCCACATTACAAAAAAATACTCCAACGGATAACCCATCAGTTGGAACAGATGAGGAATCTGTTTGAAGACCTATTTCATATCTCCCAACAGATCTTCCACCCATTGCAACAGATGGACCACCACCACTTCAACCAATGCCACCACTAATGTCACCAAGACCACCACCAATGCCACCAATACTAATACTAAGACCACCGACACCACCACCAAAAACACAAATACCGACACCACCACCAACAACCGCCAACAACACCATAAACACCATCCAACAAAACCACGATAGTCAACAAAACACTGAGATAAAACTAGGGTTTTCTCGGGTGCTTCCTACCTTTTTAGCATCAAATCACAAAATTGCTAACCCATTCTTAAAGATAATACAACTAAAAGTCTTCTTTTTCATCATTAACTAAAAATCACTAATTTTTAGAATAAAGACCAAATGTAGAACTCTTCTAGAACTCTGTTACCTGTGAAGACAGAGAAAACGATAAATACAAGTGAGAATGAAGTCAAAAATAACAACTATGTGATGAAAATGGGAAGAAAATCGATCTGTTTTGAAGGGTTGATCAATATATTGAGTAGTTGTTCTCTGTATTATTGAGAGAGAGAGATAGAGAGGAGCGAGAACTTGATATTTGAAATAAGGAAAAGTTTTTCTCGTAAATGGATAATTTGCATGGGTTGATTTGTAATTTTGGAAAAGAATGACAAGTTTTGAAATGGTTAATTTGGTACGAATTGATCTTAATTAATTTTTAAAATTTCAAAATATATAGTTTTTAAAATATTAAGTTAATAAGAACTCATTTCAACTCAGAGTGATCGATCAACGACTCGAGTCGGGATGAACACAATACCAACACCATGCAAATGCAATGACTCAATTGAAGTTGTTGTTGACCTTGTGAGCTCATTCATTCATCCCTAGTTCCACCTAAATCAATTTAGGTACTATTAATACTAATATTAAGTTAATGAGAACTCATTTCAACTCTGAGTGATCGATCGACAACTCAGGTCGGGATGAACACAATACCAATACCATGCAAATGCAACGACTCAATTGAAGTTGTTGTTGACCCTGTGAATCATTCATTCATCCCTAGTTCCACCTAAATCAATTTAATTACTATTAATCTTAACATTAAGTTAATAAGAACTCATTTCAACTTCGAGTGATCGATCGACCAACACCATGCAAATGTAACAACTCAATTAAAGCTGTTATTGACCCTGTGGGCTCATTCATTCATCCCTAGTTCCACCTAAATCAATTTAGGTACTATTAATCTTAACATTAAGTAAATGAGAACTCATTTCAACTCATAGTGATCGATTAATGACTTGGGTCAGGATAAACGCAATACCAATACCATGCAAATGCAATAACTCAATAGAAGTTGTTGTTGACCCTGTGAGCTCATTCATTCATTCCTTGTTCCACATAAATCAATTTAGGTACTATTAATCTTAACATTAAGTTAATAAGAACTTATTTCAACTCCGAGTGATCGATCGATGACTCGGGTCGGGATGAATGCAATACCAACACATGCAAATGCAATGACTCAATTGAAGTTGGTGTTGACCATGTGAGCTTATTCATTCATCCCTAGTTCCACCTAAAACAATTTAGGTACTATTAATCTTAACATTAGGTTAATGAGAACTCATTTCAACTTATAGTGATCTATCAATGACTCAAGTCGGGATGAATGCAATACCAACACCATGCAAATGCAACGACTCAATTAATGTTGTTGTTGACCTTGTGAGCTCATTCATTCATCCCTAGTTCCACTTAAATCAATTTAGGTACTATTAATCTTAACATTAAGTTAATAAGAACTTATTTCAACTTCAAGTGATTGATCAACGACTCGTGTCGGGATGAACGCAATACCAACACCATGCAAATGCAATGACTTAATTAAAGTTGTTGTTGACCCTGTGAGCTCATTCATTCATCCCTAGTTCCACCTAAATCAATTTAGGTAGTATTAATCTTAACATTAAGTTAATGAGAACTCATTTCAACTCTGAGTGATCGATCGATGACTCGGGTCGGGATGAACGCAATACCAACACCATGCAAATGCAATGACTCAATTGAAGTTGTTGTTGACCCTGTGAGCTCATTCATTCATACCTAGTTCTACCTGAATCAATTTAGGTACTATTAATCTTAACATTAATGTAATGAGAACTCATTTCAACTCCGAGTGATCGATCGATGACTCGGGTCGAGATGAGTGCAATACCAACACCATGCAAAATAATGACTCAATTAAAGTTGTTGTTGACCCTGTAAGCTCATTAATTCATCCCTAGTTACACCTAAATCAATTTAGGTACTATTAATCTTAACATTAAGTTAATGAGAACTCATTTCAACTCATAGTGATCGATCGACGACTCGGGTCAGGATAAATGCAATACCAACACCATTCAAATGCAATGACTCAATTGAAGTTGTTGTTAACCTCGTGAGCTCATTAATTCATTCCTAGTTCTACCTAAATCAATTGCAATGAAATCTGTTGCAATAAACGACTGAGCTGTTGGATATTTTCAAACAAATAATCATATCTGTTGTAACAGATGACATATCTGATTTAATTATAAAATAGACATTTGCATCTATTGTGATAGATGACTGAGCTGTTTGAAATTTTCAAACAAATATTGATATTTGTTGTAACAGATGACATATCTGATTTAGTTATCAAATGGACATTTGCATCAGTTGTCATAGATGACTAAGTTGTTAGGATTTTTCAAAAAGATATTTATATCTGTTGGCAATAGACGATTCGGTGTAGTCAAATGAAAATATTTTTGCCTTTTTTTAACTAGCAGTGTATCTGGTGAGGTTGTTGATCTCGTAATTATGTGTAGTCATTGCTGAAAACTTTCTTATTTTTGAATTCCTTCTGAAGACTTTCGTACAAGACTTCCTTGATGTTGAGTGATTACTAATAATGCCTTCTGAAGACTTTCACTCTGGCAAGAATTTCTGCTGACGATGTAGACTTTTGCATGGCAGATATTTTGTCATCAGCAGAAATTCTTGTCGTAGAGAACATCTTGAGAAGCCATGACTAGGAATCTCTCAATATCACTTGATATTGAGAGATTACTGTTGATGCCTTCTAAAGACTTATGCCCTGGAAAGCATTTCTGGCGATGGTGTAGACTTTTGCATAGCAGATATCTTATCATCTATATTGGAGAAGAGCGATAAATAGAAAGGATGAGAGATTGAGCTCGTTTGATTTGTGTACTAACTTGGTCAAATATTTTTGATAGGGTAATGAGCCTGGAGTTACGTAACGTTTGATAGGCTTGGTAGAGTCGATTTAGATCACACGCTACGTAACTCTTTGCTTATTAATTTATCAAATTGGTTGATCAAGATGCATTAAGAAACGCTCGATAAAAGTGTGTTTTTCAACTGTTGGGACCACATCTAGTGTGCATCAACACATTTGGACCTAAAACAGACACAACAACCCTCCATGTATCATTTAAGGCTTCTGAAGAAAGTGTTCTGAAGGCCTTCTTAAATGCCATAACTTTGAAGGTAGTGTTCCTAATCGAGCTCACAAGAGATCAGGAACTCTATACCAACTTCGAAAAATGCAACGACCGACTTGAATATAGAATCAACAAGTTGGAGGCAAGCTTGAAAATTATCAAAATTCACAAACTAGAGCAAGCCTCTGATCTTCTCCAAGAAATGTTAAAAGCAAGATAAGGCTATAAAACACAATCAATTAATCCATATTTCTAAGGAAGTAATGATACTCAATTTGCCTTTCAATCACGTTTGTGGTTCCGATCAGGTCAACAACAGTGGACCTAATCGAAACCATAAATAAGAAGGCATGAGATGCAATTTGAAATTCAGAAATTGCCTCCTTCGCTTAGATTCCTTACTTTAAATGCAGTTGTTGTTGGCGCAAGTTTTCTAGACTTACTGTACATCATTTCAAGGCTCGATGCCCTTAAGGATATTTTTTTAGTCTTCTGCTATTTTCTATGTAGGTGATAATCCCGACCATGCTACCTAGTCGCAACTCTCTAGCAAAGTGTCCATCTGCATTATTTTTCTTTCAGAGAGACAACAAACGAATTTACACTACAGAATACACTTTTATATTTGCACTTGATTCATATTTCTCATGTTTTAAGATAATTCCATCGGCCAGATTCGCTAGAAGTTACTTTCTACCCAATGTCTTTTCTTCAATTAGCTCTCAGATGATATAGTCTTTCATCAACTCCCCTTTAACTCAGTCTTTCATCAACTCTTCTTTAACTCGTAGGCATTCTCCTTCGGCTTCTTTTGGCATATAATCATCTTCTCAATCAACCCTTCCATATAAATTTGGGCCAAGGGAATTTCTATTGGTTTTTTGTTCTTTATTTATGCAGTGCGAGGCTTCAAAGGTGTTTTCAGAGTCCAATGCACACTTAAAGTTAAGTCCAATCGCTATTGGTTCTCTGCAATGACACCAACTATTGATCCCTTTTTAAAACTTGACACGCATAGATACAACCAACAACCGCCAGTAAGTCATAACAGGGTATCTGCACCATCTTCATGAGGCACTCAGCCTTAACAATTCGAACCCATCAAACTTAACTGTACAATGCAGGATCTTATTTGAATGATCAGTGCGTAATCGGTTAAAAACTGCAATCACAAAAATATTGTTCTTTGTGTGTGTTTTCCCGGTGACCTTATCAGTAATACTACTTAACTCACACACATATTATAGTGGATCCATCTGCACGCACCTTATTCTTCCTAGCCCATCTATGGCTTAAATTGAATAAACATATGACTAGAAAGTTGCAATAGATGCCACATCTGTTGGAAAAGCAAACTGATATATCCATCTGTTACAATAGATTGTCAATATGTTGTAAGTTATCTAACAGATGGAATATATTTTGCAACAGATTACCCATCTGTTAGATTTATTTTAAAGCAATTTTTTTTTGAAATACACTAAAAAGATAAAATGTTGTATTTAGACCCATTTTTTTAAATTTATATATTTGAAAAGTCACCCGTTTTATTTAATTAAGCTACATAAACAGTCGTGGCTTTTTGTTTGACTAACCCCTTCCAATTCAATCATTTATAAATAGGTCCCTCCTTACTCGTTCATTCTACTATACTTACAAATATGGCTGATCCAGATTCGTACAAGAAGATTCATATCGAGTCCTTGCAGAAACTTCAAAGGCAGTTTGATGAACTCCAGAGGAATTTGACCGACTTCGGAGCAAGGCTGAGGAGGGCCCTGCTGCTGCGGGATGAAAATTATCCGGTTGACAATACTAACAGTAATAATAATAATGATAATGATAATAATAATAATAGTAATAATAATTAGGTTATGTTTTTTTCTTTAAGCGTATGTATGTATTTTCCTTCTTTTGTATATCAGATCTACCCAAGGAATTCAAAAATCTATGTTTGGTGGTCGACTTTGAATTTTTAATTCTTATTTAGTATTTAATTATCATTCTTGCGTATTCCTTATTCTTAATATGTCGACAGAGGTTAATCTGATGCGACAGATCGATCATATGTTGCAACAGGCAGTTATTAATAAAAAAAATTATTGTTATTGAGAAGGTGAAAAGACATAACTTTCCAATTATTTAATATGAAAAATGGTTTGTAAATAAATAATAAGGAAATAAATGATAAACACAATTTATAACCTTAACAGAGCGGTTATTTAATTTTAATAACTGATCGTGACTCTTTGACATATTTGTTTTTAAATCTGTTTTTTAATTTATATAATAAAAGTCACCAAATTTGGATTAAAGATATGTTGATTATTAAAAAAGATAGCTTATATGTGCAACAGATATATTATCTGATGCAACAGATTGTAGATTTTTTGCAATAAATGGTATATCTGTTGCAACTAAAAAACGGTTACTGAAAAGAACTTATCAAGTCACAACTTTCCATAGTAATCAAAAAGCCACCAATATTAATAAATGGAGGTGGACAGTCGTCGCGCCTTTTTATTTTTGAATCTGTTTTTTTAATTTATATAATAATAAGAAAGTCACCAAATTTGAATTAAATATAAAGATATGATGATTATTAAAAAGATATATGTTGCAACAGATATATTATCTGTTGCAACAGATCGTAGATTTGTTGCAATAAATTTTATATTTGTTGTCACAGATGGATTATCTGAAGCAACAGATATATAATCTGTTACCACAACTCAAAAAAATGGTCACTAAAAAGAACTTATGAGGTCACAAGTTTCCACAGTAATCACAAAGTCACCAGTATTAATAAATGGAGGTGGACAGTCGTGTCTTTTTATTTTTGAATCTATTTTTTAATTTATACAATAAAAAGTCATCAAATTTGGATTAAAGATAAAGATATGATGATTATTAAAAAGATCTATGTTGCAAAAAAATTTATATCTTTTGTCACAGATGGGTTATCTGATGCAACAGATATATAATCTGTTGCCATAACTCAAAAAATGGTTATTGAAATTTTTTATTAAGTCAAACTTTCCACTGTAATTAAAAAGTCACCAGTATTAATAAATGCAGGTGAACAATCGCTCCTTTTTGCCTAACTCATTCAAATTCATTCCTCTATAAATAGGCCCCTCCTTACTCGTTCATTCTACTATATATATCTATTTATTTCTTGCTTTTGTATTTCATATTACACCTTCAATACTTTCTCTTCAAGAACTTGATTGCTTTTCCCTATCTCTGATAAATTTTTTTCTTTCTTTTTGTGTAAATATACGTTGTATTACTTTCGGATTCTTTTCTTTACTTTTATTTTTGCATTTTTTATCAATTTATACGTGTTCTAGATAAGGGCAATCTAGTGTGAGATGTCTCTATTTTAAGAGACCATGTACGAGAACTGCAGAGGCAGGTACATGATATATAGTGGGAGTTGACCGTCGTTAGAGTAAAGATGTTGCGGGAGATCCGCAAGATAAGAAGGGTACTGCTGCTGCCTGTCGAAGATGCGGCTAGAGATAATAATAATAATAATAATAATGATGAAGAATCTATTAATAATAATTAGATTATTTTGTTTCTTCTTTCTTTCTAAGTCTGTATATGTATTTTTATTTGTTTTAGTTTAATAAAAAAATTATGTTTGATCAACTTCGACCGTTTTAATTCATATTTAATTTTCATTCTGTCTACTATCTTCTCAACAAACATGTCGATGATTGGACGTAAGGAGTAATTTTGAATCTAGTAGCACTAGTAAGATTTAAGATTTATCTGTTGGGTTTGTGGCAGGGGCTGATTTATGTTGTTCCATACAGATTACTCATATATTGCAACAAATAACTAGTTTGTTTCAACAGATAACTCCCTCCGTCTCAAATTACCCTACCCGTCCCAAATTAAGATGACACATTGATTAAGAAAAATAATTAATAACATGTCTAGTTTACCATAATACCCCTATTAAATGATGTTTACATTTTAATTTAAATAAAAAGTGATTAATGAAAAGGGTAAAACATGGATTTTTTTTATCTTTTCTTGATTAATAAAAAAAGAAAAGTAAACTGAGAAATCAAATTAGAAAAATTAGGACGGGTAATTTGAGACGGAGGGAGTATTTAATTTTTATTTTGCCTATTATATTCTCAACAAACATGTCGACGATTGGACGTAAGAAATAATTTTGAATCCAGTAGAAATAGCAAAACATATTGGTTATCTGTTGGGTTTGTAGCAGGGGCTGATTTGTGTTGTTCCAAACAGATTAATCAGTCTAATGCAACAGATAATCAGTCTGATACAACAGACAATCAGTCTGATGCAACAAATAATCAGTCTGATGAAATAGATATATCTTCTGTTGCAACAGATTACTCATCTAATGCACCAGATGAGTGATCTGTTTAAATTGTGGGCACTTATGTTGGATTCATGATCGACTTTTATCCATTGTTGGAAAAATAGCAGTAACTTTGTAACCCAGATGAAAAATTCAACTAAAAATCATAATTTGACTTACCAAGGTCTCCTATGAAGTAATGTCAAAGTGAAAAGTGGTGATGTTCAAAACAAAATTTAACCTAAGAAATTGGTAAAATAGCAACAGTAGCAGTAACAACAACAACAATGGTCGACAAGAAGAAGATGAAGCTAATGATAATGAAGTAGAAGATGATGAATAAAGCAGCAGTAGCAACAATGAACAACAATAATCATAAAGAGCGAGAAAACAACAACGGATCAGAACAGAGAGAAACACGCCTTTTTTTCCTCCACTTTTTGTTATATTAACTAACATTTGGATCAAAGTATAAATTTAAAAACTTGTGGATTATTTTCAAACTTCTCCAACTTTCTTAATCCATAATAAAGTAATTGTCACCTCTACCTAATAATTAAGACTTGTGTCACCTACACCTCATTTTAAAACTCTTTTGTCACCTACAGCCCAAAGGCCCAACTAATTAAGGATTTTTGTTTTGTTTTATTTAGGGTGTATTGGATAAAATTTATTTTTGCTCAGTATAAACTGAAGTTTGTAGTTGTGACGGATAGAATAGGAAAGAGTCCAATAACTTTCAACTATTTAAAATAGGTTAAATTTTTTTCGATACTTTTTATCTAAAAATTATTACTGTCATTAGTCAACTAAATGAAAAATATCCTCTAATTGGCTAATAGTTCAAGAATACCACTCTTACTTGTGGTTACTTGTTGGGTCCAATCGCACACGCAAATGTACGTGTTCATGCGAGTAATAAAGTGGTTCTTTGAGAGTCGGATTCAAACTCACAGGAACTTATGGATTAACTATTCACTAGATTAAATGAGTTATTGATTATTTATTCAAGCGACAAAATCAAGAATGCATTACGTTTAAAGGTAAAACAAGGCACTAACAATACCAATAGTGATAAGCTTGGGGTTGAAACAATAAGAAGGAGGATTCTAAGGTCAAGGCATCTTAAACCATCATGCAAAGCTATACAATCTCGTTGGTTGAGTTATTTATCTTGGTTGTTGATTTACAGGGTTAATATCATGATTTTGGTCTTCTGATCCTCTAATCGTCTATTTAAATTAGCCTCATAACTACATCGTTAAGAGAAAATGTGGAAACTAATTCAAACACATTTATATTCCATCCGTATTTGAGCCAAACAAGGCAAATTAGGTATATTCCTTTCCTAACCACAAATCTTATCCTTAATTCATAAAAAAGACATGAATGCATTCCTTATGTTCCACACTCTAATCTAATGCTACACCTTTCAGGTTCACAAAAGAAATATAAATGTATTCTAAAGGTCACGAATTAATAGAATAGTGAGTACAAGAACATAAGAACAATCAAATATGATAATCAACTTTAACCAGCTTGAATGTTAAGTTAAACAATCATGTTTGTAGCCTCAACCCTATAAAGGGGGTATTTAGTCACTCATAGTCATATAAAGAATCACCATTAATGAATTCATAAGTAAAACTACAAGAAAACTAAAAATAGAAGGAAAAAAAACTAACGTGTATCCCTTCATGCCCTTTTCTCTCTCCAAACGTGTATCATTACAAAAGTATCTTGTAAATATTGCTAAGTACTCCTTATATAGTCTCTTAGGTCGTTCATAGCTATCCCAAGCAAATTATAAGCAGTTACCACTTTTCCCTCAATTTAAACCAAGTTGAAAACCACTTTTAGACGGTTTGAAGGGCTTGTTGTGCATTGCGTCGCATAGACAAAATAGTAGTTCCTCTCCCTAGGGAGTGCGCCTCAAGGCCCCTCCCACTCTATAGGGTTTGCAGCGCAAAGGTGTCCCCTCAAGATGCAATTTTGATTAATCTTTGTTCTCTTCTTCTCGTCTACTTGTTACTTGTTTCAGTCATTATGGGTTGTTCGTAGGCCTCATATAGCTTCCATAGCCCCTCTGTTGATATTTTACAACAACTCATAACAAATATTAGTCCATACAACGCAATAGAATTCATCAAAGTACACTAGAACAAGCATAGTTGAAGCTAGCATAACTAATTTTCTCGTTTGAAACTCTATTTGATCATTTGGTTCTTGACTTGTTTCAAATGCACCTTAAACACTCTAAACATGTAACTTAGCATAAAAATACATAAATAGACACTTTATACTTCATTAAGTATATTAGTTTTTTTTAAACTAAGCTAAAAGTGCATAGATAATGACACGTAAGTGCATAAATAAGCCCAACATCATTACTTCAGAACAAGAAAGAGTGGATTAATTTTTCTCTTAAACATTATGAAATTGGTCAATTTTTCTCTTAAACTACATGAAATGCCACCTTAAATTTTCCTTTATCATTTGATGATTACGCTCATCAAAAGAATTAAAACTTCTCATACCTCATTGAAATTTTAAACTTTATATGAGCCACACAACTATTGTATAAGGGTGAAAATTGAATTTGATAAAAGAAACATATCAAATTGCGACACGTGATGGATACAATTGCAAATAAATGCTTGTTATGATTTAGGAAGACTATAGGCAATTACGCCCGCCCAGTATGTCACAATAGGCTTTAACATCTACTCGACATAGGGTCGGGTGAAATAAAGTTCATTTGGGAAATATTGGCCTACAGTTGGAGATTCTCATAATGATCCTCAGGAGCTTAATAGTCAATCTTTAGCAATACACTCACTTACTCTAATTAGCTTCAAGTGAAGCATCAAAAGATAGATATATTCTAAGAGGTAGCCTCTTCAATGCCTAGTGTATCATTATTTCATATCAAGAAAATAGTTTAGTTTTTGTAACCAATATAAATGGAGAGGCCAAAGAGAATAGAGGATCATCACAATCACTATCATTAGAGAAAAGAACCCTAATAGTGTCACATCTGTCTCTTATTTTTATTCTTCTTATGAAATTTCTAGGGAAAACACCTTTAAATCTCCACCCCACTTGTATTGTCCCTCTTTTCTTGAAAGAATATATTCTAATATCAAGCCACGATTTTTGCATTAATTTTAGCCTAAGGGATATGGACTTGACAACCTTAATGCACTTGCCTTTAACCCTTTTAAACAAATTTTAATTTTAATCAAGATGATTATTTTTGTAGAAAAATGTTTAGCGCCATTTGTGGAAATACATAATTGTGGTGTTATTCGATCTATTCTTTTAACCCATGTTAAACCCCTGATCTTTCCAACTCAACATCCCTATATGTCTACAAGATATCCGTGACTAATTTATGGATATTTCAGGACCGGAATACTCTCAAGAATGAGGGTCAAACCAAATGACTAGGACATAGACAAGGAAGAGAATGTAAACAAGAGCGGAAGTTCTACTACATCTTGCTTTGGAATCTTATTGGAAGCCTCAACTACCCAGTACTTGTGGCCACGTATTGAAGGAGGTTTAATCTCCACAATACCAAACCTAAATCAATTCGGAGATTTCTGAAAATATTAGATGTCTCGTAAAAGGAAAAATAAGGGGATCAAGCCGAGGACTAACACCTAGAGATAACATAGGTTGCAATTAAAGTTGGGCATGCAACATAAACTCAAGTTGTTCCCAATTGAATGTAGCATGAGGACTAGGAACGACAACTTTAGACACATCAAAGCTCACCTTGTTCCTGAAGATACCCATGAAGATGAGCTGATTCTTCATGGCTCAGGGCCTCCACCTTTCTCGAGATGTGCAAGCAGTAATTTTAGGACTGATACCAATCAATCTCGGGTGCATTACCAACTTTAGACATATGACACCACTCAAGTATTTTTCAGAATAACATTTTTCTTAGATAGTTGGTGATATTCATAACTCTTTGCCTTTTAAGTATTTCCTTGCATAGGATAAGAAGACATAGCGTTTCTCATTTGTAATACCTTTAGGGGCATATCTATTAAGGCCCGTGAGGATGCCACGCCACCAGTAAACTTTGATGGAAAATCTATATATAGGTAGGTATATATATAAATTATGTATAAATAATACACTTGCCACCCAATGACCAAAAGTCGTCCACGGTGCCAGTGGCAAATGACCTATAGTGCCGCCCAAGGGGCGCAGGTTCGAAACCCCTTGGCAACTTAATTTTGAAAAGTTTCATTAATGCACAATTTATGTTCCTTCTTTACTTTTACTAGTTTAGGTGTACGCGCCTCATACGTGAACCTCACTTTATTGAGTTCAAACGTTAGGATATTTATTTAAATAATAAAGATGAATACAATAATTAAATTCAATATTTTTTGGAGAATTTATTTAATTAAACGTAACCTTTACAAAAATAATTTCTCAAAATCAATCGACATCCATCTACCACCTGTAAACTGCAACAAAATAATACGATAATAGAGACATCAAAATAATATAATTAAATCTAACTTTTACACAAAAATTTCCTCAAAGTCGTCCGACACTCATCTACCACCTGTAAACTATAACAAAATAATACGACAATAGAGATATCAAAATATTACAACTAAACTTTACCTTTACACCAAAACAATTCTCAAAACATAGATATAAAAATAATACAATTAAACCTAACATTTACCTAAAAAAAATTCTCAAAGCCGACCGACATTTATCTACCACATGTAAATTCATTTACGACCTATAAACTACAACAAAATAATACAATAGTGATCACAAAACTTCAATTTTGATGAAATAATTATTGTCTGAGCAAAAATTTTGATACTAAAAATGACTTGAATGAAAGCAAAGAAGATATATATATATATATATATATATATAGACACACACGTTGAATTCTATTATATTGACAAAAATAGTGAAGAAGTTGAGGGTTAGAAAATTAAGCATCTATTAATCTAGACATGCAGCCGAATCAAGTTAATGAGCATCAATCATATTTTTCCATTAAGTAAATTAGTTTCTTCTCTAATTTAACGTCCATCTCAATAGTTATAAAAGTATTTTAGGAGTATTTAAAGAAAGGTCTGATTACCAAAATTTTAATTGACTTGCCCTGAGTAATAATAAAATAACTTAAAATACAACTATAATTTTATTTAATAGTTATATAACTTTGCTAATGTGAACTTATTGTCTTAAAATTATAACGTGACTTTGTTGTCTTTTAAATTTTTATTAAATAATTAATTAATTACAATTTTAACTTAAAGGAAATCCTAATGTGATGTTGCTATCTTTTTTCCTTACAAATTTGATGTATTACGTAGTTTTATGGTATATAATTCAAATAAGGAAAGGTTTAATTTAAGAACTAAATTTAAATGAATTCAAACAATTAAAGGTTTTATCATAAATATATTTAATTAATTTTTTAACTCTTAAATATTAAAAAAATAGTGAAAAGACGATATTGTCTATTGCAGAGAGCTTTAATGAAGGACAAAAAGTTCAAATCACTTTTCTAAGGGTCTTCACACTTTTAATATATTATAGATATAGATTACAGATATAGCTAGATATAGATTATAGATTTATTATGGTAGCTTAATTTTGAAAAGTTTCATTAATGCACAGTTTATGTTCCTTCTTTACTTTTATTTATTATTAGTTCAGATCATTAATGCATAGTCTGCAAATTTCTTCGTCAGTCACTTGTCGCAGCCTCATCACTCCGCCGCTTTCTTAATGCCCTTAACCCTTTATAACTTTGAAAGATTTTTTTTCTCCTCTTTTAGAATATAAAAAAACATCAAAATTCAAGGGGGTTCAAAATCGAATGAAGTAAAGACATGAATTAATCGAACGGGTTCATATTTACACTACCAGAAATTACCCCTATTGCAACGAACTTTTTTGCAACGGTTCAAAAAGCGTTGCAATAGACCCTCTATTGCAACGGTTACAACCGTTGTAAAAAAAAATTATTCTAGTAGAACTATTTTATAATATAATCGTCGCCATTGTTGAAGATCCATTGCAATAGAGTGTCTTATAGAAATGATTGTACGAACCGTTGCCATAAAATTATCTATGACAACGCTTTATTGAATAAAAAAAGCTATTGCAACGGTATAACTATTCCCACCAAAAAATTTTGCTAAGTCCGCCAACAAAAACCCTTTATTCTCAAATCCGCCAAAAAAAAACCTTTCATCACTTTTCATCTAGAATACTCCAATCCGCCAAAAAATTTTTACTAAGTCCGATCCGCCACTACTCCGACCACCATACGTCGATCACAATACCGTTGCTTCGACCACTATACCCCGACCATCATATTGTTGCTCCTACCACCATTCTCCTCTGATTGTACCACTACTCCGACCATCTTACCTTGATTTCAATGCTGCTCCGGCCACTACTGTGAGTAGGAATATGTATTTGAATCCTAAGTTGGGTGGGGTTGGGGTTGGAGGTGGGTTGGTGTCACATTCTTTTTATCATGCCAGATATTTTCATCTTTCCCTGTTTAACACTAATCTTACAAAGTCATCTTCTCCATGTTACACATTTTTTTTCTCCTCTTTTAAATTCTTAAATTTGCTCCAATTTTTGTCTAATTTGTAACTAGCATTTATCTATGGTTTAATTCAATCACTAAGACAACTTGGTGTCTCTGTACCTATCAATTTTAGGTATAGTTTCTATTTTCGTATTATTTTTTGGCTATTTTTGGCTATAGGTTAGAAACAAATAAAAATGGGTATGGATCGAGAAGGAGGATCCTCCGGATCTTGTTACTATTTTGGTACCTCCACAGGTTCTGGACATATCTCTAAGTACAAATATTACTATGATTTTTTCAATGCAACACTAAAATTGCCTGCTCATTTTACATCAGGAGTTGTTGTTGCCTTTTATGTAAGTTTCATTCATGCCCCCATAACTTCATCTTTTATATAATTGTGCAGTCTTGTTTAACTTTGACACATTTTGATTAATTTTATGGGATATATTTGTTAATTTCCATCGGCACATGTATCGAATAACTCTGTAGGCTTGGACGGATAGAAAAAATAAACAACAAATATCTTAATATCTTTGCCTCTAGTGTGATTGATTTGAAAATAAGATTTCATAGTTCTCAATTCACACCACGAATGCCCCATAACTAGTACAATTTCAGTATTAAACTCTGCAAGTTATGTAGAGTTTAATATCAGAAATCAAATGTTGTATGCATTACTAATTAATCTCCACATAACTAGAAATATGATTGAATTATTGATTTATTTTTCACTGAATATTAGGACTAATGCAAGACTAATTACTTTTCTTTTTGGTCTCATTTTTAGTTGTCAAATTCAGATATATTCCCACACAACCATGATGAAATAGACTTTGAATTACTTGGGCATGAGAAGAGAAGGGATTGTGTTCGATAGACAAATCTTTATGGAAATGGAAGTGTTCACACAGGCAGAGAAGAAAATTTTTGCCTCTAGTTTGACCCAACACTGGATTTCCACGACTATACCATCCTTTAGAACAATCATCACATAGTGTAAGCTACTTGATTTCTACTATTCTCTCAGTTTCAGTTAGTTTATTTGTCTGATTTTAATTTAACACACAATAAATATTTGCTTCTATTTATTACTCATATGAAATCCTATTCTACTCTGGCTTGTTCCTGGTTCCACCTGTCATTTTCTTCCGTCATGTGGATATAATGAAAATTTATTTACGATTTAGCATGGAGAAGACGGTGATTCCTGGAATTTGTCTTGTTCCTGGTTCCACCACTCGATATGTCATTGTAATCGTCATGATTTTTGTTCTAACACTGTACATAATTTTTGTGACCAACATAAGCTCATGTCTATTGATCAAAATCTGGAGCTTGTGTTGCATTCCTGTCTAACTATGATGCTAAATATAGCATCAATTGAAGGATTTCTAAAGAACAGAAAGGAACCTTATCTCACTGTTATGTTGGCTGGTCATGTCTTGCATGGTTTCGTCAATGGAAAACTAGCAGGTAGCAAAAAAAACCACTCTATTCGGGACTATGAAAACATAATTTTTCCTAACAAACTATATTTTCTTAGTCTGTGCATCTCCTAATTTCTATGTATCGTGGAATTTTGGGTAGTAACTGTATATGGGGCATTAGATAATTCAAAACTTACATACAGTGACAATGTAAAGATAAGAGATGGCATAAACAAGATCTCTCTTCTCAGTGTTTCCGCTGGTATAGAAATATGGTTGTTTCAAATGATTTTTTATCAAGTATAAACTACAATAATATTAGTTCTCCAATAACCCCTTTCAGCCTAGCCTCACTAAGCCTCACTAAAATTTTCCTGGCTTTTCCTTGCCTTGCTAAGCTCCATTAAGTCTCGCTAAGCTTAGTTTCACCAAGCTGCAGTAAGCTCTATTAAGTTTAGCCTTGCTATGCCTCATTAAGTCCCAACTCCTCAGGAAATGCTAAGCCAAACTTTCTTGTTATAAACTGATTAACTTGGGTAGCTAAAATTCTCAAAAGAATTCTATTAACTTGGGTTTTGTCTTCATGTGTTTTCTCTAGTAAAGTTGGGTTGATGACTCTCAGTCTTTGCAGATTGTAGAATGAACATTATGCATCTTTACTTTTACTAATCGTGTTACAGTGAAATTGGGTACTGAAATTTTGCATAACAAAGTTGTATTTTTTCTGGTTATTAACTACTTGTTACACTTTTCAGGAATCTGTACACTTGGGAACCTGCAGGTGTTAAATCTCCAAGATAACCTTATATAAGGTGTACTTGATCTATGCCTTGGTGGAATGAGTTCTTTGGTTTCTTTAGATCTTTCTTTCAATCGTTTTGAGAGAACTATTTCTTTATCCATATTCAGCAACCTCACTCTGCTCGAGACTCTTTGTCTTTCACATAATAGGTTTTATGGACTTCTCTTGTTTGCATCATTTGCCAACCTCTCCAGTCTCAGATTCATTAATCTTACAAATAATGAGTTTGAAGTTGACACTGAAACTCCATCTTGGGTTCCATATTCTTAACTTGTGTCCCTTGACTTACGAAATACTAGACTGAACCAGAACTATGGCCATGTAATTCCTTTGTTCATTGCCAAATAACATAAGTTGAAGTCCCTGTCTTTGTCTTATAATTCCCTTCAAGGAAATGTTCCCTCTTGGTTGTTGTATAATAATACACTTCTTATGTTGTCTTTGAGAAGCACCCGTTTATATGGTGGAATTCCTGTGGCTTCTCAGTTTCAAGCATCAACTCTTCTGATGCTTAATGTATCAGATAATTACTTAGGTAGTACACTTCCCATTAACATGCGCGAATCATTTCCAAAATTATTCTATCTTAACCTGTCACATAATGCCCTTGGGGGCACCCTTGCTTCATCTTTTGACAATCTGCTAAAGTTAGAGGCGATGGACCTTTCTGACAATTTTTACTGGAAAACTACCTCCAACTTTAAGACAGAATAACACTTCATTGGCCCAAGGAACTCTGTGTACCTCCACTGGAAAATGAGTATGCATTCTCGAGCCCGCCTCAGCAGCATAATGAAGAAGAAGAAGAAGAGGAAGACGAGAAGCAAGGTATTGGTTCTTTTTAATCTTATTTTGGAGAGCTTGAGTTCATTTATTAATATCTCAATCATAAGATGCTTCCAATAGTAATAAGTTTTTCTCAATCACCGCAAAGTGCAATTTAGTTTCCTTAACTCAACATGTCAGAAATCCTAAATCATTTGATCCAAAATAATAACGAGTACTACATGAATGTAATGACTGTAATATATTTCAAGGTGGTGTTTTTGTAGGTATTAACTGTTTCTAGTTTCTGCAGTATTAAATCTTGACAATTATTGCAGGTGACACCAAAAACATTAGCTGATGTCAAAGGTTGCACGCTAATCTCATATGACAGAAAAGTACAGGTATATGGTCTACCACATGGTTTATGTTTTTTTTCACAAGGCTCATAAGTAGTTGTTGAAATAGTCATATGTTCCTTTCCCATAAAAAGTTGTAGATGTGGATGTTATTTTCCATAGTATTGCCTCTCTTGTTGCTGGAGTATTTCCAGGGAACCTAGAGTACTACAGGCTGCTAGCAATAGAAACCTATAAGAAGATATTTGAATTTGTTACATTTTCCCTTTGGAAGGATTTTAATCTAAAAAAAACATGTCGGTCTGGAGAAAATAGAAGAAAATTTAACAGATTCGAGTCTTGGTCTAGGTAACTTATTGGTTGTTTCCACACCTGCTAGCACCTATTTGCTCATGTTCCCACCTCTATTTAGAATTCAGTCTAATTTATTCTTGACATGTAGCTAGCAATAGCAGATGAACACACATCGGTTTGAGTTACACCTAGACAAGCTAATATTTCAAGTGTGATGTCAGTCTGTTTTAGTTCTCTTTTTTTCTATGAGAGTGTAGGGTAATTATTTTGATACATTAAAGCTATCAATTTAAGAGTTACTTCCGCACAACTAACTTATCTTTTGTTTTTTGTGGTGGTTTAGCTTTTGGAAATAGCTCAAGTTCCTTATCAACATATGAGTCATGCCTCTTCAATTTCTTCTATACCCTTATTTTTTTTACAAGTAACTGTTAGTGGTCCAAGTAATGCTATATCGCCTTTGTCATGTTGTTTTGTAAGTATTCCCTTGAACTTCAAATTTGACTTTCATGTCACATAGATGTACTCAAAACTTAGCTTATTGATTACTAAGGAAAAGTTATGTTGGCTGCTTTTGCAGTTTACTCTTTCTCTGATAACTTAGTAATCTCATTAAAAATCTGATATAGGAAGGTTTGGACAGGTATGAAGAACCTATTACTTGGAATTATTCAAGCGCGTCTAGTGCGACGAGTATATATCAGCCTGGAATCTTCCTAAATCATCGAAGAGGAATCCACTTTGTGTTTTACGTCAAGCAGTAGTTACTTCCACAATGATCATGTGCAACTCAAGGTGGCCTCCTTACAGATTAGGTGTTTTATTTCATGAGTGCCCATACTAAGAAGCTAGAGATGTTGTCCATAGCTTTTGCGCGGAATAGCGATCTAAGCGTCTGCTACATGCTCTCCGATTGTGAAATTCCTTTGTATATTGGAGATCAGAGGTGCTCCTTCGGCGATAAGGTTGTTGGTCAATGCTGCAAGGAAGGAAATGATGTGGTGTCTTTTGATGTTTTCTTGTTCAGTAAGTTATGGCACATGTTGGCTACTAGCTCAGAAATTGCCAAGGATTAATTGTGAACTTTCATTATGCTTGTGTGTGTAAATAGTTGTTCTACATTTGGCATCATGTTCAATAACAAGAGTTCTTATAAATCCTCTTTCCTATTAATACTGATGAGTCCAGGGTAATGATGTTCTAAGAATATCACCTTCTGAAGGTTTTTTTTTTTTTTTGGATACTCTCATTTTCATCTGTTAGCACTATAATTCCCTGTATATATGTAGTCATTGTTGCAATAAGTGACAAAAATCGTTGCAAAAGGTAGCAAAAAAATATTGCAATAGGTGTTAAAAAGCATTGCAATAGGCAGCAAAAAGCGTTGCAATAGGCATAAAAAAGCATTGCAATAGATAGTTAAAAGTCGTTGCTAAAGACCAATAAGTGTTGCAGTAGATATTCAAAAATTGTTTCAATAGAGTTATTGCAAAGGTTTTCTATCATTGAAATATAGTCTATTGCAACGGTTCTTAACCGTTGCTATAGACAATATGAAGCGTCCCAATAGCTGTTAAAATGAACCGTTGCAATAGGTCTATCTATTGCAACGGTTGTTGAAACCGTTGTAAAAGTCGTTGCAGTAGATCTATTGCAATGCTCACATATGCAATGCCTGCCAAACCGTTGCGGTAGCACTATCGCAACGGTTTTTGTATCTATTGCAACGATTTTTGAACCGTTACCATAGGGCTAATTTCTAGTAGTGAATTACTATATATATATATATAAGTATTTTTAATCATGTATAACTAATATAGTTTTTTATCAAAGGGGTTCAAATCCCTTGGCCATTAGTTGGTGCGCATCTGATATTTGAAGTCTTCAATTAATTAGACCGATGAGTCAGCTCCGAATCCTGAATCCGCCTCTAAATACCTTACTTTAGGATCAAGTTCTGAGAAAGCAACGATCTTCTTATTTTTTTTACTTGCTCTAATTCTTATACTTTAATGATCAAGTTTCGAGAAAGCAACGATCCTTTTATTTTTTTCTTGCTCTAATTCTTATGCTTTAATATTCAGATTTCTTATTGTTTGCTCAGTTAAATATTCTGTCCATTTACACATATTTTCTTGACTAAGTCAAAAAGGAAAAAAAGGATTGATCAAACCTAATTCACTTGTATTTGACGGCTATTTTTACAAATTTAACTTTTATTTGCGCATTAATGATTTTTCTAGCAAACATCTATAACTAAGTTATTTTCCATTCTCATACCATTAAAACATAAAATCATAATTCTAATTCTTTCATTACAATTTATTTAAAAGGATTCAAATTATATGAATTAAAATATATAACTTTCGATGTGAATTAGAGTAAAGATCTCCTTTGATTCGAATGTCTTAGCTCGGTTAAAACTAGAATGAACAATAAAATTAATAAAGGTTGTGATTTTATATCCCTAGTATAATCTTCAGGACGGAATTAAAAAGAAATGACACAATCAAATTACTTTAATTTTGAAAATATACTCAAATGAAATATCAGAAAATATAATACTAATACTCCTTAGTAGAATGACTTTGGTCTAACTGAAATCATTAATGGATTCGATTCAATTATCTATTAATCTAACGGATGGAAAAACTCAATATCAAATGCTGCCTAGTGCCTAATGCCGCCATAGAAGATCGTCTCCTGAAAACCAGAAGAAACTTTCAAAAGCTTTCTGGTTGAATATTATTTCATGGAG
Organism: Capsicum pubescens; assembly: GCA_030864215.1. Taxonomy (NCBI): domain Eukaryota; kingdom Viridiplantae; phylum Streptophyta; class Magnoliopsida; order Solanales; family Solanaceae; genus Capsicum; species Capsicum pubescens. The sequence continues at coordinate 263,786,561 of CM061544.1, forward strand.
AAAAAGTGAATAAATGATAGTTAAAGTATGTTTTGATGAATAAATGATAGTTGAAGTGCCTTTTGATAAATAATTGGGGATAGTTTAGGTAGAAAAAGTGAACAATCGATAGTTAAAGTATGTTTTGATGAATAAATGATAGTTGAAGAGTTTTTGATAAATAATTGGGGATAGTTTAGATAGAAAAAGTGAACAACTAATAGTTGAAGTATGTTTTGATAAAAAATGGTGATAGTTTAGGGGTGGACTTGAAGTTTGATACTGGGTGAGGGATCATCTATTTACCTGGAAGAGGTTGGTGATAGGTTTTAGTGACTATTTATATATTTGATGGTCTCTATATGTTTGTCTTATTGGTTGTTGCAAAGTTTTATCTCTCTGCTTTAGAACTTTAGGGGCTCACATGCAGCTTATTGAAAACAATGCCTTAGATAGTAAAATATGTAAAGAGGATTAGGGTAGTAGGTTAGCAGGTAGTCGAGCGTTGTTTTGTTCTTTTGTCAGTATTCTTCTTCTTATTATTTTTCTCTTACTATTTTTTTCTTTGATATTTAGTAGTACTTGTTGTTTTTTGTGCTTTAGTTATCGTGTTATTGGTTGTTGCTACTTGTTCCCTTCTTAATTCTTTTCAACATGGCTTCTTCAATAATGTGTTTTCTTTACATACTTGATTTTTGATATGCTTATTTGAGATGGGGTCTATCAAGAACCTCTCTATCTTCACTACTCATCACCTTCTCTAGTCCCCACTTATGGGATTATACCGGATATGTTGTTGCTGTTGTTGTTTAGAACTTTTAAGGTTAAAGTCCTAGTAGTACTTTTTTGTTCATGTTTTAGTTTCGTGGCAAAGGGGTGGGGGTGGGGAGGAATGCCCTTCTGAGGAAGGAAGTAGGAACTAATTTGGAACACTACAACACAATATATCTATTCCTATAAAATCTAAGCTATGAATTTAAAAATTGTAGCTATTACGTAGTAGGAGCTTTGGGTTGTAGGTGACAAAAGAGTTTTAAAATGAGGTGTAGGTGACACAAGTCTTAATTATTGAGTGGAGGTGACAATTACTTTATTATGAATTAAGAAAGTTGGAAAAGTTTAAAAATAACCCATAAGTTTTTTAATTTACACTTTGATCCAAATGTTAGTTAATATAACAGAAAATGGGGAAGGCACGTTTCTCTCTCTTCTGATCCATTGTTGTTTTCTCTCTCTTCATGATTATTGTTGTTCATTATTGCTGTTGCTTTATTCATCATCATCTGCTTTATTATCATCATCTTCTACTTCATTATCATCTTCATCTTCTTCTTGTCGGCCATTGTTGTTGTTGTTGTTACCGCTACTGCTGCTATCTGACTAATTTCTTAGGTCAAATTTTGTTTTCTATATCACTTTCCACTTTGGCATTACTTCATAGATGACTTTGGTAAGTAAAATTATAATTTTTAATCGAATTTGTCATCTGAGTACACAGTTACTGTTGTTTTCCAATAATGGATAGAACCCGATCATGAATCCAACATAAGTGCCCACAATTTAAGCAAATCACTCATCTGATGCATCAGATAATTAATCTATTGCAACAGAAGATTTATGTGTTCCAACAGACTAGTTATCTGTTGCATTAGACTGATTATTTGTTGCATCAGACTGATTATCTGTTGCATCAGACTGATTATCTGTTGCATCAGATAGATTATTTGTTGTATCAGACTGATTATCTATTGCATCAGACTAATTATCTATTACATCAGACTAATTATCTGTTGCAATAGATAATTAATCTATTTGGAACAACACAAATCATCTCTGCCACAAATCCAACAGATAACCAATGTGTTTCAACTCTTGTTATTGCTACTGGATTCAAAATTATTTCTTACGTCCAATCGTCGACATGTTTGTTGAGAAGATAATAGACAGAATGAAAATTAAATATTCCCTCCGTCTCAACTTACCCACCCCAAATTTTCTAATTTGATTTCTCATTTTACTTGTCTTTTTTCATTAATCAAGAAGAGATAAAAAAAATTCATGTTTTACCCTTTGCATTAATCACTTTTTCTTCAAATTAAAATGTAAACATCATTTAATAGGGATATTATGGTAAACTAGGTATGTTATTAATTATTTTTCTTAATTAATGTGTCATCTCAATTTGGGATGGATTAATTTGAGACGGAGGGAGTATGAATTAAAACGTCAAAGCCATGCAACAGACTAGTTATCTGTTGAAACAGACTGCATATCTATTGCAATATATGAGTAATCTGTTTAGAACAACACCAATCAACCCCTATCACGAACCCAACAGATAAATCTTAAATCTTGCTATTGCTATTGGATTCAAAATCATTCCTTACGTCCAATCGTCGACATGATTATTGAGAAGATAATAGACAAAATGAAAATTAAATATGAATTAAAACATCAAAGTTGATCAAACATATTTTTTTTATTAAACTAAAACAAATTAAAATACATATACATAGACTTAAAAAGAAAGAAACAAAATAATATAATTATTACTATTATCATCTTCTTCAGTATTATTATTATCGCCAGCCGGCCAATCTTCGACCGACAGAAGCAGCGCCCTCCGCATCCTGCGGATCTCCCGCAACATCCTTACTCTGACAACGGCTAACTCCTACTGTATATTATGAACCTGCCTCTGCAGTTTCTGTACGGCGTCTCATAAAATAGCGACATCCCACACCAGATCAGTCATATCTAGAACACACATAAATTGATAAAAAATGCAAAAAAAAAAAGTAGAAGAAAAGAATTCGAAAGTAAAGTAATACAACGTATATTTACATAAAAATCAAGAAAAAAAACTTACCAGAGATGTAAAAGATATCAAGTCCTTGAAGAAAAAGTAGTTGAAGATGTAATATGAAAGACCAGAGCAAAAAATAAATAGATATGTGTAGTAGAATGAACGAGTAAGGAGGAACCTAACCTATTTATAGAGGATTGAATTTGAATGAGTTAGACAAAAAGGCGCGACTGTTCACCTTCATTTATTAATACTGGTGCCGTTTTTATTGAGTTGTGGCAATTGATTATATATTTGTTGCATCAGAAAACCCATCTATGACAACAGATATACCATTTGTTGCAAAAAATCCATAATCTATTGCATCAGATAATATATCTTTTGCAATATATATCTTTTTAATAATCATCGTATCGTTATCTTTAATCCAAATTTGGTGACTTTTTTTATTATATAAATTAAAAAAACAGATTCAAAAATAAAAAGGCGCGACTGTTCACTTCCATTTATTAATACTGGTGATTTTTTTATTACTGTGGAAAGTTATGACTTAATGAGTTCTTTTCAATAATCGTTTTTATTGAGTTGTGGCAACGGATTATATATTTGTTGCTTTAGATAACACATCTGTGACAACAGATATACCATTTGTTGCAACAAATCTTCAAGCTGTTGTATCGAATAATATATTTATTGCAACATATATATTTTTAATAATCATTATATCTTTATCTTTAATCCAAATTTGGTTTTATTAAATAAATTTTAAAAAAAAAGATTCAAAAACAAAAAGTGTGACTGTTCACCTCCATTTATTAATTACATTCAAACTGGTGATTTTTTTACTACTGTAGAAAGCTATCACTTGATAAGTTCTTTTCAGTAGCTATTTTTATTGACTTGTGGCAACAGATTATATATATGTTGCATCATATAACCCATCTGTGACAACAGGTTACCATTTGTTGTGACAAATCGACAATTGTTGCATCAGATAATATATTTGTTGCACATATAATCTATCTTTTTTAATAATCAACATATCTTTTTAATCCAAATTTGGTGACTTTTTTATTATATAAATTAAAAAAACAGATTTAAAAACAACTATGTCGAAGAGTCACGATTAGTTATTAAAATTAAATAACCATTCTGTTACGGTTATAAATTGTGTTTATCATTTATTTCTTTATTATTTATTTATGAATCATTTTTCATATTAAATAATCGGAAAGTCATGTCTTTTCACCCTCTCAATAACAATAATAATAACCCTTTTTTATCAATAACCGTTTGTTGCAACATATGATCGATCTGTCGCATCAGATTAACCTTCGTCGACACATTGAGAAGAAGGAATAAGCAGAATGATAATTAAATACTAAATAAGAATTAAAAATTCAAAGTCGACCACCATATCCAAACATAGATTTTTGAATCCCTTGGGTAAATCCAATATACAAAAGGAGGAAAATACATACATACATTACATACATACGCTAAAAGAAAAAACATAACCTAATTATTATTACTACTATTATTATTATTATCATTACTATTATTATTGTCAACCGGAAAATTTTCATCCGGCAGCAACAGGGCCCTCCTCAGCCTTGCTCTGAAGTTGGCCAAATCCCTCTAGAGTTCATCAAACTACCTTTGAAGTTCCTGCAAGGACTCGATATGAATCTTCTTGTACGAATCTGGATCAGTCATATTTGTATTGTAAGTGTAGTAGAATGAACGAGTGAGAGTGAGTAAGGAGGTTGGAAGGACCTATTTATAAATGATTGAATTGGAAGGGGTTAGTCTAACAAAAAGCTACGACTGTTCATATCCCTTAATTAAATAAAACTGGTGACTTTTCAAATATGTAAATTAAAAAAAAAAGATCTAAATACAATATTTTATCTTTTATTGTATTTCAAAAAGAAAATAAAATTGCTTTAAAATAAATCTAACAGATGGGTAATCTGTTGCAAAATATATTCCATCTGCCAGATAACTTACAAAATATTTACAATATGTTGAAACATATGGATATATCTGTTTTCTTTTCCAATAGATATGTTATATATTACAACAGATTGATCATCTGTCGTAACAAATATCTGCAATTGTTTCACAATTTAAACAGATGTGGCATCTGTTGCAACTTGCTAGTCATCTGTTTACTCAATTTAAGCCATAGATGGGCTAGGAATAATAAGGTGCGTGCAGATGGATCCACTATCATATTTGTGGGAGTTAAGTAAGTATTACTGATAAGGTCAACGGGACAACACACACAAAGTACAATGTTTTTGTGAATGTAGTTTTTAACCGATTAGGCACTGATTATTCAAACAAGATCCTGCATTATACAGTTAAGTTTGATGGATTCGAATTGATAAGGCTGAGGTCCCCATAAAGATGGTGCAGATACCCTGTTACGAATTACTGACGGTTGTTGCTCGTGTTTATGCATGTTATGTTTTGAGAAGGGATCAATATTTGGTGTTATTGCAGAGATCCAATCGCGATTTGACTTAACTTTAAGTGTGCATTAGACTCTAAGAACGCCTTTGAATCCTCGCACTGCATCAAAAAAGAACGGAAAACTAATAGAAATTCTCCTGGCCCAAATTTATATGGAAGGGTTGATCTAAAAGTTGATTATACGCCAGAAGGAGCCGAAGGAGAATGCCTTCGAGGGAAAGCGGAGTTGATGAAAGACTATCATCTGAGAGCTAATTGAAGAAGAGACATAGGGTATTAAGTAACTTCTAGCAAATCTGGACGATGGAATTATCTTAAAACATGAGAAATCTGAATCAAGTGCAAATATGAAAGTGTATCCGGTAATGTAAATTTTTTTGTTGTCTCTCTGAAAGAAGAATAATGCAGTTGGACACTTTGCTAGGGAGCTACAACTAGGTAGCGTGGTTAGGATTATCACCTAGATAGAAAATAGTAGAAGACCAAAAAAGTCGTCTTATGGTCATTGAGGATTGAAATGATATACAGTAAGTCTAGAAAACTTGCGCCAACAGTAACTGCAGTTACAGTAAGGAATCTAAGTGAAGACGGTAATTTCTGAATTTTAAATTGTATCCCATGCCTTCTTGTTTGTGGTTTCAATTAGGTCCACTACTATTGTCCCGATCGGAATCACAAACGAGATTGAAAGACAGATTGAGTATCATTACTTCCTTAGCAATATAGATTAATTGATTGTATTTTCTTTCCTTATCATGCTTTCAACATTTCTTGGAGAAGATCAAAGGCTTGCTGTAGTATATGAATCCCGATAATTTTCAAGCTTGTCTCCAGCTTGCTGATTCTGTATTTAAGCTGGTCGTTATCATCTTTAAAGTTGGTATAGAGTTCCTGGTCTCTTGTGAGCTCGATCAGTAACACTACCTTCAAAGTTGTAGCATTGAAGAAGGCCTTCGGAACACTTTCTTCAGAATCCTTAAAGGATACATGAAGGGCCGCTGTGTTTGTTTTAGGTCAAAATATGTTGATGCACAGTCAAGATATGGTCCCAACCATTGAACATATCACTTTTAGCGAGCGCTGCTTAATGCAGCTTGCTCAACCATCCTTCAATGGATTTGATAAATTAATAAGCAAGGAGTTACGTAATGTTTGATCTAAACTGACTCTACCAAGCCTATCAAACGTTACGTAACTCCAGGCCCATTACTCTATCCAAAAACTTTGCTCGAGTTAGTGTACAAATCAAATGAGCTCAATCTCTCAGCCTTTCTGTTGATTGCTCTTCTCTAATTATAAATGACAAGATATCCATCATGAAAAAGTCTACACCGTCAGTAAAGATGCTTGCCACACAGAAAGGTCTTCTAAAGGCATCAATAGTAATCTCTTAATACCAAGTGATATTGAGAGATTACTAATCATGCCTTCTCAAGACTTTTGCTCTGGCAAGAATCTCTGCTGATGACTAGATATCCGCCATGCAAAAGTCTACACCGTCAGTAGAAATGCTTGCCACAGCGAAAGTCTTTAGAAGTCATGACTAGTAATCTCTCAATACCAAGGAAGTCTTATACGAAAGTCTTCAGAAGACATTCAAAAATAGGGAAGTTTTCAGCAATGATTACACATAACTACGGCATCAACAACCTTAGTAGATTCACTCCTAGTTCAAAAGAAAAGGCAGAAATATTTTCATTTGCATTCCAAGTTTGAATGCAAATGAAAATATTTCTGCCTTTTTTTTAACTAAGAGTGAATCTGGTGAGGCTGTTGATTGTAATTATGTGTAGTCATTACTGAAAACTTTCTTATTTTTTAAAGTCTTATGAAGTCTTTCGTACAAGACTTCCTTGATGTTAAGAGATTACTAATAATGTCTTTTGAAGACTTTCGCTCTGGCAAGAATTTTTGCTGACGGTGTAGACTTTTGCATGGAAGCTATCTTGTCATCAGCAGAAATTCTTGCCATAGTGAAAGTATTGGGAAGGCATTACTAGGAATATCTCAATATCACTTGATATTGAGAGATTAATGTTGATGCCTTCAAAAGACCTTTCGTTGTGGCAAGCATTTCTGCTGACGGTGTAGACTTTTGCATGGCGGATATCTTGTCATCTATATTAGAGAAGAACAATCAGTAGAAAGGTTAAGAAATTAATCTTGTTTGATTTGTGAACTAACTCGGGCAAAGTTTTTTTATAGGGTAATGAGTCTGGAGTTACGTAACGTTTGATAGGCTTGGTAGGGTCGGTTTAGATCAAACGTTACATAGCTTCTTGCTTATTAATTTATCAAATTCCTTGAAGGTTGGTTGAGCAAGATGCATTGAGCAATGCTCAATAAGATTTTCAATGGTTGGGACCATATCTTGACTGTGCATCAACACATTATGACCTAAAAACATACACAGCGACCCTACATGTATCCTTTAAGGCTTCTGAAAAAGGTGTTTTGAAGGGCTTCTAGAATGTCACAACTTCGAAGATGGTGTTCCTGATCGAGCTCAAAAAATATCAGGAACTCTATACCAAATTCAAAGACGGCAACGACCATCTTGAATACAGAATCAACAAGCTGGAGGCAAGCTTGAAAATTATCAAAATTCACATACTAGAGCAAGCCTCTGATCTTCTCCAAGATATGTTAAATGCATGCTAAGGCTATAAAACACAATCAATTATAACCATATTGCTAAGGAAGTAATGATACTCAATTTGCCTTTCAATCTCATTATGGTTCCGATCAAGTCAACAACAGTGGACCTAATCGGAACCACAAACAAGAAGGCATGGGGTGCAATTTAAAATTCAGAAATTGTCGTCTTTTCTTAGATTCCTTACTTTAACTGTAGTTGTTGTTGGCAGAAGTTTTCTAGACTTACTACACAATATTTCAACCCTTGATTCCCTTAAGGCGTCTTTTTTGGTCTTCTGCTATTTTCTATCTAGGTGATAATCCCGACTATACTACCTAGTCGCAGCTCCCTAGCAAAGTGACCATCTGCACTTTTTTTCTCTTAGAGAAACAACAGATGGATTTTTCATTACCGAATACACTTTCATATTTGCACTTGATACAGATTTCTCATGTTTTAAGATAATTTCATCGGCCAGATTTGCTAGAATTTAGTTTCTACCTTATTTCTCTTCTCTAATTAGCTCTCAGATGATATAGTCTTTCATCAACCACCCATTTTCCCTCAAAGGCATTCTCCTACCGCACCTTCTGGCGTATAATCATCACCTCGAGAAACCCAACCATATAAATTTGGGCTAGGTCAATAACTATATTGATTTTTCATTCTTGTTAGATGTAGTGCAAGGCTTCGAAGGCCTTCTCAGAGTCCAATGCACCCTAAAAGTTAGTCCAATCGCTATTGAATCTCTTTACAATGACACCAAAACTAGATCCCTTCACAATGCTTGACAAATAAACATGAGCAACAACCGACATTAAATCTTAACAGGGTATCAGAACTATATTCATGGTCCCTCAGCCTTATCAGTTCGGACCTACCAAACTTAACTGTAAAATTATAGATATCTTGTTTGAATGATCTATGACTAATCGATAAAAATAGCATTCACAAAATCAGTATACTCTATGTGTGTTTCCAAGATAACATTATCAGTAATACATACCTCCAACATATGAAGTGGTTCCATCTGCATGCAGCTTATTCCTCCGAACCTATTTTACTGTAGCCTTTTGTGATGGTCGGGCTAAAGTTGATAACCTTTCAGTTCCTTATATCTATAAAGAAGAGGAAAAAAATTAATGTCACGGAATAGAACATTATCCATCTGTTGCAATAGATGTAGAGTCTGTTACATCAGATATGGAGTCTGTTGCATCAGATGTGGAGTCTTTTGCATTAGATGTGGAGTCTGTTACAACAAATATGGAGTCTGATGCAACAGATATGGTGTCTGTTGCAACAAATGTGAAGTCTATTGGAATACATCAAACTAGCGTTTGTTCCATCCATTATTCCAACACCATCAACAACACCACATCACAAGTTCCAACAATGCCAACCCCACCAACAACATCAATAACATCATGAACAACAAATAAATAAACAAAATACATACAAAAAAATAATACTGCCAATAAGGCTTTTAAACTTCTCCCAACAGAATACTTTTTTTGCATATTGTAATAAAAATTCTCGATTTGTTTATTCAACACTTAAAAGTTCCTTCAATTTTTTTAAATAAATATGATATGGGTAAATGGTAATTAAATAAAAAAAATAGATGTAAATAACTTGCAAAGAAGAAAATGAGAATGAAAGAGCAATAGTGAACCATACCTTAATGTCAAAAGGGGATCAAAACAATAATTTCAGTCGAGGAAAGATATGAATCGGGTTTGATACGAAAGGATCTTTATGAGAAAGAGAAGAGAAAGGAGAGAAAAGAAGATTGTAATAACCCTAACCTAAAGAGGAGAGAAAGAAAAAGATGAGAGATGAATAAAATAAATTTAGGGATGAAGCTGAAGCGGAGGAGAGATGAGATAATTCTTGATATATTATGAACATAGACATGGGTTTTTCAATATTCATTAATCAATATAATTATTATTCATTAATAATTTGAGGGGCACGAGGAAGACTAGTGAGATTGAAAAGACAAGATAAGACTACTCAATGAACTCATTTTTGAGTTATTCAAGAAAAAGAAACTTTTCATTTTTATCGCATTTTGTGGTACTTACTACTTTATCTACTCGGATAGAAAGCTTTAAAATTGAAAGAAAAAAAGACTTTCAAAAAGATATGTCATCTATTGAAACAGATAGCAATATCTTTTTAAAAATCCCAACAGCACAATTATATGTTACAACAGATACAAATATCTGTTTAAAAATCCCAACAGCTCACAGATGCAAATTTCCATTTGATAATTAAATCAGATATGTCGTCTATTACACAGATATAAATATCTATTTAAATATCCCAACAACTCAGTTATCTGTGACGATAGATGCAAATGTATATTTGACAATTAAATCATATATATATCATCTGTCACAACAAATATCAATATCTATTTGAAAATTTCCAACAGCTCAGTCATCTGTCACAACAGATGCAAATGTCTATTTGATAATTAAATCAGATATGTCATCTGTTGCAACAGATATGAATATTTGTTAGAAATTTCCAACAATTCAGTCATTTTTTTCAACAGATTTCATTGTAATTGATTTAGGTGGAACTAGGGATGAATTAATGAGTTCATAGGGTCAACTACAGCTTTAATTGAGTCTTTGCAATTGTTGTTGGTGTTGCATTCTTCCCGACCCAGGCGTTAATCAATCACTCTAAGTTGAAATGAGCTCTCATTAACTTAATGTTAAGATTAATAGTATCTAAATTGATTTAGGTGAAACGAGGGATGAATGAATGAGCTCATAGGGTGAACAACAACTTCAATCGAGTCATTGCAATTGTATGGTGTTGGTATTGCGTTCATCCCGACCCAAGTCATCAATCGATCTCTTTAAGTTGAAATGAGCTCTCATTAACTTAATGTTAAGATTAATAGTACCTAAATTAATTTAGGTGAAACTTGAGGTGAATGAATGAGTTCATAGGGTCAACTACAACTTCAATCAATTCATTTCAATTGTATGGTGTTGGTATTATGTTTATCTCGACCCGAGTCATCGATCGATACTCTGAGTTGAAATGAGCTCTTATTAACTTAATGTTAAGATAAATAGTACCTAAGTTGATTTAGGTGGAACTAGGTATGAATGAATGAGATCATAGGGTGAACAACAACTTCAATCGAGTCATTGTAATTACATGGTGTTGATATTGCGTTCATATCGACTCGGGTCCTCGATCTATCATTCTGAGTTGAAATAAGCTCACATAAACTTAATGTTAAGATTAATAGTACCTAAATTGATTTAGGTGGAACTAGGAATAAATGAATGAGCTCATAGGGTCAACTACAACTTCAATTGAGTTATTACAATTGCATGGTGTTGGTATTACGTTCATCCTGACCTGGGTCATCAATCAATCACTTTGAGTTGAAATGAGCTCCCATTAACTTAATGTTAAGATTAATAGTACCTAAATTTATTTAGGTGGAACTAGGGATGAATTAATGAGCTCATAGGGTGAACAACAACTTTAATTGAGTCGTTGCAATTGCATGGTGTTGGTATTGCATTCATCTCGACCGGGTCATCGATCGATCACTCTGAGTTACAATGAGCTCTCATTAACTTAATATTAAGATTAATAGTACCTAAATTGATTTAGGTGGAACTAAGGATGAATGAATGATCTCATAGGGTCAACTACAACTTTAATTGAGTCATTGCAATTGTATGGTATTGGTATTGCGTTCATCCCAACCCGGGTCATTGATTGATCACTCTGGGTTGAAATGAGCTCTCATTAACTTAATATTTTAAAAACTAGTATATCTTTTGAAATTTTAAAAATTTATTAAGATCAATTCAGACCAAATTAACAATTTCAAAACTTGTCATTCTTTTCTAAAATTACAAATCAACCCATACAAATCATCCATTTGCAGGAAAAACTTTTCCTCATTTCAAATCTCAAGTTCTCGCTCATCTCTTTCTCTTTCTCTCTCTCTCTCTCAATAATACAGACAACAACTACTCAACATATTGCTCAACCCTTTAAAACAAATCGATTTTCTTTCCATTTTTTACCATAAAGTTGTTATGTTTTACTTCATTCTCGCTTGTATCCATTGTTTTCTCTGTCTTCGTAGGTAACAGAGTTTGAGAAGAGTTCTACATTTGTTCTTTATTCTAAAAATTAGGGATTTTTAGTTAATGATAAAAAAAGACTTTTAGTTGTATTATCTTCGAGAATGGGTTAAAAATTTTGTGTTTTGACGCTAAAAATGTAGGAAGCGCCCGAGAAAACCCTAGTTTTTGTCTCAGTGTTTTGTTGACTATCGTGGTATTATTGGATGGTGTTTGTGGTATTGTTGGTGGATGTTGTTGTTGGTGTCGGTATTTGTGTTTTTAGTGGTGGTGTCGGTGGCACTGGTGGTGGTCTTGGTGGTATTGGTGGTAGCATTAGTTGTGGTGTTGGTGGTCCATCTATTGCAATAGGTGGGATATCTGTTGGGAGATATTAAATAAGTCTTCAAACAGATTCCCCATCTATTACAACTGATGGGTTATCCGTTGGAGTATTTTTTTTATAATGTGGCATAGAATAATTTATTTAAATTTGTCTTACCTTTTTTAAAAAAATTTATGCAGGCATCAAATGCAATGTAATTTTTGTTTTTCTATTGTTTGTAGTTAAAAGATGTCTCCCAAAAGAAAAGAAACTGAAAGCCGATCAACTTCTGACCACCCAACAAAAATGGCTAGAGTACAGATAGATTCGGAGGAACTTCTTGAACAATCTCAGTCGAGGAAAAATGAAGCTGAGGAAAGTGATAACTCCTTCTCACTAATGAGGCGTGAAATAATATCAAAATCCTAGCATGATCTGTCAAAATATTAGTATCGACAGATTTTGAGTTGCAACGCCGATGGATAGCCTTGACAAAGTAACTGGTGATCTTGTACTTAAATCTCAGTCTGGGAAACGTTTTGATGAATTAAAGAGAATAATAAAGAATGAAAACATAGATAGACTTTTTACGAAAAGATGCTTTGCATACTTTGTTGAGCTGCCTAAGGACTGCACTCTCTATTTCCCAATGAGCATGGTATATGGTCTTCTCAAGTGTAGGATCAAGTACATGGGGGATGATAAAGATCCAAAGGAGGGCGAAAAAAAGATGGATGAAATTTGGATTAACTACTGTGGCATGCTGGTTTGTTTTGGGTTGAAAGAATTTGCCATAGTGATGGGCTTGAGATGCGATCATCCAGAAGAACCTATCATCAAGGAAACACCCCACAAAGGGTCCAACAAATGCAAGGGAAAAAATATGGGTTGTTGGGAATTGTTGGACATAGTATCTACAAAGCGGAGGATTTGATGGCAGATCTCGAGAATAAAGACATACCAAAGCACTACAGGGAGAAATTGTGCTTAGTTTGGTTTATCCATTCCGTTTATTGGAAATATACATCATGAAAGTCATAGAAGATAATTTGTTGGCGCTTGATGATGATTTTGACAAATTTAATGACTATCCCTGGGGATATGACAGCTACTACTTGACTATCCAATATTTACTGACAAAGCTATCCACAGGGACAATCACATTATATGGCTTTCCTTGGGTTTTCATGGTAAAATTTATCACTATTTTTACTCATCCATTAATTTATAAAGAGTATACTTATTATGACTTTTTGTTTCTTGCTTCCTGTTTACATTTTTTAGGCTTGGGCATATGAAGCCATTCCTCTCCTCCGAAATAGTTCAAGGATTACCCGGATGAGGTTTCTCATCCAAGGATCCTTAGGTGATTGGCGGCTACAAAGGGAAGCAAAAGAAATATTAAGGAGCAGGAGGATGATCTATTTAACCCTCCGGATGATATAGTACATCTTCTTTCAACTAAAATAATTTGCCTCAAAGTAATATATTGAAATAGATGTTCCATCTGTTGCGACAGATGGGTCATCTGTTGCAACAGACTACCCGTTAACCACAACTGTTGTAATAAATGGGTAATCTGTTGTGGCAGACGATCCATATTTTGTAATAGATTAACCATCTGTTGCTCTGGTTCTCTGAACCCGACTCAACCAATTACCTATCTAACAAATATTATGCAACAAATATGTAATCTGATGCAATATATTGTATCTGTTGTGACTTACAGTTCAGTTATTGCGGTAGCTAGATCGTCTGTTGCATAAGTTGGTTGTGTTAATATCCATGTAACCCAACTGACTGTAAATTATTATTATATGATTTAAATGCCTCCTGTCTTTTTTATAGGTTGTGCATCCTTGGATCGTGCCTACCGTTGATGAGTTAGGGATAACTTCTTTTCTTACTCTGGGTCTTGTTGATACAAAAAAAGACCCAACGGTGGAGTTAATAAAGAAGGAATTGGCTGGAGCAACATCCATAAGAAGAGAAGTTAGGCAAGGTCAGCCTACTATTGAAGCTCTTCACGACCAACCTCAAACTGCAACAAATTCGGGTGCTTCTTCTGGGGGTGTTGCTGGTGGAGTTGTTGATAATGGTGGAAGCCATCCTGATTGTGCTCCTACTGCCAGTCGTGATTATGAGCATATTGGTGCTCAGAAAAAAATAAATATTTTTGAAAACACTCCTTGAACAGGTCCCTCTCACCCCTACATCGGTCCTTCCCACCCTTACAGTGGTCCCTCTCACCCCTCTTCACCCTCATATTCTTATTGCAAATGCAAAGTGTAAAAGGATAGAGAGGATAAACTCCTTGAAAAGCTAGAGGCTATTGTTGAAGCTGCTGAGGAGTTGAAATCTTGGAGGGGTGTCATACCATCCAACAAGGTGAGGGAGCCATGCACTTCTACAGTGGCGGTTAGGAGGAAGAGAAGAAAAATTAGACAAATTATCTCCGTTCTGAAAATAGCAAAAATTGCAACTTCTCCCACTCCAAGAGTTATTGAAATTCAGGGGCCGCTAATGAAGGTAAATGTATTCGAGGAACTTGGCAAGGAGAAGAATAAGGAACTAGAAGAAATTATGAATGGCAAGATGAAGGTTCAAAAAGAATACACCATGCATTCATTTGCTGCCAAAGACTTCACGAATATGACAAATATGTGTGAGTGGTACGAGGACAATGTAAGTTTACTTTTGCTAACCTAGACTTCCAATCTACTCCATGAAGAATAATCTACGCAAAAGATGTGTAATCTGTTGCAACAGCTTGGTATTCTGTTGCAACATAATACACATTTGTTGCATAAGTTGCGTTGGCTGGGTAATTTGTGAACTGATTCAGAGAACCCTCTACACCAGATTCTTTCCACTATGTTTTTATTCTTTACAATTACTAACCTAATTAAAAATTGTCTTCTTATACCACAGTATGTTTTTGAAATTCTCTGCCTCATGAGGGGTAGGCAATTAGCATACCCGGATGCTTATGATGCTACCGATAGGATAATGGACCTCAAATTCTACAACAATTTCAAGGATAGGTATGATGATCTCTATAAGATAGCTAATTTCGGTAGCCCAGGATTTTATAAGTTAGTTTCTAAATTCCAATAGGATGAATAAGTGATTAAATATGTTAGAGGAAAGAGGCCATATCCACACGGCAAGAGCTAAACCAAGGCAAAGATAATCCTTGCAGTCATGAACGTATAAGTCAAATATTTTCTCGTTGTTGAGATACTACTCAACAAGATAAAGATTAAGGTTTATGACTGCAACTTACCTGTCTTCAGCGAGGACACATTTTTAGCCCACATGCAACTACTTTTGAAGTTGTTGCCCAAGTTATTGATGCAGAGTAAGTTGATGGATCATTTGCTGATGAAAGTCTTTAGGAAGGAATCCTGGATTTTTGAAGGTCCAAATAAGAACATCCAGCTCCAAAGAAATAGAACCGGTGCAGCGTGCGGGCCGTACTCGCTTGCATACATTGAGTGTTTGCTGACCGACACAGAAATGACTAGTAGGTGAGACACCGTTGTGGGAAAGATGCAATGGATCTGGGCTTATGGGGTACTAACTAAATGGTTGGAGCCCGTGTATAAAAAAAATATGTACAAAGATAGAAACGAACATGATAATAATTTTTTATTTTAAGCCACTTTACTTTACATGTAGTGGCAATAATTTTTATGTCTGTCCAAGTTGAATTTTTATAATGCAACAAATTTTATATATTTTGTAACAGATATAATTTGTTGTGACAAATTGATTATCTGTTAGAATAGGTTGGTCATCTGTTGCATTACGCAGATGTTTCCCAGTCTGTCTGTCGCAATAGATATACAATCTATTGCAACATATAATCTATCTGTTGCAACTAATAGGTAATATGTTGGAACAAATCAAGAAAGTAGGAAGACCTATTATGTAATTTCCAGTAGATGACCTAGCTAAATGGTTGGAGCCTATGTATAAAGAAGAATATGTACAAAGACGAAGACGAACACGATAACAATTTTTTATTTCAAGCCACCTCACTTTACATGTAGTGGCAATAATTTTTATGTCTGCCGATAGTTGAATTTTTGTAATGCAACAGATAGTATATCTCTTGTGACAGATTGATTATCTGTTGGAATAGGTTGGTCATCTATTGCATTAATAGATGTTTCCAGTCTGTCTGTCGCAATAGATATCCAATCTGTTTCAATATATAATCTATCTGTTATAATTGATAGGTAATCTGTTGGAAAAAAACAAGAAAGTAGGAAGACGTGTTATATAATTTCCAGTAGATGACCTACGTGTTGCATCTCATGTTGCAACATATGTCTAAATCTTTTTGATAAGATATGTCGTCTGTTGCAGCAGATGTATTATTTGTTGCGATATTTGAATCTAGTATTCCATTTTAATTAACATGTTCAAAACTAAGGATTAAATTATATTCATAGACAGCATAAAATAAGTTGAAGCCTTCGAAAATTACATGAAATAACTCAACAAATAAATGAAATGTATAAAATTCATTATGGGCATAAATGATCTACTCTACAAATAAATCAACAAGTTAAACCAAGGAGGATAGGTTATTCCATTGATGAACTCAAGATATAAAGATCAACTCAATATGGACAAGTTATTCTTTATCCAGTGCTGCAAAGTTTGGCTTTGGTCGTCGTGGATCTTTAATGTCGCTTGCATACGGCTTCTAAGATTTTGCTTCTCCGTATTTCCATAAAAGAGCAGAATATCTTTTGTGGAGTAATCCATCATCAAGTCCATCATTTGGTACTTGTAATCCATCGCTCAAATACTCTGCGTACGCGGCAACAAAAAGACCGCAATCCCTGCATTTTAAAAAAATAGATAATCCATATCTTGCAGTTCATGCAAGCGTTGTGAAATTTGTGAAATGAAACTAAATCACGACACTTAAAATTATAGGCTACCAATGGTTTGTTGACTAATTCCTTCAACATATTGTACATCAAATAGATTACCCATTTTATCCCGATATGCTTTAATCGTCGACCAATCAGTACGAACCTTTTGGTCTAAAAATCCACTCATATCAAGGTAAGTAGGCAATATTTTGGCTAGCTTTCGTATCTCAGACGATGACCCAGAACATCTCCTTCGCGACATGAAGTCATAAACTCGGATGCGCCTCTCTTTTAGAACGACGACAGCCAACACCCAATGGAATTCATCACCACAATTGATTGGGATGTACACTTCATCGACCAAATGTCAAGGTAAGCCAGCTGGAATGCTAAAACCTTTGATGATGTTGATTAAGCATTCCTCATTTTGGGAAACTTTCGGTTGTTGTTGACAATACCTATCGTAGGCATTATTGATGTAAACTTTGTACAAATAATTGCCTGTCGTTTATCTATATTATTCTTGTATTTGCAACTTAGCCTTATTTTGTAGGTAGTAAAAAATGACATCAATGTGTTGCATATATTATCAAACATTTCGAATTACGTAATGAAAAAATTAATACGTAGATACAATTAAATAAAGTATTAATTAATAGTAATGTGTATGGCATTTAAACCTCATCATTCCAGAAAGTTTGGGGTTGTGACATCAAATTGAACCAATTCTTTATTTTGGAATGTGCAATAACAAAGTCAAACATATCAAAACCAAGACTTGATTCGTTCACTTTGTATTGTTTGTTATTTTGTTTTCTACATGACGATTTATATGTGTTAGTGTCACGTTCTCACAACAAGAATTGTATAAACCAATATATTTAAAAATTAATTTATGTACCTACCGGTATGATGCTTTAACAGACCATCGGCAATCCACTCTAAATAGTTGTTGATCAACTGTGTTAGTTTTTTTGGAGCCTCGTTCGAGATGTTGAACCCTTCAAACAGGTAATTCTTTCATTCTCCCAAACTGACAGGCTCTACTTTTTATTCTTCTTTAAAAGCATTTGATGGATTATCAACTGTGATATTATGCTCTTAAGCAGTAGCTTCTACTGAGACATCAACCTAAAAAGCCAAAAATTATCAATGTTAATTACAGATATATAATAGATTATCCATCTGGTGCAACAGATGAGTCTTATGTTACAATAGGTGGATCATCTATTGGGACAAATTCGAATAGGTAAATCAGAGAAGTATGATAATTTCAAACAGATGTCCCATCTATTGCAACATAAGACTAATATATTGCAACATATAACGCATCTGATGCAACAGGTTAGACAATAGTTGAAACAAATATATATATCTATTTGATAATTTTTAGCAGATGTATCATCTGTTGAAACAGATATGTGCCTGTTTGTTTGTTGGAACAGGTGATGTACATTCACCTTCTTCAGCTTATGCTACTCTCCTGTGGCCCTTGAACACTGAACAACGGTGCAAGACAAATACAGAAGCGTTGCAATTTTGCTTTTTTCGATGCATGATGATGCCTTGGAAATATCTTTCCTTCTCCTCTTAGCCACCTTAATCTCTAGTCGAGTGTATGGATATGAAATCCTCTTTGATGGAATGATACACCTCTTAGGTGCCATTTTCTTTATAGAAGCAGTTAGTGCATTAATATCATTAATCACTCCATTTTTTGCCTTGCAGTCTTGATATTTCCATGCAGAACATTCGCTAGATGTGGCAAAATCTAGAGAAAATTCTGTACAACCGGTATGATCATAATCATAATGGCTTGTTGTTTCAAAAACTGTAAAAGAAGCAATATTATCCCCAACAGCAGCACCACTACCACTACCACTACGACTAGCATCAACAACAACAAGAAGCCCACCCTTCAAAATTGTTTTTCTTCTGATGGTTGTTGCTCCAAATAATTTCATTTATATTCCATAAACAACCTTATGGTCCGATAAAGTTTGCACAGACTGTAAAGTAAGAAAAAATGGCATATTCAACTCTCGGTTGGTTGGAACAAGCCACGGAAGGACAATCTAAAATAAATGAGTACATATATTAGAATGATGATAAAATCATTTAAAATAATCATTAATTAAAATATAAACTTGATTAGAATTGGACTTACTGCTTCCTTCAGGGGATTGAAAAGATCAAGAAATTTTGCATTTTTATTAGTTTTGGTCGACAACCATCTCAGGATTCTTGGACAAGAAACTTCTGCCTAGTAGTTTACTTGTTGTCTCAAATAAGGAATGGCTTCAAATGCCCAAGCCTATAACATAACGCCAATAAATCAAAAGCATTATTGAATAAAAAAATAATAAATCATATCATGATAAAAGAAATATTTACCATGAAGGCCCATGGAAAGCCATATAAGTTGACTGTCTTTGGCGTTAACGGAGTTAACAAATATTGGACAGTCATTTTGAAGCTTTCATAACCCCAAGGATAGTTGTTAAATACTTCAAGATCCTCAGAGAGCTTTATTAAATCAATGCTTATGTTTTTGTTAACGTCTCCCGCCCAAAGAATATTATGTACAAACCAAACTAAACATAATAATTGCTTGTGCTTCTTTGAGAGTCCTTTACCTTTCAATGCTTCTATCAATTTTTTGTTTTTGAAGCATGGACCAACAATCGACACCAGGTCATCATGATCACTCGACTTGCCTTTGACTTTTTGGGGTGTGTGGGGTGCTTTTTTGGGTCAGGGTAAGTATACCTTGAGAAGGAGAAGGAGGATAAAATTTTAGTCCAGTAAATATGGCAAACTCCTTCCAACCAAAAAAACAGGAATGCCACAGTAATTTATCAACACCTCATCCATCTTATCTTTGTTTTCATACATAAACCTACACTTAAGAAGATCCTATACCATTTTCATCTAGAAATGAGCATTGTTGTCCTCTGGCAAATCAAGATATTGCCCAAAGAAACTTTTCCTAAAATAAGCATCCAATTTTTATTCTTGAAGTATTTTTCTGAAGGCGTCGAAAGATTTTTCCATGGCTGACTTAACCACGAAATCACCCGTTAAATCTCTGGCACCATCGCACTGCATTCTCATAGGATAACGATCAATGCTGAAGTTTTTGACCAACTCTTCGACAGAAGGGCTATTACCATTTGTGTCATCTCTTTTGAGACATTCCCCCTCCCCGTATTAATTATCTTCTGCTCCTGATTGAGATAACGCTTTTAAAGCAAGCTTATAGAGTGGTGGATGTCGCCGAGCTGTTGCACTTGTTCCTTTACTTGGACTTGATTCAGTTTTTTTTATTTTGGGAGCTACATTATCTTAAATTAACAGGAACATAAAATAGATTATAATTGATTAATGAATCATTAAAAAGGGATAACAGTAAATCTAACATGCACAATAGTAAAATAACAGTTTCAACAGACCACACATTTGTTGCACCAAGTATGTTATCTGTTGCAACATATAACCGACCTATTGCAACAGATGATTAAATCATTGGAAAAAATAAAAACAAATCTCTAATCTGTTGCACCAGGTATTTTATATGATGTAATATATAACCAACCCGAATATAATGAGTAAACCATTGGAAACAATAAAAATAGATCTTTAATTTGTTGAACCGGGTATTTTATCTGATGCAACATATAACCAACTCATATGCAACGGATGAGTAAACCGTTGGAAACCATAAAAATAGATCACTAATTTATTGCACCAGGTAGTTTATCTATTGCAACATATAACCAACCTGTTGCAAGGATGAGTAATCCGTTGGAAACGGTAAAAATAGATCACTAATCTGTTGCACCAGGTAGTTTATCTGTTGCAATATATAACCAACTTATTGCAACGGATGAGTAATCCATTGGAAACCATAAAAACAGATCACACATCTATTGCACCAGGTATGTTATCTATTGCAATATATAACCGACCTGTTGCAATGGTGAGTAAACCATTGAAAATAATAAAAATAGATCACTAATCTGTTGCACCAGGTATGTTATCTGTTGCAACATATAACCGATCTGTTGCAATGAATGAGTAAACCATTGGAAATAATAAAAACAGATCACTAATCTGTTGCACCAGATATTTTATCTGATGCAACATATAACCAACCGCTGCAACGGATGAGTAAATCATTGGAAACCATAAAAACAAATCTATTGCACAAGGTAGTTTATTTATTGCAACATATAACCAACTTGTTGAAACGGATGAGTAATCCATTGGAAACCATAAAAACAGATCACTAATCTATTGCACCGGGCATGTTATCTGCTGCAACATATAACTGACCTGTTGTAACGGATGAGTAAACCATTAAAAATAATAAAAATAGATCACTGATCTGTTGAAATATATCACTCATCTATTGCAAAATGAGTTATCTGTTGGATCAATATTATTTAGATTTCTTCCAAATAGAAGAGTCATCTATCGCAACAAATGAATGATCTGTTAGATTGTTCATCTGTTGCATCAGATTTTCATAGTTGCATCAGATTTTAATCTATTGTATCAGATGTTTTCATCTGTTGCATCAGATGTCTTCATCTTTCACATCAGATGGTTTATCTATTGCATCAGATGGTTTGTCTGTTGCAACACTATTTTTACCAAGACAAACAACAAATCAACCCAGCAATATCAACACATCACACACAGAGACTAAGAATATCAACTGTGACCAAAAATCACTAACAAATCTGAATTAACAGTACGATAACAAGAAGAAGAAATGCCAGAAATTAGGGTTTTATTTAGTCCACATTTATACACTAGAAGGGTAGTTGGCTCAAGTTCCTCTGTTTCTTCATAATTTTTTACCTGTGAAAAAAGAAATGGGACGATAAAGAACTCAAAGTTGTTGTCTTCGAAGAAGTCTTCACGTCAATTCACGGTTGAAAGTCGAAAGGGAACTCACCCGACTATTTTTTGTCGGAGGTTGAAGTCGCCAGGAATTGAAGGGAGAATTTTGTAAAACTGTTGGTTGGGAGAGAGTTTAGAGAAGCTGGCGAGACAGAGAGATGAGAGAGACTGGTTGATTTGGATTGAAGAGGGGTGTGGGTTGATTTGTATTTTTGAAAAGATTAGAAAGTTTTGAAAATATTAATCAAGTTCATAATTAACTTAATCAAGTTTCCTAATTGTTTGACCCTTTAAGTTGGTCAATGTCACAAATTCTTCATTCAAGACTTAAAAGACACCTCTCCTTCAATTTTCTCTACTTAGTAATAGCCACAAAAATTTGAATTTCGTAGCTATTTACAAATTCGTAAAAAAATTTAGCCACGACAATTAAACTGACAAAGCTAATTTCTTATTTTGCTACAATTACTAATAAGCGTGGTAATAGTTGCTTAAATGGCTATAATTTTATTGTTATAATAAAATTTGGTAGCTAATCATAAGTTTTTGTCACGGGATAAAAATTATTGTAGCAATAATGGCCTTTTAGCCATAATAACTATTTGAAATAAGATATTGTAGCTAAATAATTTTTTTTTGCTTCAAGTTATAAAAATTGTGGCAATAATTAAATGATATAGACACGTTGTTTTCTGCTATAAAGAAAATTTGTAGTTAATTATTAATTTTTTCCACAAATTAAAATTTATGTAGTAATAATAATCTTTTAGCCACAATAAATTATTTAAAATACAACTTTGTGGCTAATTTTTTTTTTTACTTCATGTTAGTAAAGATTGTTGCAATAGTTAAATAATATAGCCATAGATTATTTGCTTTAGTAATTTCTTAGTTAATGTTTAATATTTGACACGTGTTGAAACTTGTTATAGCAATAGTGACGTTTTAGCCTTAAAAGGGTTATTTAAAATAAATTATTAAAGTTATAAATATTTTTTCTTTGAGTACTAAAAATTTGTGGCAATAGATGACTTAATAATAGCTAATTATTTTCATAACGAAATAATCAAGCCTTGAATTTATTATTGTGATTAAATTTTGTAGCTAGTAATTATTTTTTATGACAAGCTGAAGTTTATTGTAATATTACTAATGTAGAGTAATTTGATATGTTAATCATTTGATTCGATCCAATACTACATGTCAATTTGAGAATTTCAAATATAATTACAATAAATATGTTATTATATCTAAGTAATTTTGATTACCTAATTATATTGAACTTAAATATAACTTCGATAAGTCTCGCTGAAGCCTAAAAAAATATTATATTGATCAATCTAATATGATTAGAGGTGTTAATCATATGATTTAGTTCAATTTTACATTTTATAAAATTTAAATATAATTTAAATAAATACTTGATTATATTTATTTCAATTAACTAATCATGTCAAATTTTTCTAAACTTCAATAAATTTCATTCAAACTTCATCCCGACTAATTGTTTTCAGAATTATTATTTGACTCAAATATATTTTTCAATTTTAGTATAATTAGAGGTGTTTATCATTCTATTGATCGATTCAAATTCAGTTTTATAAGATCCTACGTATAAATTTTAAATATATATATATATATATATATATATATGAGTAAACATAAATTTAAAATAACAGAATTAAAGATAGATAAAGAAGATAATCTTCAACCATAGACAATTTATATAACAACTTATAATTTCAAACTGATCACTAACTTCTTTTACCTATTCGACATTGTATTTTATTTTGTTGCAACATGATGTTTTCGAATGTTAATTGAACTTTTTTAAATATGTGTAATTAATTTTTTCATTGAAAATTGTAAAGATATTTTTTATATTTGATACTTTATTACTTTAAAATTAGTGCTTTTTTTTATATGTAAGCACTTATTTCCTCCAAGTGTATTCATAAAAAAACTTTATTAATTGCTGAGGTAGTATGTATACTAATATTTGTATTCGTGCGACATAGTAACATGACAAAATTGAAGGAAAGGTGTCTTTTAAGTCTTGAATGAAGAATTGGTGACATTGACAAACTTTAAGGGTCAAACATCATTAGGAAACTTGATTAAGTTAATTGTGGACTTGATTAATATTTTCAAATCTTTCTAATCTTTTCAAAAATACAAATCAACCCAACCCACACCCCCTTCATTCCAAATGAACCGTATCTCTCCTCTCTCTTTCTCGACAGCTTCTCTCAACTCTCTCCCAACCAACAGTTCTGCAAAATTCTCCCTTCAATCCCCGGAGACTTCAACTTCTGGCGATAAATAGTCAGGCGAGTTCCCTTTCAACTTTCAACCATCAACCGACGTGAAAACTTCTTCGGCGATAATAATTTTGAGTTCTTCATGGTCCCATTTTTTTTCACAGGTAAAACATTATGAAGAAACAGAGAAACTTGAGCCAACTACTCTTTTAGTATTGTTAACATTTCAATATTTCTAGCTTAAATTTGAAATATGGACTGAATAAAACTCTAATTTCTAGCATTTCTTCTTCTTATTGTCGAACTGTCGATTCGGATTTGTTGGTGATTTTTTGTCACAGTTGATGTTCTTAGTGTGTGTGTGTGATGTGTTGGTGTTGGTAGGTTGATTTGTTGTTTGTCTTGGTAAAAATGGTGTTGCAACAGATGAAACATCTGATACAACAGATAAAACATCTGATGCGATAGATGAAAATAGCTGATGCAACAGATGAAAACATCTGATGCAACAGATGCAAATCTGATGCAACTACAAAAATCTGATGCAGTAGATGAACAATCTAACAAATTATTCATCTGTTACGACAGATGAATCTTCTGTTTGGAAGAAATCTAAACAATATTGATCCAACAGATAACTCATTTTGCAACAGATGAGTGATATATTTCAATAGATTTATTATTTCCAATGAATTACTCATCCGTTGCAACAGGTTGGTTATATGTTGCAACCGATAACCTTTCTGGTGCAATAGAAGAGTGATCTATTTTTACTGTTTCCAATGAATTACTTATCCATTGCAACAGGTTGGTTATATGTTACAACAGATAACCTTCCTGGTGTAATAGATGAGTGATCTATTTTTACTGTTTCCAACGGATTACTCATCCGTTGCAATAGATTGGTGATATGTTGCAATAGATAAACTACCTGGTGCAACAAATTAGTGATCTATTTTATGATTTCCAACGGTTTACTCATCCGTTGCAGCAGTTGGTTATATGTTGCAACAGATAAACTACCTAGTGCAACAAATTAGTGATCTATTTTTATTATTTCTAATGGATTACTCATCCTTGCAACAGGTTGGTTATATGTTGCATCAGATAAAATACCTGGTGTAACAGATTAGTGATCTATTTTTATGGTTTTCAATGGATTACTCATCTATTTCAACAAGTTGGTTATATGTTGCAACAGATAAACTACCTGGTGCAATAGATTAGTGATCTATTTTATATTTTCCAATAGATTACTCGACCGATGCAACAGGTTGGTTATATGTTGCAACAGATAAACTACCTTGGTGCAATAGATTAGTGATCTGTTTTTACTGTTTCCAACAGATTACTCATCCTTGCAACAGGTTGGTTATATGTTGTAACAGATAACCTTCCTGGTGTAACAGATGAGTGATCTAGTTTTACTATTTCCAACAACGGTTGGTTATATATTGCATCAGATAAAATATCTGGTACAACAGATTAGTGATCTATTTTTATTATTTCTAAAGGTTTAAACATCTATTGCAACAGGTCAGTTATATGTTGCAACAGATAACATACCCGGTTCAATAGATGTGTGGTCTGTTGGAACTATTATTTTACTGTTGTGCATGTTAGATTTACTGTTATCCTTTTTTAATGATGCATTAATCAATTATAATCTATTTTACGTTCCTGTTAATTTAAGATAATATGGCTCCCTAAAGAAAAGAAATAGAATCAAGTCCAAGTAACGGAACAAGTGCAGCAGCTCGGCTACATCTACCACTCTATGAGCTTGCTTTACAATCGGTATCTCAATCAGGAGCAGAAGATAATGAACACGGGAGGAGGAATGTTTCAAAAGAGATGATCCAAATGCTAATAGCCCTTCCGCCAAAAAGTTGGTCAAAACCTTCAGCATTGATCGTTATCCTGTGAGAAGCAGCGCGATGGTGCCACAAATTTAACGGGTGATTTCGTGCTTAAGTCAGCCATGAAAAAATCTTTTGACACCTTCAAAAAAATACTTCGAGAACAAAAATGGGATTCTTATTTCAGGGAAAGCTTCTTTAGGCAATATCTTGTTTTACCGAAGGACAACAATGCTCTTGTCCAGATGAAAATGATATATGATCTTCTCAAGTACAGGTTTATGTATGAAAACAAATATAAGATGGATGAGTTGTGGATAAATTATTGTGGCCTACCTGTTTGTTTTGATTGGAAGGAGTTTTCCATAGTTACCAGACAAAAAGATTATCCTCATTTACCTACTCTAACCCTAAATAAAGCACCCCGCACACCCAAAAAAGAAAAATGCTACTCGAGTGATCGTGATGACATGGTGTCCATTGTTGGTCCAAGGTTCAAAAACAAAAATTTGATAAAAATGTTGAAAGGTAAAGGACTTTCAAAGAAGCACAAGAAATCATTGTGCTTGGTTTGGTTTGTACAGAATATTCTTGGGCGACAGACGTTAACAACAACATAAGTCTCGATTTAATAAATCTCTCTGAGGATCTTGAGGCGTTTAACAGCTATCCTTGGTGTTATGAAAGCTTCAGAATGACTGTCAAATATTTGTTGACTCCGTTAACGCCAAAGACAGTCAACTTATATGACTTTTCATGGGCCTTCATGGTAAATATTTCTTTTATCATGATATGATTCATTATTTTTTTATTCAATAATGCTTTTGATTTATTGGCGTTATGTTATAGGCTTGGGAATTTGAAGCCATTCCTTATTTGAGACAACAAGTGTACTACCAGGAAGAAGTTTCTTGTCCAAGAATCCTGAGATGGTTGTCGGCCAAAACTGATAAAAATGCAAAAAAAAATTATCTTTTCAATCTTCCGAAGGAAGCAATAAGTCCAATTCTAATCAAGTTTTTATTTTAATTAATGATTTCATCATCATTCTAATATATGTACTGATTTATTTTAGATTGTCCATCCGTGGCTTGTTCTAACCAACAAAGAGTTGAAGATGTCATTTTTTCTTACTTTATGGTTTGTGCAAACTTTATCGGACCCTAAGGTTGTTGATGGAATAAAAATGGAATTGTTTGAAGCAACAGCCATTAGAAGAAAAATAATTTTAGAGGGTAGGCTTGTTTGTTGATGATGGTAGTCGTAGTAGTAGTGGTAGTGGTGCTGCTGTTGGGGCTAATAATGCTCCTCTTACAGTTTTTGAAACAACAAGCCATTATGATTATGATCATACTGGTTGTACAAATTTTTCTCTAGATTTTGCCACGATTAGCGAATGTTCTACATGCAAATGTCAAGACTGCAAGGCGAAACATGACGGAGTGATTAATGCTATTAATGCTCTAATTGCTTTTGTAAAGGAAATGACATCTAAGAGAAGTATCAGTCCATCAAAGAGGATTTCATATCCATACACTCCACTAGATATCAAGGTGGCTAAGAGGAGAAGGAAAGAAAATTATATTTCCAAGGCATCACCAAGCATCGAAAAAAGACAAAATTGCAACGCCTCTGTCTTTGTCTTGCACCAAAATTATCGTACTGCTCTATTTTACCTATTCAAATTTGTTCCGTCAGATCCATCTGTTGTAACATAAGACTCATATGTTGCAATAGATGGACAATTTGTTGTATATCTGTAATTTGCATTGACAATTCTGGATTTCCAGGTGGATGTCACAGCAGAAGCTACTGCAGAAGAGCATAATATCACAGTTGATAATCCATCAACTTCTTCTAAAGAAGAAAAAAGTGGAGCATGTCAGTTTGGGAGAATGGAAAAATTACCCATTTGAAGGATTCAACATCTCGGATAAGGCTCCAAAAAAACTAACAAAGTTGATCAACGACTATTCAAAATAGATTGTCGATGGGCTGTTAAAGCATCATGCCAGTAGGTACATAAATCAACTTTAAAGATATTGATTTATACAATTCTTGTTGTAAGAACATGACTGTAACACATATAAATCTCTATGTAGAAAACAAAATGACGAACACTACAAAGTGAACAAATCAAGTCTTGATTTTGATATGTTCAACTTTATTGTTGCACATCCTAGAATGAAGATTTGGTTCTATTTGATGTCACAACCCCATACTTGCTAGAATGAAGAGGTTTAAATGTCATACATATTACTATTAATTAATACTTTATTTGATTACATTTGTGTATTAATTTTTTTATCACTTAATCCAAAATGTTTGATAATATGTGCAACACATTGGTGTCATTTTTTACTACCTCCAAAAGAAGGCCAAGTTGAAAACACCAGAACAATACAGATATACAACAGGCAATTATTTGTACAAAGTTTACATCAATAATGCCTACGATAGGTATTGTCAACAACAGCCGAAAGTTTCCGAAAATGAGGAATGTTTATTCAACATCATCAAAGGTTTTAGCATTCCAGATGACTTACCTTGGCATTTGGTCAATGAAGTATACATCCTAATAAATTGTGGTGATGAATCCATTGGGTGTTGGGTGTTGGCTGTTGTTGTTCTAAAAGAGAGGTGCATCTGAGTTTATGACTCGATGTCGCGAAGGAGACGTTCCGGGCCATTGTCTGAGATACAAAAACTGGCCAAAATATTGCCTACTTACCTTGATAAGAGTGGATTTTCATACCAAAAGGTTTGTACTGATTGGTCGTCAATTGAAGCATACCGGGATAAAATGGGTAATCCATTTGATGTACAATATGTTGAAGAAATTGCTCAACAAACCATTGGTAGCCTTTAAGTATAAGTATCATGATTTAGTTTTATTTCATAAATTTCACAACTCTTACATGAACTGCAAGATATGAATTATCTATTTTTTTAAATACAGGGATTGCGGTCCTTTTTTTGCTGCTTACGCCGAGTATTTGAGCGATGGATTACAAGTACCAAATGATGGACTTGATGCCGGATTACTCCACAAAAGATATGCTTCTCTTTTATGGAAATATGGAGAAGCAAAAACTCAGAAGCCGTACACAAGCGACATTAAAGATCCACGACGACCAAAGCCAAATTCCGTAGCACCGGATGAAGAACAACTTGTCCGTATTGATTAAATCTTTATAGCTTGAGTCCGTCAATGTAATAAACTATCCTCCTTGGTTTAAATTATTAAATTATTTGTAGAGTAGATCATTTGTACCCATAATATTTTTTTTATATTTCATTTATTTGTTGAGTTATTTCATGTAATTTTTGAAGGCTTCGATTTATTTTATGTTGTCTATGAATATAATTTAATTCTTAGTTTTGAACATGTTAATTGAAATGGAATACTAGATTCAAATATCGCAACAGATAATACATCTGCTGCAACAAACGACATATCTTATCAAACAGATTTAGACATATGTTGCAACATGTAGGTCATCTGCTGGAAATTATATAAACAGGTCTTCCTACTTTTTTTATTTGTTCCAACAGATTACCTATTAGTTGCAACAGATAGATTATATATTACAACAGATTGTATATTTGTTGCGACAGACAGACTGGAAAACATCTGCATAATGCAACAGATGACCAACCTATTCCAACAGATAAACAATCTGTCACAATAGGTATTATATCTGCTACAACAGATAGACAACCTGTTGCATTATAAAAATTCAACTTTCGCACATAAAAATTATTGCCACTACATATAAAGTGAAGTGGTTTGAAACAAAAAATTGTTATCATGTTTGTCTCTGTCTTTGTACATATTCTTCTTTATACATGGGCTCCAACCATTTAGCTAGGTCATCTACTGGAAATTATATAACAGGTTTTCCTACTTTTTTTATTTGCTCCAACAAATTACCTATCAGTTACAACAAATAGATTATATGTTGCAACAGATTATATATCTGTTGCGACAGACAGACTAGGAATATCTGCATAATACAATAGATGATCAACCTATTATAACAGATAATCAATATATTACAACAGGTATTATATCTATTACAAGAAATAGAAAATCTGTTGCATTATAAAAATTCAACTTTCGCCATACATAAAAATTATTGCCACTACATGTAAAGTGAAGTGGCTTGAAATAAAAAATTGTTATCGTGTTCGTCTCTGTCTTTATACATATTCTTCTTTATACACGAGCTCCAACCATTTAGTTAGTACCTCATAAGCCCAGACCTCTTGCATCTTTCCCACAAAAGTGTCGCACATACCGATCATTTCTGTGTCGGTCAGCAAACACTCGATGTATACAAGCGAGTAAGACCCGCACGCTGCACTGGTTCTTTTTATTTGGAGCTTGATGTTCTTATTTCGACCTTCAAAATCCCATGATTCCTTTATCAAAACTTTCACTGGCAAATGATCCATCAACTTACTCTGCATCAACAACTTGGGGAACAACTTTAAGAGTGGCTTTGTGTAGGTTAAAAACGTGTCCTCATTGAAGACAGGTAAGTTGCAGTCATAAACCTTAATCTTTCCCTTATAGAGTAGTATCTCAATAGAGAGAAAATGTTTGACTTTCACGTTCATGATTGCAAGGATTCTCTTTGCCTTGGTCCAGCTCTTGCCATGTAGATATAGCCTCTTTCCTCTAACATATTTAATCACATCTTCATCCTATTCATACGTAGAAATCAACTTATCAAATCTCTAGATATTGGGACCAGCCTGTCCATGGAGATCATTATACCTATCCTTGAAATTATTGTAGAAGTTGAGGTCCTTTATCCTATCGGCAACATCATAAACATCCAGGTACGCTAATTGTCTTCCCTTCATGAGGCAGAGAATTTCATCAACATACTGTGGTATAAAAAGACAATTTTTAAATAGGTTAGTAATTGTAAAAAATAAAAACACAGTGGAAAGATTCTATTGCATAGAGTTCTCTGAATCAGTACCCAGCTAACACAACTTATGCAACAGATGTGTATTATGTTGTAACAGAATACCCAGCTTTTGCAACAGATTACACATATATTGTATAGATTCTTCTTCATGGAGTAGATAGGAAGGCTAGGTTAGCAAAAGTAAACTTATGTTTTCCACGAACCACTCATGCATATTTGTCATATTCGTGAAGTCTTTGGCGGCAAATGAATGCATGGTGTATTTTTCTGGAACCTTCGTCTTGTCATTCATGATTTCTTGCAGTTCCTTCTTCTTTTTATAGCCAAGTGTCGCGTATATGTTCACCTTCTTTAGCGTTCCCTGAACTTCAAGAACTCTTGGAGCGGGAAGAGTTGCAATTTGTTTTGTTTTCACAATGGAGAGTATTTGTCTAATATTTCTTGTCTTCCTTCTAACCGCCATTGTAAGAGTGTATGGCTCCCTCATCTTCTTGGATGGTATGACACCCCTCTTGGATTTCAACTCCTCGGTAGCTTCAGTAATAGCCTCTAGCTTTTCAAGGAGTTTATCATCTCTGTCTTTGCACACTTTGTATTTGTAATGAGAACACGAGGGTGAAGATGGTTTAGAGAGACCACTGTAAGGGTGGGAGGGACCGTGTAAGGGTGAGAAGGAACTGTGCAAGGAATGTTTTCAAATGTATTTATTTTTCCTGAGCACCAACATGCCCATAATCACGACTAGCAGCAGCAGCAGCAGGATGGCTGCCACCATCATCAACAACTCCACCAGAATCAAGCCCAGAAGAAGAACCCAAATCTGTTACAATAGGTTGGTCGTGAAGAGCTTCAACATTAGGTTGACCTTGCCTAACTGATCTTCTTATGGATATTGCTCCACCTAATTTGTAATACCTCGGGAAATTTTTCATTGAAATTTTGTGTGTAAACGTGTTGGGTTCTATCTTCTAGAATGAATTATAAATTTTTCGTGTAGAATGTCTTAGATTATGACCCACCATTGCATAGAGTATCGAATAATCTTTCCAACGATATGTGGATCATCCAAAACGGACACCCGAGCGACGAGTTATGAACATTCCGATCGAATCGTGAATAGTAGTGAACAGTAAAACGTGCAGGAAAAAAAGTACTGAGGCCTGGCGTATTTTTGCTCCAACTTTAAACCATCATAACTCCTTTTACATAATTATATGAGTGATATACTATATATCAACGAAAATCTCTGCGAGTCCTCTTTCCGATGAAATTGGTTTCATCCAATTTGTCTATCGGAGCAAAAAGTTATGGTCGATCTACTTCAGCCTATCAAAAGTGAATTTTTGGGTCAACTTCAAATGATCATAACTCCTCGTACACAATGATCTGGGTGAGATACTATATATCAACGGAAATATATGAGAGTCCTCTTTCTAATGAAATTGGTTTCATCCAATTTGGATATCGGAGTAAAACGTTACGGTTGATCTACTTTAGACTATCAAAACAGTCCACCAAAGGACAGATTCGAGAATTATTTGATTTTTAGGGGTGTTTTGGTCATTCTCCCTCACCCAAAAATCCGTCCAAACCCTATATTAAATCCTATTAGAAGAATTATATGTTATATTTTATTAAATTCCCTCAAAAAGAAAACCCTAAGCTCCTACATCCAACTTCAAGAACCTCCAAAGTTCACCATTAATTCTACAAATTTATTTAAGATTTCAAGTTCCTAATTCAAGAACTCCAAGAACCATCATTCAAAGGCACGATTAACATCTCAAAAATGAGTATCGATCTAAAGTTCATCATTCAAGGTATGTGGGGTTTTTCAACAAGAACTCTCTTTCGTTCTTGTGCCTAAATTGATTTTTCTTTTATGAATATACATGATTTTACATGTTTTGATATGAATTTGAAGCATGAATTTATACCCTATATGATTTTACATGAGATTATGATACTCTCTATATTTTGAAAGTTGAATTGAATGAGAATGATGACATTTTTGTACATAAATCTGAATTTTCCAGATTTTAAAGTAAGTTATATATATTTATGATGAAAAGCATGAATCTTGAGAAAACTTAATATGATTTTGATGTATGAGACCTTGAGTCCTAATTGGAATTGTACTTTGAGAAATTATGTGCTATAAGCACAATGAGATTTGAATCCCAAAGCTAATTTTCTTTACCAAGATGTATGATTATAAAGCTGAAATTTTAAGTTTTAAGTGATTATTTTTGTGCTCATGTCATAAAGTATGAAACTTTGGAAGGTTTTATGGTGATATTGATGTATGGGTTTTTGGAACCCTATTTGAGATTATTATTTCGAGAAAATCATATGTTATAAACACCTTGAGTTTAAATAATTTGAGATGTTTTGAATAATTTGATCCTTTGGTCGTGAATGAGTTATTTTGAACTCGACTGTGAAAGAAATCCATATTTTTATTGATTATGATAAAGGGGTAGCAAATTGACTCCCGATGAAAATTGTTGAAGTGTTTATTGTGGATTTTCTTTAATGTGAGCCTGAGGCTGATTTAAATTTCTGAGCTAAGTGCGGGAGTAATATTTAGCACCGAGTGGGAGGTATAAAGTGACCTTACTTCCCTAAAACTACGTGCCCCCGTAGGATGTGAGCCTGAGGCTGATTTATATAGTGATCACTAGTGTTTTTGGATTGATATTGGAAGTCCTACTCTGATGGAAAGGATAGGACGGCTCTCCCCAACGTGGGTTGTACATTGAACTCCATCTAGCTCACATGATTTATGTCGGTTATAGGATCTCCCAAAGTGTGTGTATGTTTCCTTGTGTCTATGGTGAACGGTGAAGTAATTTGAAAGTGGAATTGTGAAAGTTATTCTTTTGAAAGATTTAAATGTTATTTACATTATGAGAATTGATATTCTTGATGAACTGAAAGTGATTGACAAATTATATGATGGCTCACATGTGTTATTATACTTATTTCATCCTCTCATGATTATGATGATTTTCTTCGGGCTATGTGAGTCTTTCATACATCCTACATATTTCTTATAAATATTTATAATGATAATGTTTATACAACTGCATACACCCCCATATGCTCGGTATTTTTCCATGGTACTGACCCACATATTCATATGTGGGCTACATTTTCTCTAAATGTAGGTACAAGGTATAGTTTCACCTTCGAATCCAGTCAGTTCGTGGTATCCAGTCAGCAGGTGATGAGTTCTTTTGATTCAAGGGCTTGGGTTAGTTATGCAGAGTTTAGTGTGTTGTATTTTCTTTATTCAGTCTTATTGAGTTGGGGTAGTCGGGAGTCATGACCCGGCTACCTACAGTCAGTACTAGTAGAGGCTTCATAGACAGTCAGTAGAAGTTGATGTATTTTGTTTCAATTCTGGTTGTAAAGGAAGAATTGTAATCCTGTAAAATTCTATTTTTGTATCGATCA
Organism: Capsicum pubescens; assembly: GCA_030864215.1. Classification (NCBI taxonomy): domain Eukaryota; kingdom Viridiplantae; phylum Streptophyta; class Magnoliopsida; order Solanales; family Solanaceae; genus Capsicum; species Capsicum pubescens. Next base: position 263,821,221 of record CM061544.1, read on the forward strand.
GATTCAGAAAAGAGTTAATTTCTGTTGATTTGTATGGATTTGTATTTTCATTCAGTTGCTTATGAGTTATGCCAGTAGAAGGGTTAGCCTGGGGTCACTTGTGACCTTAAGCACCGTGTGACGTCTCGGGACCCGATTTCGGGGCATTACTTAATTCCTTCTATATGAACTCTATTGTTGGGTCTTCTTTTGTATCAAAAAGACCTAGAGTAAGAAAAGAAGTCATCCCCAACTTATCAATAGTAGGTGCGATCCAAGGATGCACAACCTATAAAAAAAAAGGCAGGAGGCATTGAAATCATATAATAATAATTTGCAGTCAGTTGGGTTACATGTTAACACAGCTAACTTATGTAACAGACGATCTAGCTGCCACAACAACTGATCTGTATGTCACAACTGATTGATAATATGTTGCATCATATTACCCATCTGTTGCATAATTTGTAGTAGATGGGTAATCTATTGAGTCAGGTTCAGAGAACCAGAGCAACAGATGGTTAATATGTTGCAAAATATGGATCATCTAATGGAATAGATTACCCATATATTACACCAGTTGCAGATGATGGGTAATCTTTTGTAACAGACGACCCATCTGTCGCAACAAATGGCACATCTGTTTCAGTATCTTTCTTTGAGGCAAATTACTTTAGTTGAAAGAAAAAAGTTGTACTGCATCATCCACAGGGTTAAAGAGATCAGCCTCCTAAATATTTTTGTTTCTACTTTTTGTTACAGCCAACCACCTAAGGATCCTTGGATGAGAAACCTCATTCGGGTAATCCTTGAACTGCTTTTAGAGGGAAGGAATGGCTTCACATGCCCAAGCCTAAAAAATGTAAATAGGAAGCAAGCAAAAAAAAAGTCATAATAACTATATTCATTATAAATTAATGGATGAGTAAAAATAGTGATCAATTTTATCATGAAAGCCCAAGGAAAGCCGTATAATGTGATCGTCTTTGGGAATAGCTTTGTCAGTAAATATTCAACAGTCAAGTAGTAGCAGTCATATCCCCAGGGATAATCGTTGAATTTTCCAAAATCATTAAAAAGCGCCAACAAATCATCTTCTATTACTTTCCTGACGTCTCTTGCCAATAAAATGGAATGGACAAACCAAACTAAGCACAATTTCTCCCTGTAATGCTTTGGTATGTTTTTATGTTTTTATTCCCGAGATCCGCCATCAAATCCTCTGCTTTATAGCTACGTCCAACAACCCATCTTTTTTCCCTTGCATTTGTTGGACCCTTTGTGGGGTGTTTCCTTGATGAGAGGTTCTTCTGGACAATCGCATCTCAAGCCCGTCACTATGGCAAACTCTTTCAATCCAAAATAAACCGGCATGCCACAGTAGTTGATCCAGATTTCATCCATCTTTTTTTCCCTCCTTCGAATCTTTATCATCCCCCGCAAACTTGATCCTGCTCTTGAGAAGGCCATATACCATGTTCATTGAGAAACGGATAGTGCGGTCCTCAGACAGCTCAAGAAAGTATGCAAAGCAACTCTTCTTAAAAAGTCCATCTATGTTTTCATTCTTCATAATACTCCTAAGTTCGTCAAAATATTTCCCTAACTGACATTTAAGTACAAGATCACCAGTTACTTCGTTAGGGATATTCATCGGCATCACAACTCAAAACCTGTCGATACTAATGGTTTTGACAGAATCATGCTGGGATTTTGATATTATTTCACGCCCCATTAGTGAGAAGTAGTTATCACTTTCCTTAGCTTCATTTTTCCCTGACTGAGATTGTTCAGGAAGTTCCTTCGAATCTATCTATACTCCAGCCTTTTTTGTTAGGTGGTCATAAGTTGATCCACTTTCAATTTCTTTTCTTTTGGGAGACATATTTTAACTACAAACAATAGAAAACACAAAAAATACATTGCATTTGATGCCTGCATAATTTTTTTAAAAAGGGTAAGACAAATTTCAATAAATTATTCTATGCCACATTACAAAAAAAAATACTCCAACGGATAACCCATCAGTTGGAACAGATGGGGAATCTGTTTAAAGACCTATTTAATATCTCCCAATAGATCTTCCACCTGTTGCAACAGATGGATAAATTTCAATAAATTATTCTACGCCACATTACAAAAAAATGCTCCAATAGATAACCCATCAGTTGGAATAGATGGGGAATCTGTTTGAAGACCTATTAATATCTCCCGACCTATTGCAATAGATGGACCACCAACACTACAACCAATTCCACCACCAATGCCACCAAGACCACCACCAATGCCACCAATACCATTACCAAGACCACTGACACCACCACCAAAAACACAAATACCGACACCACTAACAACAGCCACCAACAACACCACAAATACCATCCAACAATACCACGACAGTTAATAAAACACTGAGAGAAAAACTAGGGTTTTCTTGGGTGCTTTCTACTATTTTAGCATCAAAACTCAAAATTGTTAATCCATTCTCGAAGATAATACAACTAAAAGTCTTTTTTTATCATTAACTAAAAAGCCCTAATTTTAAGAATAAATAATAAATGTAGAACTCTTATCAAACTCTATTAGCTGCCAAGACAAAGAAAACAGTGGATATTAGTGAGAATGAAGTCAAAAATAACAACTATGTGGTCGGAATTGGGAAGAAAATCAGGTTATTTTGAAGGGTTGAGCAATGTTGAGTATCTGTTGTATGTATTATTGAGAGATAGAGAGAGAGAAGAGAGAGAAATAGAGATTTGAAATAAAAAGTTTTTCACACAAATAGATGATTTGTATGGGTTTTGTAATTTTGAAAAAGAATGACAAGTTTTGAAATTGTTAATTTGGTTCGAATTGGTCTTAATTAATTTTTCAAATTTAAAAAGATATAGTTTTTAAAATATTAAGTTAATGAGAACTCATTTCAACTCAAAGTGATCGATCGACGACTCGGGTCAGGATGAAGGCAATACCAACACCATGCAATTGTAATGATTAAATTGAAGTTGTAGTTGACCTTATGAGCTCATTCATCCCTAGTTACACCTAAATCAATTTAGGTACTATTAATCTTAACATTAATTTAATGAGAACTCATTTCAACTCAGAGTGATCGATCGATGACTCAGGTCGGGATGAACGCAATACCAACACTATGTAATTGCAACGGCTCAATTAAAGTTGTTGTTGTCCCTATGAACTCATTCATCCCTAGTTATACCTAAATAAATTTGGGTACTATTAATATTAACATTAAGTTAATGAGAACTCATTTCAACTCAGAGTGATCGATCGATAACTTGGGTCGGGATGAACGCAATACCAACACCATGCAATTGCAATGACTCAATTAAAGTTGTTGTTGATCATATGAGTTCATTCATCCCTAGTTCCACCTAAATTAATTTAGGTACTATTAATCTTAACATTAAGTATATGAGAACTCATTTCAACTCATAGTGATCGATCAACGACTCGGGTCGGGATAAACACAATACCAACACCATGCAATTGCAACGACTCAATTGAAGTTGTTGTTGACCTTATGAGATCATTCATCCCTAGTTACACCTAAATCAATTTAGTTACTATCAATATTAACATTAATTTGATGAGAACTCATTTCAACTCAGAGTGATCGATCGACGACTCGGGTCGGGATGAACGTAATAGCAACACCATGCGATTGCAATGACTCAATTGAAGTTGTTGTTGACCCTATGAACTCATTCATCCCTAATTCCACCTAAATCAATTTAGGTACTATTAATCTTAAAATTAAGTTAATGAGAACTCATTTCAACTCAGAGTAATCGATCGACGACTCGGATCGGGATGAACGCAATACCAATACCATGCAATTACAACGACTCAATTGAAATTGTAGTTGACCCTATGAACTCATTCATTCATACCTAGTTCCACATAAATCAATTACAATGAAATCTGTTGGAATAAACAACTGAGCTATTGGAAATTTCTAACAGATATTTATATCTGTTGCAACAGATGATATATCTGATTTAATTATCAAATAGACATTTGCATCTGTTGTGACAGATGACTGAGCTGTTGGAAATTTTCAAATAGATTTTGATATCTGTTGTAACAGATGATATATCTGATTTAATTATCAAATGAACATTTGCATTTGTTGTCACAGATAACTGAGCTATTGGGATATTTAAATAGATATTGATATCTGTTATAATAGATGACATATTTGATTTAATTGTCAAATAGACATTTACTGTGAGATATTGGGATTTATAAATAGATATTTATATCTGTTGTAACAGATGACTGTACTATTGGGATTTTTAAATAGATATTTCTATCTGTTGCAACAGATGACATATCTGTTTGAAAATTTTTTATTTCTTTTAATTTTAAAGCAAGCTTTTGTGCGAGTAGATAAAGTAGTACTACAAAATGCAGTAAAAAATGAAGAGTTTCTTGGATAACTCAAAAATGAGTTCATTGAGTAGTCTTATCTTGTCTTTACAATGTCACTAGTCTTCCTCGTGCCCCTCAAATTTTTAATGAATATTAATTATATTAATTAATGAATATTGAAACCCATGTCTACGTACATAATACATCTAGAATTATCTCATTTCTCCTTTAGCTTCAGCCCTAAATTTATTTTATTCATCTTTCATCTTTTTCTTTCTCTCCTATTTAGGGTTATCACAACCTTTTTTCTTTATTTTCTCTTCTCTTTCTCATAAAGATCCTTTTGGATCTAAATCGATCCATATCTTTTCTCGATTAAAATTGTTGTTTTGATCCCTTTTTGACATTAAGGTATGGTTCACTATTTCTCTTTCATTCTCGTCTTCTTCATTGCAAGTTATTTACATCTATTTTTTTATTTAATTAACATTTACCCATATCATATTTATTTAAAAAAATTGAAGAAACTTTTAAGTGTTGAATAAATGAACCGAGAATTTTATTATAATATGAGAAAATAGTCATTTGTAGGGAGAAGTTTAAAAGTCGTGTTGGCAGTATCATTTTTTTGTATGTATTTTATTTGTTTCTTTGTTGTTGATGTTGTTATTAATATTGTTGGTGGGGTTGGCATTGTTGGAACTTGTGGTGTGGTGTTGTTGATGGTGTTGGAACAAAGGATGTTGTTTCTTTGTTGTTGATGATGGTGTTGATGGTGTTGGAATAAATGTTGTTGTTTCTTTATTGTTGATGTTTTTTATTTATTGTTTCTTTGTAGTTTATGCTATTGTTGATGTTGTAACAGACGGAGCAACTATTGGAACAAATCAAACCACCAGCAAGGCTGGTTTGATGTATTCCAACAAAATCTACTTCTGTTGTATCAGACTCCACATCTATTGTATCAGACTCCATATTTGTTGCAATAGACTCCACATCTGATGCAACAGACTCTACATCTGTTAAAACAGATGGATATTATTCTTTCTGTGACATCAACTTTTTTTCTTTTCTTTGTAGATATAAGGAACTGAAAGTTATTCAACTTTTGCCCGACTACCATAAGAGGCTGCAGTAAAGATGGGTTCGGAGGAATAAGCTGCATATAGATGGAACCACTTCATATGTGGGAGGTATGTAGTACTGATAATATTATCGTGGAAAAACATATAGATTATACTAATTTTATGAATGTTGTTTTTACCGATTAGTCATAGATCATTCAAACAAGATATCTGTAATTTTACAGTTAAGTTTAGTAGGTCCAAACTAATAAGGTTGAGGGACTATGAATATGGTTCTGATACCCTGTTAAGATTTAATGTCGGTTGTTTCTTATGTTTATGTGTCAAGCATTGTGAAGGGATCTAGTTTTGGTGTCATTGTAAAGAGATTCAATAGCGATTGGACTAACTTTTAGGGTGCATTGAACTTTTAGAAGGCCTTCGAAGCCTAGCACTGTATCTAACAAGAATGGAAAAACAATATAGTTATTGTCCTAGCCCAAATTTATATAGGTGGGTTGCTTGGGGTGATGATTATACGCCAGAAGGTACGGTAGGAGAATGCATTCGAGAAAAAATGGGTGGTTGATGAAAGACTATATCATCTGAGAGCTAATTTAAGAGGATACATAGGGTAGAAAGTAACTTCTAGCGAATCTGGTCGATAAAATTATCTTAAAACATGAGAAATCTGTATCAAGTGCAAATATGAAATTGTATCCAGTAATAAAAAATCCATCTGTTGTTTCTCTAAGAGTAAAATAGTGCAGATGGTCACTTTACTAGGGAGCTATGACTAGGTAGCGTGGTTGGGATTATCACCTAGATAGAAAATAGCAGAAAACCAAGAACGCAGCCTTACGGATATCGAGGGTTAAAATTATGTACAGTATGTCTAGAAAACTTGCGCCAACAGCAACTGCAGTTAAAGTAAGAAATCTAAGCGAAGGCGGCAATTTTTGAATTTTAAATTGCATCATATGCCTTCTTGTTTGTGGTTTCGATTAGGTCCACTGCTATTGACCTGATCGGAACCACAAATAAGATTGAAAGGAAAATTGAGTATCATTACTTCCTTAGCAATATGGTTATAATTGATTGTATTTTATAGCCTTAGCATGCTTTCAACATATCTTGGAGAAGATCAGAGGCTTGCTCTAGTATGTGAATTTTGATAATTTTCAAGTTCGCCTCCAGCTTGCTGATTTGATATTCAAGTTTGTCATTTTCGTCTTTGAATTTGGTATAGAGTTCCTGATATTTTGTGAGCTCGATCAGGAACACCATCTTCGAAGTTGTGGCATTCTAGAAGCCCTTTAAAACACTTTCCTCAGAAGCCTTAAAGGATATATGTAAGGTCGATGTGTATGTTTATAGGTCAAAATATGTTGATGCACACTCAAGATGTGGTCCCAACCATTGAACAACTCACTTTTATCAAGCCTTGCACATTGCATCTTGCTCAACCAACCTTCAAGAAATTTGATAAATTAATAAGCAAGGAGTTACATAATGTTTGATCTAAACCGACTCTACCAAGCCTATCAAATATGTTATGTAACTCCAGGCTCATTAACCTATCAAAAAACTTCGCCCGAGTTAGTGCACAAATCAAACGAGCTCAATCTCTCAACCTTTCTGTTGGTCATTTTTCTCCATTATAGATGACAAGATATCCTCCATACAAAAGTCTACACTGTCGCTAGAAATGCTTGCCAGGGTGCAAGTCTTCAGAAGGCATCAATAGTAATCTCTCAATATCAAGTGATATTGAGAGATTCCTAGTCATGTCTTCCCAAGACTTTCGCTACGGCAGGAATTTCTGTTGATGACAAGATATCCACCATGAAAAAGTCTACATCATCAGCGAAAATTCTTGCCAGAGCGGAAGTTTTCAGAAGGCATTATTAATAATCTCTCAATATCAAAGAAGTCTTGTACGAAAATCTTTAGAAGACATTCAAAAATAAGGAAGTTTTCAGTAATGACTACACATAATTACCATCAACAACCTCACTAGATTCTCTCCTTGTTCAAAAGAAAAGGGAACAATATTTTCATTTGCATTCGCATGTTGTTTATTTAACAAACCAAACAAAGATGAACTAATAATCTAGCATTAGTTCATCTTTGAATGTTAGATTTAGTTCATCTTTTTTTAGTTGTTAAACAAATAAAATACGAATGCAAATGAAAATATTTTTGTCTTTTCTTTTGTACGAGGAGTGAATCTAGTGAGGTTGTTAATGTCGTAATTATGTGTAGTTATTGTTGAATACTTCCTTATTTTTGAATGTCTTCTGAAGACTTTCATACAAGACTTCCTTGATATTGAGATATTACTAATAATGTCTTCTGAAGACTTTTGCTCTAGCAAGATTTTTGCTGACGGTGTAGACTTTTGCATGGTGGATATCTTGTCATTAGACGAAATTCTAGTCGTAGCGAAAGTCTTAAGGAGGCATGACTAGGAATCTCTCAATATAACTTGATATTGAGAGATTACTGTTGTTGCCTTCTGAAGACTTGCGCCCTGGAAAGCATTTCTGGTGACAGTGTAGACTTTTGCTTGGCGGATATCTTGTCATCTATATTGGAGAAGAGCGATCACCAGAAAGGCTGAGAGATTGAGCTTATTTAATTTGTCCACTAACTTGAGAAAAGTTTTTTGATAGCGTAATGAGTCTGGAGTTGTGTAACGTTTGATAGGCTTAGTAGAGTTGGTTTAGATCAAACGTTACGTAACTCCTTGCTTATTAATTATCAAATCCTTTAAAGGTTGGTTGAGCAAATTGCATTAAGCAACGCTCGATAAAAGTGAGTTGTTCAACGGTTGGGACCACATCTTGAGTGTGCATCAACATATTTTGACCTATAAACATACACAGTGACCCTCTATGTATCCTTTAAGGCTTCTGAAGAAAGTGTTGTGAAAGCCTTCTTCAATGCCATAACTTTGAAGGTAGTGTTCCTGATCGAGCTCACAAGAGACCAGGAACTCTATACTAACTTCAAAGATGGCAACGACAAGCTTGGATACCAAATCGGAAAGCTGGAGGCAAGCATAAAAATTATCAGGATTCACACACTACAGCAAGCCTCTGATCTTCTCCAAGAAATGTTAAAAGCATGCTAAGGCAAGAAAACACAATCAATTAATCCATATTGCTAAGGAAGTAATGATACTCAATTTGCCTTTCAATCTTATTTGTGGTTCCGATCAGGTCAATAGCAGTGGACCTAATTGGAATCACAAACAAGAAGGCATGCGATGCAATTTAAAATTCAGAAATTGTCGCCTTCGCTTAGATTCCTTACTTTAACTGGAGTTGCTTTTGGCGCAAGTTTTCTAAACTTATTGTACATTATTTCAACCCTCGATGCCCGTAAGGCTGCTTTCTTAGTCTACTGCTATTTTCTATCTAGGTGATAATCTCGACCATGCTACCTAGTCACAGCTCCCTAGCAAAGTGTCCATCTGTATTATTTTTCTTTCGGAGAGACAACAAACGAATTTACATTTCCGGATACACTTTAATATTTGCACTTGATTCAGATTTCTCATGTTTTAAGATAATTTCATCGGCCAGATTCGCTAGAAGTTACTTTCTACCCTATGTCTCTTCTTCAATTAGCTCTCAGATGATATAGTCTTTCATCAAATCCCCTTTCCCTCGCAGGCATTCTCCTTCGTCTCCTTCTGGCGTATAATCATCTTCTTGATCAACCAGTCCATATAAATCTGGGCCAGGGGAATTTCTATTGGTTTTTTGTTCTTATTTGATGCAGTGTGAGCCTCCGAAGGCCTTCTCAGAGTCCAATGCACACTTAAAGTTAAGTCCAATCGCTATTGGATCTCTACAATGACACCAAATATTGATCCCTTCTCAAAACTTGACACGCATAAACACAAGCAACAATCGTTAGTAACTCATAACAGGGTATATGCACCATCTTCATGGGGCCCTCAGCCTTATCAATTCGAACCCATTAAACTTAACTTTACAATGCAGGATCTTGTTTAAATGATCAGTGCCTAATCGGCTAAAAACTGCATTCACAAAAATATTATACTTTCTGTGTGTTGTCTCGATGACCTTATCAGTAATACTTAACTCCCACACATAACAGTGGATCCATCCATCTGCACGAACCATATTCTTCCTAGCCTATCTATGGATAAAATTAAATAAATATATGACTAGCAAGTTACAACAGATGCCACATCTGTTTAAACTGTGAAACAATTGCAGACATCTGTTACGACAGATGATCAATCTATTGCAATATATGACATATCTGTTGGGAAAGCAAACAGATATATCCATCTATTCCAATAAATTGTCAATATGTTGTAAGTTATCTGACAGATGGAATATATTTTGCAACAGATTACTCATCTGTTAGATTTATTTTAAAGCAATTTTCTTTTCTTCCCAAAATACAATAAAAGATAAAATGTTGTATCTAGATCCATTTTTTTATTTACATATTCAAAAAGTCATCAGTTTTATTTAATTAAGGGATATGAATAGTTGTGGCTTTTTATTTGACTAACCCCTTCCAATTCAATCATTTATAAATAGGTCCTTCCGGCCTCCTTACTTACTCTCACTCGTTCATTCTAATACACTTACAATACAAATATGACTGATCCAGATTCGTACAAAAAGATTTATATCGAGTCCTTGCGGGAACTTCAAAGGTAGTTTGATGAACTCTAGAGGAATTTGGTCAACTTCGGAGCAAGGCTGAAGAGGGCCCTGCTACTGCCGGATGAAAATTGTCCAGTTGACAATAATAATAGTAATAATAATAATAATAGTAATGATAATAATAATAATAATTAGGTTATGTTTATTCTTTTAGCGTATGTATGTATGTATTTTCCTCCTTTTGTATATCGGATCTACCCAAGGGATTCAAAAATCTATGTTTGGGCATGATGGTTGACTTTGAATTTTTAATTCTTATTTAGTATTTAATTATCATTCTGTTTATTCCTTATTCTCAACATGTCAACGGAGGTTAATCTGATGCAACACATCGATCATATATCGCAACAGGCGGTTATTGATAAAAAGGGTTATTGTTATTGAAAGGGTGAAAAGATATGACTTTTTGATTATTTAATATGAAAAATGGTTCATAAGTTAATAATAAGGAAATAAATGATAAACATAATTTATAACTGTAATAGAACGGCTATTTAATTTTAATAACTGATCGTGACTCTTCGACATATTTGTTTTAAAATCTGTTTTTAAATTTATATAATAAAAAGCCACCAAATTTAGATTAAAAAGATATGTTGATTATTAAAAAAGATATCTTATATGTGCAACAAATATATTATTTGATGCAACAGATTATCGATTTGTTGCAACAAATGGTAATTTGTTGTCACATATGGGTTATCTGATGTAACAGATATATAATCTGTTGCCACAACTCAATAAAAATGGTTACTGAAAAAGACTTATCAAGTCATAACTTTCCACAGTAATCAAAAAGTCACCAATTTGAATGTAATTAATAAATGGAGGTGAACAGTCGCACTTTTTATTTTTGAATCTATTTTTTTAATTTATATAATAAAAAAGTCACCAAATTTGGATTAAAGATAAAGATATAGTGATTATTAAAAAGATATATGTTGCAACAGATATATTATCTGATGCAACTGATTGTAGATTTATTGCAACAAATGGTATATCTGTTGCCAAAGATGGGTTATCCGATGCAACAAATATATAATCTGTTACCATAACTCAATAAAAACGGTTACTGAAAAGAACTAATTAAGTCATAACTTTCCATAGTAATCAAAAAGTCATCAGTATTAATAAATGGAGGTGAACAGTCGCGCCTTTTTGTTTTTGAATCTGTTTTTTAATTTATATAATTAAAAAGTCACCAAATTTGGATTAAAGATAAAGATATGATGATTATTAAAAAGATATATGTTGCAACAGATATATTATCTGATGCAACAGATTATAGATTTGTTGCAACAAATGGTATATCTGTTGTCATGGATGGGTTATCTGATCCAATAGATATATAATTTGTTGCCACAACTCAATAAAAATGGCACCAGTATTAATAAATGGAGGTGAACGGTCGCGCATTTTTTCCTAACTCATTCAAATTCATTCCTCTATAAATAGGTCCCTCCTTACTCGTTCATTCTACTACATATATCTATTTATTTTTTTCTCTTGTCTTTCATATTACACCTTCAACTACTTTCTCTTTAAGGACTTGATAGTTTTTCCGTCTTTGGTAAGTTTTTTATCTTTCGTTTTGTGTAAATATATGTTGTATTACTTTACTTTTGAATTCTTTTCCTTACTTTTGTTTTTGCATTTTTTTGTCAATTTATGCGTGTTCTAGATATGGCTGATCCAGTATGGGATGTCGCTATTTTACGAGACACCGTACGAGAACTACAGAGGCAGGTTCATGATATACAGTGGGAGTTGACCGCTGTCAGAGCAAGGATGTTACGGGAGATCCGCAGGATGAGGAGGGCGCTGCTTCTGCCGGTCGAATATTGGTCGGCTGGCGATAATAATAATGATGATGAAGATGATGATAATAATAATAATTAGATTATTTTGTTTCTTTCTTTTTAAGTCTATGTATATGTATTTTTATTTGTTTTAGTTTAATAAAAAAGTTATGTTTGATCAACTTTGACGTTTTAATTCATAATTAATTTTCATTCTGTCTATTATCTTCTCATCAAACATATCGACGATGAGATGTAAGGAATAATTTTGAATCCAGTAGCAATAGAAAGATTTAAGATTTATCTGTTGGGTTTGTGGTAGGGGCTGATTTGTGTTGTTCCAAACAGATTACTCATATGTTGCAACAGATAACTAGTTTGTTTCACCAGATAACTAGTCTGTTCATGGATTTGACGTTTTAATTCATACTCCCTCCGTCTCAAATTAACCCGTCTCAAATTGAGATGATACATTGATTAAAAAAAATAATTAATAACATGCCTAGTTTACCATAATACCCCTATTAAATGATGTTTACATTTTAATTTGATGAAAAAGTGATTAATGCAAAGGGTAAAACATGAAAAAAATTTATCTTTTCTTGATTAATGAAAAAAGATAAGTAAAATGAGAAATCAAATTAGAAAATTTGGGATGGGTAATTTGAGACGGAGGGAGTATTTAATCTTCGTTCTGTCTATTATATTCTCAACAAACATGTCGATGACTGGACGTAAGAAATAATTTTGAATCTAGTAGCAATAGCAAGAGTTGAAACATATTACTTATCTATTGGGTTTGTGGTAGGGGCTGATTTGTGTTGTTCCAAACAGATTAATCATCTGTCGCAATAGATAAGGATGGGTTATTTGAGATGGAGGAAATATTTAATTTTCATTCTGTCTATTATCTTCTCAACAAACATGTCGATGATTAGACGTAAGGACTAATTTTGAATCCAGTTGTAATAACAAGAGTTGCAACGCATTGGTTATCTGTTGGGTTTGTAGCAGGGGATGATTTGTATTGTTCCAAATAGATTAATTATCTGTTGCAACAGATAATCAGTCTGATGCAACAGATAATCAGTCTGATGCAAAGTCTGATGCAACAGATAATAAGTCTGATGCAACAGATAATCAGTCTGATGCAAAAGATAATCAGTCTGATGTAATAGATAACTAATCTATTGCAACAGATAAATCTTCTATTGCGACAGATTAATCATCTGATGCATTAGATAAGTGATCTATTTAAATTGTGGGCACTTATATTGAATTCATGATCAGGTTCTATCCATTGTTGGAAAAATAGCAGTAATTGTGTACTCAGATGACAAATTCAAATAAAAATCATAATTTTACTTACCAAAGTCACCTATGAAGTAATGCCAAAGAGGAAAGTGATGTATGAAATAAAATTTGACCTAAGAAATTGGTCAGATAGCAGCAGTAGCGGTAACAACAACAACAACAATGGTCGACAAGAAGAAGATGAAGATGATGATAATAGAGCAGAAGATGATGAATAAAGCAGCAGCAACAATGAACAACAATAATCGTGAAGAGAGAGAAAACAACAACGGATGAGAGGAGAGAGAAACGCGCCTTTTTTCCTTTGTTTCCTGTTATATTAACTAACATTTGGATCAAAGTGTAAATTAAAAAACTTGTGGGCTATTTTAAAACGTCCCCAACTTTCTTAATCCATAATAAAGTAATTGTCACCTCCACTCAATAATTAAGACTTGTGTCACCTGCACCTCATTTTAAAACTCTTTTGTCACCTACAGCCCAAAGCCCCTAGTAACATTATTAAAAAATGTGACAACTAATTTTTTTATAAATTATTTAACATATCAAAGTATATTTATTTATTTTATTTTATTCAATAAAAGTTAATTCAAATTATAATCTTTATATTTTCTATCCCTTTTTCTGTAATTTCTACACATAATATTTAAATGAGTTTCTAATTTAATTTTTAACCTTTAATTAATTAATGTAACACTTTATCCAAGCATGAAATATAAATTAGCCTAGAATTTTTTTTAAAAATATTATACTTTAATGAAAATAATTAATATGCGTACACTAATAAAGATAGAGATATTGACAATTTTAACATTTTAAAAAAAAATTATTGTTGGCAGTTTTATTTTTTTGAATTTTTTATTTTAAAATTGATATATTAAGTCATATAGTTTATATAATTTTTATATATTTAATTCAAGCTATAAAAAATTAAAATTTTAAATACATAACTCTATTTAAATTCAAATTGAAATAATTGAACATTGTAGAAGTATGATTCCCTTATGAAAGGATACTTTAATTTGGATTTAAATTTTACGTTGTTGAAATAAAAAAAATCTCAATTGATTTTTATTTTTTATAATTTTAATCATAAAATAATTTTCAAAGTTAAAATTTCGTGGTGATGATATTGGCATCACATATTGTTTTGTTTCTCCTACTCTATGTAAATAGGTTAATAGCCTTATTTTATTTTTAAAATTTTCTATTTTAAACTTGATATTTAAGTCATATAACTCATTTAAAATTTATATAAGTTTAATATTTTCACTTAAAAAATGTAAGTTAAAATTCATATTCATTTTAGATTTAAACTGAAGTAATCGAATATAGAGAAAGTATAATTTCACGAATAGAAATTAGGACACTTTAATATGAATTTAAATTCACATTATAGATATTGAGAAAACTGAATTGATATTTAATTTTTTGAAATTCCTACGTTAATATAATATTCAAACTTAAACTATATAATAATAATACACACTTGTCATTACAATATTATTTTGTTTCTCCTACTATGTATAGATAGATTATATAGATTTTCTAATATCAATAATTTTTATCTGAAATTTCAGTCTATATAAGTCATTTTAAATTCGGATAGTTTTTAAAATTTTTAATTCAAATTAAAAATAATAATTCAAGCTTAATAATAATCATAAAATTAATTATACGCTATAAAATTAGATTTTTTAAAACTATGAAGTATATAAAAAATTAATAACAATATTATAGAGGACCAAAAAAGTTGAAAAGGAATATATTTTTAAAATTATATTTATTTCATATAAATAATTGACTTTTCCCATTAACTTAAAGTAAAGTATACATAATTTTACTATGTATTTTATTACTATTTTCATTAGATAATTTTTTCTTTATATTTGTTAATTAAATAGTACTAATAGCATTTGTACATATATAATAATAATAATAATAACAATAATAATAATAATAATAATAAAAATAAAATTTTGAATAAAACACACAAAGACCCATTGAACAATTAAAAACTTTTTCGAATCTAACCTCCCACCCCCGCCACCTTTTCCCCAATTTCCCCCCAAAATTAAAAATTACCAAAAAATAAAAATTCCCATCCAAAATTTAAAAATTAAATAAATTAACCTAATTTCCCTTTTTATTTAATAATCCTGATCTCTCTTTCTCCTTTTCCATTCCTTCCTTGTTCCCCACACCCCTCCCGCCCCTCACTCTTTCATATTCCCATCTATTTAATTTAATTTGATTTTTCTCATGTGTGATGTTTGCCTAATTACTTTAATTTTTTTGGTAGGTTTTAAACATGAAATTCTCCAAGTAAATGAGATAAGTTTTTACTATATGGATATTGCATTGGATTGTGTATTTAAAAAAAATTTAATGTAATGATAGTTTTATGCTTGTGTGGGTATTAGAATTGATATGAAATTTAAG
Organism: Capsicum pubescens; assembly: GCA_030864215.1. Classification (NCBI taxonomy): domain Eukaryota; kingdom Viridiplantae; phylum Streptophyta; class Magnoliopsida; order Solanales; family Solanaceae; genus Capsicum; species Capsicum pubescens. The sequence goes on from CM061544.1 coordinate 263,836,929, forward strand.
CTTTATATTTACATATTATAAGAGATTTACGGGGTTTTTTTACTTATTTGGTTGGTTTTTATTTTTTTCTTGTTTTTTATTTGTTAAGTTTAGCAAAAAATTATCTAAGATATATTTTTTCTCCTCGAATTCTATGTATACACATTCTTGCATGTAATAATTCTTATTTTCTTTGTGTTAAAATACTTTATTATTATCAACAGGTGTAGTAGTGAAATAAGAGAAAATAAATGACAAATTAAGACGGATGTTGATCAAACTAAGGTTCGAATGAAGACCGTGGAAGGAGAGATTATGAAGCATGGATTCAAGCAAGATGGTGTTTTAAAAGAGTTGCAAAATACAATTATATGTAACTTTTGTTACTAACAAAGCTTGTAGAAGATTCTTTAAATTATAGTAATATAAATGTTGAAATTTATTTTGGAATTTCTTTTTAGTCTTCATTATATTGTAGAAATTCTTGTGGTTAATAATGCTTATGACAATATTCCTCAATTTATAGTAATGAATATTTGTATTTATAGCTAAACCTAAATATAATTATCACAAAATTAACTAATATTCACTTTCCATTTCTAATTCAAATGAGCTATGAGGTGTGCATTTTGTAGCAAAAAGAATAAATTCTTAGCTGCATCATAAAAATGTTTGTGACAAATACTCAAGTATATAGCTATGTATTTTTTATTTGGTAGCTAAATATAAATATTGTTAACATGAGACTGAAATACAAAATAGCCACACATTTTAAATATCATAGCAAATAAATAAAGTCCTTTGCCACAACAGAAGACATTGTGGCTATAATATAAAAATTACTATAGATTTTATTTGTCATGAAAAAAAAGTAAAATTATTTGCCACAAGTATAAATTTCGTAGCAAAAATTTTTTTTATCATCACAGTTACAACATAATTTTTTTGTAGCTGCAAGTATTAGCAGTTAGCCACAGACCATGTAAAGTCTGTTGTAGCTAACTTTTAGTTACGCCACTTATTGCTACGAATGCTACGAAAAAAAATTTGGTGACTAAAATATTTAGCCATGAAACTTTTCACATTTAGCTATGATGTATTCTGAAGCTATATATGCATTTTGTTGTAGTGGAAGCAAAATGTGTTGTTTAAGGGTTACATTAGATTGAAGTTTATTATTTGCTTACTATAAACTGGAGTTTGTAGTTTGAAATGGATAGAATTATTGAGGATTTCACCCTCAAGGATGGGTTTTGATGTGTCTAATGCGCAACTGAAAATGGAAGAAGGGATATAGCACTAAGTGTGGAGCATTAAAGCAAAATTTGTAAATTATATGCTTTTTGTTCCTTTCTTTTTGGCATGATGCCAGTGTTGTAGTGGACCAATTGAACTTCAGCCTTGTCATCTATCTTGGTTCTTAAGTTGTTCCCATATCCATGAACTAAGGAAGTTCAAAGTGCATGATCAACTCTAGTAATGCTAAACTGCTCACATAGGAAAAATGTGATAGCTTCTCAAGCATAATGACCTTGTCTAAAACTCCTATCATTTACACAAAGCTTTTGATTAGGAAAATTCTAGCTATACCAGCTGAGTTTATCCATAGGTTCTGTAATGGCAACAGCAAGGCAGTATTAACATATAGATCCAGGACATGTGCGACGATGCGAAGACTCGTGTGAGGACAGCAGGAGGGGATTCAGAGCACTTTTCGATTTTGACAGGAATGCATCAGGGATCGACTCTTAGCCCATTTTTATTTGTCTTGATGATGGATGTTTTGATACGACATATCCAAGGGTAGGTGCCTTGGTGTATGTATTTGTTGATGATGTTATACTGATTGATGAAACTTGGGGTGGAGTTAATGATAAGTTGGAGCTTTGGAGACGGATCTTTGAGCCTAAAGGATTTAGGTTGAGTAGGACTAAGACGGAATACTTGAAATATAAGTTTAGTGATTTGCCACACAAGGCAGACGTGGTAGTGAAGCTTGATTCCTAGGTCGTCCAGAAGAGGGAGCCTTTCAAGTACCCTGGGTCTATGATTCAAGGGAATGGGGAAATTGATGAGGATGGCATGCACCGTATTGGTGCAGGGTGGTTGAAATGGAGGCTCTCTTCGGGAGTGTGGTGTGATAAGAAGATGCCTCCAAAACTCAAAGGTATGTTCTACAGAGTGGTAGTTCGACTGGGTATGTTGTATGGGGCGGAGTGTTGGCTAGTTAAGAACTTCTACATATAGAAGTTGAAGTCAGCGGAGATGAGAATATTGCGATGGATGTGTTGAATTACCGGGAGGAATAGTGTTAAAAATGAGATTATTAGGGAGAAGATAGGGGTAGCTTCAGTAGAAGATAAGATACAGGAAGTGAGGTTGCGATGGTTCGGGCATGTAATGAGGAGGGGCACAGATGCTCCTATACGGAGGTGCAAGAGGCTGTCTAGGGATAGTTTTAGGTGAGGTAAAGGTAGGCCTAAGAAGTATTGGAGAGAGGTGACTAGACATGACATGGAGTAGTTACAGCTTACAGAGGACGTGACTCTTGATAGGAAGGTGTGGAGGACGCGGATTAGGGTAGAGGGTTAGTGGGTAGGAGTATGTCTGTGGTGTATTAGAGATATATATGTTTTTTGAATAGATATTTTTTTAGTATTACCTTGTGCGTGTCTTGTTTCTGTTATTAGCCTTTACTGTCTATTATTATAGTATTACCTTGTGGTTGCATGCTTTTCGGTGTTTTGTTTGTTATATTGGTATCTGTCCTAAGCCGGAGGTCTATCAGAAATAACCTCTCTACTTTATCTGAGGTAGTGGGATAGACTGCGTACACTTTACCCTCTATAGACCCCACTTGATGGGAATACACCGGGTATGTTCTTGTTGTTGGAATGCATATGTGGAAGATTAAGAGTTTCATTTAACCTCTAAGGGGTCATTTGGTAGAGTGTATAAGAATAATACAAAGTATGGTGTGTTAGTAATGTTTGTATTAGTAATGTTTGTGTTAGCTATGCTTGCATTAGTTATACTTGTATTTTTCATATGCATTGTTTGGTTTGATGTATTAAAAATAACATGAATTAAATAATTTCTACAAAAAAAAATTCTTACAAAAATATCCTTCATATATATGTTGGAAAGGATGTGAAATTTTTTTTGAAGGACAATGGTGTGTTTAATCATGTTAATGCATGTATTGAATCCATTGCATTGCTAATACCATGGATTTTGAGGTATTAGTAATACACACCTCAATACACAATAGAGTGTATAACTAATGCAAGCATTAGTTATACATAAAGTGCAAAGTATACCAAACAAGGTATTAGTAATACACATTAAACTAATGCATGCATAGTTTTCCAATACACTCTACCAAATGATCCCTAAGAGAATTAGATTTAATAAAAGTAGAATTATCTTATCGAAAAAAACAATCCTTAATTTTGTTAGTCATAGTAAAATATCTAGAGGTATGCCCTTTCGAAACACAAACAAGCCCTTTCTAACATTTTTCGATATCAGTGTGGTTGTCTGAAGCTTAAACAGTAAGTGCCGAACAAGAAGAAACACTTAGGGGTCGTTTGGTATGGGTTATTAAAATAAATAATTCCAGAATAATTTTTTTGGTGCTTTGTTTGGTTGCCAAGTTTAGAATAACTTATCCCGGGACTAACAAATATTACCGGAATAAGTTATCCCACCTTTTGGGTGGTATAAATAAACCCGACATTATTTAACTTGGCATAAAATCATAAATGACAAAATCAACTTCCAATTATCACTTTTCATATATATATTCCGTTACTCTACTACTATATATGAGAGAAATGTGAAATTTTGATAGTCCTCACATCAATTTTTTTTTTTTATCAATTTTATCTCTAATTTAAATTTTAATTACTCTAGAAATTTTCATTCATTTTGGTTAATTTAAACAATTATATGAGTTTATTAAATGCAATAAAAGTGATGAGTCATGAGAAAATGATAGTGACACCATAAAAATTATTTATACAATGAAATTCAAAATTAATCCAAGGGTTGTAGAAATGTTTATTAATCTTAATTCAATTTTTCATTTTTCCTAATAAATTTATTATGAACAAGTAATTAAAGTATTTTGACATTCCCTTTCTATCTTAGTGCATGCTTAATTATTAAATAAAAAATTATTTTTATATATAGCTAAAACTGTTTGAAAATTTAATTTTTTAAAAAATATAATTTAACTCTCCAAACATTAATGATACTAAATAATAGAAAATGAGAGTAATTTTTTTTCACATTTTTTGATGATGAATGTTTTTAACAAAAAGTTGAATTATCAACATTTTGAATTATCAACATTTTATAAAATTTAGGACAAAATAAATAATTTAACATAAAATATTAAAACTTCATACACATTTAATAAATATCAACACAAATTTTTTAACATGTATTTTTAGAAAAAAGAAACTACTAGAGTTAAAAAAGAAATAATTTCAATTTCTTTTGTATGGTTTAATATGAAGGAAAATAATTAAGTTAAATAAGGTTAAGGGTATTTTTGTATACAAACTATCTATTCTTTAAAAAAAAAATGTATATTATTTTTAGTACGAAACAATCACTTAAAGATAATACCACCATAACTAATCCCAGACAATTAATCTCAATATAATTTATCCCACCATAACTAATCCCATCATAATTTGTTTTCAAACCAAACGACCCCTTAAAAGAGCAGGGTTCTGCTTTTCAGGATCTTTGCTGTCCATAATGGCTCACAACAGCTTCAGAATGAAAGATAAAAATCTTCTTATAAGTTTAAAGAAAAAAAAAAGGTTTACGGGATTCTATTTGTTCTTGGTTTTTATATTGGTACTTGGGCGGAAGCAGGAGTACAGTGCACACATGTTGCTTTTTAGTCTTTCCTAAAGCAAAATTAAATAAACAACAAATCCCAGGACATTGTTGTGTTCTAAAGAGCATGAGTTTATGGAATTAAAACTACATGACTCCAATTTGTGTCTTGTACAAATGCATTTTTGTTAAGGCTCTGATCTGCTCATGTATCTTTCCGTTTCTCATTATCTTAGTGTCAGCGGACAGGCTCCCTCTTTCATCTACTTTTTGAATAGAATAGTTTGCAGTAACTCTGTACCGTTATTTGGGCTGTAAGAAGTCATAGCTTGGTGGTTAAGGAATGTCCTCAAAGAGCTTGCTTCTGACTTTGACAAAGTTGCTCGGAGTCTTCACTTTCGGCTAAGTTACTTAGATTCTTCACTTTCGGTGCCACACCTGTGTGGACACGACATGGGTGTTGGTGTGGGATTCGTACCCGATCTGGTCAACCAATTTTGGCTACTTTGACCAAAATCGATTGGGAAAGTTTGAACAGATTTAAGAAATTCTGTATTCGAAACAAAAGCGAAGGTGAAATTGAAGAAAATGGAATACCTTGTATATAGAAATTTCTATGTTATTGCTTTTCTTTTTATCTCCTTTCAGAATTTTCTTCTTGGACAATATTTTCTCCTCAAGTTTTCCATATAATATCTCATAATTTATATTTATAGTTCTATTTTTAGATGTTTAAATTATTTTTTTCCGAATTCCCACACCCATATCCATCATAGATCCATATCCCCAACAACAACAACGCATACCCCGTGTATTCCTATATAGTGGGGTCTGAAGAGGGTAGAGTGTACGCAGACCATATCACTACCTTAGGTGAAGTAGAGAGAGGTTGTTTCTGATACCCCTGCTTAGGACTGATAACAGTATAACAAACACAAAATGTAAATAAAAAAAGGGCAGCCCGGTGCACTAAAGCTACCGCTATGCACGGTGTCCGGGGAAGGGCCCCACCACGTGTATCGTACGCAGCCTTACCTTGCATTTCTTCCAGAGGCTGTTTCCAAGGCTTGAACCCGTGACCTCCTGGTCATATGGAAACAACTTTACCAGTTACTCCAAGGCTCCCTTTCAAAACACAAATCATAAATGTTATAAACTAATACAGTATGCATAATAAACTAACATTGCTAGCTAATATAGGAAACAATATAGCCACAATATAATACTATAAACTATCTATTCGAAATCATAGACATCACTCAAACACCACGAACAAGAAACCCCGGACACAAAGTACTCTTCCCTACTATTACCGATGCACTCCTACCCCCTAACCCTCTACCCTAGATCCATATCCCCGAATCTTCGAATTGAGACCATGAAGGATCCGATCTCTAGATCTGTACCCGTATCAAACATCTGCACCCGAGTCCAAGCAACTTAGACTTTCGGTGCCGTATCTGTGTCGACAAGACATGCATGTGGAATATGTACCCGATTTTGTCATTGATTTTTGGGTGCTTTGACTAAAATCAATGGAGAAATTTGGGACAGATACACTGATTTCTTGTAATCGAAACAAAAGTGAAGGTGAAATTGAAGAAAATGGAGCAGTTTGTATATAGAAATTTCTCTATCAGTCCCTTTCCTTATATCACCTTCTGGAATTCCTCTCTTGATCAATATATTTTCCTCATAATACCTTGTAAGTTCTCCACGAAACGTCTCATATATATAACTCTATGTTTAGGTATTTAAATTATTTTTAGCTGAATCCGGCATTCGTATTTAAAATTTAGATCATGAAGGAATGGATCTATTTAAGTTACCCAAGTTATACGCACCCCCTACCATTGGTACCAGAGACTATGTTGTTTAAAGTTACAGAAGTAGTATATATTTGGATTTAATAGCAAATATTGTTTAGATGAATAACGAACAAAAATTACAAAAATATAAAGAATTAAAACAAATAATATCTGAAAAATGTAAAGAATTAAAAATAAGGATAGAAAGACTACAGTATAACATAGTTGTCGGAGTTAGTAAAAACTCAATAAATGCACAAAAGGAAGAAATATCAAATTTAGAATCAACAATAGATAGTCTAGAATATATATATCAACATAACCTATATACATTTAAATAAAATGAACAAAGAAGAATATATAATAGATGAAAAAACATATGAAAATCGGAAGAATTAAAAATAAAAATAGTATTCTCTAATTTAGGAAGAAGATAAAAGAAAATAGGTGAACATTTATACTTAATGTTAGAAAAGGAAGAATTAAAATTAGAAGATAAGTTGGCAGTCATGGTAAGAATAGAAAGAGAAAATGAAGAAATAGATAGGAAAAAAGAAATAGATAAAATAAAACAACAAACCACAGAAGAAATACGAAAAATAGAAGAAACTAAAAATAATAGGATTGCTGAATTAGAAAAAGAACTACAAATACTAAAAAGACCTGTATGAAAAAATACAGAAAGAAAAAGAAGAAAAAGATAAAGAACAAAAATTATTAAACGAGATAAATCAATTTAAAGAAAAATTAGAAATAAAAAATAAAGAATCAGAAACCAGTGAATTAAAAATAAATATAATAGATGCTGAAGAAACAGATAATTATGATTCGGAAGGTAGTGAAACATATACAGAAATTCTAGAAAACATAGGAAAACTAAAAATTAATGAAAAACAAGAAGTAATTAATAAAGAAAACTTAGAAAATACAAACACAAAAATAAATACTCTTAATAAAGAAGACGATGAAAACATAATACCTAGTACATCAGAAATAAGAAAACCTACATATTATTATAAAGATAAGTTTAAAAAATATAACCTAAAAAATGAAATAACAAATGGACACCAAAACAAATAATTAATAAAAATTATAACTTTTTAGATTTAGATTGTGTAATAGACACAAATAAAATAATACAATTATGGGCAGGATACATGTCAAAACAATTATTAGACAATAATATAGATACAACAAATACACCAGAATATTTAGAAAGAACATTAATAAGAACAGTAAAATTATGGTTTTTAAACCTAGCCGAAGCAAGTAAAAAAATATTAAGATCTGATAATAAAACAGAAGGAACATCAACAACTACTAAAATATCACCAACAGAAATATTAAAAAAATATGAAGTAGCTATAAGAGATGAATTTAGCAGTATAACAACAGAAGAAGAAGAACAAAATAAAGAAAAAGATACGAATAGGAATTTAATGTTAAAATTAGAAACATGTAATATGTGCTATATAGATGAATACGTGCGCATTTAAAGAATACTACTATAAGGGAACATATAATACAGAAGAAAGTAAAAAAATAAGAAGATTATATTTTAACAAATTACCTGAACCATTTAGTTCAAAAATAATAAAGAGTTGGGATGAAACAAAAATAGTAGATACCCTAGGAGCAAGAATAAATTTTTTACAACAATGGTATAGAAATCTATGTGAAAAATATAGAGAAGAAATAAAAATGGAAAAAACATTAATAAGAAATTTAGCATGTTGCAAAGATAAAATAACACCTCAATTTGGATGTGAAGAAAGATAGTATAAGAAAAGAAAAAGACATAAGAAATACAAAAAATCAAAATATAAATATAAGAAACCAAGAAAAAGATATTATGTAAAAAATTATAAACATAAAAGACCATATAGGAAAAAGAAATCTATAAAAGAATGTACTTGTTATAATTGTGGAAAACTAGAACATTTAGCTAGAGATTGGAAAATGCCTAAGAACTCAAAAAAGAAACAAATATCAGAAATAAAAATAAAAAATACAGAATATATACAGATAGATTATATAGATTATGAATTAGAAAGTGAAGATAGTATATATGAAATTTCGGAGAATGAAACAGATAATGAAATAGATAGTGATTTAGATGAATCAAATGACTGAAGAAGATATAAAAATGAATCAAATAATTGAAGAAGATATAAAAATAATAACAAAGGAAGAATATTTAAATGAAGAAGGAACTGATCAAAAAATAATATTTGATAATAATATATTTGACGAAATAAAAGGAAAAGAGTTAGACCTAAGTGTAGAAAAAATATTCAAAATACCAACAATAAAAAATATATTTAGTAGAAAAAAGGAAGAATACTACGTAGTAAGACAAAAGGAACATGTAATAGACTGTAGATACGCAAAAGGTAGAGCTAGTATACCACTTGTAACAAAAAGAATAATTAATATAGAAAAAAATGATATAAAAAGTAAAGACCCAATAAAATATGTACACCTTGGAGGAACAGAGATATTGATAAAAGCATGTTTTAGAGAAGGAATAGATACACCAATAGAATTATATTTAGCAGATGATAGAATTATAAAACCTATAGAAAAAAGTATAATAACTGTCATAAAAAGAAATTTAATATACCAAAAATTTAAATTTATAATAAGTGTGAATTATTCAGTAGCAATAACAGATAAAAATATAGATAAATCATTAGTATTATATTAAAAAATATCAGGAATAGAACTAACCCCAGGAAGTAAAATATTTACAGCAAGATGTAAAAATCTATACGTATTAACAACAAAACATAAAATAATGGGAAAAAATAAAATTAATAAAATACAAATAGAAAGTCCTTTCGAACAATTTGTAAAAACAATTGATTATAGTTACAAGACATAGATATAGAAGAAGATTTAGAAATAATAAATGATAGAATAAGTACAACAAAAAGAATAGCTCATGAAAAACTAGAATCATCAAGCTCATAAAAAAGAACAAGTTATGAAACAACCTCAACAGTTAATTTAAATCAATATTATATAACAGAAACAATAAATGAAAAAAAATATTTAATACTCTTAAACACAGGACAAGAAGAAAATTATATAGCAAAATATCTAGTAAAAAGTGAAGAAATAAAATCTAATAGTAATATATGCTCAGATCTACCAAGGAGTCTAATAAACATTAAAGATACGACAGAAAAAGAAATAATAATAGGAGTCAGAAAAATAAAAATAGAATTTGAAATAAAGGAAGAAATGCAAAAATCAGACATAATATTAGGAATAAAATGGTTAGAACAAGTAAAACCATACAATATAGAACATACACAATTATCTATAACATATAATAAAGAAAAATTATTAATAAAAAGAGCTTTGACATGATATTAAAATATATGTACTTGTAAAAATAATAGTAGAAGGGTATTATAATAGGTATTATACACATATGATAGATACAGGAGCAGAAGCAAACTTATGTAGATACAACTGTTTACCAGAAAGTAAATGGGATAAATTAAAAACACCAATAATAGTCAAAGGATTTAATAATGAAGGAAGTTTAATTACATATAAAGCTAAAAATGTAAAAATACAGATATGGGATAAAATAATAAAATAGAAGAAATCTATAATTATGAACTAACATCAAAAGATATGCTTTTAGGAATGCCATTTTTAGATAAATTATACCCACATATAATAACTAAAACAGATTGGTGGTTTACAATACCATGTAAACAAAAAGTAAGAGCAAAAAGAGTTATTAATAAAATAAGAAAGAAAACTGATTGGATAAAAGGAAGTGAAAAAATTACACAAAAGTTAGAAAATATAAAAAAATACAGAAGACACAGTAAAACTAGTTGTATTTTTGATAAATAAAAAAAAACTATATTTTCAATAGATAAGGTAGAAATAATAAAGAAAAGATTAAGACAATTATACAGTGAAGATCCATTAAAAGGATGGGAAAAACATAAAACTACTATAAAAATTGAATTAATACATAAAAATAGTATAATAACTCAAAAATCATTAACATATAATTTTGACGATTTAAAAGAATTTAAAATGCATATAGATGAATTATTAGAAAAACAGTGTATACAAAGAAGCAATAGTAAACATAATAGCCCAGCGTTTATAGTAAATAAACATAGTGAACAAAAAAGAGGAAAAAGTAGAATAGTGATTGACTATAGAAATTTAAATGCAAAAACTATGACATACAATTATCCAATACCAAATAAGATATTAAAAATAAGACAAATACAAGGATATAACTACTTTAGTAAATTTGATTGTAAATCAGGATTTTACCACTTAAAGTTAGATGAAAATTCTAAGGAATTAACCACATTTACGGTACCACAAGGATTTTATGAATGGAACATATTACCATTTGGATATAAAAATGCACCAGGTAGTTACCAACACTTTATGGATAGTTATTTTAAACAATTACCTAATTGTATAGTATACATAGATGATATACTACTATATACAAAAACTAAAGAGGAACATTTAAAATTATTAGAACAATTTGCAGATATAATAGAAAAATCGGGAATAAGTTTAAATGAAAAGAAAGCCGAAATTATGAAAAAACAGAGAGAGTTTTTAGGAATACAAATAGATAAAAGTGGAGTAAAAATGCAACAACATATAGTACAAAAAATAATAAATTCAAAAGAAGAATTAGATACAAAAAGAAATCATTTTTAGGATTAGTAAACCAAGTAAGAGAATATATACCAAAATTAGCAGAAAACCTAAAGCCATCACAGGAAAAATTAAAAAAGGATATAGAATGTAATTACAACGAAGAAGATAAAAAACAAGTTCAGAAAATAAAAATACTCTATAAAGAGTTACCAAAATTACAATTCCCAGACGAAAATAAAAAATTTATATATATAGTAGAAGCAAATGCTAGTGAATATAGTTATGGAGGAGTACTTAAATATAGATATGAAGAAGAAAAATTAGAACATCATTGTAGATACTACTCAGGTACATTTAATGAAACAGAAATAAAATGAGAAATAAATAGAAAAGAATTATGTTCATTATATAGATGTTTATTAGCATTTGAGCCATATATTGTATATAACAAGTTTATTGTACGAACAGATAATACACAGGTATGTTGGTGGTTAACAAAGAAAATACAAAATTCAGTTACAACGAAAGAGATTCGGAGACTAGTATTAAATATATTAAATTTTACATTCACAATTGAAGTAATTAGTACCAACAAAAATGTTATTGCAGATTACATATCAAGACAAAGCTACACAGATTGATATAATAGAAGATGATGCTTTAGAAAAAATACTCAAAACCCTAACTACGCTTCCAATGAAAGTGGATAGTATGGGTAATGAAATAGAAAAGCTAAAGACTAATGAAGTTAAACTGAAGTATAAAGCTATGAATCAGCGAACTCAGCAGTGTGCAGAGCTATGTCGATCGGAAGACATCAAAATTCCTGAGCTAAAAGGAGACGTTGGGACACTCCATAAAACCCATAATGTTTTTCAATCTACAATTGCAGGTACAAGCAAAGGAGTTAGTGGACAAAGATATCAGAACATGAACATGAAATAGATATTTGAAAAACCATTTATACCAAAACACACAAAAGACCCCTTGTTCATACCCTCACAAATTACCACATATCGAGAAAGTTTGAATCAAGATAAAAAAGCCTATAACCACATAACCCGAGCATACATAGAAAATATCCACAAAATACAGACTTATCTAAACCTTAAACCCAGAGCCACAGATATCCAAGAACCAAACACAAACTATATAACCCAAAAATTACAAGGTTACAATAAGTTAATCGCACTACCGAAAACCAATCTAAGCTTAGTTAAAACTTATTTCAGTTATGGATTATTAAATATCGTATATACCCATGAAGGAAATGAACTAACAGATATATCAGAATTATAAAGAGCATTCACCACTTATAAAAGAATAACCAAAGGGAATTCATTTTTTATAAAGTTTTATACTGCACTAGCAGAGATATTATATGACGAGATCAAACCAGTTATACAAATTATAAAAATAGGATTAACCAGAGATATGATTATACCGGAAGATATTGTTCAGTAGCCAGAGATACCTAAAATTGAGATACCTGATTTTTATGCAAATAAATGACTTATTGGAATATCTACAATTGTTTAAGAATTAGCAAATAATTATATCAATGAAAACTCTATATGGAGTTATTATTCAAGAGATCATCAAATGATTTATTCAAATTCAAGAGAACTACGACAAACAGATATAGAAGGTGCTAGCTAATGAATTCTGACATTACTCAACCCAGAGAAACAACCAACTACAAGAGCAATTAGGAAGGGATTTATTTCAGAAGAATTATTAACAAGATATTGCAAAATGATAGGACACAAATATCCAGATCATCTATGTTCAAGATATAATGGAGAAGATAATATTATCCCGAAAGTCTAGCTAGAATAAAAGAAAAAATCAACCAAGAAGATAAGGACACCAGCTAGAAGATAAAAATCAACGGAGCAATAATGAAAGAGAAAGAAGACAAGATAATAAAAGTTATGAAAGAAAGTGACATGTGAATAGTTTTCTTGACTTTAGATGCGTAAGTTATTATAGCATTTACTAGTTTTTGATAACTTTTGACTTTTCTATGGCAAAGTGTCATTATTGTATAGCTTTAGTCTTTATTAATTTTGTCTTTTTTGTAGAATAGTCTTGAGATTTTTTGTAAAGTCTTTTGTCAATAGGACAAGTGTAAAGTAGAAAATAGTTTACGCGTTTTCTTTTAGTCTATAAATATGTAAGTCATTCGGCAAGATAAAGGCAAGACTTTCATGTGTTGAAAGCAAGCCTTCCCTCTTGTACACAAAAAACTTTTTGAATATTTAATAAAAAACAGATATATTTTTAAGGAAAAGCTATGGATAAACAAAGCCCAGAATTATCAAACCTACCAGAATAGGTATATTTATTTGCGATTATGAATAGTTAAATTCATAAATTCCTGACAATCATGATATGATAAAATAAGTTCATGTTAGTTACTTTATAGTAGAATTATTCGAAGAATAGCATGTTAAGAAGTTTATTCGCAAAGTGGATAAGGAGAAAAAATCCTAAGAACTATGCTATCATAAAAGTGAAACCGCTGAGACAAGAAAGTCGTGATAGGAGAGTAGCCAGAGTAGAGGCGCTGTTTAAGGGAAAAGTATCCAGATTACCATGCTAATAGTGACTGAAGAACATGTTATTTAAGAATAATCTAGTATATAGTAATCTAAAATGATCATATTTTGTTATGTGTATGATTGAAGAAAATATTTTGAAATAGCATCATATGAAAAATGAATACTTATTTATCTGGCGAAATGGTAGATAAATTTAAAATACTTGTTTTGTATGTACTTAAGGATATGGAAAATATAGATATAAGAAAAATCATATGGGAAAAAATATTTGGTAAATATTTTATGACTAGAATAAATTATATACCACACCTACCTACCTACTCTTACAAATATCTATATGTCAAACCTACACATCAACCATGATAAATTACATATATTTAGAATATTGAAAAATGGATATGAAAAATATACAATTAATAGAAAGACTAATGAAAACAATCTAGAAAAATATATGAGAACTAAAGATACAAAATATATAAAATTCCTTAATGAAAATATACAAGAATTATTAAGATTAAAACAAACAACCAGTAAATATTATGATAAAGCATTTAATAAACTATAAATTACTAAAATCCAATTCCAAGTTATCCAAGTTATTCGTAGAAACCTAAGCATCATATGAACAATATGACAAGTTATATATCTAATGAAATTAAGATACTTGTTTTATATATCATTAAAGACTTAGAAATAAAAGACATAAAGAAAATACTATGGGAAAAATATTTCATGAAGAATCATTAAGTCTAGAATGGTTAGAAGATATGCATGATCTTAGCTTATATTATTCAGATAGTTATTACTCAGATAATAATAGTTATTATTCAGATGGATATTATACAGATTAAAAATGTTAGAATATATTAAAAGAGTTAGAGAAAAACAAAGTTTTCTATACGAAGAAATTAATTATAGAAACCATCTTAGAAAAGGAAGAAAATAATTAAAAGAAAGATTAATTTGGATAGATAAAACCATGAAACAACTAGAATTAAAAGACAGTTTATAATATGATTTAGACATAGAATTATTCATAGAAGAAAAAGACAGGATAATTAACGAAATAGATAACCTAGAATTTAATAGAAGATATAGTACAATTAGAATAAATTATTACAAAGAAATTTGCAGTATTACAACTACTTTAGGATAAAATGATAAACTATGAATATTTAAAATATTAGAGACAAGATATGGAAGAAATAAGATTAACAGAAATACTTATGAAAGAGAATTTAATTGAATATTTTAGAACAAAAGATATAGAATATTTAGAATACCTTCAAAATAATATACAAGAATTACAAAAACTAAAGAATATTACAGTAAAGAGTTATAAATATATTTAAGTTACCCAATTATCCGCACCCCCTACCATCCTCTAGATCCGCATCTGTCGATACACCTGCACCTGAGTCTGAGCAACTTAGGACTTTGATACTCTCTACACCGTATTTTATTCGATCTCCGCCTTGATACCCTTATCAACATTAATAACACTTCTAGAAAATGATTATCTGGGAAAACTTATGGATTGACATTCTAGAGGTAATCTATTATTCTAACCCTACTTTGAATCAAATCTTGGTATGCTCTTCCTCCTCGTTGTAATCAAGCTTTAAGAGTGGAGTTTTTGGAATTCACATATTATGTTTCAACACTCTTGTCTTATTATCTCAAATTATACAACTTGGCAAGAAACCCTTGTCTAAATCTCTCTGGCACATACTTAGCTCTCATGATGGCCTTCATTTCTTCCTATGGTGGATAATTACCTCCACGAAGAACCCCATTTATTCTCTAGGCTGGCTTCAACCAAGTCAATGCATATATATCAAATTGATCTGTGACATAGGTTGTCTTCTTAACATTGATAAAATTATTAGCTCGGAATATCCTATCACATTGAGACTCTCATTTGAGATACCTTTCAAAATCACTTCCTTCTTGAAAGCTAGGAAAAGTGAACTTGATACAGTTGAAGCCCATGTCATGAAATCCATATCATCTTTGGTCCCTGGGACCAGTTTCTTGATCACCACACCTATAACCTCATTCTATGTGTCCCTCTAACTCTTCTTGAACTCCTACGACTTGGTTGCATGACATTTGGTTAAGTGGAGCTTGGTAAGATGGATTAGGGTTTTTTGGTCTTTAGTAGTGTGGTATTTAGACTTATGGCTCTTGATAGGATAGGTATTAGGGTGGTTTAAGACCTTGTGGGTTAAATCCTTGTGGCATTTGATAGTTTTAAACTTGGTCTTATGGTGTTTGATAGGATGAGGTGAGAATTTGTAGAGTTTGAGGTGTTGATAAGGTTTGGGGAATTTACTGGGTGGGTTAAAATATAGGGGTCTTCTACATTTCATGGATATTGATTAGTGGTAGTAGTAGTTAAGGGAGCATTACCTTATTGGGGAGGGTAGAATATGTGGTGGAGAGTTCTAGTAGAAATAGTAAGCGAAATATGTTGGGCTTGCCTACTTGAGGACGCTTGGAGATTGTGTTACAGAGTAGTATTTGTGGAGTTAAGATTTCCATCCATACTCACCATCCTTCCATCTATATTTGTCACTCACCCTTTCACATTTTGTATCTTCCGATTTATGTTTGAATCTATCTCCTCATTATATTTATATCTTGTCGTAACCCCATGGTGACCTTAACCAAAGTATCTATGTTTGCCCCGCCCGTGGCAGGTTAGATCTCATCTTTCGATGCCACGATACCTATCAATTAGAAACTCAATACAACTAACAAAAAAGGTTAACGTTAGTAAAATTAAAACTCACAATCACTAGTGTTTTCACACTTGAAGCGTCTCATAATTAGCTCAAGCCTTGTTGAGCTTTGCATGTTCTTGTTGGAATATGAAGTCTCAATTTGCTACTCTTGGTTAGAATGGATTCTTATTGAGAGAAGAATGGTTGACTAGATTGAAACTAAAGGACTTGAATCAAATAAGTTAACTAAGAAACAAACAGTAAAAGTACACAAATAAAGGACAAAAAGAAAATCAGACTCAAGAACTAATCACAACTAAGTAGGGTGATTACTAGCTAGTAATTAGTGTAGGAATAAAAGATACAATGATTAAGAATCAAGGAAGTGAAACAAAGAATCTAAAATGACTTTACTAAAATTTGTTCAATTTGATTAATTGGTTGGTTTTTCATTAGGACAGTGATTGATTAGTAGGTGATTCGTCACTCAATTCCAGAATGGGTCCTAAACTTGTTCATTGTAAATGATCACTTGGTGGTTCTCCAGGCCAGTGACTGATAGTCCGGTGATATGTTACTCAATTTTAGAAAATTTTCCAAGCTTGTTTGTTGTGACTAATTGCCGATGGTTAGTCACTATCTTGGGGATTAGTCACTCAGTTGTCAACAACCTTATTAGGTGTAATTTGGACTCTGAGTTTACGGCTGAATTCTTTGATTTCATGGGGCCCACTTTACCTCAGATTTACCCTTTATGAGTCCACAAGCACTTCTCCCCAAACTTGAACCAAGGGTTTTGGATCAAATTATAGTTTCTTGTTTTTTCTTTACCAAGAACACCATGAACAAAGATGAAGATTTCAAAAACCCAACTCACTTGTTTTAACTCAAAATCACTTCAAATTCGATATCCAAGCTCCTTTTGGTATGGGGATGTAACACCCCAATTTTCTGAACTAGAACGCTACACGGTGCTCATGACCTCGAGGTACCACAAGCTAACCCATGACTGATATTTGTACCTGTACATTGCTTAACATATATGTAATATGCGGAAAACAAAAACAATAGACCATAAGGTTCAACTGAAATAATTATAACGTCCATATGGGTGAAAAATACCCAAGATAACTGAAGTCTGAATCAAAACTGAACCAAATCTAAACTGTATATGAAAACCTCGAAGTACTGACTGAATAAGGAGTTGAAGGAACATGTCTCCAACTAACTCCGTAAACTGAAAACTAACTGAAATAATAAATGAATCGAATCATATCATCCTCGAATGAAAAGGACTCACTGCAGCTCTGTATACTGGAATGCGACTGCTACTGCTGGTCTGGAACTCGTGTCTCTGAACCTATGGTATAACATAAAGAGAAAGCACCATAGCGCAAATGCGTCAGTACAACTGGAGTACTGAGTATACGAGTGAGGTAGGCTAAATGAAAAGGGTTTACATACATGAGCAATGCTAACTGACCGACTAATATGATCGTGAGAGTGGAAACATACATACATAATAACTGGAAACGTAAATACATAATAGTGGATCTGTACACTAATACATGATTTACTGATTTCTGACATGACTGAAACTATGGTTCTGTCAACATGGGTGACTATGTCTGACAGTCCTGGGTCTGATAGAACTATCTGAGCTCCGTACTATAATTGAATTTGACTATATCTGGCAGTCCTGGTATACTGATATCTGAAGAACTATCTGGGTTTTTTTACTAAGACTGAGCCTGAAACTGTGAGAGGTATTTGTTTAACCGACATGCCCCAATAATGCATATAGCTAAGTTGGGGTCCAATCTCTGCCACGACTGAAGGGGTATCAATACCGCGTCACTGGTAAGGACAGTTGTGAGTGACCCTCATATGGAAGTTACTCAAATGAGAACGGTGGGAACCCTAAATTAATAGGTTAAGCCACCTCATCAACCCTAGTCTGACAGGTTAAGATGTCTCAACCTACGCTAGCTACGTAATTCTGGAACACAAGGATGACTGTTAAGAATCATACCCTAAACTGGCAGGTGAGTTCCCATACTTGGGTTCACTCGGTGCTAACTTCTACTCCTATCTGAAGAGATTGAACATAATTTAACTGATTGTACATGGACTGAGTAACTGACTTCCTTTGACTGACGAAATAGCACTACTATCTGAGATTTTGCTGAGATCATGAGATTTCAGAGGTTTCCTGAGTCACATGACTGACTGAGTTTTATAGATCATGGCTTAATTGAGATTATCGGGGTAACATAACTTGGCTCTAGGTACACAACTATATTTTTCGGGTACGAATATCCCCAGGACTTGATGGAAGGAAATTGACACACATAACATGACTTGATCACAAGATTTGAGTCCCCAATTCATAATATCGTACATAAGGTATTTCATACTAAGCATGGTTATCAACAATGTATTGCATGGAAAGGATTTCATGTCACATGGAAGTACTTGCACAACCTTAATATCATATTCATCATAATCATACTAGCAACACATCAATAGCATGGAAGTTCATGTGGAATCATCTTAAGAGTTGACATAAATTGTCATTTAAATACTATGGGGTCATGGGAACATGATTTTTAGCATTCTAGGCATTTTAAAAAACACCTTGCATGCACACTTTGGGGCATAGGTTTTCTCAACAATTTTAATCATCTTGAACCACCCAAATTTATGGGTTTTAACTACAAGCATGCATACATCATGGAAGTCAACTTATATTAATATCTTGAAGCTTAAACAATGATCATTAATATGAAAAACATCACATAACAACAAGTAAATCAAAGTTTCTCATTTAAAAGCATGGTTCTTGAACTCTATGAACAAAGGGGGTCCATAGATGAACACTACACATACCTGACTCAAGGTTCTTAATGTTTTTGAACTTGAAGGATTTGAAATCCTTTGATTCTTGAAGAAGATTGGGTCTTGTTCTTGGAGATTAAATTTAGAGAGAAACTCTAGTTTTTGTTTATGAAATAATAATGAGCATAATGGCTGAATTCGGACTTATCTGGGTATATGTTGGCGAGTAATAAGTGACCAAAATACCCCTGTTAAAATGACCTGGAAATAAACTGAACGTGGCGTGTGACGGTCCAACTGACGGTCCGTCAGACACTTGACGGTCTGTCACTTATCCCGTTAGACGTGGACCAGAAATGGGGTTCACTGGATAAGAGTTGACGGCCTGGATGACGGTCCGTCATAACTTTGACGATCCGTCAACTCGTCCGTCAGTTCTTATCCAGTACATGGCTCAACTGCCTTAGCTGTGACGGTCAAAGTGGCGGTTCGTCACTTATGTGGCAGTCTGTCAACTTGGCCGTCATACCTGGGCATTTTCGACAGTTCCAAGTAAAACGTCCATAACTTCCTCGTCTGATGTCGGATTTGGACAAAATTGGTACCGTTGGAAAGCTAACTTAATTTCCCACATGATAGAAAGTGAAAATCTCAAAAATACCACGTGTACAAAGATAGGTTTGCATTTTAAAGTAAGTCCTAGCATCCTTGAGATGATTTCTAGCTAGGAAAAAGGCACGGGTATTACAGGGGAGCAAACCCCAATGTTTTTCAATCCTCAATTTCACTCCCAAATTCTTAAATTTGAAGACCTATTTCCTTTTTTTCTTCAAGTTAATTCCAACAATGGTAGAACACTCAAATGAAATCCAATTAAGCTCAGATTGTAGATTTAGACTCAAATAGTTCTAGAGAACACAATTCTAGCACTAAAAACTCAAAAAAATAGAAAAATAAAAAATATCAAAATTTGAGAAATACCTAAAAACATTTTTGACCTAATAATTTTGTTTTGTGATTTTTGATTTTCTTTTCTTCAATAGCACAACCCAAAACTAGAATTGTGAAATTGATTCTAAGCTCATCTCTGATATCAAATGACGCAATTCAAAATATGAAAATGAATGCAAAGTATGAAAAATCAAAAGATAAAAAGGAAATGATAAAAGATATACATAAGAAGAGGAAAATTGAGCAAACCTAAGGTATATTAAACTAATGGCCCTTAAATGATATCCTACAACAAGCAACTAACTCTTTCGAAGATTGAGAGCAAAATTTATCCACTCACAATCAATATTTCTAATTAAATCAATAAAGTCACAACAAGCTTGGAAAACACTCTCAAGTATAAGTTCATCCAAAATCATCTAAATCCTAGGAAAAAAGATCATAGCTATTTATATCCATGAGTTATTTATTATAAAATGGGCCCAAAAGTAACCCTAAATACCAAATGGATCCAAAAATGATCCTAAATACCAAATACCCAAGGGGAATATTCCTTCATTACCCATCCTCATCATGATGGATTGCAAAACTCCTCTTCATCCCTAAAATATTGCCAATTCCCTTGAGTTAGGATCTTTGGAGTAATCCAGCATGTAGACTTAGTGTACCTACCCCAGTCCTTCTTTGCTATTTATCAGTTTTCATAGGTATTATAGGCATAAGTAGATTTATTCTTTGCACCAACCTTTTGTTCTCATACGTAAAATGACTTGGTAGATATCCTACTAGTCTGTAATAGTCTATATTTTAGTGTACCTTAAATTTTAAATCGGCACACATGGCATTGAGATTATAGATAGAAGTATAGCTTCTTTTACCTCTTTGATATCCACCACTTTGATAACTACCCTTAGAATACATAGCTGCAGCATCAATAATACCAGTTATTTCCCCTAACAACCCAGTAGTATTTACAATTTGAGCCATACTTTTCTAATTTTCATTACTAAAGGCCATAAAATTAGTTACATTTATAGATGATAAGGGGTTCATCAATAAGATTTGACTTTTTTATTTAGAGTAAGTGTCAGTTAAGCCCATTAGAAAGTGGTACAACTTTCACTTCTGCAGATATACTACAAAGTTTTTGGATCTTTCACAGTTACACGCAGGTGATAGAACCATGAACTCAAACTCATCCCACAAATCTTTCAACTTAGTGTAATAAACTCAGAGATTGAACTTCTTGAGTCATAGTAGATATTTCTTGTTGAAGATTAAATGTCCCAGAACCATTAATTTTATTAAATCTTTCTTTTAAATCCTGTCACACAGCTTGTGCAGTAGATGTAAACACTATACAACCAAGTAAAATACTTGAAATAGAGTTCATTAGCCACGACAATGCAATAGCATTTTCGCTCTCCCACTGGTTCCATAATTCAAGAGGAAAACATTTTTTTTTCCAAGAAGCATCAACAAAGTTCAAACTTACTTCTACATAACAAAGCCATTTTAATATATTTACTCCATATGACATAGTTTTCACTTATTTTCAACCTAAATAACATGATGATGATACATGATACATCAGAATTTGGCAGGTACAAGGGGTGATTAAAATCTAAAGGAAATAGTGGTGGATTATTGACTCCGAAGCCTACAGTGGATGGATTGGTCAATGTAGCAGAAGGTGATGTTGCATTAGAAGTAATATTAGGACCATTTATAGTAGGAGTAGTCATTGATTTCTTGAGAATTTTCAGAATTCAAAGAGTAGAAAGATGACAGAAAAAGATTTCTCAATTCTATGATCAAGAAACCAACAGAATCAAGTTAGCTGAATTTGTTTCAGCGAAGCTTTGATTATCATGATGAGATTAGTAATTAGTGTAATTCATAGATGGAAAAGAAACAATGTAGAGAGAGAGAAAATTTGGAAGAAGAGGAAGAAGAAGAGAATAGAGTTATGTGATTAGTGTATTATTGCTTGTGTTGAGATTGATACAAAGTGAACTACTACTCTAACTGTCGGCTAACTACTTTAACTTACTTTTTCTAGAAGCTTCAATACATGATATTGAATATAATATATACATCTAGTCTATTTCCTAAATATTGCATGATAACAATATTTTGATGAGATGAACACCACATGACATTACCACTTCAGCAGATACCCAAATCAATCTTTACCACTTTCCTACTTCATCTTACACTTCCCACTACTAGCACCTCCTCCACCACCATAAACTCATAAATCAATTATTCATTCATAAATAATACACTATAAATAACAAAATCTCGTAATAACAAATTTCATAACAATCATAATTTTGGCAATGAATAGAAAATTAAAATATTTCAACCTTCTCACTTCTTATATATACTATCCAGAACAAAATTTTGTCTTTTTACGAAATAGTATCCAACTAATAACTGTATTTTAAAGAAATTTACATAATAACTAGGTCAAAAAGGTTTGGTCCCTAGGATAGTTCCAATAGAAAAGTAATACCACATAGATATTTTCAAACATTAGGCTCTAATTAAAACCAATAAACGCAGGAAAAGTAGACACATCTTAAAAGCTGACAAAATTGTAATTTATTTTTTTCCAAACCCAATATAAAAAGGCATTAGTGCATCCTTATTCAATATCCTACATCCATTTGACACACAACATCAGTACATAAACTTCAAAAATTAAAATAATTATTCATTTTTGGGTTTCCTTAATTAGGGAATAGTGCATCCAGGTTTGGATGTTGGGGTATGAAGAATTGTAAGGATTTTTTTCACTTCCTCCTCCCACCTACACACACACTTAGACTAATTGATTTTTTTTAATTGAAATTAAATAGCAGAAAATAACAACATATTCGGCAGAATGGATCCATGTGTATAAGTATGGGTTCAATGAACCTATATACTCCTCAACTCCTCAACTCCTCAACTCCTCAACTCCTCTTCCAAGATGACTATGTATAGTGCTATTGTTGTATTTCAGATAAATTATTTTACTATAGATGTGTGGAAATAAAGCTAAAAGTGGGGGAAGTTTTGAAAGGAGACATCCTAAAGACTTATTTTAACATTAAGACACCTAGTTCTAAAATTTTAAAAAAAAGATACTTTTTGAAAAGGGGCTTACAAAAAGACAATCCTAGCACATACCTTTTTAGATATACAATTTAAACCCTGACCCTACCTCCAAAACTAACTTTTAAAAAATACAGATCAGTCCAATACTCAATATTATAAAATCAAATTTTATGAAAAAAATACAAAAATAGAAACTTCCTCAAGATTCTCCTAGCTCGATCAACACTATTTTTTCCATTTTGGTGCTTCGCCAGCGATTTTTGTCGGCAATCACACCACCATTTCTATAATGCACTCATTTTCATTCATTGTTAATCATTTCTCCACTTATTATTTCTTCCATTGTTGCCCATAATTTTTTTAAACTAGTCCACTTATCTTTTCGACCTCCTAGCTTCATTTCAACACTTCATATATTCTTCCACAACTATAATCAACTCCATTATTTCATTTGTCATCGAAACTAGGTTTGATATTTCCATCACTATATGAAGATCTCGTCATTCATTGACAAGTATAGTCTAGGCAGTCTATTGATTATAAACCAGTAAGTCGGTCTATTGTAGATTATAGTGTATGTCTACAATGTCTATTGCAAAAATTATTGTTTTTAGTGTTGATAGCATGGGTAATTGGAAGAGACTCCCTAATGTTGAAACTGGAAATCTATGAGAAAGGAGACAATTATTATCGCCCTTTGTCGCAACTGTTCATATGACGACATGGTAGCAAGCATAAATTGATAGAGGGGACTTAAGTTGTGATCCACGCGACTCGATAATTAGCTATTTAGTGAATGGAAGGGAAAAATACATCCAACGTTTATAAAGAATGATTGACATGTTGAATTCTACATGGTTTTCATTGGCCTCGATGGTTCTTGGCCTATTTTGAGATTCAGTGCACTCGAAAGGCCTTGGAATGAGGCTTTGACATCTGTCCCACCGCCACCACCATTAACCCCATTTGTTAATGATAATTTTATAGAAGACTAGGGCATGGTGGATGATCTTTCAATAAATATAAATGTGGAATATTATTCAAATATCAAAGAAGAATAGTGCGGTGGTGGCGAGGGGCAGTCCAGCTACTCCTTCGACTAAGGAACTAATTTTTACATCGGACAAACATTTCTAAACAAGAAAATTTTGAGGTTGTTAGTGAGGCCTCAGTGAAGAAGTATTTCAATTTTACTATGTAATACCCCGTACTTCTACCTAACTTAAAATCATCCCAAAAATGTTATAGCCTTATTTTAAAAATGAATCCACTTTTATAAATATGGTATTTTTAAGATTTTCACTTTTTGTCATGTGGGAAATTCAATAAGATTTCCATCGATACCAAATTCGCCCAAATCCGACACCCGGATGAAGAGTTAGAGCCATTTTAGTAAGACAATCCCACCCGAGCCATCAGTGCATCGCGGAGCAGGTCGTCGTCAAAATCCAATGAGCCTCCATGATTATGGCGCATCGCGCCAGGGCTCAAATTCAGAATCGTCCTTTTTCCAGTGTCTCAGCACGATACCACCGTGTCGCGGTGAACTTCCAGGTCCCATCCAGTATTGTAACGCGATTTCACCATGCCGTCAGCCCAGTTCCCAGTTGGCAATTTCTAGTGACACAACGCGATAGCACCGAGTCGAGCCAGCCTGCCAAATTGGGAAATTTTCTCAAAAATAAAATACGCGTCCAAGGGTTAAAAGAGTAAATTTCTCAACCCTATATAAACCCAATAGCACGTGATTCAGCCATATTTTATCCAAAATATAGGATTTCTCTCAAGTTTCTCTCAAGAACAAGCTAGGGTTTTCAATTGGGGATTCATATTCAAGACTCAAATTTAAGAATCTCTCTGTGAATCTTCATAGAATCAAGAACTAAGGTATGCACAGTGTTCATTCATGGATTCCTTTCATCCATGAAGCCCAAGAACTAAGTTTTAAATCTTGTATTATGAATATTTTGTTGTGGGTTGATTATGTTCATGTGATTATGATTGTATGATTCCCAAGTTGGAATCTTTTTGTGTTTCTCATGAACCTATGCTAGTATGTAGTCTGAAACATGAGAAATTGAGTTGAAATATGAAGTTTTGTTGTGTTAAATTGATAATCATACCTATGCCCTAAGTGTGCATGTAAGGTATTTGATAATATGCCCCAATGAATGAATGATAATCAAGTACTTAGTTTCCATGTGTCAAGATCATGTCATGCCTCTTAAGTTATGCTATACCTACTTGATTAAGATGATTCCCATGCAAAACGTATGCATTGTGATTGCTTGATGAGATGTTCATAAGATTAGAAGCATGAAATTATGTCATGTTTATACGTATTAATATCCATGTACAACATTATGATGATTATGTTCTTCATGAAATCCCCAACTATGAAATTATGAATTATTGATATTGGTCATGTGTTCAAGAAGTGTCAAGTATTGACAGTTTCAAGCTATTGAGTTCTGGGGGTACTTGTACCCGACAATTTAGCTGTGTGCCTAAAGCCAGTGTCATGTTTTCACGATACTCTCACTCAAGCCATGATCAGTAGAATCCAGTCAGTCTTGTGACTCAGAAAAACTCAGTAAACTCAGTATCAGTCCAGTCACATTCAGTAATCTTAGTAATCTAAGAAATCTGAGATTACTCCAGTAATTTTAGTGATCTCACTACTCAGTAATCTCGGTAATCTCAATATTCCCAGAAATCTCAGTAACTTCAGTACTCTTCGTCAGTCCTCATATCTCAGTAGTATTCTGTCAGTCAATGAAACTCAGTAAACTTAGTTTAGCTCCGCTAAACAATACCATTAGTATCATTTCAGTTCAGTTAATCAGTTCAGTGTCTATTCAGTTGGGAGTAGGAGTTAGCACCGAGTGAACCCAAGGATGGGAACTCACCTGTTATATGAGGGTGTGATTCTTTAAAGCAATCCTTGTGTTCCAGAACTACGTAGCCAATATAGGTTAAGACATCATAGCCTGCTGTATGAAGGTAGATGAGGTGGCTTAACCTGTTATATAAGGGTTCCCACCATTCTCACTAGAGTTACCTGTTATATGAGGGTTACTCACAGATTGTCCTTACCAGTGGCGCGGTATTGACACCCTTCTAATTAGGGTTACAGATTAGACCCCAACTCAGCCATAATGGCGTATTAGGGGCATGTTGGTTAGATAACTACTCCCACAGTCTCAGTCTCAGTTACAGATCCAGTCTCAGTAATAGAACTCAGTTCAGTTCTAATGAAATTCAAGACTGTCAGATACAGTCAACTCAGTGCAGTGCGGAACTCAGCTAGTTCCATCAGTATCAGGACTATCAGATACAATCACTCATGTTATCAGTATTCAGACTCAGTAATCATGTTATCACGAACCCAGTTAATAGTATATTAATTTATACAAAATTCATGTTATCAGTATTCAGTTTTAGGACTGTCATATACAGTCAATCAGACATGTTCTTCATAATCAGAACTGTCAGAAACAGTCATTCCTTTATCAAGTAATATGATATCAGTTCCTCAGTACCCAATAGACTCAGTCATTCAGTATCCCAGTATAAGTACTTAGATATCAGTAAATCTACGTTATCAGAATTTATGATTCAGCGTTATCACGATCTCAGTTACAGTTACGTATCCATGCATGTATTCTTACGTTCATGTTATACAGTCAGTTATTATTGTTCATACATATGAACCTTTACACTTAGATTACCTCACTTGCATACCAGTACATTCAACGTACTGACGCATTTATGCTATGGCATTTTATACCATAGGTTTAGAAGCACGAGCTCCCGAGCATCCTTAGTAGATTAGACGTTCAGCATCCAGACTAGCAGTGAGTCCTCATCATTCGAGGATAGCATAATTATTTTATTAATTTATTATTTCAGTAGTTCGGAGTTAGTGGGGATATGTCTCATCAACTCCACAGTTTTCAGACAGTTTAGAGGCTTTCAGACTACAGTATGTTTCAGACAATTTATTTTAGTTTTGGGTATTATTATACCCCATTACAGACATTGTTTTATATTCAGTATTAATTTAGTTTTGAACCTTATGTCCTTACAACTTATATTCCGCATATTTACAGTATATTATTCAGTGCTCAGTTACAGATATCAATCATGGGTTAGCTTGTGGTCCTTTGGGGTCATGAGCACCGTGTAATGTTTCGGGTACTAGATTTGGGAATTTAAATACTATGATTAAGACATGTAAAACTTTTTACAAGTTGAAGTATGTCGATCCTTCTTGTATATGGATGTTATGGTTGAGTAGATATAAAAGAAGAAAATATTTTGCATATTTAAGTATGTCGGCATGCATACTCGTAGTGCTGAATAAATCATGGTTAATCATAAGAACACCAATGCCGACGTCATTGCCTCTATTTGTATGAATCAATTTATCGACAACAAAAGGCCGAACCCAAAAGAGATCAAGAAGATCATATTTTAGGAGTTCTATTGAAACCTGAGTATTGAAAGGGTTGGATATTAGGTGTCATCACCAAGAACTTAATTCGAGGGACACCGGAGCATGAGTATGTTGTCTTCTTTTTTCATACATGTTCGAATTCCTCAACTTTGGTTCTATAAGCATCATCATGGTTGAGAAAGATCCGGACAAGTTCAAATACTACTTCATCACCTTCGGAGCTTTCATCCAAGGATATTTCCACATGAGAAAGGTCATTGTCGTTGATGGAACACATCTTTATGGCATGTACCAAGGAATTTTACTATCCATCGTTGCACAAACACGGAGAACCACATTTACCCCATTGCATATTATGTGGAAGACAAGAAGACCGATGCATCTTTGAGCTTCTTTTTTGAGAAGTTGAAGTCTATTATGATTGATGAACCAGACCTATGCATCATCTCTGACTGACAAAGAAGCGCATCCAATGGGATCGTATAACATTATTCTCATGCCCACTAGGGACTTTTCACAAGGCATGTCAGAGAAAATATTTAAAAGAATTACCACTATTCAACTTATTTCCATATGTACTACAACACATTTAATGCATATGATTTGGAGGAGTTCACTGGTCACTTCACGGAGTTCAAATACAATTGCTCCAAGGCAGCAGCCTTCCTCAAGCACGCTGTTGGATTCGACAAGTAGAGAAAGGCACTAACACGACCCGAACTAGGGCCTTGTCATAATGGGAAATCCTAAGTCCAACCAAGGCAGGGAATTTCCCCCGTTACCCATCCCAACCACCAAACGCATACCTTGAGTCGGCTGAATTCTGAACATATAATAAGATAGCGTATTTAACCATGTGGTGACTTTAGGATAAGTCTACATACTAGACCAACCTTACCAAGTTCAACCACCCAATATCCAACCAATAGCCAAACCAAAACCATTAAACCAAAACTATAGTATAATAATCCAACATATGTATATATATGACATAAGCAATTCGTACCATACCTAAGTCTACAATTTTCCATACAAAGCCTCTAAACTAGACCAAAGAGTACCTAGTTGGGACATGCCCTCGACATAGACATAAACTGAGTCTATAAAAGACAAAAATACATAAAGTAATCCATGACATGAAATAGATGCCTTTCAAACTATGGAAGCTCACCACTTCAATCCAACAGTTGATCCTGAAGTCCGATATCTAAGCAGGAAGAGTGGAATGGCCGGTTCCTTCATTGCGTGGGGATATAGTTGCCCGAAGATGGGTTAGCAGGTGAATGCTAGCATGTACTCAGGATAAGGATAAAATAATGCAAACCATTGAAAAATCAAGTAAAACCAACCATATGCATATAAACCATACATATATATATATAACCATTTCGGGAAAGGGAACCGGGTTTAGCATGCCATTTAAAACCTTTACCTGGGTTGTGTAGCTCTGCATCCTAAACCACTCATAGGTTATATGAGTTCAGCTACCCTGATGAAAGGGACCTAGTTTATGAAGTCGTATGACCAGGGAAGAAAACTTGGGATGAATAGTACATCCCCCAAAATATAAAGTGTGACATCATGCACACGATCATTAGGACCAAACCTCATATCGATAAATATGATTTTCCAATTTTGGTCCCCCTGGGACCCCCATCTTCCATGGCTTTCCTACACACCCTCTATTATTGTCCAATTAAAAACCATTACCAACCAATAAAACCATTATCCATTTATTAACCAAGGCTATTAGTAATGGTATCATCATACCAACTATAACTTGCAAGTATTGTCCTTAGCCAACTCTTAGGGGATTTTCATGTACCCCACATGATTTCCAATTAACCAAAACCATGGTCACCAAGGCCTTTTCAATCCATTCAAAACCATTTAAACCATTCAAATCCATTTAGAGTTCCATTACCAAACCAAACCATGGTAGAGTTCCAATGAAAGTTCAACAATAGAGTCAAAACATTCTTTTAGGCATTTTATCGAACATGTTGAGGGTATACCTTAACCATGACCAAAACCAAAGTATAAAGAATCATAATTAGGGTTACTCAAGACCCATTTGTTAACAGATAACCAACCAACACCCACATGTGCAAACCATTATATATTTTAAACCAAGACCCAACAATATGCATCAAGGCCCTCAACATTGTTTCAAAACCACCATTTATGATTTCACAAATCAATGTTTAAAACACATTAAATCATGCCTTTAGTTGGAACTAACAATGAGGGAAGAATTACATGCCTTATACATGAAGATTCACGCAAAAAATCTTTACCTATGAGACCTTTGAAGAACACATGAAGAAACCCTAGCCTCCAATCTTCAAGAGTGCCTTTGAGAGAGTAGTTAAAGTATTTTAATCCTTTAACAAGTGTTATGGAAGGCCACCAAGGGTTATATAATGTGAGTATATAAAGGTTTTGAAGTATAAAATGTCCGCACTGCCCTTGACTTAATATTAAAACAAGCCACGATGTAGAATATGACTTACCCATGCCCTCCGCACCCTAGGGTACGTGTGGTACCCCAACTTATACCCAAGACCTTGCCTAGACCATGGTTCTTATATAACTCACCAACCTAACTCGTACCTTAAGGT
This sequence comes from Capsicum pubescens, assembly GCA_030864215.1. Taxonomy (NCBI): domain Eukaryota; kingdom Viridiplantae; phylum Streptophyta; class Magnoliopsida; order Solanales; family Solanaceae; genus Capsicum; species Capsicum pubescens. The sequence continues at coordinate 263,867,493 of CM061544.1, forward strand.
ATGAGTGATGCACCAAATCGTACCCACTTATTGTTTCTTGGATAGTTTCACAAGGCCAACCATTTAAGCACCATACAACTTAGCCTTACACCCCTCGTATCTTTCTATACGACTCGTACCTTGATGAGATGTATCTTAGGTAGAATTCAAACCAAACATAATTCCTAGTGTACAAGTGAACCCTCAAGATAACCCCTAACTCGTATCTAACGGTACGAGTGGTACCCTTGATCCGTACCAAGTCCATAAGTCCAAAACCAAGAAAATTTTGCAAGGGTCCTAGTCCTAGGGAATTTCAGTCTCCCCCACTAGGATCATTCATCCTCGAATGATGAGTAAGTTCAAGGGACAAGCACGAGATAAAACATTAACACACATCAAACTTTCCTCTATTTGAGATAGAGGACAAGAACACAAATCAAGATAAAAAGATCATCACATATCCCAGCATGATTGACACACCAACACCTTCATTCTGACCTCTAACTAAGCTAGAAAAAAAAATCCAAGAGGAACCATTCCTCACCTTTAAACAAGTTAGAAACGAAGATGTGATAAAGAACACATACCCTACACATGAGTTTCCGGAATGAACAACCAATGCGGATACTTGGACTCTATTTCCTCCTCCACATCCCAAATGGCTTTCTTGAACTTTTGGGTTCACCATGGAACCTTTACCGAAACCACACCTTTTGTTCGGAATTGGTGAACTTACTGATTCAAGAATCCTCATTGGGACCTCCTTAAAGAACAGGGAATTTGAGATACCAATACCACCCAAAGGAACCAACCAACTAAGGACCATCCACACCTTACCTCCATACAACACATAGATTACCGGATGAATGGACTCATGATAAAGAGCAAGTCCAATTCAATTTAATATTTACCAAGAGTCATCACTATGAGAGCTTGATCTAACTATACACCACTTCCATGTTCAAGCCTATCCAAAGCTAAAAGGAGTTAACTTTGGCCACCGGGCCCTACTCCTTACATCTATCATGAAATACTAGTTCTTCTCCATCACCATTATATTATGGAACCCATAAGTAAAGGACATGGACAAACCATATCCAACCATTATAACCAAAAACCCCAACCTATTATTGAACACCAAAAACCATGCAACTACTAAGCCATGAAGGCAATTCTTAAAACCATAACTTATAATATCTCTCAAGTATCCAACACAACTATTGGTATACCTACCATCATAACATTTAAGCTTATCGCTTATATGCCCGCGGTATGATCTATCCTTCCAAAAATCTAGCACCATTTAATATTTCACAAAGGTTTCCACCACCTATTTCTTTCCTAACCATTACTCATCACAAAAACCTTACCTCACCTTCCAAAACCTCAATGCTGGTAGTTACCCTAGACTCTCCCTCACTTAGGGACATCTATATTCCCCATTTCACAACCTCACCATGCTCCCTAATGCCACTACTATCCTAACACTAGGAAAATCATCTAAGGAATTGAATTATAAGAATTTTCCATGCCACCCAAGGTAAGAAAAAGACCCCCGAAATAAGACACGACACTATAGGCACAAAGTAATTCATAGTCACCACCTAAATCATAAATGAAGAAACATCCCGACTAAAACAAGACCATAAAAGAAGTCCTTAGACTGGACACCAAAAGAAACATAACCACACAAACCATGAGTAATTCAATATAAAGTCAAAACTCATATTTAGGGAACAAGGTGAATGCAAAATGTGAACCTTAAGCATCTATGCTATAAGAATGCATACAACACTACTAGAGTACCTTGATAAAAGAGAATCAGTAGCATATGCAACCTGAACTTCCCTGGAAGTCCACCACTAAAAGAGAACTCTAGATTAACTACCAACCTTCATCCCATTTCACCTACAAACACAATACTCCACTCTAATACGTGTCACCAAAGATGTATACCAAGGACGCTTGGTTCTCCTATACCCAAAACCTTATTCACCTCAATGCTACCTAGAGCCCAACATAGACATGCAAAAAATATAAGACCAAATAGACTCCAAGGTTTCCAATTAAACCAAAACAATTCAAAATCAAAACATGGCAACCAAGGTATTTCATAAATCATTTGAATCCAACCAAAACCAGTTCATGTTCCTTTAATCATTTATGCAATACAAAGATTTAAGAATAGTCAAATCATATGAAAAAATTATATTCAACGGCAATTTCACAAATAGTTTGAGGGCATATAATTTCCAAGACCAAAACCAAGTAATTGGGAAATCCATGGATGTAACGCTCCGAGAGTACACTCTGGGTAAGGGTGGCAGCGGACCGGAGTTAATCTGGTTCCGATCCGTTTTCGGTCTTGGTCCGGTCCGGTAACGCAACGGTACCGATTTGTACCGGTATACCGGTACCAAATGACCCGAAATAAGGTACTGGTCCAGAGGGGCATTTTTTCCAGTAGTTTCGGTTCCGGTTTACCAGTTCAGGTGCCGGTTGGCCAGATCCGATTCGGCGCCGACCGGTGCATGTTAATTTAAAAAAAAAATGGTTTTGGCTGTTGTTGACCGTTGTAAAATAGCTGTTGGAGGGGGCAACGACTATTTTGTGCCTCCCCCTACCAATTAGTCCATTACACCATTAATTTTCTACTATAAATATCCTTTTAAATCAATTTTTTTTCTCACAAATTTCTCAATTTCTCATACTCTCTAAATCTTAAATCTTAATATTCTCATACTCAATATTTATAATTTTTGTATTAATTGGAGTTGTGGATTTTTTTAAAGATACTACAAGCTTCAATTATCATATTTCAATTACGACATTTGGTATACATCTGCTTTTACGCAGACGTTCGGTATATTCGTTCCAACTTTAATCTCTATATTTTTTATTTTTAATATCTATATTTATTTACTTACTATCTTACGTTTATTTTTTGATTTATAATATTTATATTGCTTGTTTTAACATTTTAATTATATTTAAATTTAATTATGGATGCAAATAAAAGTAGTGGTAAGAGACCAATCTTTGGTAAGGTTTTTCGTAGAAATAAAAAAAATGCTACTACTAGTTCATTATCGCCTAGATTTAATGAATTTTTTTTATCACAACCTAATGGTTTTGATGTTGGTGCCGGTATGGAATTAGACCATGAGACACTAAGTAGGCGTTATAATAATTTTGAGGAAGACTTACCGGAAGAAGATGATATAGAAGTACAAGAGTTAGGTGAAACCCCTACCCCTACTAGTCCGGTTACGGAAATACCAAAAGACGATGATGTACTTCCCCCTTTACCGGAATTTAGTAGGGCCAAAGGTACTGAACGTCCTAAAAGGTCTTTAGTTTGGTAATTTATGAGTCAAGATAAGGAAAAAAATACTGCTACTTGCAATAAATGTAAAAGAGTTATGAAACATTTGACTGGGGGGGAAATGGTGGGACAGGGTTGCTTACTACGCATTTGAGGAAATGTAATACAGAATTTATTCGTCTAGAAAATGAGGCTAAGGCAAAAAAAGGTCGTACACCATTGATGAAAGAATTTGTGGGAGGTAATATGGTTCAAACGCGTTTAGATAGGTTTAACCCATCTAGCTCAAGTTCTACATTGACATATAATGAAGATGTAGATAGAGAAGAAGTAGCGAAAATGATTGCTGTTATGGGATTGTCATTCAGTTTTCCTTCGCATCCCGGTTTTATTCATTATATTAAACGAGTATATAATCCTTCTTTCAAAGGTTTTTCACGAAATACAATTAAAAATGATATTTTTAAATTTCAAGGTGAACATTTTCATTTTCTTCGTTGCTTATTTAGTAAACTTGATGGTAGAGTATCTATTACTTCTGATATGGGTCGTAGTATTATCGGTAATGATTATTTTACTGTCACAGTTCATTGGATTGATCACCATTTAAACATGCAAAAAAGAATTATTGCTTATAAATATGTTGACGAAACTAAAATCGATAAATAAATATCTTTTACAATAGCGGAATGCTTAAAATATTTTAGACTTATTGATAAAACTATGACATGTACATTAGATAATGCTTCTAATAATTTGAAAGCCATTGATTTTTTAAATACTAGACTATGTTCCATGGATAATGATTATTTTCATGTTAGATGTACTGCACATATTTTAAATTTGATAATACATGATGGTGTTGAGTTATTTGGAGATGGTTGTTATAAGGTTCGCATTGCATGTAGTTTTATTTTTAAAAATAAAAAAAAGGCTGTAATAGATGATTTTAAATATCAATGTAAAAAATGTGACCTTCCATATAGAAAAGTTCCAAGAGAAATTTCTACTAGATGGAATTCTTTGTATCAAATGCTTGAATTTGCTAGTGTGTATCGTGAACCTATACAATTACTTTATAATTTGCTTAATACGACTAATGATTTAAGGCTAGGTTCTGATGATTGGATTGAAGTAAAAGAACTTTGTAAATCTTTGAAAACTTTTTATCAAGCTACGAACACAGTATCTGCACAATAGACTCTAACTATATCTTCCATTTTAGTAAATATTACTGCTATTTCTAAAGTACTTGCTAATTATAAAAAAAATTGTTCTTACAATGAGGCAATTGACGCTATGGTTGACAAATTTAAAAAATATTTTTTTCCGATTCCACAAATTTATTTGACAGCTACTTTATTCAACCCATTTTACAAAGAACGTGATGTAATTATGATGGTTTAAAAAATTTACACCAATTTAGAAATTGAAACTCATGAAAGGCCATCGGTTGAAACGTGTTGTGCTAGCATAGTACCTAAAGCCAGGAGTTTATATAACATGTATCAAGTTATGGAACATAATATTGTGCCAGTCGAACCTCCTACTTTTAGACATAGATATGATGATTTAGATGATGAGATGGGTGAAGAACTTGGTCTTTAATGTTGTAGCAGTAATGATTTTGATTCATATATTTCTCAGGATCGGGAATGTATTAGAGATGCAAATGAACAACAACAACTTTTAGGATGGTGGAAGACCCATACCAGACAATTTCCAAAACTATCAACGGTGGTTCGAGATTTTCTAGCAAGTCAAGCTTCTTCAGTCGCATCAGAGTAAGCTTTTAGTGCAGGAAGATTTATGATTGGAGATCATCAATATTCGTTGGCGAAGGATAGTTTGGAAATTTTGATATTATTTAGAGATTGGATTAATGCCGAAAGAAGAAATTTTGGGCTCCCAAAATTATCTCCCCAGATTGAAGACGAAATAGATGAAATATTTGAGAAGAATAGTGATGATGGAATGGAAGCAATGGAAGAACAAGGAAAAAGACCAATTCCAAAAAATATAGAAATAGATAACTTACGTATAGAATATTATGGACATTATAGATATTAAGATTCTAGAGTACAGATTTAATTGAAACAGAACCCTTCCTAAAAGGAGGCTGCGTAGATTAGATTCTTTAATAGTTATAATAAATGTACAACGTAATGTATTAAATTTGAATAAATATAAATTTTTCTAAGGGTATGTAATAAAAAGTTAATGTTATGAGTTAAACTTATAACTATATTAAAAATTATATAACAAGTTGATGTCAACTTTTTTTAGCATAACTTTATAATTATATTAATAAAATAATTAAAATTATTAAAATAATTATATACTTTTAATTTTTTAAAAGTTAAAAAGTAAATGTTATAACTATACATACATTCTTTTATTATAAAAGTCATAACATTAATAAAAAATTAAACAAACAGTGAGATGCAAACAGTAAAACGCTGGAACTCCGGTTTCCGTACCGGTCCGACACGGTACCGCACCGGTGAAAACCAAACTGGGGTGGAAGGACCATATTTTCCAGTGGTACCGGTTCCGGTATAATACATCGGACATTCTTTCTGGTACCGGATCCGGTTCCGGTAAAACCATTCCGGTTGTTTCATTGTCGGGCTTAACTCTGGGCGTCACACGGTGCTTATGACCCAGAAGAACCACAAGCTAATCCATGAATGGTACCTGTTGTGAATACTAAATAATAATCATAAAACATATGCGAAAATAAAGATGAAAATGCCATAACATCCATAATACTGAATGGGCGGAGGTGATGGCTGGTTCTCAGTTCTTCCGTTAGGCTTTCTGGGAGGCATGTTCTATAAATGGAAGGAAAAATTGGATTAGATAGAGATTTTAACTTAAGCTCATGCTCACTCCCACGATATGAACACTAAAAGAAGGGAAATTTTCCTAAAAATGCCTCACAACCTCTTGTCCATAAGTGTGGCGTGCTATACACCCATGCACAAGACTCTACTTGATGCATCTTTCAGACTCCCTAGGTCATTTTAGAACCTTAGGCTCTGATACCAAGTTTGTAACTCCCCGAGAGTACACCCTGGATGTCATATGGTACTTACGACCCCGAAGGACCACATGCTAACCCATGACTGGTACCTGTTATGAATACTGAATAATAATCATAAAACATATGCGAAAGTGAAGCAAAAAATCCTATGAGGTCCATATTATTTAAAAACAAATACTGAGTACATCTGTGGAATAACTGCTAACTGAAAGTGTCTGGAAGCCTCTAAATATCTGAAATAAAAGAGTTGGTGGGACAGGCCCCAACTAACTCCAACTACTGTCTAAAAATAACTGAAATACTAAAATACTATAAGTAATGCAATGACTAAATAAGTATCACGTCCTCAATGGATGAGGACTCACTACAATAGTTGTGGCTGATTGACTGATCTGGCTAAGTACAATCAGGAACCCGAGCGTCCGAACCTATGATATGAGATATCATAGCACAAAGAGAGTATGTGTCAGTACTTTGAATGTACTGGTGTAACGACCCATTTTGTCTTTACTAAATTATTTGTAATAAATCATGGAAATTCTTAATTTTTATTCATAAATACTAACGTGTGTCCAAATTAGCCAAAATTTATTTATTAAGTCACCTCAAACTTTTCGGCAAAGATTTTAGCCTTCGAATGTGTCTAGATAGACTCAAACTTGATGAATTTAATTATTCATGAGTTCTAATATCAATAACTTAGTTTGAAATTTCTTTAGCTATTAATTAAGGTCATACAATATCCCTAACACAAAGTTATGTTTAAAACTTTATTTTCGATAGAGTTTCGATATGGGTTTTTATTAGGGTCAACTTTAAATGATCATATCTCTTAGAATATCAGGAGTTACGAAACCCAACCCCTACCAAACTAAAGATCTTTGAGTCCTCTTTCTAATGCAATAAACCGTTCCTCAATTCGAATTCGGAGTAAAAAGTTAAGACTGTTTTACTAAGCACTGTACGGGCTGAAGTGGGATTTCGTTGTACCGAAAATTCTGATTGTATTTAAATCAGCTTTAGCCGTATTTTAAGTCTAAATCCCAAATTTTATTCCCTAACCCTAGGGAGGTGATTTCCCAAGGCTTAGGTGAAATTCCTTCGTTGAGGTAAGTTTTTCCATTATTTTCTTTGTCTTTTAATCCTTTAACATCTTAGAATCCTAAGAAAGATCTTTAATGGTGGAATCCTCTTGGAAAATACTCATGGGAGTTTTTAATATGATCTATAGCTGATTTTAATCTATAAATTAAGGATTCCTAACATGAATTTCATATACTAGATTATGAATTTTGATGGTTAGGAACCTTAAATTCCTTAAAGATGAGACCTTTAGCATAAAAACTCCATTAATGAAGATGAGTTAAGCTTGAAAGAGCTAATTAATGGTTAACTGACCTTGGGTAATGTTATAGATCTTGAATTAAGGGTAGAATTAGTGGGTTTTGAATCCCCAAGATATTTTTTTGAAGGGTAATTGTTTAATACTCTTATTATTGTTTGATTTTTAGATGGTTGATTATTCCAAGGCATGAAGAAAAAGAAATAACATTCTTATTGCAGCTTGGTTCATTCAAAAGTTTGGCGTCCAGGTAGGCTAGGTTTAATGAGTAGAAAATTATGTTATTTTATATTTTCATAATTTAGAATTGATGGGAGAAAGCATGTCTAGGCTTGCGGGCATGGAGTTGAGGTGGATAAAGATATGAGAACTTAACTTTAATCTAGAAAACTATATTATTGATTAATTATGTGATATTTGTGATATTATGTGCTATGTGTTGTAATGAGATTGTTGTAAATGAAGGATGTGGACATGATAGTTCTTAATTGTTCTGGTGATGAACCTAATTGAGTTATAATAATATTAAGTTGTATGTGTTGGACAATAATATGGTGAAGAGAATCATGCTAGGATTAAGTACTGATGAGCATAGTAATATCTAAAGGATAGATGACTTGAATTAGTGCGAAAATTATATTATATAGAAAGAGGTAGTGACATTTTAATAATTAATGAGTAAGTAATACTCCAATAGCGACTTGCATGCTTAAGTATTAAATTGTGATTTATTTTATAATATTCTTGTTTTGGTATTGATAAAAGCACTTTATCTATTGGATGTCCATGAGAGGTTAAATTGGTGATAATGATGGTTTATTGAATTGTGCCTATGAGTGGCTTGTTTGATAATGATAACTCCGTAAAGTAATTCTATGAATACTTGTTGATTGGTATTCGGACGTGCTTGAAATTGTTGATGTTTGGATTGTTGATGCGTATATAAATAATTATTGAAAATTTCTTGATGGAATTGTCTTATGACTTTAAGTGAACTTGTAAACTTGGTACATTGTGTTATATGCTGTGAGGTTGTGTAAATTTGATATTGATAATACTTATTTATGGTGGATCGGGTACCACGCCGGTACGGATATGTGTATGTTGGATCGGTTACCATGCCGGTACAGTACATGAACATAGATTGTTCCCTGTAGGTCATGACTATTTGGGAAAAAATAAGTCCCATAGCATGTGTGTACATATTTGTGTTGAGTCTGTGGATGTTTACAGTATGGTTGATACTCTTGATGGTTATGTGGCTTTTTTGTGAGCACTGTTTGATCTGTTATTGTTGTATTGTTAATTCATTGGGTATTTGATTGTGTGATATATATTTGAAAAAGTGAAACTTTGTACTTACTTATATGCTGGTTGACTTGCTTCATTTATACGTGTTTTAATGGTAGCTTACCAAAATGGCTCGTTATCATTCTTTAATATTATAATAGAGCATTTGGTTGTTAGCCCGAGAATTTAGTGTGGGTTGTCTATGATTATGGGTTTGTTCATGTGATATGAGTAATGAAAAAGATAAGGTGAATAAAGAGGAATAGTATTGTATTAGCGTTGGATTGTGGTTGATGGTGTGAATTAATGAGGCTAGAGTATGTTAGTAGTGAATATAATATTGACACAGTGGAAGAGTAGTGGGATGTTGCAACTTATTTAGGTAAAGTAATAATATTATTACAACCTTAGTTAAATTATATTCCATTCAGGATGTCATGATTTATTTTTCTTAATTCTATTTTATGATTATATGGACTAACACGGTCAGTCGATGATGCCTACCAGTACGTGTAGTTGTACTGACCCTACTCTTCTACATTCCTTCTTGGAGTGTAGACTAGATGCAGGTTAGTTTATAATTACTAGATGGATGACGATATTCAGCACTAACTTCTGCACTTTTTTCCTGGCAGATGTTAGAGTCTTTTTATTATTTATTTTATTGTCAGTCTATGTTGTAGTCAAAAGCTCTTGTACATGTTTGGTCAAAGGACATTTGTAAGAAATTTTTGAAAAAGTTTATTTATTAGTATTTAATTTACCTTATTATATTTAATCTAGTATTTCCTAAAAAACATAAGTCTTCTGCATATTTTAGTTGGGTAATAAGGGTTCTCCTAGCTACTTAGAATAGCGTAGGTGCCCGCATGGTCCGTTAGTCTGGGTCGTGACAACTGGTATGCTAGGTGAGGTTAAGCTAATATTCATGGGTTCATGTGCATGAGTAATAATTACTAAATATCATGAAGTAACTGGATAAGAGTATATGCAAGATTGTACTACTGAAAATACTGAACATATAATACCAAGCATATATCGTCTGTCTGAATTAGACTAAAAATGAAGTACTGAGTTCTGGTAACTAAATACTGATAACTGAAAGTTTAGATTGAAACTGAAGTACTGAATTTTTTATAACTAAATAACTGATAACTGTAAGTCATGATCGTGTAGAACTAAACTGAGTTCTGTACTGAATACTGAAACCGAGACAACACATCTAACCGACATACCCCGATTATAGACTGATTTGGGTTCCAACCTGTAACCCCAGTTGGAAGGGTGTTAGCACCATGCCACGAGTTACTAACACTGGCTGGGTCAACCCTAATCTGGCAGGAAGACTCATGAGATATATATGGTTATGTCAACCCTAGTCTGGCAGGAAGACGATTTACCCTATGTTGGTTACATAGTTTTGTAACTCAGGGACTGCTACTAAGGTTCAAACCCCATACTGGCAGGAATACCCCCATCCCTAGGTTCGCTCGGTGCTGAATCCTACTCCCAATAGAATCGACACTGGAACTGATCACTAGATTGTACAAGGTTTGACTAAACTCACACTGATTCTGTTAACTGGACGAATGCTACTGTTCAGGATACTACAGAATCATTATATTTTGACTGGAGACTATATACACAGCTAATTTTGGGGTATTCAATACCCTCAGAACTTGATAGCATAGATAATGGAACCATATCTCAACTTTAAAAGCATCACACATAGGTTACCATGCAGAATTCATTCACATAGACATTTTGTCAAACACCTAGGATGCATAATTCTTGAACATAAGAATGAGCAATATATGAATGTCATGACTACCACATTCACCATCACAATTAAAAGATTTAGAATGAGGATTACATAAATCAACACACATTCTAGTTTATTTACATGAAACTCAAAATCTTCATGGCTTGAAACCCACACAGCAACACATACATGAACACAATTCCAATCAAGAATGTAAATCATAATCTAAGTTTTTAAAAAGGATTCTTGAACTCCAAGAGTGTAAGGAAACCCAAGGATGAACACCTAACATACCTTGGTTTCTGAATTTGTGAGAATTGTTGGTGAATTCTTGAGACTTGGACTTGAATTTGATGAACCTAGGGTTTTGTGAAGAATGAATGTAGTTTGTCCTTTCCCATCATTAATTTTATGTTTTTAACTGATTTAACATGGGGGAAATGACCCAACTACCTCTTTGGACTCTGGATTAATTGCATAAAATATGCCTAACGATGCTGCAGATGACACGTCACGTTGATGGTATTGATGCAGTGCATCGATGGTGACTACGCGATGGCCGATGCAATGCGTTTTGATCGCATTGGCTAACTGTTTTGGTCATCTCATCCAAACATGTCTGAAACGATGTTCGAAAATTCTGAAACTCACTCGAGATGACCTATAGATAACCCTGATCATGAATTAATTTAAAAGTCGATGATCTAAGGTCGGGAAGATTGAAAATGAGACCATTGAAATGTCAAGGCCAAAAATGAGATTAAGTCTTAACACTTTGCAAAGTTTTTTTGTAAATCTGGGACCTCTTTTGGCATGCTATATAGGATTTAAGTGGAATAGGACTTTACGGGGTCTTACAATAGTACCCTGAAATCCATTTAACATTCTCATGCATCCCACAATGTTCATAAACATAACTAAGCGTGATTAATGCATCATAATCCATGGAAAATCAATTAAATGAGTAATTATGTCAAATCCCTAAATTCTTCCAAAACCCACATGAATTTAATAATCAATTTCATGACAACAATAAAGTACAAATATAGGAAAAAAGACACGTGCAAGTTCCATGATCTATCCTATCTAATGACTTAAGCCCCAATCTATTTGTTCATCTTAAACGTTCAATATACAAGTCACAACTTTACCACTATTGTATTCCTCAAGTAGTCAACCTCATCCAACCTACAAATTTACCCCTGTAACTCCCGCACTGCTATCCCTGAGCTAACATTCTCTCTTTACCAAGATCAAGCATATAGGTTCAAGCCTAGGATCTACCAACCATCATTCAATACTATCAAAATACCTCATATAAAATGGAATATACCTATAAGGTTTACCCCACAAGGAGGACACTCCCAATTCCTTAGTCACCCACCGACAACCTATCCATTCCCAGGAAAACCATTCCCCTTATGAATGCAAGAGCAAAAACACTCCACAGAGGAACATTAGGAATGATGAAACCTTTATCTAAGAGATCCGTTAATTTCTCCTTAAGATCCTTTAACTCCACCGAAACCATTATATAAAGAAGGAATAGAAATTTGGACAAATGTCCAAAACAAGACCAACCCAAAACAAACCTGCCCATTAGAAAGACACTATGAAGGTCATCAGAAAGGACCCTAGGAAATTTATTCACCACCGAAACCGAATAGAAAGAATGAACGTTGGAGGTAGAATCTTTTACCCAAACCAAATAACAAAGACGTCCCTTTTGAAACCAACCTCCGAGTTCTAAGATATGATATAACTTTTCCCTTAATAGCTAGGGAATAAAACCATTCTCCCACCCTATAATCAACTCACTATGGATCTTAACAATAATTTTTTTACGGATCCAACAACCCAATGACACATAGCATGGGTGCAAATAATATATTTTCAAATAACATCAAAATCCACAACATCTGAGTCAAACAATTTCACCAAGACCCTTTTATCACTAACAGATACCATACACCCTTTATAGACTTCTTTTGGCAATTGCAGAGTCATCTACCGAGGTAGAAACAGAAGAAAAAAAGAGTCTAAAGTAACCTTGAGACTCAAATACACAACCACAAATGGGGTCACAAAAGAGAGAGAACCCCGAACCAAGTGAACCACACACCAAAAAGAAAGAAGTTCTCAACACACCAATGTTGGCATCAAAAGCTGCCCTGGACTCTCAAGGAATAGTAAGAACATTGAGATAATTCCAACCAGTGCGGGAACCAAAAGTAGCACCCCTCGGTGCAAGAGCTAGAGAAGTAGCAACCGATATCCTATTTGCCTAAGCGATAATCCTTATGGGATACTCCCGTTTAATGTGACCCACTTTACCATAACTAAAACACCAATTCTTTCCTTCCTCACAACAATCGTGGTGCGAACGACCATACAATCTATAAAGAGGATAGGATAATGTGAATTGGGCCTCAGTGGTCCAAGACTAGGCACATTGTGCTATAGAAAGATGTACCAATCTGAAAACACCTGCCTCCCAATGAATCTGGGTAGGGAACATAAGACATAAAATAGGAATTAGGGCTTACCCAACTCTTTCTTTTAGACTATTTACCATTATACCATAGGCCTCCCCCTTGGTCCAGGAAACCAAGACCACCTTACCTTGCCCGTTTACTAACCTTACCTCATTCCTTTCCATACCAATAGGACTGGACTGCATGATAGATTTGTCGCTATCTGGGCCAATAGATTAATAGAATGTCGAAACTCAGCATTGGTAACCTCTCCTTGAGGTAGCCGAGTATGAGTACCACCTTTCGAGATAGGGTCAGTGGAGACCGATAAGACTCCATGCGGAAAACCAGAAGTTGTGACCTTTGGCCGGGTCTATGCCCCATGAGTTGGACTAGATCCATTTATGTTATCCTTGAGTGGGATAGGCGAGTTTCCATGAACTTTAGATTATTGAGAAGACATAATCCGAAGAGTGAACCAAGGAAATTTTAGAGAGAAGTTCAAGACCTTAGACTCCATAGCCCAAAAGTAGAACAACCAAGAAAGTGAACATCCCTAGATGCCTTGTAGCCTCCTAATTATAAGTATGGTGCACGACACACCCATAAGAAAGACTCTACTAGATAAGGCTTTGTAGATACCCTATGACACCAAAACCTAAGGCTCTAATACCAACTAGACACTACTCGAACCAGGGCCTTGTCATAATGGGTAATCCCAAGTCCAACCAGGGTCGGGAACCACCCCGGTTACCCAACCCAACCACCAAACACATACCTTGAGTCATCTGAATTTCACACATACAACAAGATAGCCTATTTAACCATGTGGTGACTTTGGGATAAGTCTATATACTAGACCGACCCAATCAAGTCCAACCACTCAATATCTAACCAATAGCCAAACCAAAACCATTAAACCAAAACCATAGTATAATAATCCTATGTATGTATATATATATATATATATATATATATATATATATATATATATATATGACATAAATAATCCATACCATACCCAAGTCCACAGTTGTCCATACAAAATCTCTAAACCAGACCAAAGAGTACCTAGTCAGGACATGTCCCTGATATAGCCATAAACCGAGTCAATAAAAGACAAAAATACATAAGGTAATCCATGACATAAAATAAATACCTTCCAAACTATGGAAGCTCACCACTTCAATCCAACAGATGATTTTGAAGTTTAATAGCTAAGTAGGAGGAGTGGAATGGCCGATTCCTATATCGCGTGGGGATACAGCCGCCTGAAGATGGGTTAGAGGGAGAATGCTAGCATGTACTCAGGATAATGATAAAATAATTCCAACCAGTGAAAAAACAAGTAAAACCAACCATATGTATACAAACCATATATATATAACCATGTCGAGAAAAAAAACCAAGTTTAGCATGCCATTTAAAACATTTAACTGATTTGTGTAGCTCTGCCATCCTAAACCACTATCGCGCCCCATTTTTCTCGTGAAAAGCGGGATTTGACGTGACTACTCTTTTTTAGATTATATAAGGAGTGTGAAGAGTCTCCATCTAACAAATTAAGGTGTGTTAAGGCACTGGTCTAAAAGGGCACTGGTCTAGGCCAACTACGAACCTATTTTGTTGTTTTGTCTTAGTTCACTAGAAATTTGGGTAAGGGTTCAAATTACCTTAAAACGAAGGTGTTAGGCACCTTTTGAGGTCCACAAAGGTGGTTCCCAGCCGAATTCATATTTTACATGGTGATTCTATGTGATTAAATAAAGGTGGCTTATTATTAACTTAATGTTAACTAAATGACAAAATAATAAATAAACAAACATCCTTTATTTATTTCTAATTATTAACTAGGTGGAGATAAAAAAACAAGACAACAAATAATGTAAAGTAAATAAGCAAGGAGAAAGAAGGAAAGCAATTTATGACAGAAATATTTATTAATTTTAAAAAAAAAAACTAAACTATCCCAAACAAATAAGCATGTAAAGTAAATGTAAAAAAAAGAAAAAATTCAAAAAATCAAACAAAAGAATATTTTTGGTTTCATTCGGATCAGAACCCCAACTTGTTTAATCATTATCTGACCCATTAGCCGACAGCCGGATTCTTAGACAAGTAAAAATGTCATAAGTCGTATAATATAAGTTGGGTATCATAACTTACTAATGATTATCCGCCCCACCCCAACTAGGTTGGTTGTTAACCTAAAGGCGCACTAAATAAAGGATAAAACTAACGCCTCTGGAAATTCCTATCGTCGCACTTATCGCCCAAGAGGCATTCGACTTTGCTAATTTGGATTTGTGGTCTAGAAAAACAAAGCTATGTTTCCTAGTAGGACTCAAAGTGCGAAATAAATAAGACATCACGTAGAACATAATGATCCCAAGTTAGCCACTTGGTTAATTAAAGAGTTGGTTAAAGTGATTAACATGCTAAGAAAAGCAATTACTTATTTTGATGTAGTTAACCTATAGTCATGATATCTAGGTGTCACATAATCATTTGTTGAGAGAGAGAGAGAGAGAGAGTTGTTAAGCCATTTTAAAATAATGTCATAAATTTATTAAAACGACGTCAAAGTAGATATGTTGGGGAGTGATACCCATTAATTATGCCAAAATTAATGAAAGTATTGAAAATTATTATTAATGTTGAAGATTAGGTTTTACATTGCTGAAAATTATTTGAACAGAATAAAAACAAGATTGAATTGCTTGAAATTTTTTAAATAGACTGAAAAACAGGATTTAAATGCTGAAATTCATTTAAATAGGTTTTAAAACAAGATTTACTTACTCAAAATTGTATAAATAGATTGGAAAATAGAATTTAATTGCTGAAATTCATTTAAACAGATTTAAAAACAGGATTTAATTGCTGAAAACTATTTTTAATATGCTGGAAATTGATGAAACATGCAGGAAAATGAATACGGGTGTTGAAAATTATTTTTTATGGTATTAACATGATTGAACTTAATCTAATACGTCAGAGTGTTGTTTAAACTCCTACAACCAAATTTCTAAGTGACAAGATAAATTCGTTATTGATCCTAATTAAAGATTTGACTAAGGGTTCACGTAGCACATGAAGCACATAAACCTAAGTTGGCTTTACCTACGCGATTCATAGAGCACATAAATCACATAAACCCCACCCCAAGCATACCCATAATGTATTATAACATAGGAGCGTTTATACAAAATACAGACCAAAAAGAATTTATAATACCCCGTATGTTTTCAAGCTAGGAAGTGAATCAGTTTTCCTACGTATGAAACCTCCTATCCTGTGATTCATATTTGAGTACATGACTTACAATGAGTATCCTAGCAATAATATAGCTTATTATGTGTTAAGAATGCTCATATGAGTCACTTAGAGTAAGGCAAGCTAATAGTTTTTGAATTCATCAAGTTTTAGTGTGTGAATCCACAAGAGTAACCTTTAAAAGAGGATAACTTGATTGATATGTGATATTTTGGTAGATTTAGACCCACCAAATTATATATAATCAAACTAGATTTCGACCGATACCAATTTTATCAAAATCCGACACCCGAGCAAGAAGTTATGGCCTTGTAAAGTAGGAGTGTGACGCATAACAATCGCACATGGCTACTGGAACAAGTGTGCGATAGGTTGTGCGGCATACACCCTCAAGTGTGCGATAACATATGCGACTCACACCTGAGCTTGTGCGATAGGATGTGCGGCGCATACCTTAGCATGTGCGATGAGGTGTGCGACGCACATTTATGATTTCAGCCACGAAAACACTTAGTTTTTAAGTTATTTTGAGGATATTTAAGTCTTTTAACACTCTTTACACGTCCCAAAACTTAAAATCACAAAATTTATAGCTTATAATCACATTAAAACCCTATTAACATCTTAATTTCATTATCCAAAAGCATAAGAAGGAGAAAAACTTCTAGGGTTGCATAATCAAGCTTGAAGGTCCAATCTTTCAACAATTTCATCGCCATTAAGGTATGCGTAGTGTTCGTCCACGGATTTCTTTTGTCCATTGAGTTCAAGAATCAATCTTTAATAACTAAATCAAGAATTTTTTATGGTGATATGGTTGTATTCATGTTGTTGTTTGTGGTTTGTGCCATAGAGTAGGAATTTTATGAACTTTCATGAAGATTGTGATCATGTAGTTGGAACCCATGAATTTGGGTGGATTTAGGTGGTGTAAATTTATGAATACACCTATGCATTAAAGAGTGTATACAAGGTGTTTGATAAAATGCTTAGTATGTGATGAACCAAGTTTCCATGACTCAATAGAATTTGAATGACAAGCCAATGTTAACCATTATAATTTGATATGAATTCCATGCTCTATGTTTTATAATTTCACATGAATTCCACGTTGTTGTTATGTGTCATGGTTGTGGTATGGAATGAGCATGATATTGAAGCTATGCAAGTATATACATGTCGTATGAATTCTCCTTTCCATGTATAAGGTGTTGAGAACCATGATTAGTATGAAATCCCTTATGATATTATGAATTGTGGACTCCAATCTTGTGAACAAGTCATGTCGTGTGTGTCAGTTTCTTTCTATACAGTCCTGGGGGTATTCGTACCTGAAAAATATAACAGTGTGCCTAGAGCCATGTCATGTTTCACGATATCCAAAATCACGCCATGATTCAGTAGAATTCAGTCAGTCATGTGACTCAGGAAACCTCATAATCTCAATCAGTTATCAGATATCAGTAGTATTCCGTCAGTTAATGGAATTCAGTAAGCTCAGTCCACATACAGTCAGTTATTCATGTTCAGTCTCTTCATATGGGAGTAGAAGTTAGCACTGAGTGAACCCAAGGATGGGAACACATACTGCCAGATGAGGGTGTGATTCTTAGCAGTCATCCTTGCATTCCAGAACTTTGTAGCCAGCATAGGTTGAGACATCAACACTGTTAGATGAGGGTTGATGAGGTGGTTTAGCACTGTCAGATGAGGGGCCCACCGTTCTCTTTTGGGAACACTGTTAGATGAGGGTTTCCCACAGTTGTCTTTACCAGTAGCACGGTATTGACAACCTTCCAGTCAAGGCAGAGATTGGACCCCAGCTTAGCCATAATGGAACATATAGGGGCATGTCGGTTAAACAACTACCTCCCATAGTTTCAGTATCAGTCTCAGTAAAAACACTTATATAGGTCTTCAGATTTCAGTATATCAGGACTGTCAGATATAGTCAGACTCAGTTACAGTACGGAACTCAGATAGTTCTATCAGATTCAGGACTGTCAGACACAGTTGCCCATATTATCAGAACTATGGTATCAGTCATGTTAGTCATCAGTAAACCATGTATTAGCATACAGGTCTAGCTATCATGCACCCACAATTTTAGTTACTATGTATGCATGTTTGTACTCTTGCGTTCATATCAGTCAGTCAGTTAGCATTGTTCATGCATGTAAACCCCATTTATATTTAGCCTACCTCACTCGTATACTCAGTACATTCCCACGTGCGGACGCATTTGCGCTATGGTGCTTTATTTTCATGTTACACCATAGGTCCAGAGACACGAGTTCCAGATCAGTAGTAGCAATAGCATTTCCAGTCGCAGAGTTACAGTGAGTTCTCTTCATTCGAGGACCAATATGATTTGATTCATTATTTATTTCAGTTAATTTTCAATTTTACGAAGTTAGTTGGAGACATGTTCCTTCAACTTCTTATTCAGATAGTACTTAGAGGCTTTCGGATTTAGTTCAGAGTTATGTTCAACTTTGATTCAGACTTCAGTTATTTTGGGATTTTTTTTCACCCATATGGATGATGTATTAATTTCAGTTGAACCTTATGGCCTATTGTTCATATTTTCCATATTTTACATGTATAATATGCAGTGTACAAGTACAGATATCAGTCATGGGTTAGCTTATGGCCCTTCGAGGTCATGAGCACCGTGTAGCATTCCAGTTCAGATAATCGGGGCGTTACAAACTTGGTATTAGAGCCTAAGGTTCAATAGAGTCCTAGGAAGTCTGAAAGCCGCATCTAGTAGAGTCTTGTACATGGGTGTGTTGTGCGCCACATTTATGTATAGGAGGCTATGAGATGTTTTAGGAATAGTTTCCTTTCTTTCAGTATTCATGTCATGCTAGTGAGCATAATCTCAAGTTAAACTCTCGGTCTAATCCGTTCTTCTCTTATTTCAGAACATGCCTCCAAAAAAAAGAAACCAGCCAGCTCCTCAGCCCGAAGATCCTTTGGGAGAACATATTTCTCATGCGAAATTTAGAACCGTATTCACCACACTTTCTCAGTCTGTGGATGCCCAGAATGAACGGACACCAGTTATTTCGGCCAATCCAGCGGTCAACTCAACTGCAGCTAGGATTTGGGACTTCACCCGAATGAACCCTCCATCTTTCTTCGGGTCTAAGTCTGATGAAGTTCCACAGGAATTCATGGACCAAGTCCAGAAGGTCATTAATATCATAGGATTTACTTCTGTTGAGAGTGTTGAGTTAGCCGCATATCAGTTGCAAGATGTGGCTCACACTTGGTACAAACAGTGGAAGTCCGAGAGGGTATACGATGCAGGTCCTATTAAGTAAGAGGAATTTGTCACGACTTTCTTAGACAGAATTTTTCCCCAAGAGCTGAGGAAAGCCAATGTTCTTAAGTTCATCAACCTCAGGCAGGGAAATATGATGGTTAGAGAGTATTCTCTTAGATTTACTCAGTTAGCCAAATATGCCACTCATGTGGTTGCAGACACCAGGGCTAAGATGATCAAGTTCATATTAGGGGTGAACGATAGCGTGGTAAATGAATGTAGATCTGCGATGCTTAATAGTGATATGACCTTAGCCAGTCTCATGACCCATGCCTAGCAGATAGAGGAGAAAAAGGTTAGGGCTAGGGAGAGGTAGAATAAGAGAGCAAGATTAGGAAGTTTCAGATTTGCTCAGCCCAAATCAGAGGGAGAAAACCGTTCACAGTTTCATCCCAAGCCATCATCCCTAGTTCAGTCTTCAGCCAATGCTCCATCTCCGAAGTTCAGAGATAGAGCACCAGGATCTAAATCTCAGGGCAGCGCCAGTAATGCCCAAACTAATCCCCTATGTCAAACTTGTGGTTAGAACCATAAGGGTGTTTGCAGATCCGGTAGTGATGTTTGCTTCAGTTATGGCAAGACAAGACACAGAGTAAGAGATTGTCCTCAGTCAGGTTATCAGGGTCATCAGAATCATTCCACAGCTCAGTCCAGTCGCCCGAACTAGAAGGGTGCCACTTCCAGTGCCACTAGTGGGCAACACCCAAATAGACTTTATGATCTTCAGACTCGACAGGATCAGGAAAATTCTCCTGATGTCATTACTACTACGTTACAGATTTTCCATGTTCATGTTTATGCTTTGCTAGATCCAGGTGCATCCTTGTCTTTTGTTAGTCCCTTCATAGCAGGCAATTTCGGAATCAATCCTGAAACTTTAGCAGATCTTTTTTCAGTCTCCACACCAGTAGGTAAAACCATTATAGCTCGGCGAGTATACAGGAAATTCCCGGTTATGATATTTTAGAAATCCACATCAGCAAATTTAGTCAAATTAGAGATGACTGATTTTGATGTCATTCTCGGGATGGATTGGCTTCATTCCTGCAATTCCACAGTCGACTGCAGAAACATGATAGTCCAATTTCAGTTCCCGAATGAACTCGTCCTTGAGTGGAAGGGTAGTACTTCAGCGTCCAGGGGCCAGCTTATTTCCTACCTTCGGGAAAGGAGAATGATTTCTAAGGGGTGTGTGTGTCATCTTGTGCATGTTAAAGATTCCAGTTCCGAATATCCCAGTCTTGAATTAGTCCCAGTTGTTAATGAATATTCAGATGTCTTTCCCAAAGATCTTCCAAGCATTCCTCCCGAAAGGGAAATAGACTTCGGCATTGATCTACTTCCAGATACTCGGCCTATTGCTATTCTTCCATACAGAATGGCACCAGCAGAACTTAAGGAACTTAAAGATCAGTTGAAGGATATCTTAGATAAAGGATTCATCAGACCCAGCATTTCTCCGTGGGGGTAACCAGTCTTATTCGTGCGCAAGAAAGATGGTTCTCTCAGGATGTGTATTGATTACCGTCAGCTCAACAAAGTTACGATCAAGAACAAGTATTCTCTTACCAGGATAGATGACTTGTTTGACCAACTTCATGGTGCCAGTTATTTCTCCAAGATAGACCTCATATCAGGCTATCATCAGCTCAGAGTTAGAGAATGTGACATTCCGAAGACAGCTTTCCGTACTCGGTATGGTCACTTTGAATTTCTAGTCATGTCCTTTGGTCTTACCAATGCCCCTATAGCTTTCATGGACTTGATGAACTGTGTGTTCAAGCGGTACTTGGACAGGTTCATCATAGACTTTATAGATGATATTCTAGTCTATTCCCGTACTAAGCGCGATCATTCAGACAATCTCAGAATTGTTCTGCAGACTCTCAGGGATCATTAGTTATTTGCTAAGTAT
Source organism: Capsicum pubescens (assembly GCA_030864215.1). Lineage (NCBI taxonomy): Eukaryota > Viridiplantae > Streptophyta > Magnoliopsida > Solanales > Solanaceae > Capsicum > Capsicum pubescens. The sequence continues at coordinate 263,889,236 of CM061544.1, forward strand.
AGTAAGTGTGAATTTTGGCTACGATAAGTAGCATTCCTTGGCCATATTATTTCCGGTGATGGCATTAGAGTAGATCCTCAGAAAACCAAAGCGGTAAGAAACTGGCCTCGCCTCGTATCTGCATCAAATATCAGGAGTTTCTTGGGTTTGGTTGGCTATTACAGACAGTTTGTCGAGGTATTTTCTTCTATTGCATATCCTATATCCAGATTGACTCAGAAGAAGGTCAAGTTTCAGTGGTCAGATCCTTGCGAGAAGAGATTTCAAGAGTTGAAGACTCGACTCACTTCAGCCCCAGTTGTAGCTCTTCCAGATGGTTCAGATGGGTTCGTAGTATATTGTGATGCATCCAGAGTAAGATTAGGTTGTGTCCTCATGCAGCATGGTAAGTTCATAGCCTACGTCTCCAGATAGTTAAAGCCCCATGAGAAGAATTATCCTACTCATGATCTTGAGTTAGAAGCCATAGTATTTGCCTTAAAGATTTGGAGGTATTATCTTTATGGAGTTCACGTAGATGTTTTCACAGATCATAAGAGTATCTAGTATGTCTTTTCTCAGAAAGATCTATATCTTCATCAGAGAAGGTGGTTAGAGCTTTTGAAGGATTATGACATGAGTGTCCTTTATAATCTGGGCAAGGACAATGTTGTGGACGACACTCTCAGTAGACTCTCCATGGGTAGTGTTTCTAATGTTGATGATAGCAAGAAGAACATAGCTCAGGAAATCCATCATCTTTCCAAACTAGGCGTTCGCTTAGTCGACTCTTCAGAAGGTGGTATATGTGTTCAGAGTAGTTTAGAGTCATCTCTAGTTTTCGAGGTGAAAGGGAAGCAAGACAGGGATCCTAGCCTTTTCAAGATAAAAGAGTCAGTTCAGAGTCAGAAAGTAGAGATTTTCTCCCAAGGGGGAGATGGTGTTCTTCATTGTCAGGGTCGTCTTTGTATTCCAAGTGTAGATGACTTGAGGCAGCGAATTCTTACAGAAGCGTATGGTGCGCGATACTCTATTCATCCAGGGGCCACTAAGTGTAATGCCCCGACTTGCTGAACCAGAATGCTACACGGTGCTCATGACCCCAAGGGACCACAAGCTAACCCATTACTGATATTTGTACCTGTATACTACAAATCATGATATAATAATGCGGAATACATAAAACTGTAAGGCCATAAGGTTCAACTTAATAAAACCATGTGGGTGAAAATACCCAAAACAACTCAATCTAAAAGCAAAGTCTGAACGTAAATCTAAACATAAATCTGAAAGCCTCTAAACTATCTGAAATAAAAAGTTGAAGGAAAATGTCTCCAACTAACTCCGTAAAACTGAACTGAAGAAATAAATAAATGTATCAAATCATATTGTCCTCGAATCAATGAGGACTCACTGTGTCTCTGCGACTAGAATGCTACCGCTACTGCTGGGCTGGAGCTCGTGTCTCGGGACCTATGGTGTAACATGAAAAGAAAGCACCATAGTTCAAATGCGTCAGTACAACTGCAGTACTGAGTATACGAGGAAGGTAGGCTGAACATAAAGGGTTTCATGCATGAAGACCACTGACTGACTAATATGAACGTGGGAGTGCAAACACACATATATAGAAACTGGGACTATGAATACGTGATAGCATGACTTGTAAGCTAATACATGGTTTACTGATAACTGTCATGACTGATACTACAACTGATAACATGGACGACTGTATCTGACAGTCCTGTATCTATACTGAAATCTGAAGAATGCCCTGAGTTCTTTTACTGAGACTGATATTGAAACTGTGGGAGGTAGTTTTTAACCGACATGCCCCATGTATGCCGTTATGTCTAAGCTGGGGTCTAATCTCTGCCCCGACTGGAGGGGTGTCAATACCGTGCCATGGGTAAGTACAGCCTGTGAGTGACCCTTATTTGGCAGGTACTCAATGAGAACGGTGGGAACCCTAAACTGACGGGTTAAGCCACCTCATCAACCCTAATCTGACAGGTTAAGATGTCTCAACCTACGCTGGCTACGTAGTTCTGGAACACAAGGATAACTACTAAGAATCACACCCTGAACTGGCGGGTGAGTTTCCATCCTTGGGTTCACTCAGTGCTAACCTCTACTCCCATCTGGAGGGACTGGACATGAATAACTGACTATACATGACTTAATCTTACTGAATTCCGTTGACTAGCGGAATATTACTGATATCTGACAACTGAATGAGATCATGAGGTTTTCCTAAGTCACATGACTGACTGAAGTCTATGGAATCATAGCTTGAGTTCAGATATCGTGAAACATGACATGGCTCTAGGAACACAACTATAGTTTTCGGGTACGAATACCCCCAGGACTCGATAGGAGGAAACTGACACACATGACATGACTTGATCACAAGATTTGAGTCAACAATTCACAATATCATAAGTAAGGATTTCATAATAAGAATGATTCTCAACAAACTATCACATGATCGGGAATGCACACAACATGTAAATACTTGCATGGCTTCAATAACATAGTCGTTCCATATCACAACAATATCATGAGCATCTCATACAACTTCTTCAATTCAAGACAATAGCATGGGGATCACGTTGAACGTAAACTTAGAACATGGAATAGTCATTTAGGACTTATTATGTCATAAAAGCATGATTTCTATTCCCTTAGGTATTTTCACAAACACCTTACATGCACATCTTAGGAATAGGTGGATTCATCAAGATTACAAATATTCAACCACCAATTTCACATATGTATACATTAAATACCACCATATCCTCACACAAAACATACAAAGATCCCATCTTAGGCATCATCAAACTCCAACCACATGAACATCAACCACCAACAACATAAACATCATAATACATAATTTAAAAGATGGTTCTTGAGCTTCATGGATGAAAGGAGTCCATGAATCAACTCACGCATACCTTAGAAGAAAGATTCTTGATGATTGACGGAGGAATTTCCTTGAAATCAGATCTTCAAGCTTAATTATGTAACCCTAGTTGTTTTTCTCTTTTAGTGCTCTTGGATGATGAGCTTTGAGATGTTAATAGGGTTGTAATATGTTTAGAAGTTATATATTTCGTAGGTTAAGTTTAGGGACGTGTAAGGAGTGTTAAAAGACTTAATTACCCTTAAAATAACTCAAAACGGAGTGTTTTTGGCACCTGGAACTGACTTTGGCGGCGCCCAAGTAATTGCACAAGCTAGGTTGGGCGGCGCCTAACCAATCGCCTATCCTTACTGTCTCTAACAAAAATGGGCATAACTTTTTGCTCGGGTATTAGATTAAGGAGAAATTGGTATCGTTGGAAAGCTAATTCGATTCTCTATAATTTGCTGGGTCTAAATCAGCCAAAATACCACATATAAATTACGTTATTCTTTTTCAAAGATGACCCTTGCAAAATCGAACACTAAAACTTGATGAATTCAAAAACTCTTAGCTTGTATTACCTTAAGTGACTCATATGAACATGCTTAGCGCATCATAAGCAATCCTATCTCTAGGATATTCATTGTAAGTCATGCACTAAAAAGCTACTCACAGGATAGGAGGTTTCATACGTAGGAAAACTTATTCACTTCCTAGCTTAGAAACATGCAGGATATTACAATATCTCCCCCTTGGGGACATTCATCCTTGAATCAGAATTTACTGAGAAGGGATACAAGACAACAGAACCTGAACTGAACATGAAGAACTGAAACTTGATCTCATGACTGACATGCTAAACATACTGAACTCTTGCATATCTGATGCACGGATAATTGATACATGAATGCATGACTGAGTATGTAATGGTTAATAGGTACCAAGTTTATACTGGAAACATAAACTTAAAACTGAATAAGATTAAGGAGAACTGTTACCTTGAGCTTGATCTGAATTGGTGGGGAAAAGGTGAGGATACTTGGTATCATATCTGCTTCTGCTTCCCAAGTAGCTCCCTCATGAGACTGATTTCTCCAAAGAACCTTGACTAGAGGGACTTCTTTGTTCCTCAATCTACGAGTGTGATAATCTAAGATTTCGACTGGAATCTCTTCATAAGAGAGGTTATTCTGAATGTCGATGCTCTGAATAGGGACAACAACTGCTGGGTCACCTATGCACTTCTTGAGCAGAGAGGCATGGAAGACTGGATGGACTGAGGCTAGATTTGAAGGCAACTCAAGCTCATAAGCTACCTTGCCGAAGCGACAGAGAATTCTGAAGGGACCGACATACTGGGGACTGAATTTCCCTTTCTTTCCGAACCTCTAAACTCCCTTCATGGGAGAGATCTTAAGATAGACATAGTCATTGACCTCGAACTCGAGATCTTTTTTATGAACATCTGCATAGGACTTCTGTCGGCTCTGAGCAGCCCGGAGTCTCTCTCTGATCAACTGAACTTTCTCTAAGGCGTCTAATACTAAGTCAGGACCTATGACTGAGGCCTCACTAACTTCGAACCAACCAATCGGAGATCTACATCTCCTACCATAGAGACCTTCGAATGGAGCCATCTGAATACTAGAATAATAGTTATTATTGTACGTAAACTCAATCAAAGGCATGTCGTCATCCCAACTTTCCTTGAAGTCAATTGCACATGACCTTAGCATATCTTTAAGAGTCTGAATGGTCCTCTCTGCTTGACCATCTGTCTGAGGATGAAACGTTGTGCTGAGATGGACTTGGGTACCGAGACCCTTTTGGAACGCTTTCCAAAAGTAAGAGGAGAATTGGGTACCTCTATCTGAGATGATAGATAGTGGAACACCGTGTAACCTGACTAACTCCCTTATATAGAGCTTGGCATAATCCTCAGTGGAATAAGAAGTACAAACATGAAGGAAATGAGCTGACTTGGTCATTCTATCTATAATGACCCAGACTGAATCATGTTGATGATGAGTTCTAGGCAAACCCATCACGAAGTCCATGTTCACTTCTTCCCACTTCCAAGTAGGAATGGTGAACTCTTGCATGGAACCACTAGGTTTCTGATGCTCTATCTTAACCTGCTGACATGTAGAGCACTTAGCCACAAACTCTGCATTATCTCTCTTCATCCCACTCCACCAATAGATCTCCCACATTTCACGGTATATCTTAGTGTCCTCTGGATAAATAAAGTATCGCACACCATGTGCTTCAGCAAGAATTCACTGCCTCAATTCATCTACACCTGGAACACATAGACGACCCTGACAACGAAGAACACCATCTCCCCCTTGGGAGAAAACCTAGACTTTCTAATTCTGAACTGACTCTTTGAGCTTGACAAGGCTAGGATCCCTGTCTTGCTTCTCTTTCACCTCGGAAACTAGATATGACTCTAAACTACTGTGAACACATACACCACCCTCTGAAGAATCGACTAAGCGAACGCCTAGTCTGGCAAGCTGATGGATATCCTGAGACATCTTTTTCTTGCTACCCTCAACGTGAGAAATACTACCCATAGAGAGTCTACTGAGAGTGTCGGCCATAACATTAGCCTTGCCCGGATGATAAAGAACACTCATGTCGTAATCCTTCAAGAGCTCTAACCACTTTCTCTGGCGAAGATTGAGATCTTTCTAGGATAAGACATACTGGAGGCTTTTATGGTCTGTAAAGACATCTACATGAACTCCATAGAGATAATGCCTCCAAATCTTCAAGGAAAAAACTACCGCTACTAACTCAAGATCATGAGTAGGATAATTCTTCTCATGTGGCTTTAACTGTCTGGAGGCGTAGGCTATGAACTTACCATGCTGCATGAGGACACAACCTAAACCCACTCTGGATGTATCACAATAGACTACAAAACTGTCTGAACCATCTGGAAGAGATAGAACTGCAGCTGAGGTGAGTCGAGTCTTCAACTCTTGAAAGCTCTTCTCGCATGAATCTGACCACTGAAACTTAATCTTCTTCTGAGTCAATCTGGACATGGGAGATGCAATAGTAGAAAATCCCTCTACAAACCACCTGTAATAGCCAGCCAAACCCAAGAAACTCTTGATATCTGATGAAGATACGGGTCTGGGCCAGTTTTTTACTGCCTCAATTTTCTAAGAATCTTCTCTAATGCCATCATCGAAAACAATATGTACAAGGAATTCTACTGATGTTAGCCAAAATTTGCACTTGCTAAACTTAGCGAATAACTGGTGATCCCTGAGAGTCTGAAGAACAATCCTGAGATGGTCTGCATGATCCCGTTCTGTGCGAGAATAGACCAGAATATCATCTATAAAGACTATGACAAACATGTCCAAGTACTGGTTGAACACATGGTTCATCAAATCCATGAAAGCTACAGGGGCATTGGTAAGAACAAATGACATGACTAAAAATTCGAAGTGATCATACCGAGTACGGAAAGCTATTTTTGGAATGTCATATTCTCTAACTCTAAGCTGATGATAGCCTGATATGAGGTCTATCTTGGAGAAGTAACTGGCACCCTGAAGTTGGTCAAATAGATCATCAATCTTGGGAAGAGGATATCTGTTCTTGACCGTGACCTTGTTGAGTTGACGGTAATCAATACACATCCTGAGAGAACCGTCTTTCTTACGCACGAATAATATTGGCGCACCCCATGGGGAAATGCTGGGTCTGATGAATCTCTTATCTAAGAGATCCTTCAACTAATCTTTTAGTTCCTTGAGTTCTACTGGTGCCATTTTGTATGGCGTAATAGAAATAGGTTGAGTATCCAGAAAAAGGTCTATGCCAAAGTCTATTTCCCTTTCGGGAGGAATGCCTGGAAGATCTTCGGGAAAGACATCTGAGTATTCATTAACAACAGGGACTATTTCGAGGCTAGGAGATTCAAAACTGTAATCTTTAACATGCACGAGATGATACACACACCCCTTGGAAATCATTTTTCTTGCCCGAAGGTAGGAAACAAGTTGACCCCTGAACACTGAAATGCTACCCTTACACTCAAGGACGGGCTCATTCAGAAACTGAAACTGAACTATCCTATTTCTGCAGTCGACTATGGCATAGCAGGAATAAAGCCAATCCATGCCGAGAATGACATCAAAATCAGTCATCTCTAACTCCACTAAATCTGCTGACGTGGATTTATGAGATATCATAATTGGGCAATTCCTGTATACCCGTTAGGCTATGATGGTTTTACCCACTGGGGTAGAGACTGAAAAGGGCTCTACTATAATTTTGGGACTGATTCCGAAATCTCCTGCTATGTATGGAGTAACAAAAGACAAGGATGCACCTGGGTCTAGCAAAGCATAAACATGAACATGGAAAATCTGTAACGTACAAGTAATGACATCAGGAGAATTTTCCTGATCCTGCCGGGACTAAAGAGCATAAAGTTTTTTTGGGTGTTGCCCACTGATAGAACTGGAAACGGCACCCTGCTGGTTCGGTCGATCGAACTGAGCTGCAGAATGATTTTACTGACCCTGAAGACTTAACTGCGGACACTCTCTAATCCTGTGACCTGGCTTGCCATAACCAAAAAAAACATCACTACCGGCTCTGCAGATACCCTTGTGGTTCTTACCACAAGTCTGACAAAGGGGATTCATTCGGGCACTGCTAACACTGCCCTGATATTTAGAGCCTGGCGCTTTATCTAAATTGCCGTCTATGAACTTCGGCACTGGAGCGCTGGTAGAGGAAGGAGCTGGAATGGCTGACTTGGATAAAAACTATGAACGATTTCCTCCATCTGATTTGAGGTGAGCAAAGTTAAAGTTACCTGACCTTGCTTTCTTGTTCTTCCTCTCCCTAGTCTTAAACTTCTGCTCTTCTACTAGCTGGGCATGGGTTATGAGTCTGGCTAAGGTCATATCACCGATCAGCATCATAGACCTACACTTATTTACCATGCTATCGTTGACCCCTGACACGAACTTGCTTATCTTAGCCCTATTGTCTGCAACCACATGAGGAGCATACCTAGATAGCTGAGTAAATCTGAGAGAATACTCCCTAACCGTCATATTCCCCTGCCTGAGGTTGATGAACTTAAGAACTTTGGCTTCCCTCATCTCTTGGGGAAATAATCTATCTAAGAAGGTCGTGACAAATTTCTCCCACTCGATAGGGCCTGTATCATCTAACCTCTCAGACTTTCACTGTTTGTACCAATCATAAGTAACATCCTGTAACTGGTAGGCGTCTAACTCGTCACTCTCAATAGAAGTAACACTCATGATGTCAATGACCCTATGGACTTGGTCAATGAACTCCTGAGGGTCCTCATCAGACTTAGATCCATGGAAAAATGGAGGGTTCATCCGGGTGAAGTCTCGAACCCTAGCTTCTTTGGGATTGGTCACTGGATTGGTCGGAATGACTGGTGGCCGTTCATTCTGTGCAGCCACGGACTGAGCAAGTGTGGTAAATGTGGCTCTAAACTCTGCATTGGAAACATGTTTGCCCAAAGGATCTTCGGGCTGAGGAGTTGGCTGGTTACTTCTCTTTGGGACCATGGTCTGGAATAAGAGAAGAATGGATTAGACTAAGAGTTTAACTTGTGATTCTGCTCACTAGCATGACATGAATACTGAAGAAAGGGGACTGTTCCTAAAACATCTTATAGCCTCCCGCACATAAATGTGGTGCGCAACACACCCATGTACAAGACTCTACTAGATACGGCTTTAAGACTTCCTAGGACTCTATTGAACCTTAGTCTCTGATACCAAGTTTGTAACACCCCGATTTGCTGAACCAAAATGCTACACGGTGCTCATGACCCCGAGGGACCACAAGCTAAACCATGACTAGTATCTGTACCTGTATACTACAAATCATGATACAATAATGCGGAATAAATAAAACTGTAAGGCCATAAGGTTCAACTTAATAAAACCATGTGGGTGAAAATACCCAAAACAACTCAATCTGAAAGCTGAGTCTGAATGTAAATCTGAACATAAATCTGAAAGCTCTAAACTATCTGAAATAAGGAGTTGAAGGAACATATCTCCAACTAACTCCGTAAAACTGAACTGAAAAAATAAATAAATGTATCAAATCATATTGTCCTCGAATCAAAGAGGACTCACTGTGTCGCTACGACAGGAATACTACCGCTACTGTTGGGCTGGAGCTCGTGTCTCGGAACCTATGGTGTAACATGAAAAGAAAGGACCATAGCACAAATGCGTCAGTACAACTGGAGTACTGAGTATACAAGGAAGCTAGGCTGAACATAAAGGGTTTCATGCATGAACAACACTGACTGACTAATATGAACGTGGGAGTGCAAACACACATATATAGAAACTGGGACTGTGAATATGTGATAGCATGACCTGTAAGATAATACATGGTTTACTGATAATTATCATGACTGATACGTCAACTGATAACATGGACGACTGTATCTAATAGTCCTGTATATATACTGAAATCTGAAGAACGCCCTGAGTTCTTTTACTGAGACTGATATTGAAACTGTGGGAGGTAGTGTTTAACCGACATGCCCCATGTATGCCGTTATGGCTAAGCTGGGGTCTAATCTCTGCCTCGACTAAAGGGGTGTCAATACTGTGCCATGGGTAAGGACAGCCTGTGAGTGACCCTTATCTGGCAGGTACTCAATGAGAACAGTGGAAACCCTAAACTGACGGGTTAAGCCACCTCATCAACCCTAATCTGATAGTTTAAGATGTCTCAACCTACGTTGGCTACGTAGTTCTGGAACACAAGGATGACTACTAAGAATCACACCCTGAACTGGAGGGTGAGTTCCCATCCTTGGGTTCACTCGGTGCTAACCTCTACTCCCATCTGGAGGGACTGGACATGAATAACTGACTATACATGACTTAATCTTACTGAATTCCATTGATTGGCGGAATGTTACTGATATCTGACAACTGATTGAGATCATGAGGTTTTCCTGAGTCACATGACTGACTGAAGTCTATGGAATCATAGCTTGAGTTTGAATATCGTGAAACATGACATGGCTCTAGGCACACAACTATAGTTTTCGGGTACGAATACCCCCAGGACTCGATAGGAGGAAACTGACACACATGACATGACTTGATCACAAGATTTGAGTCCACAATTCATAATATCTTAAGTAAGGATTTCATAATAAGAATGATTCTCAACAAACTATCACATGATCGGGAATGCACACAACATGTATATACTTGCATGTCTTCAATAACATGGTCGTTCCATATCACAACAATATCATGAGCATCTCATACAACTTCTTCAATTCAAGACAATAGCATGGGGATCACGTTGAACGTAAACTTAGAACATGGAATAGTCATTTAGGACTTATTATGTCATAAAAACATGATTTCTATTCCCTTAGGTATTTTCACAAACACCTTACATACACATCTTAGGAATAGGTGGATTCATCAAGATTACAAATATTCAACCACCAATTTCACATATTTATACATTAAATACCACCATATCCTCACGCAAAACATACAAAGATCCTATCTTAGGTATCATCAAACTCCAACCACATGAACATCAACCACCAACAACATAAACATCATAATACATAATTTAGAAGATGGTTCTTGAGCTTCATAGATGAAAGGAGTCCATGAATCAACTCACGCATACCTTAGAAAGAAGATTCTTGATGATTGACGGAGGAATCCTTGAAATCAGATCTTCAAGCTTAATTTCTCTTTGCTCAAGAAGTGCATAGGTAACCCAGCAGTTGTAGTCCCTATTCAGAGCATTGACATTCAGAACAGCCTCTCCTATGAAGAGATTTCAGTCAAAATCTTAGACTATCAGACTCGTAGATTGAGGAACAAAGAAGCTCCTCTAGTTAAAGTTCTTTGGCAAAATCAGTCTCATGAGGGATCCACTTAGGAAACAGTAGAATATATGCATACCAAGTATCCTCACTTTTTCCCCACCAATTCAGATCAAGTTTAAGGTAACAGTCCTCCTTAAGATTATGATGTTCACGTTTAGTATTCAGTTTCATGCTCATGTTCCCATTATAAACTTGGTACCTATTACAATTACATACTCAGTCATGCATTCATGTATCAGTCTAGCATTTAATCATGCATCATATATGCATTCTCATTGCGAGAACCTCAGTCATGCATTCATGAATCAGTTACACGTGCATCAGATATGCATGTCCAGTATGATGTAGTCAGTTTATCAGTCATGTCTGTCATGATATCATGTTTCAATTATTCATGTATAGTTCATGTTTCACTTATCTTTCATCCCTTCTCAGTTAATTCTTATTCGAGGATGAATGTTCCCAAGGGGGAGATATTGTAATACCCCGTATGTTTCCAAGCTAGGAAGTGAATCAATTTTCCTATGTATGAAATCTCCTATCCTGTTATTCATATTTGGGTACATGACTTACAATGAGTATCCTAGCGATAAGATAGCTTATGATGTGTTAAGCATGCTCATATGAGTCACTTAGAGTAAGCCAAGCTAATAGCTTTTGAATCCATCAAGTTTTAGTGTGTGAATCCGCAAGAGTAACCTTTGGACGAGGATAATTTTATTGATATGTGATAGTTTGTCAGATTTAGACTCACCAAATTGTAGAGAATCGAACTAACTTTCCAACTATACAAATTTTATCAAAATCTGACACTCGAGCAAGAAGTTATGGCCTTGCAAAGTAGGAGTGCGATGCATAACAATAGCACATGGCTACTGGAACAAGTGTGCGATAGGTTGTGCGGCGCACACCCTCAAGTGTGAGATAACATGTGCGACGCACACCTTAGCTTGTCCGATAGGATGTGCGGCGCACACCTTAGCATGTGCGATGAGGTGTGCGACGCACACTTATGATTTCAGCTACGAAAATACTTAGTTTTTGAGTTATTTTGAGGATAATTAAGTTTTTTAACACTCATTACACGTCCCAAAACATAACCTCACAAAATTTATAGCTTCTAATCGCATTAAAACCCTATTAACATCTTAAGTTCATTATCCAAGAGCACAAGAAGGAGAAAAACTACTAGGGTTGCATAATCAAGCTTGAAGGTCCAATCTTTCAACAATTTCATCGCCATTAAGGTATGCGTAGTGTTCATCCACGGATTCCTTTCGTCCGTGGAGTTCAAGAATCAATCTTTGATAACTAAATCATGAATGTTTTGTGGTGATATTGTTGTATTCATGTTGTTGTTTTTGGTTTGTGCTATAGAGTGGGAATTTGACGAACTTTCATGAAGATTGTGATCATGTAGTTGGAACCCATGAATTTGGGTGGATTAAGGTGGTGTAAATTTATGAATACACCTATGACTTAAAGAGTGCATGAAAGGTGTTTGATAAAATGCTTAGTATGTGATAAACCAAGTTTCCATGAATCAATAGTATTTGAATGACAAGCCAATGTTAACCATTATAATTTGATATGAATTCCATGCTCTATGTTTTATGATTTCACATGAACTCCACATTGTTGTTATGTGTCATGGTTGTGGTATGGAATGAGAATGATATTTAAGCTATGCAACTATACACATGTCTTATGAATTCCCCTTTCCATGTATAAGGTGTTGAGAACCATGATTAGTATGAAATCCCTTACTTATGATATTATTAATTGTGGACTCCAATCTTATGAACAAGTCATGTCGTGTGTGTCAGTTTCCTTCTATCGAGTCTTGGGGGTATTCATACCCGAAAAATATAGCTTTATGCCTAGAGCTATGTCATGTTTCATGATATCCAAAATCACGCCATGATTCAGTAGAATTCAGTCAGTCATGTGACTCAGGAAACCTCATGATCTCAGTCAGTTATCAGATATCAGTAGTATTCCGTCAGTTAACGGAATTCAGTAAGCTCAGTCCACGTACAGTCAGTTATTCATGTTCAGTCTCTTCATATGGGAGTAGAAGTTAGCGTCGAGTAAACCCAAGGATGGGAACACACACTGCCAGATGAGGGTGTGATTCTTAGCAGTCATCCTTGCGTTCGAGAACTATGTTGCCAACATAGGTTGAGACATCAACACTGTCAGATGAGGGTTGATGAGGTGTCTTAGCACTGTTAGATGAGGGTCCCACCGTTCTCTTTTGGGAACACTGTCAGATGAGGGTTTCCCACAGTTGTCTTTACTAGTGATGCGGTATTGACACCCTTCCAGTCAGGGCAGAGATTGGACCCCAGCTTAGCCATAATGAAACATATAGGGGCATGTCGGTTAAACAACTACCTTCCATAGTTTCAGTATCAGTCTCAGTAAAAGAACTCAGATAGTTCTTTAGATTTTAGTATATCAGGACTGTCAGATACAGTCAGACTCAATTACAGTACGGAACTCAGATAGTTCCATCAGATTCAGGACTGTCAGACACAGTCGCCAATGTTATTAGAACTACAGTATCAATCATGTTAGTCATCAGTAAACCATGTATTAGCATACAGGTCTAGTTATCATGCACCCACAATTTTAGTTACTATGTATGCATGTTTGTACTCTTACGTTCATATCAGTTAGTTAGTTAGCATTGTTCATACATGTAAACCTTATTTATATTTAGCCTACCTCACTCGTATACTCAGTACATTCCCATGTTCTGACATATTTGCGCTATGGTGCTTTCTTTTCATGTTACACCATAGGTCTAGAGACACGAGCTCCAGATCAGCAGTAGCAATAGCATTTCCAGTCGCAGAGTTACAGTGAGTCCTCTTCATTCGAGGACCAATATGATTTGATTCATTATTTATTTTAGTTAGCTTTCAGTTTTACGAAGTTAGTTGGAGACATGTTCCTTCAACTCCTTATTCAGACAGTACTTAGAGGTTTTTAGATTTAGTTCAGACTTATGTTCAGCTTTGATTCAGACTTCAGTTATATCTGGTATTTTTTTCACCCAAATGGATGATATATTTATTTCAGTTGAACTTTATGGCCTATTGTTCATGTTTTCCGCATTTTACATGTATAATATGCAGTGTACAGGTATAGATATCAGTCATGGGTTAGCTTGTGGGCCTTCGGGGTCATGAGCATTGTGTAGCATTTTGATTCAGATAATCGGGGAGTTACAGAATTAAACTAAAGAAAAAGAATAATGTTGTCCCTCTCGACCCCGGGCGACTCGTCAATTCACAAACTTGTTCAATATAATGACATAGCATGGAAAGCATAAAGAAACGAATGAAAATATTATGGCATGATTTAAAACACACAAAAAAGATGGCCAAACAATGATATAGCAATCAAAACACATAATAATTCCTAAGGACATGCTTTCTAGTCTCATCACATAAGAAGCTAAATTGCATCGACAAGAAACTTACCGGTAAGTCGCAAAGAAAATTAATAAAGAAGACCTTATCAAAGTAGTTGAAATAATAGAGTGGAATTGACCGCCTTCTTCGAAACCAAAATGCCCAAGGAGCTTGACAATAATTATGAACGCGACTTGAATGGAGCAATTAGCAGTGAAAGTTCAAAAGATCAAGATAAGAGCATAAGATGTCATCAAAGTATAAAAGAGAAGTGGGATTATGAATGATATTTGTCTTTTGTGTATGAGAGAGTAGAGAGGATTAGGAGTTGTCCCTAAACACTTAAAAAAAAATTATATAGGCTAAGGGAGTGATAATCACCAGAAAATTAAAAGAAGGAAGATCTTTCACAAATTAATTAAGGAGATTACTTTCCTTAAATAAATGATTGAATCAATTATGTAAAATTCAGTCAAACAATAAAAGAAAAGAAGATACTTAGAAATTCAATCAACAACGTTATTTTCCTTTATCAAATAGACTGAATCAATTAGAAGCAAATTTTCCATAAATAGGTAAGTAAAAGATATTTCAAACTAAATAAAAAAAATAAGCATGCATAACTTTTGCTATTTACCATATATAACAAAATTGATTTGAAAATAAAGCAACTAATCATGTAAAAAAGATTTCTTAATCAAATTATTATAATTATGCACAAAATACACTCAAATTTACCAAAAATATATTATGAAGCATGTTGAAACAAATAAAATATCAGAAAATTGCCAAGATGACTTAACATGATGCTATCCACATTTCAAACTCATTCACATGAATCAAACAACAGGAGTTCCACCATAACAATAACTTCATAACATTAGCATGAGTGGAGAATCACAGTTCAATATTGACCAAATTTAAACTCAAGTCAAAAATTAGCGTTAAAGTAAACAATCATATAAATTTGGGTATTCACAATCTAACAGTGCAAAAAATATAAATAGACATAGAATTAAGAGAATCAAGTCAACCACATGTCCCAAACGTCAAAAATTTTGCACTAATAATTTGTCTAAAAAAAGAAAAGGTAGGAGAAGATAATACTATTAAAGTTGTATTTCCAAAACAAACCTGTGACGGGACAAATTCATAGAATTTTTCATGCATTTTATCACTTTTCGACAATATGTAGATGGTAAACAGTGGAAGTAGCGGCGCCTGGCTGATATTTTTGTCCTTTCACCGGCGCTTCACCGGCGGAGAAGGGAACGGAGTAGGGAAGCGGCACCTGGTTTTCTCCGGAGTGGCTGGTGGTGGGAATGGTTGTTGTTAGCGGTTGTTGGCATTGTACGTCTCTCTGGTGGCTGGGGCCGCAGTTGTTCGCTGCACGGGGAGGAGAAAAGGGAAAGAGGCATGATGAGGCGGCGTGCCCACCGGCTGTATGGTTATTGTGTAGCAGCGATAACTACGGGCTCGCCGGCATGGAGGGAGATGGAGTGACGCTGGTGGGAGAAGGTTGGCAGATAAAGAGGAGAAGAGATAAAGTGGTGACACTGGTTTCTAGTTTGGGTACGTCGAGTGGTAGCAATGAGAGAGAGACCGTAGAGAGAGAAAAGAGGGGAGTTGTGTGGCTGTTAGAGAAAAAAATGAGAGATTAGAGTTTTGTTTTTGTTTAAAAATGGAAAGATATAGGAAACTTGATCTCAGTCATTGGATCAGTTTTGATTAACGGCTGAGATTAAAATTATTTAAAAAGAGGTTAAAAGATTGACCTTTAATTTAAGCTCAAAATTGATATCAATTTGGCTATAATTGTCATCAATTGGATATAACATTGGCTAAAAATTAAATATGTAGGAAAAGTTAAATGAGGTCGGTTGATATTATAATAAATGCGATAATAACAAGAAAAATAATAAGACGTACATATTAAAATAAACTAAGCATGTGAAAATTAATGTTACATAAAAGAGAAAAGGCATTCCCCCCCCCCCCCGAACTTGTCGCCACAACTCACTTTAGCACTTAAACTTAACTTTCATTTATTTACCCCCCTTAACATCTTTAAAGTGAATTATTTTTACCCCTGAAAACTGAATACCACTCTCACGATGGAGAGTGTGTTACACACGCTCCACGTCATTGCCAAATCAGTGCCACATCAGTGCCATGTCATTTTCCACGTAAGAATTTTTTATTTATTTTTTAATAATCTCACACACTACTTTTTATATATTTAATATATAATATTTTTATATATATATAAAATATATATTATTTTATATATACATATATAAAAGAGTATATTTTTTATAAAAAAATATATTTCATATAAATAAAATAGACCTCAGCCCCCTTCCTTCTTCTTCTTCACAACCCCTACCCCCTTCGTTCTTTCACAGCCCCCACCCCACCCCACCCCAATTCCTTCTACTTTTTCATTAGACAGCAGCCCCCGTCCCCTCCCCTTCCTCCTCCTTCTTATTCTTCTTCACATTAAAGCACCACTTTTTCTATTTCTTTCACCATTACCACAAACTTTTTCAATGAATTTTTTTCTTCATCAAATGCAAAATTAACTTGAATTAGCTTGAACAAATCCATCAATGAACTAAACACAAGTACATGATCACAAAAATACATCAATACACAAAATCTCAAATCCAAATTCTTTCACATTAACCAAAACCCAAAATTCCAAAACTCCTAAATTTTCAATTTCTTACTCAAAAATGTCTACAGAAATGGCATAAACAGTCCGAAATTTGAAAATGGCATAGATGATATTCGCATGACATGAAATTCTTGGCCAAGAATCAAACTTGTTCATCAATTTTGAACCCTTTTTGATTGTCGAAAAATAAAATTTTGGATTAATTAGGACTTGATAGGGAGGGAATTACGAAGAAACGGGGTGAGGGTATGAAGAAGATAAAGAAATGGAGTGTTGGGGGTGGGGTGGGGGTGGGGAAGGGAGTGATGAAGAAGATAAAAATGTCTTCTATGAAGAAATTATTCTTTTAATGTTATATATATATATATATATATATATATATATATATGTATGTATAATAATAATAAAAAAAATAGCAATAAAGTGGTCTTTAAAAAAAAAAAACACTCGCTCTTTTTTTTGCCACGTCAGCTATAGGGGGGATTTAATTCATTTGAAAGTTGTTAAGGGGGGTAAATAAACGGAAGTTAAGTTTAAGTGCTAAAGTGAGTTGTGACGACAAGTTCAGGGGAGAAAAGATGTCTTTTCTCTACATAAAATTATCTATAATAATAATAATAATAGACAATATATTTGTAAAATATAAGTGTGCATATTTATGAAAAAAATTAATAAATGTTAATATAATTATGTGAAATATTATGTTTAAAATAAAAATAAAAGAAATAACATAATTTATATATATTTATTTTTTAAATAATGAATATGACACGTCAATATCTATTTAATAAAAGAATAATGTGTAAAAATATTAGTATTTGAAATTAAATAATTTTGATAAAAATAGCAGCCTCAGAGAGCATCGAGAGGTCAAAATTGGGTGTCAATAGCTGCCCCTTCATTGCTTGAGAATGATAAAAGAATTATCGAGCAACAAAAATTGACGTATTAGCCAATTTTATCTGACCGCAAAGATGCTTCATTAGAATTAAAGCAATAGAAAGTGTTTTAAAAATAGTGTGGCCGAGACTTTGGTCTTAAGTTGCCTACATATCTCTGGTTTTATGAGAATCAGGCCATGTATAGTTCTAGATTTAGGAACAAACAATATTCCTAAAGAATATTAATGATAAAGGATAGGGGCATCAACAATGATATCGTGGGTTGGTGTGATTGAAGTGAAGGGAGTTTGAAATAATGACGGGTTGAGAGGTATGAAAAAAAGTAGGATTTGAATAATGATAGCTCAAAAGGACAAGATTGGAGAGGTTTTGAAACGTCGAATGTGAATACGATTTAGGACACAAAAAACGTAAGGTTTAAAGAACCCAATATTGTTCAATTAAGGTTCTATGGGAACCCAATATTATCTATTAAGGTTCTATAGGAACCCAATATTATTGATTAAGGTTCTACAGGAACCCGATATTGTTGATTAAGGTTTTACAGTAACCCGATATTGTTGATTATAGTTCTACAGGAACCTGCTATTGTTGATTAAGGTTCTATAGGAACCCAATATTGTTGATTAAGGTTCTATAGGAATTCAATATTGTAATTAAGGTTCTATAGGAACTCGATATTATTGATTAAGGTTCTACAGGAACCCAATATTATTGATTAAGGTTCTACAGGAACCCAATATTGTTGAGTAAGGTTCTACAGGAACCCATGTCATCAAATTTATTCATTTAAGGTTCTACAGGAACCCAATATTGTTGATTAAGGTTCTACCAAAACACATGTTGTCAAATTTATTCATTTAAGGATCTACAGGAGCCCAATATTATTTAATAATATAATATCAATTCCAATATCGTCAAAGTTAAAAGGTAGAACAACTTAGCTCTTTTCCTTTATTGGGGATGTAATCCTAGCCTCTTTGATGATATCATAGCATCATCGTTGCATTTAGTACCTATTGTTTGCACTCAACGAAAAATCATCAGTCAAAAAGAAATGTTGATTCGTACCTTGCTCGATTTGACTTCTTGGTCGTTGTTTCTTCTTCATGGACCATTGAGATTTGTTCTCAATCATAGTGAAATTTTTGAGGAATTCTCAAAAATTTCTGCTCCAGTTTAGAATGAAAAGCACCTTTGCACGTTATTGTGAATTGATACATTGCTGACAAAATTTTTGAGGTTTTTCTTGAAACCTCAAAAATTCTGCCCTAGTTTGCTTTTGGGGTCTTATGCTCCTAAGCCACTCAAAGAAAATATTAGTCCTAGATAAATGGTTGTCCTACACTTAAACATCATGACCTCAATTGCAACCTGCCTTTATATATTCAGGAGTTTGGCCTATTAGCTTGACGCTTTGGAGGTGTAAGAATTGGAAAGAGAGGGAAAAGAAAAGGTTTTATTAGATTAAGACTGGACCCAGAGTTGGATGCCTACGTATCCAAATGGAAGTCAGGTCAAACGTAGTTCATGAGTACATAGAAAGGTAATTAAAACAAGAAAATTTTACTGGCCATAAGATAGTGAAAAATAAGAAATATTTGCACGTCAATTCATTTGTTGTGTTTTACGCTTCTTTCATGAAATTCTTGAAAATACTTTTGTCGGATCACCTTGAATAAAGATATCACCTGTAGTGACTAGATCATTACTTATTGGGTCTCGTTGCACTTTTATCCTTTTCTTTTCAATCAGATTCTGAATCTTGTACCTTAGCGTCGAGCATTCCTCAATATCATGACCTTGAATATTCGAGTGATAAGCATAGTATTTAGATGGATAAAAATAAGGGGGTGGATATGAAAGGATATATCCTCTCCTTAGTTCCACGATACCTTAGCCCTTTAATATTTCGAATATATTTGCCAAGGGCTCAGTCAAGGGAGTAAAAGCTCGAGACCTTACTCTCTCCAATTAATGGAAAGCATTGTGTACTGGATAAGACCCTTGTTGAAAGTTGGGTTGTGTTTGAGAACTCTCATTTTGAGAACTCTGTTGGATAGAGTAGGGTTAGATCTGACAAGCCTTGCTTTGATAATCTTGTGAGTCATAAGGTTCAATATGTACCCCACGAGAATGAAAAACAACATAAATCCCTTCATTATTTTGATAGCCCTGTGTCTGAGGTATAGAGGGTGATGAATTCTCTCTTTCTTCCTCGGATGGACTTTTTGGTGTTTGAAAAGTGTCCAACTTTGCAAAAACATCAATAATTCTCCCCGCTAGAATATTTTATTCTAATTTCATTCCAATCGAAATTAGACTCTCGAAACTGTGACTGATTAGGAAGAATATTTTCTGAAAGTATATTCCATCTAGTGATCTGAGGAAAGTTTGGACCAACTCCTCTTCAGGTACGGGAGGATGTATCTTAGAAGCTTATAACCGCCACTGTATTTCATACTCCTTAAAATATATTCATGGTCCATTCTTTTAACCTCAAGCAAATACCACTTTGTTGGAATGGTATTGATGTTAAACCTATATTTCCTTACAAAATCTTGAGACAATTCTTCCCAATTATGTCATTTGTCAAAATCTTTTTGGGCAAACCAGGTGAGCGTCATTCCTGATAGGCTTTGAACAAATAATCTCATCAAAAGTGTCTCATTATGTCCTATGCCAACTAGTCTTCCACAATAGTCCTTTAGATGTATGATTGGATATCCATGCCCATTAAATATGTTAAACTTTGGAACTTTTTATCCTAGAGGTAAACCAACTTTTAGGTGTAGACACAGTTTCTCATACCTTAAGTCTTAAATGCCTTTAGAACGCAGTTTCTCGTCCAACATTTTCTCTAGGTCATGAAGCCTTTTATGATATGAATCTAAATCGAATCTCTCATGGGTAGAAAGAAATTAGTGAGAGGGTATGTGTGTAAGGCGAGGATAAAGAGGAACGGTGTTTTATCTTAGGCGAGGATAAGGGGGCTAGAGTCTTTTTGGATATTGAGCATATTTTTCATATTGTAGATTTGATTGAGATCAAGTTCAAATGCTAGACAACCATTAAACAAAATAAACAAGTCAAACAAAAGTTACTACATAGCACATATAAGTTCAAAACATAATAAATATAAAACAAAAGTTTCTAGGATGAAGGCTAGGGCTTAATAATTGGGCTAGGCATAAAGATTTGAGCTCCTAACGCACAAAATAAGATAGTAATAGAACATGAGGTTGAAATTGAAATTGCAATTGTAAAGAAGATGGGAAGATAGGGAATGAACAAGGTCAACTTTTGTTGAACATCAGATTTGTTGATTCATACATCACATTGTTGACTCTTCTAACTCCGTGTAGAAAAAAATGACAAAATAGGAAAAAAGAAGATTTTATTATGATGAGACCGAACTCATTAAATGAGTGCCAATGTATCCCTCATATAGGGGAATCATGTCGACCGTAGTTCACATTACAAAATCAGGAAAAGAATACTACAAATTATAAAATTTGAAGGGATTTCAAATGTTGGAGGATGTGGAGTGGCGACTCAACATGATATCCTCTACACTAATATTGAATCATTGCAAGTCAACCTTAATAAATCAATCAGCACCCAAATTTGACCCCTTCACACTTATCTCCTTGGTGTCAATCAACTTTTGGATCATCTTTTTCAAGGAAAAACATGCCTTAGTAGGATGCCCTTTCACCCCAGAATGAGAGGTGCAAATTTGATCATGGAAATACCGACTATACTTAGTATCAGCAGGTATAGAAGCAATAGGCGTGATGTAGACCACCTCTTTGAGTCATTCATACAACTGTTCTATGGTTCACCTAGAGAAGTGTATTGTTTTGGTGAATTTTGGTAAGACATTGGAAGGTAGTTTAATGTTGGAGAAACAAATGGAGGTAGGTACCAAACAGTTTGTGGAGAAGGTTTTGTAAGGGATTGGGGATAATTGGCTTGGACATAATTAGAGGTTGGAATGTTTTCTGGAGCTGGGTACCATATCAGTTGAGGTTGGGGTATGCTCACTTCAGGCTTTAGAGGTCTTAATGTCTGGTTGATGATTGTCTTTCCTTTACCCTTGAATTGTGGCTCGACTAAATCAGTTTCGACTATGAGCATCCTCTTTAGCTTATTGTCTAATTGCCTAATAAAGTCAGTTTCCAAATGGTCCCAAGAGACCCACATGCAAGGGTCTTTCTTTGCGTACCATATTAATGCTGGACCTGCAAGTGAGCTGATAAAAAACTTCCTCTTAAGATCATCCTTTTGCCCTATGACTACTAGTTCGTCAAGGTAGGCCTTCAAATGGGAATGGGGGTTTCCAGACCCATCATATAATGAAAATTTCAAGTCCTCAATCTTATCATTGTCTTTTTCCTTAGATTTGGATGACTCATTCATCTCAGGCTATTGAGATGACCCCGCCTTATGCTTAGGAATTTGTCATTTTGTTTCCTTCTCCTTGCCCATAGTTGTCATCCCATTGAGTGCTTTCAGCAATGTAACACCCCGAAAATGGGTTCCGAGATGTCACACGGTGCTTAGGGTCACAAGTAATCCCAAGCTAACCCTTCTACTGGCATACTTACAAGCAACTGAATAACAAAAATAAATCTAAACAAAATCAGCGGAAACATAAAACTTCTCTGAACTTGATCAATACAAATCTAAATTTACAAGATTACAACTCTGCTTTTGCCAACAAAACTGAAATTAAATACATTAACACCACTGACTGTCTATGAAGCCTCTACTAGTACTGACTATAGGTAGATGGGTCATGACTCCCAACTATCCCAACTCAATACGACTGAATAAAGAAAATACAATACTTCTCAAGTTGTATAACAGACTTGAGCCCTTGAATCAAAAAGACTCATCACCTGCTGACTGGAAGCTACGAACTGACTGAATATGGTATATGCGCTACAACTTGTACCTACATTATGAGACAATGTAGCACATAAACATATATGCGGATCAGTACTTTGAGGATGTAATGAGTATATGGGGGTGCATGCAATAGTAAAATAATATCATCAATCTTTATAGAAATCATGCATGCTGATATAAATGACTCACATAGCTTGAGCAAAAACTGAAATCTAAATCTCATAAATCATGAATAAGGAAGCATGTAGTATAAATCTCGTGAGTCATTACACCTTATTCTAAAATATGTATCCTCTTCTTGTTCTCAAATCTTGTCAACTGGATGAAATCTTAAGATAATAACTTTCAGAACATACACTTCAATCTTATGAAAATAAGGGACTTCTTTTGAAATATAAGAATTATAGCACTTTGGAAAACTTAGGACTTGGGATTCAAAAACTTGGGAACTTTAAGACTGTAACACTTTTAGAGACTTTGAGACTTAAAACTTTTGAAATCTTAAAATATTAACTTTCAAAATATATACTAAGACTTTAAATCTATAAACTATTGAAAGAGTAAGGGTCTTCTTTGGGAGGTTCTTCTAACCGATATAAACTATGTGAGCTGACATGGAGTCCATCGTCTTGCCCGCGTTGGGGAGAGTTGTTCTACCCTTGCCATCAGAATAGAACCTTAACTTTAGTGATCTCTATCTCAGCCTCGGGCCCATAAATCTCAATCCTATGGTGGCATGTAGTTCTGGGGCATGAGACCTTGGAATCATACCCAACTTGGTGCTAAATACAACTCCCATACTTAGGCTCAGAACTCTTTGGAAATCCACCTTAAAATAACCCAAGGGTCTAAAATGGAAACCAAATATACTTCTCTTTGTTTTAAATCATAAATATTGTGATTCCTATCTTAGCTTAGGATCAAAAGAACAATCTTTGCTTTTTTTTTAAAGCACGTATCAAAACTTGTCAACAAAGCTTGAGATCATAATCTCCTTATAAACTCATCACTTGTTCTTAGGACTCAAAATATAAAGCTTTAATAAATCAAAATCATATTTAAACTTCATGCTCAACAATCATCTTAAAAAGCTTTCAATCATCTCAATCAAGATATTGGAGAATAACTCATAATATGAATCTTATGATTTCAACATCTCAAAATTCATGCTTGATAACAAAACATTCATAAGCATCATACAATCTGGAAATTTCAGCTATATATACCAAAATATAAACATACTCATGTAATTTAACTTCTAAAATAATGAAAATCTCATAATCTCATGAAAAGCAACATAGGGTATAAACCCAACTTCAATTTCATAGGAAAACATGTAAAATCAAATAATTCTTGTAATAAAAAATCAAGTTTTGGGCCTAAGGACGAAAGATTTTTCCTTGTTCAAACCCCACATACCTTAGATTATCATATCTGAAATATGGAACCTGAATCTTGATCCGTTCTTTGGAATTATTGATCTTGAGGGAACCTAGTTTGATCTTGTTCTTGAGAGAAAAATTGAGTAAAGGAGCAATTTTCTGCTTCTAAGGGCTGAAATTTTATGTTATAAATGGATTAGGGTGAGGGGGAATGACCAAAATTCCCCTAGACCCATAAAAACTGAATTAGCTTGCAAAAATAGTGCCATAATGCGATCTCGACACATCGCGTCGCTATCGCATCGGCTTACTGCCTCACACGGAAAATTGCATAACTTTTTGCTCGGTTATCAGATTTTTGCGAAATTGGTATCGTTGGAAAGCTAATTCATTTATATATAATTTGGTGGGTCTTAAGATAAAAAATTCCATGTATATAAAGAGTTATACATGTTTAAAGTAGACCTTTGTAGAATCGAATATCAATCTTTGGATGAATCGAAGAATCTTAGCTCTACTTGGCTCTAAGTGACTCCTATGAACATTCTTAACCTCAAGAGCACTTCAAACATGAGGGTAAGGATCATAAAACTTATATTCACATGGAAATCACTTGGATTATAGATTATACACGTAAGAATGACGGTTCATAGACTAGCACAAAAAATGCAGGGTATTACATTATCTCTCCCTTGGGAACATTCGTCCTCGAATGTGGCTAATTAAGCTAAAAATGCTGAGGAATCTGAGGCTATAAGCTATCATGCAGAACTGAAATAAAATGAATAGATGAATATTAGACATAATAAGCTACTGAACTGATATGCAAGTGCATGAATTCTCATAAAAAATAGCTATATGACTGAGATAGAAATGAGAGTTTCAACTTATGCGTAACCATTACATTACGCTGGATCTGATCTCGTGAGAAAAAAATGAGAGGTTTATAACATGAAAACTCAGGGTATTGCAATATCCCCCTCTTGGGATCGTTCGTCCCCAAATGATACTGATTTGATTGAAATACTAGGAAAAGATTGAGATGATACACAGGATACTCACGAACTGAATCATGACTTTAATATCCAAAACTTAAACTGTTGCAGGATGCGTGTACTGAACTGGCTTCATAATTTACATGGATGCAAACCCATGACCTCTTGGAATGGACATACTCAGGAAACTTTAGGTAGTAATGCTAGACTAAATTGGAAAATTAGAAATCTATAGAATTTTATCTGATTGACTGCTACACTGGATTGCAGGCTATATGAACTGGATCATACTGACTGCCCATACTCAAATAGGGTATTTCTCTAACACTCTTCTACAAAGTTCTAATACATTAGGGAGCAAAGAATTTTGGGCATGATCTGAACACGACATCTGACTACGAAATCACAACATTGATACAACTCTATAGCCTGGAACATAGACATATAGATTATAAGCTAGGATAGAATTTCTAGGCCTTAGGCAATGCTATGCAACTTCTTACTTTCAAGCTTAGCTACTCTTCTCGAATATTCCCTCACTATACTATTCCCCTTAAATACCATACTCACTTGATTCAACTTCTAAATCTCACATGGGCATTGATAAACCTATCTACTAAGGCCTAAACTTAACTAAGTCCTCTCACCATGGTCAGGCCTAACTCAAAATCACGGGGTACTACATATAACACCATAACTGAATTGGACAACCGACGCAATATGTGATGTGTCGCATTGCTCCCTACCAACATGATACATGACGTGCCACGGCCATATCGCATTGGCTCACTATTTTTACCATCCAAATAGGACTCAAACCTCACCCAAAAAATCTGAAACTTACATGAGATGTTTATTGACAACCCCGATCATAAATTTACTTAAAGATTTACATTCCAAGGTTGGGAACATTGAAAACTAAAGTGCACCACATTCATCCACTTATACACCAATATGGCGTTCAAGCCTATTGTTATAACCACATATGGGTGTCTAAATAATCACCCATAATAGCATACTCCTCGTATTCTCTAAACCTCTTTCAGAACAACTCCTACGCACTACCCTAAGAATATACACACCCCAGTTTCAACTAACCACAACTTGTATCAAAGACTTGGCCTCAATATTACTTCACATGTATGGCCTTAGCTAAAACAAGCATACAATGATCTTTTATCAACAAGAAACACTTACTCATCACCACTATAATTACATAAGGAGAAGTCACTAAAAGGTTAGAACATGAGACCTTGAAGCATGGAAGGATACTATATGAAAATTGACGCTTAACTGAGGCCTGAGGATAGAGAATTCACATCTTATATTCATCAAAGTGATCTAAATTGAGGGAATACATGGCTATAAGCTGAATCTCATCAATCATTAGGGGCATAGCAGGAGTTATGAGAATAGGTCATACTATAAAGCATAAGTACATAAGTCATGATCTGCATGATCTGAGTTTAGAATCCATGATGTCATAGAACATAATCTGTACTATTGAGTGAAATGAAACTGCTTATGCTAGGAATTGAAAGTGCACATGATTTTCTATTATGCATATGAACATGAACTTTGATCATGGAACTGACACATAAGGCATGAGTAGATATCGGAATAACTGAAGTAAACTGCTGAAATAAGAATAGATTGAGCATCTTTCTTTCTCACGGCTATTCCACATCTTACTGGCACATTTACTAGAATCTGAAATCTTGACTTAGTTACTCGTTCTATCATCTCCCCCTTAGATTTAAGCCATCACTCTAAGTCTGTGAACCACTATATACACTCTAGTCTAAACTGAAATCACTTTACTCTAGGGTCTGGGATATAGCAATACACATGAGTAATAGAACTTAGGCCGAATGGCTACACCTGAAGGCATAAAACCAACTTCTAATACTACCTTCTGAGTTACACCCTATCTTTCTATAGCCCCAATAGTAACCATGTAATACTTGAATACTTACTATCTTCAAATCTGCATGAGCATCCCCATAGTTGGAGTGCACACCATCTAGTGCTTCAACTCTTATTTCTATTAGCTAAATCTTCAAGCTTTCAAACTTAGATTTCTAACGCTTAACATGGATACCTCCAAACCTTCGACAGATCATACTACTTCTGTCATGGCCTACCAATATCATGCCTGTAGACTTATATTTCTAAGCCATGAGAATCAAAATCATACTTAAAAAGGCTCACCATCTTTTAATCATAGTTCCTTAACTTAGCTATCAAAACATCATACATTACCTAGCTAGTCTTTCCCCACCTAGCAACTCAACGGTACTACTAATCACACAACGTGCAATAATCCTCAAAAGTAATGCATCCCCATAGCACCTTGGGCATAATCCTACATTGTACCTACAGCATCAGACTTGGTTACGAATCAAGTAAACTTAAGCTCTTGCATACACTGTTCAAGCCTATTATATCACTTCCATACAACTAACATTCACAACACATCAAACATTATACCCACCTTGATCACCATCTGCTATTCAAACTTAGTGTCTAGTTCTAGTTAGGATGAACCACAACTTCACACAATATTCTTACATGCCAAACATCTGAAAACATTAATCCGCTAAAACTTCATAATAGTAAGGATCAATCACAATCCTATGATCTATATTATTTAAAATCCATTAACACATCCTCCTTCTACACATCACTACTATCTACCATTTTTATATTGCTAAACTTAGTTCGTAGATCTATAAGTTTCAACTAAACTCCCTCTGGCAATCTCAGGGATGCCTAAATTAACAACACTCCTCCACCAAGTACCTTCATCAATAACCTATGCTTTTATTGCACAACAAACACCATCAACAATTTTTTTCATACTTCAAGCAAACAATAATTCACCTTAACTAATGAATCCTTCTCTACCGTCTACTAAATTAACACACAAGGACATATCACTTCATTACTAACTCAATCTTATGCAAAAAGATTCAACATTACATACATTCAACAAATCTCCCTTACCACTTTTCTTGTCACTACACCTCTAAATCCTTAGTTCCAACCAACACAAGAACAACGAGTTCTGGGAAATGAGACCTTGGAATCATACCCAACTCGGTGTTAAATACTACTCCCATACTTAGGCTTAGAACACTTAGGAAATCCAGCTTAAAATAACTCAAGGGTCTATAATGGAGACCAAGTATACTTCTTTTGCTTTAAATCATAAATAGTGTGGATTCCTATCTTAGCTTAGGATCAAAAGAACAATCTTTGCTTCTTTTTTAAAGCACTTATCAAAACTTGTCAACAAAGCTTGAGATCATAATCTCCTAATAAACTCAACACTTGTACTTAGGACTCCAAATATAAAGCTATAATGCATCAAAATCATCTTTAAACTTCATGCTCAACAATCATCTTAAAAAGCTTTCAATCATCTCAATCAAGATATTGGAGAATGACTCATAATATGAATCTCATGATTTCAACATCTCAAAATTCATGCTTGATAACAAAACATTCATAAGTATCATAAAATCTGGAAATTTCAGCTATATATACCAAACTATAAACGTACTCATGTAATTCAACTTCTAAAACAATGAAAATCATATAATCTCATGAATAGAAACATAGGATATAAACCCAACTTCAATTTCATAGGAAAACATGTAAAATCAAATAATTCTTGTAATAAAAAATTAAGTTTTGGGTACAAGGACGAAAGATTTTTCCTTGTTCAAATCCCACATACCTTAGATTATCATATTTGAAAGATGGAACCCGAATCTTGATCTGTACTTTGGAATTTTTTATCTTGAGGGAACCTAGTTTGATCTTGTTCTTGAGAGAAAAATTGAGCAACGGAGCAATTTTATGCTTCTAGGGGCTGAAATTATATGTTATAAATGGATTAGGGTGAAGGGGAATGATCAAAATGCCCCTAGACCCATAAAAAAAACTGAATAAGTGTGCAAAAATAGTGTTGTAATGCGATCTTGATGCATCGCATCTCTATCGCATCAGTTTACTGCCTCACACGGAAAACTACATAACTTTTCGCTCGGTTATTAGATTTTTGCAAAATTGGCATCGTTGGAAAGCTAATTCATTTATATACAATTTGGTGGGTCTTAAGATGAAAAATTCAATGTATATAAAGAGTTATACATGTTTAAAGTAGACCCTTGTAGAATCGAATACCAATCTTTGGATGAATCGAAGGATCTTAGCTCTACTTGGCTCTAAGTGACTCCTATGAACATTCTCAACCTCAAGAGCACTTCAAACATGAGGGTAAAGATCATGAAACTTATATTCACATTGGAATCACTTGGATTATAGCTTATAAATGTAAGAACGATGGTTCATAGACTAGTACCAAAAATGCAGGGTATTACATTATCTCTCCCTTGGGAACATTCGTCTTCGAATGTGGCTAATTAAGCTAAAAATACTGAGGAATCTGAGGCTATAAGCTAACATTCAGAACTGAAATAAACTGAATAGCTGAATATTAAACAGAATAAGCTACTGAACTGATATGCGAGTGCATGAATTCTTATGAAAAATAGCTATATGGCTAAGATAGAAATGAGAGTTTCAACTTATGAGTAACCATTACTTTACGTTGGATCTGATCTCGTGAGTAAAAGATGAGAGGTTTATAACATGAAAAGTCAGGGTATTACAAGCAATGCAACTGAATACCGACTTGAAGACACTTGTTCCCCATAATCAGGAATAGGTGAGGTCGTCGATATAGGAGACGACATAGTGTAGGTCGAAGCAATAAAGTCAGTTTCAGATAATGGCTCTAGAAAATCTTGTGGCATCTCAACTAAACCTCGGAGATCGTTCATTATTCCCCTAATTCTCTCTATTCTTCTTTCCATCCTTATTATTCTCAAAATAACTTTGTTTTTATGCGGCCCTGAACCCTTATGCTCAGCTTCGCTATTGACAAGATTGGTAAACTTTGCTTGACTGGCCATTTCTGATGTTTAACTTTATTCAAACTTAGAAGAAAGGACTTACTATTAGAAACAAAGAGTACACAATGGAGTCTAGAATGAATATCCTACTCATTTAAAAATAATGAGGTATGCTCATCTGGAGTGAATACAAGTTATGAAAACTCTTTGTAACTTAGAGGTTGTGAAAGCTAGAGTACGACATGAATATGATGATATTAATGTCCAAGAATCATGTTAGGACAATAGTATGTAAACATTAGAAGTTTTAGAAAGAGAATATCCTAAAATGATAAGTTGCACTAAGAGATTGTGAATGAGACTGAAACTCTTTATCAAATCAAGAGTTGGACCTAAAGAATTAACATACTAACGGATGAGTCAGGAGGATTGATTGAAGGAAAGTTTTGAATAGGCCCTAAGAGTGTATTGTAGGGACCTAACATGATAAGAATGTTAAGAGTAAAGAGCTCTAAAGTGAGAAATACTAAATGTAAGGAGTGACTAAGACAAGAACGAAAACAACAGGATAGGTAAAATGTCAAAACATGCATAGAAATGAAACACATATCAAATAATATTATGTATCCTTATGGGGTCGTGAACCCCTTTGGAATTTGAATGAGACTAACAATCAACACATCAAGGGTGCCAAGGCATCCTAGGTTGAATGGGATGCATATTCCTTAGTAAAAGAAATATGTAGCCAAAATCTAAAGGACAAGAGTGGGTTTTTGACATGGCTCCCTTGAGTGGACTACTCGGGAGTGGGAAAACTTGTGACTATCGATGCACCGCTGATCGATCGATCCACAAGGCATTTCCCGAAGGGTGTTTTAGGAAAGAACGTCCCTGTACCCACGTAATCATTCATAAAAAATAAAAAAAATAAAAAAAGAGGTTCCAAGTAGAGGAAAATATTAGCGGAATGACAGTTATATAAAGCAGTAACATATAGCACAATACAAAACACGCTTAGCAATATAAAAGTATATAAACATTAAAGCACATAACAAATGAGACACATATCAAATAATATTATGTATCCTTATGGGGTCGTGAACTTTTTTGGACTTTGAATGAGACTAACAATCAACGCATCAAGGGTGCCAAGGCATCCTAGGTTGAATGGGATGCATATTCCTTAGTAAAAGAAATATGTAGCCAAAATCTAAAGGACAAGAGTGGGTTTTTGACATGGTTCCCTTGAGTGGACTACTCGGGAGTGGGAAAAGTTGTGACTATCGATGCACCGCTGATCGACCGATCCACAAGGCATTTCCCGAAGGGTGTTTTAGGAAAGAACGTCCCTGTACCCACGTAATCATTCATAAAAAGAAAAATAAAAGAGGGTCCAAGTAGAGGAAAATATTAGCGGAATGACAGTTATATAAAGCAGTAACATATAGCACAATACAAAACACGCTTAGCAATATAAAAGTATATAAACATTAAAGCACACAGCAACTAAAGGGGAAATACGGAGGGGATATTCATGGAGAAATAAAACACATGAAAAGAAAAAAGAGAAGAGACAATATGTAAAAGAAATAAATCATGATATAAATAGTAAAAGAGATAAGGTAATTACGCAAAGAACAAAGTAACAAAATCCCACATAAAACACAAACTCGTAATGGTTAGAACCTAAGGTATCCAGCAGAGTCGTCATTCTGTCGCGCCCCATTTTTCTTGAGAAATGCAGGATTCGATGTGACTACTCTTTTTGCGATTGTTTAAGGAGTGTGAAGAGTCGTCACCTAATGAATTGAGGTGCGTTAGAGTATCGTTCTAGGCTAACTATGAACCTATTTTGTTGTTTTTTCTTAGTTCACCAGAAATTCATATAAGGGTTCAAATTACCTCAAAAGAAAGATGTTAGGCACCTTTCGAGGTTCACAAAGGTGAATAATAATCACCAAAAAATAAAAAGAAGGAAAATATTTCACAAATCAATTAAGGAGATTATTTTTCTTAAATAAATGATTGAATCAATTATATAAAATTTAGTCAAACAATAAAAGGAAAGCAGATGCTTAGAAATTCAATCAACAATATTATTTTCCTTAATCAAATAAACTGAATCAATTAGAAGCAAATTTGCCATAAATAGGTAAGTAAAAGATATTTCAAACTAAATAAAAAAAATAAACACGCATAACTTTTGCTATTTACTAATATAACAAAATTGATTTAAAAATAAGGCAACTAGTCATGTAAAAAGGATTTCTAAATCAAATTATTATAATTATGCACAAAATCACACTCAAATTTACCAAAAATATATTGTGAAGCATGTTGAGACAAATAAAATATCAGAAAATTACCAAGATGACTTAACATGAGGCTATCCACATTTCAAACTCACGTACACGAATCAAACAATAGGAATTCCACCATAATCATAACTTCATAACACCAGCATGAGTGGAGAATCGCAATTTCAATGTTGACAGAATCTAAACTCAAGTCAAAAATTAGTGTTTCAACAAACTATCATATATATTTGGGCATTTACAATCTAACAGTGCAAAAATGTAAATAGACATAGAATTAAGAGAATTAAGTCAACATTATGTCCCAAAGTCACAAATTTTGCACTAATAATCTATCTAAAAATAGAAAAGGTAGGAGAAGATAATACTATTAAAGCTGTATTACGAAAACAAACCTGAGACGGGACGGATTCATAGAATCTTTTATGCATTTTATCATTCTCCGGCGAATGTAGATGGGAAACAGCGGAAGCAATAGTGACTGACTGGTATTTTTGTCCTTTCATCGGCGCTTCATCGGCGGTGGAGGGAATGGAGAAGGGAGGCGGCGCCTGGTTTTCTCCGGAGCGGCTGGTGGTGGGAATGGCTGTTGTTGGCGGTTGTTAGTGTTGTGCGGCTCTCTGGTGGCTGGGGCAGCGGTTGTTCGCTGCATGGGGAGGAGAAGAGGGAAAGAGGCGGGATGAGGCATCATGCCCGCTGGCTGCATGGATGTTGCACAGCAGCGGCGACCATGGGATCGCCAACATTGAGGGAGATAGAGCGATGCCGATGGGAAAGAGTTGGCAGGCAAAGATGAAAAGAGAGAGAGGGGAGGCGTTGGTCATTGGTCTGGGTGCGCCGGTCGGTGGTGAATAGAGAGAGACCGTAGAGAGAGAAAGAGAGGAGTTGTACGGCTGTTAAAGAAGAAAATGGGAGATTATGGTTTTGTTTTAGTTTAAAAAGAAAAGAGATGGGAACTTGATCTCAGTCGTAGGATCAGTTTTGATTAACGACTAAGATTAAAATTATTTAAAAAGGGGTTAAAATATTGACCTTCAATTTAAGCTCAAAATTAATATCAATTTAGCTATAATTGTCATCAATTGGATATAACATTGGCTAGAAATTAAATAAGCAGGAAAAGTTAAATGAGGCCGACTGCTATTATAATAAATATGATAATGAAGAGAAAAATAATAAGACATCGATATTAAAATAAACTAAGCATGTAAAAAAGTAATGTTACGTAAAATTATTATATAAAATTGTCGATAATAATAATAATAGACAATATATTTGTAAAATGTGAGTGTGCATATTTATGAAAAAAAAGATTTAATAAATGTTAATATAATTATGTGAAATATTATGTTTAAAATAATAACAAAATAAATAACATAATTTGGATATGTATTTTTTAAATCCTGAATGTGACACGTCAATATCTGTTTAGTAAAGGAATAATGTGTAAGATTATTAGTATTTGAAATTAAATAATTTTGATAAAAATAGCAGCTTGAGAGAGCATCGAGAGGTCAAAATTGGGTGTCAACAACCACCCACGGACTATATGGACTATGCTCCCCCTACTGAAAGGGACAAAGTGTGTGATGCCGCAAGACTAGGGAATAAAACTTGGAATGACTAGTACATCCCCGAAAATATAAAGTGTGACATCATGCACACGGTCACTAGGACCAAACCTCACATCGGCAAATATGAGTTTCCAGTTTTGGTCCCTCCGAGATCCCCACTATCTACGGCTTTGCTACACACCCAGCCATTATTGCCTAAACCATTACCAACCAACCAAACCATTATCCATTTATTAACCAAGGCTATTAGTAGTGGTTTCGTCATAACAACTATAACTTGCAAGTATTTTCCTTATCCAACCCTTAGGGGATTTCCATGTACCCCACATGATTTCCAATTAACCAAAACCATGGTCACCAAGGCCTTTTTCAATCAATTCAAAACCATTTAAACCATTCAAATCCATTTAGAGCTCCATTACCAAACCAAACCATGCAAGAGTTCCAATGAAAGTTCAATAATAGAGTAAAAACATTCTTTTAGGCATTTTATCGAACATGTTGAGGGCATACCTTTACCAAGACCAAAACCAAAGTATCAACCATCATAATTAGGGTTACTCAAGACTCATTTGTTATACCACAACCAACCAACGCCCACATGTGTAAACCATTATCAAAAATATGTAAAAATATAGTTTAAACCAAGAGCCAACAATATGCAACAAGGCCCTCAACATTGTTTCAAAACCACCATTTATGATTTCACAAATCAATGTTTAAAACATATTAAAGCGTGTCTTTAGTTGGAACTAACAATGAAGAAAGAAGTACATACCTTATACATAAAGATTCATGGAAAGAATCTTGACCTATGATCCTATTGAAGAACACATGAAGAAAACCTAGCCTCTTATCTTCAAGAGTGAGTTTTAGAGAGTATTTGAAGTGCTTTAATCCTTTAACAAATGTTATGGAAGGCCACCAAGGGTTATATAATGTGAGGACATAAGGGTTTTGAAGTAGGAAATGTCTGAACTACCCTTGACTTAAAATTAAAATAAGCCACGATGTAGTGTATGACTCACACATGCCATCCATACCCTATGATACAAGTGGTACCCCAACTCGTACCCAAAACCTTGTCATGACCCTACACATTGGTTCCTATACGCGACTTAGCATTACACTCTTCATATATTTCTATATGACTTGTACCTTGATTAGTAGTATCTTAGGCAGAACTCGAACCAAACATACTGCCTAGTGTACGAGTGAACCCTCAAGACAACCCCTAACTCATATCCAAGGGTACGAGTGGTACCTTTAAGCCGTACGAACTCCATAAGTCTAAAACCAAGGAAATTTTGTAAGGGACCAAGTGCTAGGGTGTTTCAGGCACACTTTTCGGTC
Organism: Capsicum pubescens; assembly: GCA_030864215.1. NCBI lineage: Eukaryota > Viridiplantae > Streptophyta > Magnoliopsida > Solanales > Solanaceae > Capsicum > Capsicum pubescens. The sequence goes on from CM061544.1 coordinate 263,924,485, forward strand.
AACAGATTTAATGTCATGACCACGAACATTGTTGAGTCTCTTAATCAATGTTTAGATATGAAAGGAAGTATTTTGTGGCAACCGTATTCAATTTAATTGCTCGGAGGTTTGCCAAAAAATTTAGAAAATATTATACTAAGGTGAGCAAAAGTGGTAACACTTTCATTCCTCCTGCTTAAAAGATCGTTAGGGAGAACATGATCAAGGGCGATTTATTATATGTGTCCCACATAAACGGGAGCGACAATGAATTTACCATTATTGGGTATGGACATACCGATAAATTCAATGTGTTGAAAAGGTCGTGTTCTTGTAGACCTTATGAAATGGAGAAAATACTGTGTCTTAATGGGATGACAACTTTGAGATTGAAGTACGACAATAGGTATGACTTAAGCATCTACGACTACTCCTTGTTGATCTACTATAAAGCAGTGTAACTCCTTGCATACCAAGAAACTATTTATATTATCCCTATGGAGGATGAATGTAGTGTGACCTCCAAAATTTTAGACATGGAGATTCTTCCACCTGAATACGATTCAAAACTAGGGAGGAGGAAGGTGTTTCGTGTCAAGGGCTGCACCAAAATGTTCAAGAAAATCAAGAGAAGGAACAAATGCTCCTTGTACAAACATCCTAGCCATAAGTGAACAATAGATTAAATGCAAAATAGGATGCCAATGTTTTTTTATTTTGGTGAAGCCACTGTAATATTTTGAAACTTTAATCCCAGTTCACTTGTACTCGACCTTTATTAGCTTATATCAATAAATTGTCTTTGTTTATTCTAAACTATCCAATTTGTCTACGCTATTTTGTGTTTCATCAACTGTCAATATATAATATACTATTGTCATGGTCTATTTCAAAATCCTATTTTAGGAAAATCCATTGGCTAAGTTGTAATCATGATGCTAGGATAATTGTGCGTAAAGGAAATGACGAGACTAACTACTCGACTAACGTTCCCTTTGATTTCTACACACCACCTCCTCGACTAACACAAACACACATACATTGATAAAAATTAGATGATAGAACACTCACTTGGTCTATTTAAGCAATGTAGTGGTCTATTTTACACTCCATCTTCTTCAACAATACAAAATCAAAAAAATAACAAGGAGGTGTACAACTTGAGAAATTTGAGGAGGGTGCAGGCCACTAGGAATCACGATCTTCTCCAATTGAGGAAAAACTTTAACTACCTCTTTCAAGTCCTTAACACCGATCAATGCTGACTCTGGGGGCAACTCTAGTGCATGACCCATTTTCTATGGGTCATAGAAGAGAGGATCCATTTGGATCCCGATGAACTCATAACCTCACCACCATCCCCCCAGCATCCCCCATAGTTTAAGTTTTTATATAGTTAGTTTTGAATATTATTTAAGATTTTATGTATTTTTGTAATGAATGTAGTACATTGCGGAAGCTTTCAATTGGTAGGATTTTGTAATAAAAGCTTCCCATATTGTTGTTTTAACTAATTTTTGTTGATGTACAATGAAATGAACTGTCATTATTATGAATATAAATGTTTAAGTTTGTCTATAAATTTTTTCTTTTGTTGGTGTTCATGCTTCGAATTTTGCATACTGAACTTACATAATGGATAATAGATCTAACTAATGTTATTGCCTAAACTCTAAAACTTTATCATAGACTAGAATATTGTTTATCAAAAACATTTAGCAATTGGATCTCAATATCTGAATAATTTGATAAAGTTGATCTAAAATTCATATCATCGATTAACATATTCATCAATATTAAACTATTGCAAAGGTGATAAACAACCCTTTGTGTTTATCATAATTTCTTATGAGGTTCTACACTAGACTGTTGACACAGAGTATAATCAATTCACCAAATCTATTGAAAAGGAGTATATAATGACTTAGAAAAATAGAAAATTTAATTAAATAACACAATTGACACCCTCCAAACATTGTAAGTCTATTTGATTACATTAATTGTGAGTCCGTATAAATTTTAGAAATGATCGAACGAGTATTAGGACTAACAACGCTTCTAAATCTCTAAAATATGACTAAAAAAGAAGAAAAAAATTAGCGAAATAAACATTATTCGAGCATTGTAAAACAACTTAATTGCATTATATAGGAGTCCACAATAATTGAACACGTGATCAAGTGAGTGTTAGGATGAGTGATGGTTGTGAGTGCTGTTAAGACAAGTAATGTTTGAGAACAAGAGTTGTTTATCAAGGAATAATTTTGTTCTGAGTATTAATTCTTACTAATACTCATATGATCAATGCTAATACTCACTAGATCACATTTCTAAATAATGTGGACTCTCATATGATGTGATTAAGTTATTTTTAAAAAAGTTTATGTTAATTATTTTAATTTAATTTAATTTTCCTACACAAAGACCAATTCTTTATTATAAATTCATTTGAATGATGTTAGATTATAGATATTTTCATGTTTGAATATAGTATCGAGTCTGTTATAGATCTTTGTCTATGATATACTTACATAGAAAAGAAAAGAAGAAAACTAAATTAAATTAAATTAGTGAGTATTTTCACTAATCGAACATTGTAAAATAACTTAATTACATCACATGAGAGTCCACATCAATTGAAAATGTGATGTAGTGAGTATTAGTGTTGATCATATGAGTATTAGTAAGAACCACTCACTCGAAACAAACTTATTCCTTGAGAAATAACTCTTGTTCCCAATCATTACTTGTCTTAACACCACTCACAACCATCACTCCTCTTAACTCTCACTTGATCACGTGTCAAATTGTTGTAGACTCCCATATGATGCAATTAACTTATTTTACGATGCTCGAATGATTTTCATTCTGCTTCTTTTATTTTATTTTATTTATTTTTACCTTTTTGGTCATATTTCAGCGATTTAGGAACATTGTTTGTCCTAATACTCGTTCAATTATATCTAAAATTGACGTGAACTCATAATTGATGTAACTAAATAACCTTTCAACATTTGGAAGGTGTTAATTATACTGCTTTTATGTTATTTAATTTAATATTTTATTTTTACGTCATTATACTCCTTCTTAATAGATTTGGCTAATTAATTATACTCTCTATCAATAGTCTAGTATAAACCCACATAAGAATCTATTAAGAAGGAGTATAATGACGTAAAAATAAAATATTAAATTAAATAACATAAAAGAAGTATAATTAACACCTTCCAAATGTACCCACATAAGAATCTATGAAAAAATACCAGAGGTTTATTGCTTCTGAAAATGATATTAGTAGATGATACACTATTCATATAGTCTATGATCGAAGTGAAACAGTAAAAAATTAGAAGCCTCAACTATAACTTTTTACCTTCTAGTCTTTTAATTAGTACGAAGGAAGATCTAGAATAGATAATTAAGGTCTAGCATCAATCGTAGCATTTTATGATACGCTATGCAGTACGTATATGCTAAACTCTTGGCAAGGTTTATGTTGGAGCTACAACAGTCAAAAAGTACAATTCTCCAACGAAGATATTTTTGGTCAACACTGTTATATAAATGAAGAATTTTTTTTGAACTCCTTCATATTCTTTTATTCATCCACTTCTTGATTTTTTTCTTCAATGCATATAATATTCATCTCAAACATCCTAAAGAGCTTACATTTGTCACTTCTATAATTTCGCTATCTTGAAGAAATTACGAATCGATAAAAATCTCGATCAAAAATTTTACAATTGTGTTATTGGAAAGATGAGTTTTTCTTAAAAGAAAATTATAGAGTTTAAGTAATAAAATTCTCTAAGTAGTCGTTATTTGTTTAGAATAAAGGTGGATGATTTCATTTTAAGTTGATTCCTTCCAAAATTGGAGGGATCAATGTTTCAAGGCCTCCCTAAATTTGAAGTACTAGAGAAGCTCAGAGAATTAGAGGAGAATAAGAATTTGCTTATGACACTATTTAGAGAATCTGAGTTCAAGATAGATCATTTGAAAAAATTGTTGAAAGACATCAAAATAGAGAGGTATCAACTTAAATAAAAATGGGTCATGACTGAAGAAAAAGAGACTGGCCTAAAAAACATATTGTATGGTCTATTGCTAGCATTAGCTTTTTGAAAAAGTGTGACGAAAATATAGTAGGGATGAATGTATTTTCTCTTGGATCTATTATTAATAGTAAGATTATCATCCGACTTTAGTGGTATATATTGTGTCAATTTATAGCTTTCATTAAAGGTCTATAATAACACACATCAACGATTATCAATTATGATAGCCGACTGCAACACTTCACATAGTTTCTATTAAAAATAAAAATTTATCGTAAAACATATAAAATCTCTATAATAAACATAAAAAATAGTTGAGATTAAAGATCTCATGAAATAACTCTAACAGTTATAAAAATTAATTGTCAGGTCATCCATTCCTGTTAAAATCATACATTTTTTGTTCCATCCAAAGCACATAAAATTAAATAATTTTCTGAACATCTAATCTTCCACAAAAAAAATTTAAAATTATTTTAAACAAAAAAAATTGTTAATTGTATCAAACTCACAAATAAAACTTGATAACTGTCTAAAATGTCTTTTGTTTCCTCATCACTTTCTTTGTTATTATTGATCTCGTCAGCAAGTCCTTAACAAAGGCGCTTGAACTTTTTTCTCCATTGGTTTTCTCATCTTTCGTCTTTGATTTCTTTTCTTCTTCTTCTTTCTTGTCCTCTTCTACAACACCTCTTTCTTCTTTTTCTTTGTCATAACCTTCTTCCTATGCTGCGATTTCTTCTTTTTCTTTGTCTCCTTCTTTCTTATTCTTTACCTCATCTGCTCGCACTTATTCTTCTTCTTGTCTCCTTTTATTTTCTTCATCTGTTGTCTCATTTTTTCCTCTTCTTTCTCATCCTTCGTTTCTTGATCTTTTTCTTCTTCTTCTTCTTTTATTTCTATTTTCTTTCTATTTTTTTAAATCTTTTTTTCATCATCGACAAAGGATTTATTGAAGATTATATCCTAAACTACCTTCCCTCCAATAACTATCTCATTATCCAGATCAACTACCTTCAAGAATATTTTCTTGGTATCTTCTCCTTGATGAACAGCTCTCACTATTAAGTGTTCATTACGTATCTTATAATCTGTATTTATAGGGATCCAACATCAAATCAGTTTCAATAATAAACTACAAAAAGTCGTCAGTAAAAATTTAAATAGATTCTATGATAACAAACTTTTATTTTGTATAAACTTTAAGCTTCTACAATAACCAGACAAAATTTGTATAGACAAATAATTAGAACACAAAAAAATTTTACGTACATTATCTCTCTCCCCTTGTTCTTTTTTCTTGTTCTTTTCAATCCTCATAAAATTTTCCTCCTTCATGAAGGCCTACACATCCTTCACTGCTTTCTCAAGATTCAATATGTAACGCCCCGAAATCTAATCCCGAGACGTCATATGGTGCTCAAGTCTATGAGTAGCCCCAAGCTAACCCTTTGATCCTGCTACCAGATCTGAACCTTACTTTAAGAAAATCTAGTTAAGAAATAATGTTGTATTATACCAAAAATTAAACTAAACAAACTGTAGATACTTTCTGAATAATAAATACTGAAAGTCTGTAAATAAACTCGTAGTCCGACAAGCCTTTACTACTAAAGAACTAGAGAGCCATTGGGACAGACCTCCAATTGACTCGGATTAAACTGAAAATGATAACTAAATTACTATGAATGTTGGAAATCTAAAGAAGTAGGCCCTCGAATTATGAGGACTCACCAACTATCGGAGCATAGATAGAGATGCTCGAACTACTCATGTTGTTGATACTTAGCACTTGAACCTACATTATAAGACAATATAGAACATAGACATATATGTGGATCAGCACTTTAAGGATGTACTAAGTATATGGGGGTGTAATGCATAAGTAGACATCATCATAATTAGAAAGTAAATGCATGTGGATATATGTGACTCACATAAGCTTGATTATCTAAAATATCGAAATATAAAATCATGTATAACAAATCATACTTGTAATTCTAGTGAGTCATAACACTTAGTTTTATAAAAACTTTTCTATCATTCTTTTCTTTTGAAACTTAGAAACTTTGGGAGCTTTCGAAATCTTGAAACTTTGGGACTTAGGGATTTTCTTCTAACCTACATAAACCATGTGAGTTGACAAGGAGTACAACGTCTTGACCACTTTGGGAGAGTTGTTCAATCCTTGCCATTGGAATAGAACCTTAACTTAAGTGATTACTATCTTAGCCCACTATGGGCGTTTGAAACCTACGGTGGCTCGTAGTTCTGGGGCATGTGACCTTGGAATCATACCCAACTCGGTGCTAACTACTACTCTCATACATATTGCTCGGAACTTTTAGGAAATCCACCTTAAAACAGCACAAGGGTTTCTAATGAAAACTAATTATACTTCTCTTTACTTTAAATCATAAATAATATGGATTCCTATCTTAGCTTAGGTTCGGAAGATCAATCTTTCTTTAAAATCTGAATGCTTTCTTGTTAAAGCATTCTAATAATATACTCTTCATGAAATATCAAAATTCATACTTGGGTTTAAAACATATGTACTTAAATGATTACAAGTTCATAATGAAGCTTAATTCTCAACAATTATCTTGAAAATACTTGAAAATATCAATTCACAATAGGGATGTGCAATTCATGATATAAATCCTCAATTCAAAGCACAAATAGGTGGGATAAACATGCAATTCAAGGATTAAATCACTTATATCTTCATTAACTTAAAACAAGATGCTTTGGGTATAAACTCCAACTTGCAAATCATGTAATCTTTAATAAAATTCAAGTTTTTGGGCACAAGAATGAAAGATTTTTCCTTGTTCAAACCCCACATACCTTGGATGATGAACTTGATGAACAAGCTTACTTTTTAGATTCTATTTGTGCTCTTGAATGATGGTTCTTGGAATTCTTGTGTTGGAAATCTTGAATTAATTTGGAAAAAGAGTAGTGGAATCTTGAGATTCTTGAGGTGGATTGTTGAAGTTTAGGGTTTTGGTTGAGAGAAATTTTGAGGAATATATTATAAAATGCATATAATAGACTTAAATCTTGTGTTTGGACGATTTTGGGGGCTGGGAAAAAACCCCAAAATACCCTCTTAAAAATCCTAAATGAAGCTATAAAAATGTAATTGGGTCCTAATTTAATGGGCCACCGCGACGTGCCACTATCGCAGTGGCTCACTGGAAACTGACGAATGGGAAATTGGGGACCTACACAACGTGAAACTATCGCGTTGTCCCACTGGATTTTGATAATTAGGACCTAGAACTTCAACGCGACGTGCCACCATCATGGTGCCCTATAGAAATTCCATTTTGGCCTCGGCGTGATGCGCCACTATAGCGCTAGACTACTGGAATTCGACAATTGGGAAAATAGACCTCTCCGCGAGGTACCAATATCGCGGAGGTCCACTGAAAATTGAAAAATGGGAATTTGGACCTCGCCGCGACGCGCCAATATCGCGGTGGTCCACTGGAGAGTGACAATTATTAAATTGTCCTTCACCGCGACGCGGTGTCAGCCCAGTTGGCGCACTGTCAACTTAAAAATGTTCTAACTTCTTCACCGAGTGTCAGATTTGGAAGAATTTGGTATCGATGGAAAGCTTATTCAATTTCCCACATAATGAAAAGTCGAAATCTAGAAAATTCTATACGAAACAAATATTATACATTTTGGAAGACATCCCTTAACGTTCTAGGAATGAATTTAAGCTAGAAAAAAGTTTGAGGTATTACAATATCGCCCCATTGGGAACATTCGTCTTTGAATGTGGCTAGAGAAACTGAGATGCTGAAAATTGAGGCCATAGCTGGCATATACAACTGAAAGCACGACTCAACTGATTGCAAATGCATGAACTATCGAATGAATGGCTATATAAAGATGAAACTTAGACTGAAAAGAGATAATCTGAGGAAACTTGTTACCTTAAACTGAATTTGAATCTGCAGCGAAAAGATGGGGGGTACTTGGTCCGCATATCTGCTTATGCTTCCCAAGTGGCTCCCTCAACGGATTGATTTCTCCAAAGAACCTTGACTAGGGGGACTTCTTTGTTCCTTAGTCTACAAGTCTGATGGTCAAGGATCTCAACTGGAATTTCTTCATAAGAGAGGCTATCATGAACCTCTGTACTTTCTAAGGGTACAACAACTGTTACATTACTAATACACTTATTCAACAAAGACACATAAAAGACGGGATGTACAGATGATAAATCTGTAGGCAACTCCAGCTTATATGCCACCTTCCCAACATGGCTCAAAATTTTGAAAGGACCTATATAACGGGGACTAAGTTTCCCTTTCTTGCCAAATCTCTTCACCCCTTGCATGGGTGAAACTTTCAAATAATATAAATCACCAACTTCAAACTCAAGATCTCTTTACCTCACATCTGCATACGATTTTTGATGACTCTAAGCTATTTTCAACCTTTCTCGAATCAATTGTACTTTCTCCATAGCTTCTATCACCATATTTGTCCCTAACAATGCGGCCTCACCTACTTCAAACCATCCGACAGGTGATCTATATCTTCTCCCATAAAGTGCCTTAAATGGGTTTATTTGAATGCTAGCATGATAACTGTTATTGTAGGCAAACTCAATCAACCGCAAATGCTCATCCTTACTACCCCTGAAATCAAACACATACGCTCTCAACATATCTTCTAGAGTATGAATGGTCCTCTCTACCTGACCATCAGTCTGAGGATGGAAAGCGGAACTAAGATGAACTTAGGTACCAATACCCTTCTGTAAAGCTTTTCGAAACTGAGAGTGAACTGAGTACACCTATCTGAGATAATGGACAAGCGCACTCCATGCAATCTGACTAACTCTCGGATATACAACTTATCATAATCCTCAGCTGTATAGGATGTATGAACTGGCAAGAAATGCACTGACTTACTCAATCTATCCATAATAACCCAAATCGAATCATGCTGACGACCCAAATGGGATAAACTAGTCAAGTAGGAATACTGAACTCTTGCAAAACACCACCAGGCCTTTGATGCTCTACCTTAACCTATTGATAAGTAGAACACTTTGCGACAAACTCCATTATATCTCTCTTCATACCGCTCCACTAATAGATTTCTCGCAAATCTCGGTACATTTTAGTAGCACCAGGATGAATGGAGTAACGCGCACCATGCGCCTCAGCCATAATCCTCTGTCTCAACTTATCTACACATGGTACATACAGTCTGTTTTGGTTTCTCAACACTCCATCTCCCCCTTGGGAGAAAACCTCTAATTTCTAATCTCTAACCGACTCTTTTAACTTAACTAAGATGGGATCTTGATATTTTTTCTCCTTTACCTAAGAAACTAAAGAAGATTCTGCACTATTCTGCACCCAAATGCTACCTTCAGCCAAATCAACCAATCTAACACCTAACCTAGACAAATAGTGCACTTCCTGATCTAACTCTTTGTTATCACTCTCCACATGAGCAACACTGTCTATAGACAATCTACTAAGGGTGTCTGCCACTACATTGTCCTTGCCCGGATGATACAAGATACTCATGTCATAATCTTTCAACAATTCTTGCCACCTTCTCTGACGAAGGTTTAACTCTCTCTATATATATGAACACATACTGTAGACTTTTGTGGTCTGTAAATACATCAACGTGCACTCCATAAATATAATGTCTCCAAATTTTCAAAGCAAACACAACAACAGCTAATTCAAGGTCGTGGGTTGGGTAATTCGTTTCATGAGACTTAAGCTGTCTAGAGGCATAGGCTATGACCTTACCTCTCTGCATCAAAACAAACCCAAACCAACTCTAGAGGCATCACAATAAATGACAAAACCATCTGTACCATCAGGTAATACTAAGAATGGGGCTAAAGTTAGTCTAGTCTTCAACTCCTGAAAATTCTTCTCGCAGGAATCTGACCACTGAAACTTAACCTTCTTCTAAGTCAATCGAGTCATAGGAGACTCAATGGATAAAAAACCCTTGATAAAATATCTGTAATAGCCAGCTAAACCCAAGAAACTCTTAATGTCTAACGGAGAGATAGGTTTAGGTCAATTTCGTACGGTTTCTGTCTTTTGGGGATCCAGTCTAATACCCTCCATGGAAATAACATGACCAAGGACAGCAACTGACCTTAGCCAAAATTCACATTTGTTGAATTTGGCAAAAAACTGATGATCTCTAAGAGTTTGCAACACAATTCAGAGGTGATTTGCATGATTATCCTCACTGCGAAAGTAGACAAGAATATCATCAATAAAGACTATGACAAACATGTCCAGATACTGTTTGAACACTCTGTTCATGAGGTCCATGAAAGTTGGTGGGGCATTGGTTAGCCCGAAGGACATGACTAGAAACTCAAAATGACCATAGCGGGTTCTGAAGGTTGTCTTCAAAATATCACATTCCTTTACTTTAAGTTGATAATAACCGGATCTAAGGTCTATCTTTGAGAAATAACTTGCACTTTAGAGTTGGTCAAATAAGTCATCAATTCTAGGAAGAGGATATTTGTTCTTGACTGTGACTTTATTCAACAGACAATAGTTAATGCACCTATGCAAAGAACCATCTTTCTTTCGGACGAATAGGACGGGATCACCCCATGGAGAAACACTAGGTCTTATGAAACCGTTGTCTAGAAGATCTTTGAGTTGCTCTTTCAAATCCTTAAGTTTTGCAGGAGCCATAAGATATGGAGGAATGGAAATAGGTTGAGTATTTGGAAGAAGATCAATTCTGAATTCTATTTCTCTATCGGGAGGTACCCCTGGCAAATCTTCAGGAAACTCATTAACTATACTAAATGATTGAACTGTTAGAGTCTCAGACTTGGTGTCTTTGACTTAAACTAGATGATAGATTCACCCTTTTAAGATTAACTTCCTGGCTTTAAGATAGAATATGAAATGACTTTTGGGAGATACTGAATTACCAGACCACTCAAAGACTGGGTCATCAGGAAACTAAAACTTCACCACTCGGGTGCGACAATCTATGGATGCATAACAAGAATGGAGCCAATCCATACCAAGAAAAAGGTCAAAGTCGACCATGTCTAATTCTATCAAATCTGCCAACATGATCTTATGAAAGACAATTATAGGACACTTTTTATAGATCTTTTTGGCAACAACTGATTCCCCTACTGGTTTAGAAAGTAGGAAAGGCTCAGGGATCTTTTCAGAACTTATCTCAAAATTAATTACAACTTTAGGGATCACATAAAAGAAACTTGACCCAGGGTTAAATAGTATGTAAACATTAAAATAGAAGACACGAAGCATACCAATGATTACACCTGGAGAGCTCCCCTACTCCTGGTAGGATGGTAAAGCATAGAACTGATTCTGGCACTGGCCGCCACAAGTTCTGGATGATGCATCCTAAGGAGGGGTTGGGCGAGCTGCGGGATCTGGTGCACTGGTATCCCCTGTCTGAGGAAGAACATCTCTGTTTCCCTTCTTAGCATACGGGTACTCTCTAATTCCATAACCTAACTTACCACAACCAAAACAACCCTTTTGACCAGCCAAGCACTCACCAGGATAAGTTCTACCACACTTAGTGCATGTAGGATAATTAGGCCTACCACTCATACTATTCTAGGATCTAGATATAGAAGACTTACCCCACTACTCCTATCTACCTCTGGGAGTGGGAGCACTAGATGAAGATGGTGCTGGCAATTATGGACGACTCTAAAACTGTGAGTGATTTCCCCTTACAAACCTTGATTGAACATACTCAAACTGCCCAGTTCTAGCTTTCTTATTCCCTCTCTCTCTTTTCTTCAACTTTTCTGCCTCGAACTGTTAGGCATGAGTCATCAATCTAGCAAGATCCATATCTCTGATAAGCATGGCAGTCCTACACTCCTTGACAACCAATCCCAATACTCCAGTAACGAACTTACTCATACTAGATCTAGTGTCAGCTAACAACTTAGGAGCATACTTAGTTAACTGGTTGAACTTAAGGCAATACTACTTCACTGTCATTGAGCCCTACCTCAGGTTCATGAACTCCTCAACCTTGGCTTCTCGCAACTCACGCGGAAAGAACCTATCTAGTAAAGCATCCTGAAACACCTGCCAACTCATGGGAGTTGCATTCTCACCCCTACCTTTCTTCCATATGACAATCCAATCTTAAGCGACATCTTTCAACCTATAAGAATCCAATTCTACGCTCTCCTCTTTAGTAATATGCACAACTTGGGTGATCTTTTTTACCTCATCAAGATACAATTAGGAGTCCTAACCTACTTTTGACCCAAAGAATTTGGGCGGATTCATTCTCAAAAAATCACGGAGCCTGGCTGCAGCTAAATCACCTCCTTGTTGACGTAAAACTGCAACTTGATTATTGGCTTAAAGATTAGTGGTCACATCTTGGGCTAACGCTTGAAATGCAGCTCGAAATTCGGCATGCGACATATTCTCATTCAAGGGATCAACAGGCTGGGGTGGCTGGTTATCATTTCTACGGGCATTAACTCTGCGAGGAGGCATATTTTGTCATGAAAAAGAACGAGTTAATAGCAGATAGAGATAGTTGTAAGCATAATGGATTGTGAAAGAAAGAGAGAATTTTCCTAAAATGCTCCATAGCCTATTGCTCATAGATGTGGTGTGCTTCATACCCATGATCAAGACTCTACGTGACGTGGCTTGTCTGACTCCCTAGGACTCTTTAAACCTTAGGCTCTGATACCAAGTTTGTAATGCCCCAAAATCTAATCCCGAGACATCACATGGTGCTCAAGGCTACGAGTAGCCCCAAGCTAACCCTTTGAGCCTGCTACCAGATCTGAACTTTACTTTAAGCTAATCTAGTCAAGAAATAATAATGTATTATACCAAAAATTGAAATGAACAAACTGTAGATACTGTCTAAATAACAAATGTTGAAAGTCTGTAAATAAACACGTAGTCCGACAAGCCTCTAGCACTAAAGAACTACAGAGCCATTGGGACAGACCCCCAACTGACTCGGACTTAACTGGAAATGATAACTCAATTACTATGAAAGTTAGAAATCTGAATAAGTAGGCCCTTCAATCATGAGGACTCACCAACTGTGGGAGCGTAGATAGAGATGCTCGAACTACTCACGTTGTTGATACTGAGCACCTAAACCTACATTATAAGACAATGTAGCACATAGACATATATGTAAATCATCACTTTGAGGATGTACTGAGTATATGGGGGTGTAATGCATAAGTAGACATCATCATAATTAGAAAGTAAATGCATGTGGATGTATATGACTCACATAAGCTTGATTATCTAAAATATCAAAATATAAAATCATGTATAACAAATCATACTTGTAATTTTAGTGAGTCATAACACTTACTCTTATAAAATCTTTTCTATCATTCTTTTCTTTTGAAACTTAGAAACTTTGGGAGCTTTGGAAATCTTGGAACTTTGGGACTTATGGAGTTTCTTCTAACCGACATAAACCATGTGAGCTGACATGGAGTCCAACGTCTTGCCCACGTTGGGGAGAGTTGTTCTATCCTTTCCATCGGAATAGAACCTTAACTTAAGTGATCACTATCTTAGCCCACTACGGGCGTTTGAAACCTGTGGTGGCTTGCAGTTCTGGGGCATGAGACCTTGGAATCATACCCAACTAGGTGCTAAATACTACTCCCATACTTATTGATCAGAACTTTTAGGAAATCTACCTTAAAACAGCACAAGGGTTTATAATGAAAACCAATTATACTTCTTTTTGCTTTCAATCATAAATAATGTGGATTCCTATCTTAGCTTAGGTTCGGAAGATCAATCTTTCTTTAAAATCTGAATGCTTTCTTGTTAAAGCATGCTAATAAAATACTCTTCATGAAATATCAAAATTCATACTTGGGTTTAAAGCATATGTACTTAAATGATCACAATTTCATAATGAAGCTTAATTCTCAACAATTATCTTGGAAAGACTTGAAAATATCAACTAACAATAGGGCTATGCATTTCATGATATAAATCCTTAATTCAAAGCATAAATAGGTGGGATAAATATGAAATTCGAGGCTTAAATCACTTATATCTTCATAAACTTAAAACAAAATGCTTTGGGTATAAACCCCAACTTGCAAATAATGTAATCTATAATACAATTCAAGTTTTTGGGCACAAGAACGAAAGATTTCTCCTTGTTCAAACCCCACATACCTTGGATGATGAACTTGATGAACAAGCTTTCTTTTGAGATTCTATTCGTGCTCTTGAATGATGGTTCTTGGAATTCTTATGTTGGGAATCTTGAATTAATTTGAAAAAAGAGTGGTAGAATCTTGAGATTCTTGAGGTGGATTGTTGAAGTTTAGTGTTTTGGTTGACAGAAATTTTGAGGAATATATTATAAAATGCATATAACAGACTTAAATCTTGTGTTTGGACGGTTTTGGGGGCTGAAAAAAAGCCCAAATACCCTCTTAAAACTCCTAAATGAAGCTGAAAAACCTAATTGGATCCCGATTTAATGGGCCACCGTGATGCGCCACTATCACGGTGGCTCACTTGAAACTGACGAATGGGAAATTGGGGACCTACGCGATGCGGAGCTATCGCGTTGTCCCACTGGACAATTGGGACCGACCTGGAACTTCAACGCGACACGCCACCATCGCGGTGCCCTATAGAAATGCCATTTTGGCCTCCGGAGTGATTCGCCACTACTGTGTTGGACTATTGGAATTTGACAATTGGGAAAATAGACCTCTCCACGATGCACCAATATCGCGAAAGTCCACTGGAAATTGACAAATGGGAATTTGGACCTCACCGTAATTCGCCAACATCGCGGTGGTCCACTGGAAAGTGACAATTATGAAATTGTCCTTCCCCGCGATGCGATGTCTGCCCAGTTAGCACACTGTCAACTTAAAAATGCTCTATCTTTTTCATCGAGTGTCGGATTTTGGCAAATTTGGTATTGATGGAAAACTTATTCAATTTTCCACACAATGAAAAGTCAAAATATAGAAAATTCTATATGTAACAAATATTATTCATTTTGGAAGACATCCCTTAACATTCTTGGAACGAATTTAAGCTAGAAAAAAAGTTCGGGGTATTACACAATATGTGCTTCGTCAGATTTTAATCGACATGTTTGACAGCACTCTTCTTGTCCTGCTTGTCGTCTCATTATGGATAACATGTCTAGGTTTATATTACCATCACTCAAATTTTAATCATCAACGTCATTCTCACCATCCACTACTGAAGTTAGGGCAATGAAGTTGTGTAAATCGACCTTCAAGGCATCAATATATCCATCCTCCACATTGTTCGTGTATTTAATGAGTTTTGCAATGTAATCCTGCATTATTTCGCGGACTATAAGGACAAGGAATGCGTGCACAATTTACAAATACAGAAATTTAGTTATTAACAAATTCAATATTTTTAACTAGCTAATTTAAAAGGAAATTTTCTATCTTTGTGCTCCATTCATGCACGTAAGGATCGTCTTTGATAAGTCACTCACTTTTAAAAGTGTGCCTCTTTAGCAACTTGAAAATAGGCTTAAGGCGATCGCACGATTCTCTGTTACCTTTGCGGATTCGGAAAAATACTTCGTATATCCAAATCTATAATCAAAAGAAATATAAATTAATAAAGCACATTAAGTATATACTGTAACGCATAATAATTGACAGTCTGTAATAAACTAATCAAATAATTGATAATACTTATAAAAAATATCCAGAAAAATTCAAATAGAGCATACGATGCACCACTCTCAAGATATATTTTCTTTAGCCTATTGAAATTTATATTTTCTTCAGAAACTTCAGTGTCAGATCGAATGACTCTTTGTTCCATGGGTACTTCTCAAAATATTTAAAAAATTATCCATCTTGATGATGTCCACCTCGATGCTCTTTTTTTCCATCTCGGGCGAGTAGAGTAGTATGCACGAACCACACCAGACAACACTTGTATTTGTCCTTCCTGTTCAACCTATCTCCTTCACAAACTTCAACAACTTCTTCTCACTGATCTTCTTCTTTTTTATTATCCTTTTATAAAAATCTCCACCTTTCTCAATCACCTGATTGTACTTAGAATCATGAGGATATTTGAAATAATTCAGCCCCGTGATCAATGTAAACTTCTTTAGGCCAAAATAAGATGGTCTGCTATTTTTACAAAATTAAATCTAATTCTCCTTAAGGTTCTCCTTTGCTCTATGCAGCAAGGTGTGATGGACAAGCGTCCCATTAAACTTGATAAACTTTGGTAGCTTTCGTAAGAAACCAAAACACGACTTGTTGAACCGAGCTTTAAGATTCTGATTATCTAGAATCTTTCTAAATTTCTCATAGAGTGTCATCCAAGATTGAACTGATAATTTAGCTGAAAATAGCCCAACATCACCAGAAATATTGTTGAGGTAGTACATCTCACCGAAAATGTATCTTATGCAAGATAACACGGACAACGCCTCCTCATCTTCCTCCTCTTTGCTTCAATTTTCCCATCCAACATGTCTCCTCTGGCTACACTCCCTCACATTTTTTTTATCCAAAAACTCCTCTCTTTTCAACTCCTTTACTCATGCTATAACTTTTTTTCCTTTTCAAAACCCTCGAGGCTTCTTCAGCTTTCCTTTTAGTATTCGTGCTTTGCAATGCACCTCTACTTTTAGTCATAATTCTTTAGTGATCTACAATAAATCACACAGTCTATAAAAGAGCAACCATTTGCAATAGCAAAAATGATAAAATACAGAATTAAAATCAGTCCAAACAACATTATAAGAAAGAAGAAAGTCCAAATCGATTATAAATTTTTAATCGACTGCAATTTTATTATCAAATAAAGCATTTGCAACAACATAAATAAATTAATTTTGAATCAAAACTAGCAAAATATATAATGGTATTTACCATTACTGTGAATAACAATTTCAAAAAATCCCAAAAATTTAGAATTTGAATCATGAAAATTCAAAATAATTTTAAGAATTTAAATTGAAATGTTGACCACAATTCGATAAAAAAATAATACACAATTACATAATTGAAGCTAAATAACATAGATTTTAACTAAATCGTTGTCCTAATTCGAAAAAATTTCAAAATTTTTTAGAAGAAAACCAACAGTCAAAAAACAAAAATAATCAATATATACTTTAAAATGACCACGAAATAGATAATAGTAACCTAACTATGAAGACGAGGGTGAGCGGGGCTTGAATGCTTGAAAATGATGATTGAAAATTGAAGAGTTTTTCATTTGAAGAGAGTGGATATGTCAGAGGTCAGAGAAAGGTGGGGTTGAGGGTAAGGGTGGGCATAAAATACCAAAAACCGAATTACCAAACCGAACCGAAAAATTTGGTAATTGGTATTCGGTAATTTGGTATTTGGGATGGTATTTGGGAGTAAAATTTTAAAATTACGGTATTTGGGTTCGGGATTGGTAAAAAATATTACTACCGTTTGGTATTTGGTATTTCCCAAAATTCTAATTATAGTTAAGTGACCCATCGGCCACATACCTAGTCCACACTCCAAAGGTCACATACTTGTGTGAATATTGCCCAAGCAAACTTTGAACTGCTAAACACAGTCATAAAGTAGACTCTTAACTTTACACAGCAGACTTCCTTGCAATCAACATATGACAACTTTTGAAGAAAATATCACGCTAAGACTAAAAATCGGGGCGTGGAAGGGAACAACAAAAAAGATGTCTTCATGCTATGATACATAACACCATTGTTGGCTGCACTTGCCCAACTCTAATGTTCCTAACGTAGGTCGGAATATGGATTTAACCAAGGGTAATTGGTCAAGCTTTCTTAATCCTTGTGTTCATATGTCAACAGCGGATAGAAGCAAAACTCAGCATTTGGCAGACAACATAACATCTATTACACTCTATCACATTTATAAAAAGTAATATTATGACTTTACATCACATTTACATCCAGTTTGTTACATCCAGTTCATGTTGCATCTAGTTTGATGTAAATGTTATTCGTGTTACATCCAGTTCTCTCCTTCTTGGAGATGGATCAAACTATAATAACATAGGTTTTAAGATGTTTCATTAATTGAGTCACACGTATCAACGTGTAACAAGACCAAATAAAATTAATTTTTGTTGGTGTAAAACTATGTATTCAGAGGTGTCAAACTACCAAAAAAAATTAAATTTTTCTGAAAACATTGGTTGGAAATCACCACTATTAACACCAAATAGGATCACTACAAGCATGTCCAACTTTAATATGGTAATACCGAATTCTGTACCGAACCAAAATTTAATTTACCGATTACCGAAGTTTAATGGTATGGTATTTGGTATCTACTTTCAATTACCGATTATCGAATTACCGAACCCGAATTATGAAAATACCGAACCGAATACCGAATGTCCACCCCTAGTTGAGAGTATTTCAAGGAAATGAGAGGAGATGAAGTGTTTTTAAAAAAGAAGCTTAGTGGAGTTTTACAATTTTTAAATATAACTATTTAACCCTTGATCCCACCTCTTTATTTCAAAATCCTAAAAAAATAAATAAAAAATATTTAGGGTGTTTCTTTTCCAATATAAGTTAGTAGGATGTCTTTTTTTTCAAAGCTTCTCCTAAGTTTGTAGGATGTCTTATTTTTTAAATCTTCTCCTAAAAGTGTCTTACAGATCATTTGGTACATCGGATGGGATTAGTAGAATATTCAGGCGACTATTTTATCCCATCCTTCATATGAGATAGTAATTTTATTATTTTAGTACAAATTATGAGATATTAGTATTGAGACTAAGTAATACCTTATATAAAATATGAAATAAGATTAATCCCAAACTTTATTCCGAAATTACTTTTACTATCTCTTATACCAAATGATCCTTTAGAGTGTAATACTGCAATTATTGGTGTGTCTCTACAAGTGAAATGGATGGTTCAAATTTCACTTGTCTTATTATTTTGTCTTTTCTTTTTCTAGAATTGAGGTTAAGAGTGTGCTTGGAATGATGGAAAATATTTTTTGAAAAATGTTTATCAATTTTCTCATATTTGGTTGGCTTTAATGTTTTGAAAAATATTTTTCAAATCAATTATTTTCCTCAAATCTAAGAAAAATAACTTCCCTTCAAAAGGTAAGGAAAACATTTTTCAAAACTTTCTTTCAACCTCACTCTTAAGTTAAAATATCCACACAACTCTCATAATCACCTACCCCTACTCTGACCTCCAATCCCCTACCACTACTAAAAAATAACGGAAAAACCGACCACACAAACCGACCACATGTGGTCAGTTTTTTGCATTTTCGACCACAAAATCGACCAAAATGCGTGGTCGGTATAAGCGTGGTAGCTTTTTTAAAACCAACCCGTGTGGTCATTTTAAAAATATATATATATATATATTAATATATATATATATATTTAAAATTCAATATTATTTTTTAAAAAGGAAAAAAATTAAAAAAAAATTCAAAATAAACCGACCACAAGTGGTCGGTTTTATTTTTAAATTAATTAATTTTAATAAAATCGACCACAAGTGGTTGATTTTTTATTTAAATTAATTAATTCATTTTTATAAAATCGACCACATGTGGTCGATTCTTTTATTTAATATAATTAATTAATTTTAAAAAACCGACCACTTGTGGTCGGTTTTAATAAAATTAATTAATTAATTTAAAAACAAAACTGACCACTTATGGTCAATTTTATTAAAATTACCAGAAAAAACCGACCACATGTGGTCGGTTTTTCTAGTAATTTTTTTTTTTAAAAAAACAACTTATATATGCTACATTCCATCAACCAGTCAAACAAACGAGCATACAATATATATGCTACATTTCATTCAAACAACCAGCATATAATACAAGTCTAAAAACATACAAAACATACAAAAGTGTAAAAACTACAACTCATCTCCAAATCCAAACTACAACACATACAAAAGTCTAAAAATTACCACTCATCATCCTCTTCGTCATCTGCATCCTCAGCCGCACACATAGGATCTGATTTCTCATCTGTGGTGGTATCATCCAGTGGGCCTAGACCTTTTGCATCCCGAACTGCATCACTAGCACAAGGAGAAAGAATCCCTGCAGATCGAATAAAAGAGTTGAAATGCTGTTGCAGCATGCTAATTTGTGATGATGTTTCCTCCTCTTTCTGTTTTGCCCTCTCTCTCTGTGTAGCAAGCTCTTCAGTTAATTTAGAAATCATATTTTTTAGTGATTCAACGGTTTCTCTATCAACTGATGAGGGATAGGATATAGGGCCGGACAAAGACCTAACATTCTCGCTAAAACATTTTTTGTGGTATCCATAGTATTAACCTCTAACTGGAGGACCCACAGTTTCTTTCCGTAACTCCTTCTCTACATCTTCAGGTATTGTGTCACCCTGACTTTCAGGAGGCTGAGTACTACGATACTAATTAACGAGTTGCATATATTTGTCCTATATTCCAAGTAATGTTAAAATTAATAGTAAAAAAATTAAACTACTCGTACTTGAATAATATCTACTTTGAGAAAAAGATTCATTAATACAAAATTTGATTCTTACATGGGTATGTTTCGCACGAGGCTCAATCCAGACATCTTCATCAGTTGAGTTCTTTTTCTTCCTTACATGGGTCTCCTCGAATACCTCATCTTGTCTTACCTTCCTACCCAATTTTTTTGTTTGCATATGATAAAATTATTAATCTTCAAATAATTAAAAAATTAAATAGAAACAAAGAATTAAAACTGTAAATGTTACATATCATTTTTTGCACCACAATAATCCCACTAACTACACCCACAGTATGTAGAGAGCCACCCTTGGATGGTGCACTGGCTTTATTCTTTTCTCACTCAACACTTGATATTTTTCGTTATTCCAATAGCGAAGATAATCTCTCCGTATGGGTTCAAATATAAACCCTGGTCGTACCCTGTTTGTTCTGGCATAATCCAATAGACCATTCATCCTGGCTCTAGCTCTTCTATAAAAAATCCTCTATATTATATGGACATGTGCGTCATCCCACCAAAAATATTTCTACAAAAAAACAAAATATAATATTCAATTTTTTGTTCTAACAATGTGTTAAGTAGTCGATAAGTTAAATCCTTGCATGAAATTCTTTAAACATTTCTTCTCTTTCATTTTCTGGAACCTTTTTGCCAACTGGTCTAAAAAAGCAACTATGCTAGTGAATCGAAAGAGCCCCATACGGCTTCACTAGACTTTTAGTTTCAACAACACAATGATAAAAAGATTACGAGAGATGGAAACTTGACACACAATATTTAATGATCTAAGAATATGAATCTTACTCTGTCTTAACTGAACGACTCATAAGAATGAGGACATAACTTTAAACTTGAGGGACTTATAACACACTAGAAGGCTCCTCTCAAGCCGCTTTATGAGACTTCTAAAACTTCTTGCCAGCAAGTCTGAGAGCATTATTAGGGGAGGGAATTGGAACTTGCCGATCATGTTACCTCAAAAATAGTTCATAGATAGAGAAGTATAGATTATCATTATAGATTCTGAGGAGGAATCAGAAAGCACACCTGACTTGGTCTTAGTACACGACTTTCCATGAACATGAATCATTGAAGTGCCGAGTAAAGCATTTAGTCGTAATTTTTTTAATTCCCTCATCGGGCATAAACCTACAACACAAGATCTAACAGTAATTTCATAGAGCATAATAATATAGTAAATGAAAAATGAATAATGTTGTTATATTTAGAAATCTTACCCTACTCCATATGGAATAATATACCGCCTCCGATAAACATCTTTGTCTCTGGGCTGCGGATCAACTGTTGGTGGATGCACTGGCGTGGGTGGATCTGAAGCACCAGATGGAGTGCCTCCAATATAAAGATCCATCAATCCAATAGATTCAGAAGAATCACTGTGAGAACGTGGGTGACTTCTAGTAAAGGGTACTGCAGACGATGGTAGATGATCGGATATGCCAGCGGTCGTCTGGCGGTGGCACAGGGATGGGAGCAGAATGAGTCGTTGTAGACCCATGAAGTGGACCCACATGCGTATGAGTAGGAACTGAATGTTGCGATGATCTAGAATATGAGGGTCGTGCTGGCGCATCAGCAAACCGACCCTCAGATATATGAATACCTATTGGTGGTATATAAGGCGGTGGTTGTTTTTTATTTTGTCTTTGTAGGATTAACTTTTTGCTTACCTTTGTCACCTTTACCTTCCATCTAAATTATGTAAAGTTAACAAGTTGTTAGTCCTTACAAAATGAATATATAAGAAAACATTCCAAGTAACTAATTTCAAGTTACTAATTCACATTTCAAATCACCAAATCGGTATTAAAACACTAGTGAAATAGTTACATAACCATAGCAAGTTTATGCTCGCTCCAACAACACGAGATAGACAAGAATATTTCTATTACTACATAAATTATGGAAAAATGAAAACAACAATCTTATACAGTATATTACATATCAATCTTAAATAAGAAACATAAAGGTAAATGGTACAAAGCATAAAGACATCAATACATAATAAATACAACCTACACAAACTAATCCTCCTCTCTCGAAGATTCTCCACTAAACC
The DNA here is from genome assembly GCA_030864215.1 of Capsicum pubescens. NCBI lineage: Eukaryota > Viridiplantae > Streptophyta > Magnoliopsida > Solanales > Solanaceae > Capsicum > Capsicum pubescens. The sequence goes on from CM061544.1 coordinate 263,947,169, forward strand.
ATTCACCCTCTTTGGAAGTTTCCTCATCTCCTACCCACTCATCCTCTTCTTCTGCAATATTAACTTCTTGAAATATATTTTTCGGGTGATTCAAACTATCCACTAAATCATTGTCCACTAACTGGTGATCAATCTGTATTTCATTTTGATACGCAATCTCCAACACATTCTTGACTTTCACCCATCATATAGGATTTGTTTTTATTACATCCCACCAATCAAACTTATCACTGCACAGCGGATAAGGAGCATAATACACTTGTTTAGCATTTTGCGCGAGAACAAAGGGATCATAAACATGATACGATCTATTGTGCTTCACTTCAATGATGTTATGCTCCTTATTTATTCTTGTGCTTCTTGTGCTTGGATCAAACCACTTACATCGAAAGAGGATAATTTTTTTATTGGGAAACCAACATACTTCACTTCTAAGATCTCTTGTATGATACCAAAGTAATCAACATCATCATCACCCTTAACCCAAACACCACAATTATTTGTTTTCCTTGTTCTGGAGTGTTCTTCGATGGAAAATTTAAACTTATTTACTGTGTAATGGGACATTGTACAAGCTTCAACTGGTCCTAAAGAAATATCTTGTAAGATCCCACAAAATTTTTAATCTTAAATCAATCCTTTAAGTTTGTCAAGGGGGTCCCATACTTAGAAAATTCTAGCTAAGTTCTCAGACTTCGTTTATTTTTGGCCTTTGAAAGTTGGCAATCTCATTTCACCACCTTATTGTCCTTTAATGGTCTGTATTTATGTTAATTCATGATCATAGAGGTAAATATGTGTTTCCAGATAAGTTTCAGATTTTTCGAACCTTGTTTACACCACATTTGGTGTCCCAAAATAGTGGACCAATGCGATCTTGGCGCGTCGCATCGCCTATCGCGTTGGTTAATATTGTTGTAGGGACTGCCAAAAAAAATACTGAGGCTTGGCACGATCATGACGAGACGCGTCGGGTATCGCGTCGGGTATCGCGTCGATGCATCGATGTGCTACGTCTCCAATCGCGTCTATGACCAGTTTCAGTCATTAAATGTCCATGTTTTTAAGGGTAAAAGGGTCAATTTCCCACCCCTATATAAGCCAATAACACGAGATTCATCCCTTATTTTACCAAAATATTGTTGTTACTCTCAAATACTCTGAAGAACAAGTCTAGGGTTTTCATAGGAGCTTCAAATTCAAGAGATTCTACCGTTAGTTTTCAACAATTTTCTATCCAAGGTATGTCAAGTGTTCATTCATGGATTCCTTTCATCCATGAAGCCCAAGAATCCAATTTTAAATTATGAATTATGATGTTTTTGTTGTGGATTGATTATGTTCATATAGTTATCATTGTAGGATTCCCAAGATCGAATCTTTATGTGTCGTTCATGAAACTACGCTAGTATGAGGGTTGAAATTTATGAAATTGAGTTGAATTAGGGAATCATGTGGTATTAATTTGATATCATTCCTAATCCATAAGTTATACATACTAGGTGTTTGATAAAATGCCTAAGATAATAATACTTGTGCATTATGACTCAACAGATCCTAAATGATGAATTCATGTTACCATTATGTTCAAAATGACTCCCATGTTATTGTTATGCCTTGTAATAGATTGATGAAATGCTCATGAGATTAGGCTTAGGGAATTATGACATGTTTATATGCATTCTTATTCATATGAAGCTTGTGGTATGCGAATACTTCATGAAAATCCCCAATGATAGTACTATGAATTATTGACCATGGTTATGTGTTCAAGAAGTGACATATCTTGTCATTTTCATGCTATCGAGTCCTGGAAGTTCTTGTACCCAAAAACTTAGTTGTGTGCCAAGAGCCAGCATCGGCTTCATGATAAATCTCAGTCACGCCATGATTAGTAGTACTCTCAGTCAGATTCAGAACTCAGTAGAATTCAGTCAGTTACATAACTCAAGAAAACTCAGTAATCTCAGTCAGTTATCAGATCTCAATAGTATTCAGTCAGTTAACGGAACTCAATGAACTCAGTCCAGTTCAGTTCAGTTAATCATGTTCAGTGTCTATTCAGATGGGAGTAGGATTCAGCTCCGAGTGAAGAATGGGAACTCACCTGTTAGTAGAGGCTGTGATTCTTAGAAGCAATCCTTGCGCTCCAGAACTACGTAGACAGTGTAGGTTGAGACATCAAACCTGCTAGTTGAGGGTAGATGAGGTGGCTTAACCTGTTATATGAGGGTCTGATACGCCCAAATTACAACTCTCGTTAGAAAGTGTAAGTGGTCGCTGTCAAATATAGAACCCAACTGGGTTGGGTGTCGAATCCCACAGGGAATACTGTGATCACTAAGTATTGCGATTTAAGTGCACAGTAATATTATCAGTGTAACAATGAGATGATATGTGTAATTATATTTGATCCCAGAGAATGACAAGTTAGGGTTATGTCCACCTTGTAGCTTCTACTGCTCTATTAACTATGGGTAATACGGATTTTATACATGCATGCACTTATAGAGAGGCGTATTCTAATTCTAATCCAAGTGTTTTTCAACCATCAAGGATTTATTCACCTTAGTTCTCTCGAACCCAAAGTGTACAACAAATTATACGAACTCTCCAAGACGTTAATCCTGCTAGGGCATTAACGTGTAAACTAGAGGTTGGAAATCCTAATTTCTTGTCACACTCTCTTTTCCAAACAGTAACTTTTCTATCGAACAAGTTATTGCTATAATGGCATATTCCCTATGTTTGCAACCACGAGAATTCAATCAAAATGAAGAGAGTAATGATATAAGTGGATTACACATCATAAATTCACGAACCCATAGCAATAGAGAGTATACTACAAGGTTTCCATAACCCTAACAGATAAGCTTAGCTACTCATGAATAAAACAGAAATCGACATAGAAATATTCATCATACCAAAACTTAGCACGATCTTGGTGATGAAGATGATAAGTGGCGTTAAGAGAGAAACAAGCTTCTCTCCCTCTGTCCTCAAGCTAAGCGTCTCTTGTTTTTCAAAAAATACAGAATGTGAATTTTTACCCTAAAAATTCAGCAATAAGGTTTTTAATAACATCCTTCTCTAATAAATTGCTACTGTATCCTTAACTATTTAAAAATAATGAGTTTGCCCGGGAAAAAGTTCCCATGCATCACATTTAGTCCAAAAGTTGCTTTCCCTTTTATGTGAAGTTTTCCTTTGTTGTCCACAGGTCCCCAAAGTGCTGAAATCTTCTTCATTAGTACCTGAAAAGCATGCTAATCAAATAGGTCAGCTCACTTACTTAAAAATGGACTAAAAGTGCAAGAATTATGTATTTTATCCTCAAAACTTAGCTAAAACATGGGTAAGTTATGGTGCTTAGACGTATAAATACGCCCAACATCAGGGTCCCACCGTTCTCCTTAGAGTACCTGTTAGACGAGGGATTTCTCACAGCTTGTCCTTACTAGTGGCGCAGTATTGACACCCTTCCAACCGAGGTTACAGGTTGGACCCCAAGTTTATTTAGAAAAAGGGGAATATCGGTTAGATGAATTCTCCCACAGTTTCAGTTATAGAATCAAGACTGTCATATACAATCACTCAGCTCAGTACGGAACTCATCTAGTTCCATCAAAACCTAGACTGTCAGACACAGTCGCCCGATATTAGTTATATCAATTATCAGTAACTCATGTTATCAGTATTCAGACTCAGTAGTCAGTATTACTCACGAATCCAGTTACAGTTACACACTTATGTATGTATTCTCATGATCATGTTATACAGTCAGTTAGCATTGTTCATACATATGAACCCTTTGCATTTAGCCTACCTCACTTGCATACCAGTATATTCAATCGTACTGATGCATTTGCGCTATGGTGTTTTTATACCATAGGTTCAGAAGTATGAGCTCCAGAGCATCAGTAGCATTCCAGTTTCAGCAGTCAGAGTTAGCAGTAAGTCCTCATCATTCGAGGATGTTATGATTTGATTATTTCATATCTTTAGTACTTAGTTATTTCAGCAGTTGGAGTTAGTTGGGGACATGTCCCATCAACTCCTTATTCAGACAGTCTAGAGGCTTTCAGACTATAGCATGTTCACAGTTATTTTGGTAATGATGTACCGTATTTCCAAATGTTATGTTTTATCATATATTTGAACCTTATGACCTTTCAGCCTTTAATTTTGCACTTTTACATCATATTATGCAGTGCTCAGTTACAGATATCAGTCATGGGTTATCTTGTGGTCCTTCAGGGTTATGAGCACCGTGTAGCATTCTGGGTACCAGATTTGGGGCGTTAGAAACTTGGTATCAGAGCCTAAGATTCAATAGTATCCTAGGAAGTCTGAAAAGCCACATCTAGTAGAGACTTGTGCATGGGTGTGTTGCGCGCCACATTTATGTACAGGAGGCTATAAGATATTTTAGGAACAGATTCCTTTCTTTCAGTATTCATGTCATTCCAGTGAGCATGAGCTCATGTTTAACTCTCAGTATAATTCATTTCTCCCTTTCTTCTATAGAACATGCCTTCTAAGAGAAGAAACAAAAATCAATTAACCCCTCAGCCCGTCCAAGCAGATCCCTTGGACGAACATATTTCTCATGTAGTGTTCAGAGTTGCATTCACTACTCTTGCTAACTTAATTGCTACCCAGAATGAATGACCATCTATCATTCCATCCAACCCTATGGCCAACAACGCAGCATCCAGGATTCGGGACTTCACCCGAATAAATACACCATCCTTTTTTGGGTCTAAGTCAGATGAGGACCCTCAGAAATTCCTTGATCAGGTTCAGAAGGACACAGATATCATGGAGGTGTCAGTTATTGAGAGTATTGATCTAGATGCATATCAGTTATAGGATGTGGCTCATACATGGTTCAAATAGTGGAAAGTAGAGAGGTCTAGTGACGTGGGGCCTATAGAGTGGGAGGAGTTTGCCACTGTATTTTTAGATAGATTCTTTCCCCTAGAGCTGAGGAAAGCTAAGATGCTAGAATTTATCAACCTTAGGCAGGGCAACATGACAGTGATAGAGTATTCTCTTAAGTTTACTCAACTAGCTAGATACACTCCGCATGTAGTGGCAGACAGCAGGGCTAAGATAAGTAAGTTTATTTCTGGGGTGAATGATAGTGTGGTCAATGAGTGCAGATCTGCAATGTTGATTAGTGATATGGACATAGCAGGCTTATGATCCATGCTCAACATATAGAATAGCAAAAGATTAAGATGAGAGAGAAGCAGAATAAGAGAGCAAGGACATGTAGTTTCAACTTTTCTCAGCCTAGTCAGGGGTTGGAAGTCGTTCTCAGTTCCGGCCAAAGTCATCCATTCTAACTCCTTCTTCATCCAGTGCTCTAATGACAAATTTCATAGACGGTAACAAAAATAGGGCGCTAGGCTCTAAGTCTCAGGGCAGTATTAGCAGTGCGCTAACCTATTATCCTCTTTGTCAGACATGTGGCAAGCACCATCAGGGTACTTGCAGAACTGGCAGTGATGTTTTCTTCAGATGTGGCAAGCCAGGCCACAGAGTCAGAGATTGTCCTCAGCCAGGTCCTCAGGGTCAGCGTAACTGTTCCACAGCTCAGTTCGGTCGCTCGAATCAGCAGGGTACCACTTCCAGTGCTGCTAGTGGGCAACACCCAAATAGACTCTACGCTCTTCAGTCCTGACAGGATCAGGAAAATTCTCCTGATGTTGTTACTAGTATGTTACAGATCATTCATTTGAATGTTTACGGTTTGCTAGATCCAGGAGCTTCTTTGTCTTTTGTTACTCCTTATATAGAAGTTGATTTCGAAGTCAGTCCCAAAATTCTAGCAGAGCCCTTCTCAGTCTCCACCCTAGTAGGTAAAACCATCATAGCTCGACAGGTATACAGGAACTGTCCGATTATGGTATCTCAGAAGGTCACTTCAGCAGACTTAGTTGAATTAGAGATGACTGATTTTGATGTCATTATCGGCATGGATTGTCTTCATTCCTGCTATGTCATAGTCGACTGCAGAAATAAAATTGTCTAGTTTCAGTTTTCGAATGAACCTGTCCTAGAGTGGAGAGGTAGTACTTCAGTTTTTAGAGGTCAGTTTGTTTCCTACCTTCAGGCATGGAAAATGATATCTAAGGGATGTATCTATCATCTTGTTCGAGTTAAGGACTCTAGTTCCAAAACTCCCATTTTTGAATCAGTCCCAGTAGTGAATGAATATTCAGATGTCTTTCCCAAAGATCTTCCAGGAATTCCTCCCGAAAGGGAAATAGATTTCGATATTGATCTTCCAGATACTCAGCCTATATCTATTCCGCCATACAGAATGGCACCAGTAGAACTCGGAGAATTGAAAGAATAGTTGAAGGATCTCCTAGATAAGGGATTCATCAGACCCAATGTGTCTCCGTGGGGGCACTAGTCTTGTTCGTGCAAAAGAAAGACGGTTCTCTCAGAATGTGCATTGATTACCGTTAACTAAATAAAGTCACGATCAAGAACAAGTATCCACTTTCCAGAATTGATGAATTGTTTGACCAACTTTAGGGTGACATCTATTTCTCCAAGATAGATCTCAGATCAGACTATCATCGGCTCAGAGTCAGAGAATGTGACATTCTAAAAATAGCCTTTCGTACTCGGTATGGTCACTTCAAATTCTTAGTTATGTCCTTTGGTCTTACCAATGCCCCAGCAGTTTTCATGGACTTGATGAATCGTGGTTCAAGCAGTACTTGGACATGTTCGTCATAGTCTTCATAGATGACATCCTTGTTTACTTCCGCACTGAGCGTGATCATGCAGACCATCTCAAAATAGTATTGTAGACCTCAGAAATCATTATTTATCCACCAAATTCAATAAGTGTGAATTCTGGCTGAGGTTAGTAGCATTCCTTGGTCATATCATTTCCGGTGATGGCATTAGAGTTGATCCTCAAAAGACCGAAGCAGTAAGAAACTGACCTCGCCTTGTCTCTCCATCAGATATCAGGAGCTTCTTGGGTTTGGATGGCTATTACAGACAGTTTGTTGAGGGATTTTCTTCTATTGTATCCCCTATGTCCAAATTGACTCAGAAGAAAGTCAAGTTTCAGTGGTCAGATCCTTGTGAGAAGAGTTTTCAGGAGTTGAAGACTCGACTTACCTCAGCTCCAGTTTTGGCTCTTCCAGATGGTACAGATGGGTTCATAGTGTATTGTGATGCATCCAGAGTTGGCTTGGGTAGTTTCCTCATGCAGCATGGTAAGGTCATAGCCTACGCCTCCAGACAGCTTAAACCCTATGAGAAGAATTATCCTACTCATGATCTTAAGTCAGCAGTCGTAGTTTTTGTCTTAAAGATTTGGAGGCATTACTTGTACGATGTTCATGTAGATGTGTTCACAGATCATAAGATCCTTTAGTATGTTTTTTATCATAAAGATCTTAACCTCCGTCAGAGAAGGTGGTTAGAACTCTTGAAAGATTACGACATGAGTGTTCTTTATAATTCGGACAAGGCCAATGTAGTGGTCGATACCCTCAGTAGACTGTCTATGGGTAGTGTTTCTCATGTTGAGAACAGTAAGAAGAAGTTAGCTCAGGAAGTCCATCAGCTTGCCAGACTAGGTGTCCGCCTAGTCGATTCAGCAGAAGGTAGTATATGGGTTCAAAACAGTTTAGAATCATCTCTAGTTTCCGAGGTGAAAGAAAAATATAATAGAGATCCCAGTCTAATCAAGTTGAAAGAATCATTCGAATATCAAAAAGTAGAGGTTTTATCCCAGGGGGGACATGATGTTTTGCGTTGTCAGGGTCGTCTTTGTGTTCCAGGTGTAGATGACTTGAGGCAGTGAATTCTCGCAGAAGCGTATGGTACGCGCTAATATATTCATCCAAGGTCCACTAAGATGTACCGCAACTTGTGGGAGATCTATTGGCTGAGTAGGATGAAGAGAGATATTGTAGAGTTTGTGGCTAAGTGCTCTACATGTCAGCAGGTTAAGATAGAGCATCAGAAGCTTAGTGGGTCCATACAGGAGTTCAGTATTCCTACTTGGAAATGGGAAGAAGTGAACATGGACTTCGTGATGGGTTTACCTCGTACTCGTTGCCAGCATGATTCAGTATGGGTCATTGTAGACAGGATGACCAAATCAGCTCATTTTCCTTCAGTCCATACCTCTTATTCAGCCGAGGATTATGTCAAACTCTATATTAGGGAGTTGATTAGATTACATGGTGTTTTGTTATCTATTATTTCAGATAGAGGTACCTAGTTCACCTCTCACTTCTGGAAAGCATTCTAAAAGGGTCTTAGTACCCAAGTTTATCTCAGTACAACCTTTCATCCCTAGACAAATGTTCAAGCATAAAGGACCATTCAGACATTAGAAGATATGCTATGAGCATGTGCAATTGATTTCAGGGGTAGTTGGGATGATCACTTGCCTTTGAATGAGTTTTCATACAACAATAGCTATCATTCCAGCATTCGGATGGCTCCATTCGAAGCTCTCTACGGTAGAAGATGAAGATCTCCAATAGGTTGGTTCAAAGTTAGTGAGGCCACAGTTATAGGTCCTGACTTAGTATTTGATTCCTTAGAAAAAATCCAGTTGATCAGAGAAAGACTCTGGACTGCTCAGATCCGATAGAAGTCTTATCTAGATGTGCGCAGAAAGGATCTCGAGTTCGAGATTGGTGACTATGTTTACCTAAAGATATCTCCCATGAAGGGAGTGAAGAGATTTGGCAAGAAGGGAAAGCTTAGTCCCCGATATGTCGATCCCTTCAAAATTCTCAGTCGTTTTGGCAAGGTATCTTATGAGCTCGGATTGCCTTCAGATCTAGCCTCAGTTCATCTAGTGTTCCATGTCTCTTTGCTTAAGAAGTGCATAGGTTACCCATCAGTTATAGTCCCTATAGAGGGCATTGATGTTCAGAACAACCTCTCTTATGAAGAGATTCCAGTCAAAATTCTTGACTACCATACTCGTAGACTGAGGAACAAAGAAGTCCCTCTAGTCAAAGTTCTTTGGCAGAATCAGTCCGATGAGGGAGCTACTTGGAAAGTAGAAGAAGATATGCGGACCAAGTATCCTCACCTATTTTTTTCTAACTTAGACTCAGCCCAAGGTAATAGTTTTCCTTAAGCTTGCGCAGTTATCATGTTCAGTTTCATTACCAACTTGGTATTTAGTTTCATGCTCAGAATTCTATTATAAACTTGGTATCAAATACCATCGTATATTCAGTCATATGTCCATGCATCATGTCAGTCACATATTCATGCATCAGATATGCATCCTCATTATGAGAAACTTAGCTTATCAGAAAGCTCAGTTATGCATTCATGAGTTAGTTACGCATGTATCAGATATGCATGTTCAGTATGATATATTCAGTTTATCAGTCATGTCAGTCATGAAATCATATTTCAGTTATTCATGCCCTATATATACTTCAGTTTGTATTTTGCCCATCTCAGTCAGTCTCATTCGATGACAAATATTCTCAAGGGGGAGATATTGTTAGACCCTGCAAAATTTGTAAGCTTAAATCAATCCTTTAAGCTTGTCAAGGGGGTCCCATACTGAGAAAATTCTAGCCAAGTTCTCAGACTTGGTTTATTTTTGGCCTTCAAAAGTTGGAAATCTCATTTCTCCACCTTAATGTCCTTTAATGGTCCGTATTTTTGTTAATTCATGATCAGAGAGGTCAATAGGTGTTTCCAAACAAGTTTCAAATTTTTTAGACCTCGTTTAGACCACGTTGGGTGTCCCAAAATAGTGGACTAACGCGATCTTGGTGCGCCACATCGCCTATCGCATTGGTTAATATTTTTGTAGAGACTACCAAAAAAACTACTGAGGCTTGGCATGATCATGGCGCGATGCGTAGGGTATCGCGTCGATGCATCGACACGCTGCATCGTCAATCGCATCGATGCCTAATTTCAGTCATTAAATGTTCGTGTTTTTAATGGAAAAAAGGTCAATTTTCCACCCCTATATAAGACTATAACAAAAGATTCAGCCCTTATTTCACTAAAATATTATTGTTACTCTCAAATACTCTGAAGAACAAGTCTAGGGTTTTCATAGGAGCTTCAAATTCAAGAGATTCTACCATTAGTTTTCAAGAATTTTCCATCCGAGGTATGTCAAGTGTTCATTCATGGATTCCTTTCATCCATGAAACCCAAGAATCCAATTTGAAATTATGACTTATGATGTTTATGTTGTAGATTGATTATGTTCATATAGTTATTGTAGTAGGATTCCCAAGTTGGAATCTTTATGTGTTGTTCATGAAACTACGCTAGTATGTGGGTTGAAATATATGAAATTGAGTTGAATTAGGAAATCATGTGGTATTAATTTGATATCATTCCTAAGCCCTAAGTTATGCATACTAGGTGTTTGATAAAATGCCTAAGATAATAATACTTGTGCATTATGACTCAACAGAACCTAAATGATGAATTTATGTTATCATTATGTTCAAAATGACTCCCATGCTATTGTTATGCCTTGTAATAGATTGATGAAATGCTCATGAGATTAGGCTTAGGGAATTATGACATGTTTATATGCATTCTTATTCATATGAAAGCTTGTGGTATGCGAATACTTCATGAAAATCCCCAATGATAGTACTATGAATTATTGACCATGGTTATGTGTTCAAGAAGTGTCATGTCTTGTCAGTTTTATGCTATCGAGTCCTGGGAGTACTTGTACCCGACAACTTAGTTGTGTGCCTAGATCCAGCGTTGGTTTCATAATAAATCTCAGTCACGCCATGATTAGTAGTATTCTCAGTCAGTTTTAGAACTCAGTAGAATTCAGTCAATTACATGACTCAGGAAAACTCAGTAATCTCAGTCAGTTATCAGATCTTAATAGGATTTCGTCAGTTAATAGAACTCAATGAACTCAGTCCAGTTCAGTTCAGTTAATCATGTTCAGTGTCTATTCGTATGGGAGTAGGATTCATCACCCAGTGAGCCCAAGGATGGGAACTCACCTGTTAGTTGAGGCTGTGATTCTTAGAAGCAATCCTTGCGCTCCAGAACTACGTAGCCAGTGTAGGTTGAGACATCAAACCTGCTAGTTGAGGGTAGATGAGGTGGCTTAACCTGTTATATGAGGGTCCCACCGTTCTCCTTAGAGTACCTGTTAGACGAGGGATTTCTCACAGCTTGTCCTTACTAGTGGCGCGGTATTGACACCCTTCCAACCGGGGTTACAGGTTGGACCCCAAGTCTATTTACAAAAAGAGGCATGTCGGTTAGATAAATTCTCCCTCAGTTTCAGTTACAGAATCAGGACTGTCAGATACAGTCACTCAGCTCAGTACGGAACTCAGCTAGTTCCATCAGAACCTAGACTATTAGACACAGTTGCCCAGTATCAGTTATATCAGTTATCAATAACTCATGTTATCAGTATTCAGACTTAGAGTATTACTCACGAATCCAGTTACAGTTACACACTCATGTATGTATTCTCATAATCATGTTATACAGTCAGTTAGCACTGTTCATGCATATGAACCCTTTGCATTTAGCCTACCTCACTTGCATACTAGTACATTCAATCGTACTCACGCATTCGCACTATGGTGTTTTTATACCATAGGTTCAAAAGAACGACCTCCAAAGCATCAGTAGTATTCCAGTTTTAGCAATCAGAGTCAGCAGTGAGTGTTCATCATTCGAGGATGTTACGATTTGATTATTTCATATCTTTAGTACTTAGTTATTTTTGCAGTTGGAGGTAGTTGGGGACATGTCCCATCAACTCCTTATTCAGACAGTCTAGAGGCTTTCAGACTATAGCATGTTCACAGTTATTTCAGTTATTTTGGTAATGATGTACCGTATTTCCAGATGTTAAATTTTATCATATATTTGAACCTTATGGCCTTTCAGCCTTTAATTCCGCATTTTTACATCATATTATGCAGTGCTCAGTTATAGATATCAGCCATGGGTTAGCTTATGATCCTTCAGGGTTATGAGCACCGTGTAGCATTTCGGGTTCTAGATTCAGGACGTTACATATCTCTTAAGAACTGATTGTATGCGACCGCATTTGGTGACTGGTATACCTGATCTCTTTGTCCATTTGGATCAACAAGACAAATGGACATGAAAATAAAATTGCTACAAACCTGATCTCTTTGTATAATCTGTTGAACATTTCACTTTCCAAGAATAAGTCTTTTCCCAAAACAAGCCAAGAGAAGGATTTTCTCAATAAATTAAAAGAGTTACAGTTTACATTGGAGATCCACTTGAAAAAACAATGGATAAACGATGTTGCCTAGTATAAACACTGATACACTTCACAATACAACGTCGAATTCAAGAAAAATAGAGAAACAACGAAAGAAGCTAAACCGATATAAACCAAAAATAAATCAAGGAGAAACAAAAAATGTTCACGCAATCAAATGAACACAGCAATCAAATGTTCTCTAAAGAAAAGAAAAATCCAAAATCCCCAAAAATTAGGTCAAAGTCGTAGAAGAATACACTAACCTTAAAATCCCCAAATTGAAGTGCAAATTTGTGAGCAATTGAAGTGCAAATTCGGTCTGACTTTCCAACACAAATTGAGAGCTGAAATTCGGTCTCAATTTCCAACACTAAGAGAAATTGAAGTGCGAAATTAGCCCTAATCGCAAATCGGAGTGCAAATTCGGTATGAAATTAAAGTGCAAATCAGATATGGTTTATCTTTAACTCACCAAAATGCAATTCTACACTCGGTCTGAAGCTCACTACTCCACAGCTCACTACAGTTGGTCCGAAGCTTACCAAAATAACTTAATCGCAGATATGTTGGTCCGAATATCCCTGGCACCAGTAAATCGATTTTTGAAGCAGCACCAGTAAATCCCACAAAGCTCACCAACGGCAGCTCACTACCAGATTGTCTCCATGGTCGTCTCCACAAGATTGAATTGTTGTAGCAACTGTAGCAATTGTAGCAATTGTGGCGAATGAAAGGTTTAAGAGTGTAGTAGGTTTAAGCTAAGAGAACCGACCGAGACTCCAAAAGTTTTATTAAAATGTTTTTTTTTTTGCGGACGTAATGAAATTTTTGTGAAAATGGAGGGAATAAAATAAGTATTGCTATAGCTTATTTTATTTATCTATTGCAATGCTTAATCATCAAAAGGGACGGTTATAGTGTTAAATTATAGCTAATAGAATAATTATTTTTTGCAACGCTTGAAACTGTTGCAATAGACCACCTATTGCAACGTTTTGTTAACCGTCGCCAAAAAGTTCGTTGTCATAGGGGTAATTTCCAATAGTGAATATTTATAACAAAATCCAAATAATTTAATGCAATGTGTATATATATAAATCAGATAATTAGTTATTTTATCATCACATTAACACGAGTAGTATATTTCCTCAATTATATAATAATATCATGATTTTTGCAAATTACGATAAATTTTTGGTTAATTAACTTTTAAATACGATATTTTATATATATATATATACCTCGTAATACTTGTCTTACGTTATTACAACTTCAACAATATACGCGTGTCTATATTGATACAAAATAGTATATCTATTTCCTCAATAGTATGATATCAACGTATTATTCAAAATATTTTGATATATAGATTCAGTTATCTAGCTTTCGATTACTGCATACGTCACTATACGAGATATACGTATATATAAATTTATTCAATTGGCTATCAGCTTTCAAATACGTATTATATATATCACATACACGATTTTACCATCCCGCAATAATATACAATGTATTTCACATATACTCAAATGAATTATCGATTAGTTTATCTTATATCATTAATATACCGTCACTATATAATATGTATATAATAAATATATACCTATACATACACACACATATACACACTATCGATTATATCAAGTTCTAAATACGTACTATATACATCACATACGTACAGGAGTATATTATCCAATAATCTAATGCGACATATTTCATATATATACTCTGATAAGTTATTGATTAATTTGATTAGGTTGCATTAATATAACTTCAACGTACGGTATATTATTACTTCTATCCTTTCAAATCATGGTATTCAATAATATGTTTGGATAGATTCTAGTAATTTTTTACTACATCGTTCATCGATCAATCACTACATCATATATATATATATAAAGATTTTTATATACATGAACTCTTGAATGTATACTATATATACATCACATCCACAAGTATATTACCTCATAACAGAACACATTCATTATATTCTGATGAATTATCGATTATATACGTACGTTACATTATTATAACTACAATAGTAGCATAATCTAACTGCACATGTGGTCGATTTTTAAGTAAATATATTTTTTAAATAAAACCCACCACAAGTGGTCGGGTTTTTAAAATTATTTTTTTTAATTTATTTTTAATTAAAAAACCGACCATAGGCGATCATTTTTTTTTGAATGAATAATAATTAATATAAAAATTAATAAAAATATTATTTTGAAATTTTAAAATATAAAATCGACCACATGTGGTCGATTTTTTAAAAAAAAAAATAAAAATCGACCACATGTGGTCGATTTTTTAAAAAAAAAAATAAAAATCGACCACATATGGTCGATTCTTTGCAACCACATGCTTGTGGTCGGAAAAAATATTTTTTTAGTAGTGTACCCCTACCCCACCCCCTTCAAAAAAAACATTTCAATTTTTTTCTTACCTCATCCCCTACCCAAAATCCAAACCCCTCTCCCTCCGCCCTCCAAAAAAAGTATTTAATCTTTTCTAAAACAATTCAAACGTTTTTCTTACCCCCCCCCCACCTCTATCTGATCCCCACCCATTCCAACCCCCTCAAAAAAATTAATTTTTAAAATTTACTTTTGAAATTTTTTAATTTTTTCCTTCTCCCACTCTCACTCTCCTACCCCGACCCCCACCCTATACCACCCCTATTCAAAAAAAAAATATTTTAATTTTTTTTACCTCATTCCCTACCCCAAAACTCAAACCCCTACTCCCTTCAAAAAAAATATTTAATTCTTTTTTTAAAAAATCAAACCTTTTTCTTACCCGACCCCCCTCCCCTACCAACCCCCTCCCCCCCTAAAAAAAATAAAATTAAAATTTATTTTAAATTTAAAAAAAAAATCTTAACTCAGCCTCACTCCCCTACCCCCTACCCCCACCCCTACTAACGTCCCTACCCTCCCTCCCCTCCTAAAAAAATTATTTTTCTTACCCCACCCAACTACCTATTTTGACAATCTCAATCCCCCACCTACAACCCCCCCCCCCCCCATACCCTCAAAAAACACTTTTAAAAAAAAAAATTAAATTTTTTTTCTAATCCCACCCTTCTTATCCTATTCGTTCTCACTGTTTTTGTTAAATATATATAAATAATTTTAGAAAAAATATACTTTCCCAATTTGCATAATGAACACCAAAATATAAGTAAAAAATAACTTATTTTCTAGAAAACGTTTTTCCTCCTTCATATCGAACATACCCTAAAAAATATATTTTTGGGGCTCAAACATTATTTTTCTAAAATGTATTTTTACTCTTTATCTAAACACTAACATGTATTTTCTGAAAAATATTTTTTCATTCACCAACCGAACACTAGAAAATATTTTCTGTTGACCAACCAAACATAAGAAAATAAGTAAAAAACTAACTTATTTTTCAAGAAAATATTTTTCATGAAAAACATTTTCCTTCGTACCAAACGCACCCTAAGATACTCTTTTTTTTTCTACTTTCTTTGTCGTGTGGTTTATTCAAAGTCTCGAATTTAACGGATTAAAATCCTAATTTTATTTTTTTATTATCATACAACTTTATATGATAAAACTAATTTTTTAGATCAAGATTATCAGTTGCAGAGGACAATGTAGTTAACTGGCTCAATGATTTCTCAGGAGATGTTAGGTCATGAGAATTTTTTATTTTTTAAAAAAAATTATTTCGTTTTAGTAAAAATTATAGTGTTTGGCCATAAGAAATTTCAAATATAATATTAAATTATATTTGTAATCAAATTGTATTTGAAAAAGTGAAAATAAATTAAAATTGTTTTCACTTTTTTCACTTTTACTTATCTCACAAAAAGTTAAAAGCAACTTCAATTTATATTCATAGCCAAACACAAGTCCGAATTTTAAATTTAACTTCAACTCCAACTCTAACTATACCTGTCAAACGGGGTCAACCTTACAAACATCGGCCCAGTTTGACCCGGCCCGGTCAGCCCACGGGCTGTAGGGTACCGGATCCCGGGCCGGTTTATTTTTTATTTTTGGCTCGATTAACCCAGCCCGGACCAAGCTCGGTCCAGGCCCGTTGGTTAACCGGCCCGAAACGGGCCCGATTTTTTTATTTTTTTTTAATAAACAAACGGACTAATTTAGTATAAACTATTATTAATTTATTATATTAGGTAGCATATGTTTTATTTAAAGTACATATTGTAAACACCTAATTTTTGACCAAAACCTAATGTTTTACGTCATTTTTAGTGTTTAATATATATATTTATTTTATTTTTTGGTCTAAATTAGATATTTCAATTTTATCTTGTTTTTAAAAAGTTTGTTTTAAAAGTTTTGAAAACTACAAAAATAGAGTCACATTTTTAAATAAGTTTTTATTTTATTTTTATTATTTATTTTTGTTAAAAAAAAAAATTTTAAATTATATTTGTTTTTTTCTTTTAACTTTTAATAAACAATCTAGTGATATTAATATTTTTTAATCATATTTGTAAGACTAGCTATTTAACTTATTTGTATTTTGCTAGTTTCAAATAGATTTTATTATTTTTATTTTATTTAAAATATTAAAAAAAAAGTAAAAAAAGAAACCTAACTTCCCCATTATCTCCCAAACCTAACTTCCCCATTACCCAACCACACACACGTCCCTCACTACTGCACTACAAACACACCTACACCTATATGAATACAAAGTCATCAACACTTCAGAAGGATTTTACACGGGAAAAAGACAATTAGAGAAAAGAAACAGAAGAAGATTGAAAAGAAAAACAAAAGAAAAAAAAACACTTAGAAGAGAAGCATGAAAAAGTTCAAAAGAAAGAAAGCGGGTTGAGAAAAAGATAGGAAAGGAAAAGAGTTAGAGTTTAGGGTTGAGTCTCCGTTTAGAGTTTTCGGTTCGAGTTCGTAGCTTCAAAAGTTAGCTACTATTAACTTTGTGAATTACAAGCTTGTAGCAGATCTCGTTAGAAATTTATTATCGCAAAAGGTAATCCTCGAGCCTTTTATTGTAGCATAATAATGTGTCAAATGAAGGATGTGTTGTCCGTATTCCAACGGTGATTCTGTTCGTCCTTTTCTTTCAGTTTTCGTTTAGTCAGATTTGTATTCGGTTTAATACTTTCGTTTTCTCTTTAATATCATTAGTTAACGGTGGATTAATTCATTCCCTTGCTCTGTGCTCTTGGTTACTGGAAATGAGTCTAATGATTTGTTAATTTGGCCTCTAGTTTTTTGTTAGTTTGTCTCCTTTTGAGGTTCTTTTTTACTACTATAATTTTCATTGATATATTGCTTGAAATATGCATGGAGAGTTCATAAAAAAAAAGGGGCAATAGAGATGGGAGAAGTTGAAACCTGCACAAGGATGATAGAAATATAAATAATATCATAGAATTGATTTCTAGTTAGACTATACTAAGGTGCGATTTTAAGGTGTTATATGAGATCATCACATTTTGTACTTTTCCCTCTTTCTTTAATTAGTCCAACTTAAAATAGGTGTTATGCTTAGAATATTATTAGCCGGAACTTCACATCTAATATTAGACCTAGTGGAACTAAGGGTTCGAACTTCGAGTTAAATAATTCCTTCTCGGACGTGGTAGTTCTGTGGGCAAGATATTGTAGTTGCCACTATTGTGAAATGATACTTGTACTCAAAATGGTTAACTATAAGCTGGGGAAAATTGTGTAGATAGGTGTGCATAATATGGCAAAACTTAGTTACGTATTTTTTTTTTCTAAAAGAATATTTGCATGCATTTGTAATAGGTTTAGCATGTCAAATTGTCAATGTCTTTCATTGTGATATTATTTTTATAATCATTGTCAATGCCTTCCACAAAGGAAGTTTGTAATACCATTTTGAGGTTAAATATTTTAAAACACAAGCTAGCGTTGGAGTTTAAGTTAATGAATAAATTCTTCGGTGAAATTAGGGTTTATAAGGATTATGGTTAGCAAAAATTGAAAGATGTATATATATTACGGATCTATGTAGTTGTTTAGCCGGAGCTAGGAGTTGGGTTTCCTTTGAGTCACTATTTGATTATATTAGAAAAATAAGAAATAGACTAAATACGTGAAGTTGAAAAGACAATAGTGATACTATAAAGGTTAGACTATTGAGTTAAATTTAGTAGATCTTTATTAGTTTCTAAAAAAAATGCATTTTATACCGAGCATGTGCATGGCAAAATTTTCTATTTTTTTCCTCCCTTTAACATATAATTTGTACAACTTGAAATATAATTATATTATGATAGAGTCTTGTAATGATTATGGGATTAACATGCTCTTTTTTGTTAGAATTTAGTTAGACCTACACTTACGTTAAGACCCTTTTATTCAGGTGAGAACGAGTGAGATGGGATACATGTTTAATATTTATTTTAAATTCTATTGCATGAAAAAAAAAAAAAAAAAGAGGTAAAAACTCATTGTGATGAAGCGAATTCATAAAAGAATAAATTTAGGTACTTGATCAGAAAAATCAAAAGTTTAACATACAAGTGAAACTTAACGATGAAGTTGGAAAGCCCTGCCACCGATCTTTCGTTATAATAAAATTAATCTACCATTTGAAGCCGATTGAATTAGGTTGGATGGATTTTAAACCTATTAGGTGCTTATTTAGACTAGAAAAATGGGGACGACTCATAAATGCCTTAAAGGCACGAGAAATGTATCAAAACTTGTGGTATGACCGGAAAGTACTGCTACTGGCAAGTCACGCATTAATATAATTAAATAATTTGAATTAAATTCAAAGTAGGATGTAAATAACTTTTAGGCTAACAAATCCTCTATATCCAAAAGATTAAATTAAGCCAGACATAAGTCATTAAAGCGACCGTGCTAGAACCACGGGACTTGAGGGATGCCTAACACCTTCCCTTTCGATCAACAGAATTCCTTATCTGGATTTCTAGTTCGCAGACCAAAAATAAAGAGTCATTTTCTTTTGAATAGGGATTCAATAAAGTGACTTGGAACACCCAAACTCAATTCCAAGTGACGACTCTGTAAATAAAATAACCCCTACTCAAAACGTCACTTTATTTGGAAAAACTCATTTTCTCTAAAACCAACTCCCTAACGGGGTTGGATGCGGTGAAAAATAGGGGTGTAACAGATGGCGACTCTGCTGGGGATAACCAGAATTCGAGCTTTTATATTGACTTGTTTGGCTTTATTTAATTTTGATATTGTATATTGTTAGCCTAAATGTGTTCTTTGCCTACATGTTTAACTGCTTTGATATTATTTGAATTGCAATATAAACTGTCTTTTCTCGCGCACCCATCTGAGTCTTCTGAAATACTTTATATTCGGAGATGCGGTATACGCTCCCGAGCTTGAGATACCAGAGATGCGGCAACACTCCTAGGAAGGATTCTGTAGTCACCCATGATTTAGGACGGGAAGGGACCAACAGTGAGGCCGAAAAGACCTGCTATCGGTAAAGTTGTCCCTTGCCAACTCAAGTTGTCCGCTCATTTTACAGTCAGTCTAGATACTTAACTCCACCAGGTTTAATCTAGCATAACTGAAACTTAGACATGGTCATCCCTATTAGGCTCTACTTTATTTTCATCACATGCATTTTTGACTTAGTGGAGGCTAGACAAAGTTTTGAATGTCTAAAAGTACCTTATTTTTAGACTATTCATTTTTTTGTGTGTCACAAGTTGCATTAACTATTAGGTTGTTTTGAACGTTGTTCGGCTTTGGAATCCATTAATGTAAGAGAGGCTAAAAATTTATCCTCTAAGACATTCTTTTTCGAAACTCAAATGTGGTGAGAGATTTGCTTTCACAATAAAAAAATAAAAATAATTTTCTAAATTATCGAGTTTGCCACAAGTTGGACGAACTACGCACACCTGATTTTCATCTTAATGAGATACGTAGGCAGTCCTCCACGGGTTCGGTGATCCTTAAAAACGAAGGTTGTATTTTCTTCAAAAAAAAAAAATATCATGCAATTCGTTTTCAAAAGTTAAAAAAAAATCATTATTAATAAATTAAAAAAAAATTATTTTCTTTTCATTATTCAAATAAAAAGTGGGTTTCTTCATGTCTCCAGTTGCACGAACTATGCACACCTGATTCTCATCTTAATGAGATACGTAGGCAACCTTTCTTAGATTCGGTGATCCTTATTAAATTTGAAAAATAAAGGACGTTAGTTTCTTCTAAAAGAAACACTTATATAAAGTAAAAAAAAAAAAAAGGTGTTTATTAGGATTTCAAAAAAAAAAAAAAAGTTTTTCCTAATTCAAAATTCTAAAAAAAAAAAAAAAAAGTTCTTGCTTCATCTTTTAAGCTTCCTGAACTACGTCTGACATGATTCTTGTTTAACAAGATACGTAGGCAACTCTTTTTTTGAGTTCGGTCCCATCTAAAAAAAATAAAAATCTTGACTTAGTAATTGGTACCAACGTATTTAAAAATATGAATTAAAAAAAAAGTGTAAAACTATAAGACATGATAAAGTGGACCAACTTGGTTGTGAACTATAGATTCTTATGGTATCTCTAATTGTACTAAAGTTGCACTTGTAAAGTTTTATTTCTCTAAGTCTCGTTTAAAATAAATCTTGCCTCATTGTTTCATGTGCATTGTGGGGTGAGCTTTAGATTGAAAATTTAAAGGCATCGCTCTGTTGATCTAGAACTTGGCTTGAATGTTTGTTGAGGCAAAAATTTTAGATACACTTGGTTTGGGAAAGGATTGTAGGCCTTCTTTGATCCGATTGTGCATTCCAAAATCCACCGAATGACATTAATTCCTAGCACTTTCCCCTTTGAGCCTGAAATTTTTTCCTTGGATAACCACATCTGAGCATATACCTTTCGAGTGCTTATATGCACTATTCCTTTTTTGGCCTACCTCATTGAGCGCACTAACTACGTACAAGATGCGAATGAAGATTCAAGATCAAAGACGTCAAAGACAAAGAACGTATAGCCCCAGGATAACAAAAACAAAAACGACTTCAAAAAAGAAGGAGCAAGAACCCAATTAAAAAAAAAAACTCCAACAAAGATGGAGAATCTTCATTAAAAAAAAATAAAAAAAAATACTTTTATAAAAAATAAAAGGGGAAAAGCCCCAGCACAAGGTTCAAACAAAGTCGAAACAAATACAAAACAAGGGGCAAAGAAGCATAACAAAGAAGATCGAGCGTCAAACCGCAACAAATAGCAAAAGCACGGAAACAGTGCAGTGCTCATTGAGGAATTAGTCACTTAACTCCCAAATATCATCCTACCTGTCCCTAAGCCTACAATATCAACCAATGACAAGTCCTACATTATTTCATTTTGAGTGTTCTCACATTAGTGGATACTTACATGATTGTCAAGCTTATGGTATCTCATTGATGCGTTGAATATCTTTCTGAGTGTGAGCGATTCTTAAATGTCCTCAAATCTGAACACTTTTATTACGAGTAAATTAGGACTTTAGTTGTGGTAAAGACACTTGAAACATGAGGATAAGAAGGATTTTAAACACTTGATTGAGCCAAGATAAAAAGATCTTGTCGAAAATTAAGTATATTCGAGGTACCATTTGAAACTATAGGGATCACTTCTAAGTTGATCTTATTTTTTGCTCGAAAGTAATTAGAGATAATTCAACCATAATGCTAATTGTTGGTACCAATTGAAGTCAAGAAATGAATTAATTTCATTCTCCAGTTATTTACAAAGCACATACTTTCAAAGAAAAATAAAAAAAATTATGTTTGTCGTGAACTACGTTAGACTTGATTCTTGTTACGCAAGATACGTAGGCAATCCTACAATAGGGTTCGGTCTCACTGAATAAACTTTTTTTACATCCCTAAAATGTATAATACTGGGGCATTTTTTTTCTATAAAAAGAAAAAAAAAATCAAAGTTCCTCGCATCCAAAACTGGGGCATATTTTTCTATAAAAAAAAATAAAAAATCTCACTTACCTCAACAGGTAAAACATTTCCTGAGTACACTTTAGGGAACAAAACTCCTTAATTCTCTTTGTCCTCATAGGGTACCATCCCCTAGTTGACATCTTTTATCCTCATAGAGTACCATCCTCTAGTTGACATCTTCTTCGTCCTCATAGGGTACCATCTCCTAGTTGACATCTTTTTGTCTTCATAGGGCACCATCTCCTAGTTGACATCTTATCTCGTCTTCATAGGGCGCCGTCCCCTAGTTGACATCTTATTTATCTTCATAGGGCGTCATCCCCTAGTTGACATCTTTGTCTTCATAGGGCACCATCCCCTAGTTGACATATTATTCGTCTTCATAGGGCGTCATCCCCTAGTTGACATCTTATCTCGTCTTCATAGGGCGACATCCCCTAATTGACATCTTATTTTATCTTCATAGGGCGCCATCCCCTTGTTGACATCTTATTTCGTCTTCATAGGACGCTATCCCCTAGTTGACATTTTATTAGTCTTCATAGGGCGTCATCCCCTAGTTGACATCTTATCTCGTCTTCATAGGGCGTCATCCTCTAGTTGACATCTTATATCGTCTTCATAGGGCGTCATCCTCTAGTTGACATCTTATCTCGTCTTCATAGGGTACCATTCCCTAGTTGACATCTTATTCGTCTTCATAGGGTGTCATCCCCTAGTTGACATCTTATCTCGTCTTCATAGGGCGCCATCCCCTAGTTGACATCTTATTCGTCTTCATAGGGCGCCATCCCCTAGTGGACATCGTATTCGTCTTCATAGGGCATCATCCCCTAGTTGACATCTTATTTCGTCTTCATAGGGCGTCATTCCCTAGTTGACATTTTATTTCGTCTTCATAGGGCGTCATCCCCTAGTTGACATCTTATTCGTCTTCATAGGGCGCCATCCCCTAGTGGACATCTTATTCGTCTTCATAGGGTGTCATCCCCTAGTTGACATCTTAGGAAACACTATTTCTTAATTTTTCTTATCCGTCTTCATAGGGTGCCATACCCTAGTTGACATTTTATTTCGTCTTTATAGGGCGCCATCCCCTAATTGATATTTTAGGAAACAAACCTTCCTATTTTTCTTCTTTATGTCTTCATAGGGTATGACAATCCCTAGTTGCGTTTTAAGAAGCAAATATCCTAATTTTTTTTCATGCATTCATAAGGCATAACTTCCTTTGGTTGCATTATTAAGAATAGGGTTCTTATTTTATTGTGTACCTAGCCTAGATTTCTATCATTTTCATTCATTTATTTATAATTTTTCTAATAAATCACAAAATTTTCCTAGTGCAAAACTGGGGCAGAAAATTTTGTTCGTTCTATTTTGTTTTCTTTGATGGCTTGCAGGTTTTTCTGCAAAGCACATGTTTGATGCTAAGAATGGAATTTCATCTACGGTCAGAATATAGAAGAATGATCAGTTTGAAGATAGTTAGAGTCAGCTTTGCATCCGTAGCGGCCCAACATCTCAAGAGACATCCTTTTAGCTTCTGATCAGGAGAATAATCATCCAAAGTATTCTATAAACTGTTCTTTGGTAGAGTGTCAATGACTCAATCCAAGTTGCAAGTTCAAGTCTCATATCCTAACTTCAAGATCAAATCTTGAGATCAAGGTACCCACCAGAAGAAGGTAAGGCGATAACTGAAGATCCAAGAGGAAGATCTGAAGCAAAAGAATCAAGACAAATAGAATAGATAGGATCTTGTAATTTCATTTCTAGTGTCATTTTTTTCCTTTTGCTCTAATGTTATAAAGGAGCCACGAACCGGAGCCTCGACGGGACCTCACTCGACTCTTTAACTCATTTCTTTCATTCCTACACCCATCTGAACTACACGTGACCTGATTCTCTTATAACCCGAGATATGTAGGATGCCCAAAGCCAGGGCTCGGTCACACCTCTTTCCCACTTATTTACGTATTAATTTTGAATAAATGGTTGGGCCAAAAATTAATCATGATTACTTCTTTGCTTGAAAATTCTCCATATTTCCAAGCAAAGAGGGACATTCTGTAAACATCTAATTTTTGACCAAAACCTAATGTTTTACGTCATTTTTAGTGTTTAATATATATATGTATTTTATTTTTTGGTCTAAATTAGAGATTTCAATTTTATCTTGTTTTTACAAAGTTTGTTTTAAAAGTTTTGAAAACTACAAAAATAGAGTCACATTTTTAAATAAATTTTTATTTTATTTTTATTATTTATTTTTGTTAAAAAAAAATTCTAAATTATATTTGTTTTCATCTTTTAACTTTTAATAAAGAATCTAGTGATATTAATATTTTTTAATCATATTTCTAAGACTAGCTATTTAACTTATTTGTATTTTGCTAGTTTCAAATAGATTTTATTATTTTTATTTTATTTAAAATATTAAAAAAAAAAAGTAAAAAAAAGTAAAAAAAGAAACCTAACTTCCCCATTATCTCCCAAACCTAACTTCCCCATTACCCAACCACACACACGTCCCTCACTACTGCACTACAAACACACCTACACCTATATGAATACAAAGTCATCAACACTTAAGAAGGATTTTACACGGGAAAAAGACAATTAGAGAAAAGAAACAGAAGAAGATTGAAAAGAAAAACAAAAGAAAAAAAAACACTTAGAAGAGAAGCATGAAAAAGTTCAAAAGAAAGAAAACGGGTTGAGAAAAAGATAGGAAAGGAAAAGAGTTAGAGTTTAGGGTTGAGTCTCCGTTTAGAGTTTTCGGTTCGAGTTCGTAGCTTCAAAAGTTAGCTACTATTAACTTTGTGAATTACAAGATTGTAGCAGATCTCGTTATAAATTTATTTTCACAAGAGGTAATCCTCGAGCCTTTTATTGTAGCATAATAATGTGTCAAATGAAGGATGTGTTGTCCGTATTCCAACGGTGATTCTGTTCGTCCTTTTCTTTCAGTTTTCGTTTAGTCAGATTTGTATTCGGTTTAATACTTTCGTTTTCTCTTTAATATCATTAGTTAACGGTGGCTTAATTCATTCCCTTGCTCTGTGCTCTTGATTACTGGAAATGAGTCTAATGATTTGTTAATTTGGCCTCTAGTTTTTCGTTAGTTTTGTCTCCTTGAGGTTCTTTTTTACTACTATAGTTTTCATTGATGTATTGCTTGAAATATGCATGGAGAGTTCATAAAAAAAAAGGGGCAGTAGAGATGGGAGAAGTTGAAACCTGCACAGGGATGATAGAAATATAAATAATATCATAGAATTGATTTCTAGTTAGACTATACTAAGGTGCAATTTTAAGGTGTTATATGAGATCATCACATGTTGTACTTTTCCCTCTTTCTTTAATTAGTCCAACTTAAAATAGGTGTTATGCTTAGAATATTATTAGCCGGAACTTCACATCTAGTATTAGACCTAGTGGAACTAAGGGTTCGAGTTAAATAATTCCTTCTCGGACGTGGTAGTTCTGTGGGCAAGATATTGTAGTTGCCACTATTGTGAAATGATACTTGTACACAAAATGGTTAACTATAAGCTGGGAAAAATTGTGTAGATAAGTGTGCATAATATAGCAAAACTTAGTTACGTATTTTTTTTTTCTAAAAGAATATTTGCATGCATTTGTAATAGGTTTAGCATGTCAAATTGTCAATGTCTTTCATTGTGATATTATGTTTATAATCATTGTCAATGCCTTCCACAAAGGAAGTTTATAATATCATTTTGAGGTTAAATATTTTAAAACACAAGCTAGCGTTGGAGTTTAAGTTAATGAATAAATTCTTCGATGAAATTAGGGTTTATAAGGATTATGGTTAGCAAAAATTGAAAGATGTATATATATTACGGATCTATGTAGTTGTTTAGCCGGAGCTAGGAGTTGGGTTTCCTTTGAGTCACTATTTGATTATATTAGAAAAATAAGAAATAGACTAAATACGTGAAGTTGAAAAGACAATAGTGATACTATAAAGATTAGACTATTGAGTTAAATTTAGTCGATCTTTATTAGTTTCTAAAAAAAATGCATTTTATACCGAGCATGTGCATGGCAAAGTTTTCTATTTTTTTTCTCCCTTTAACATATAATTTGTACTACTTGAAATATAATTATATTATGATAGAGTCTTGTAATGATTATGGGATTAACATACTCTTTTTTGTTAGAATTTAGTTAGACCTACACTTACGTTAAGAGCCTTTTATTAAGGTGAGAACGAGTGAGATGGGATACATGTTAAATTTTTATTCTAAATTCTATTGCATGAAAAAAAACAGAGAAAGGTAAAACTCATTGTGATGAAGCGAATTCATAAAAGAATAAATTTAGTTTCTTGATTAGAAAAATCAAAAGTTTAACATACAAGTGAAACTTAACGATGGAGTTGGAAAGCCCTGCTACCGACCATTCGCTATTATAAAATTAATCTACCATTTGAAGCCGATTGAATTGGGTTGGATGGATTTTAAACCTATTAGGTGCTTATTTAGACTAGGAAAATGGGAACGACTCATAAATGCCTCAAAGGCACGAGAAATGTATCAAACTTGTGGTATGACGGGAAAGTACTGCTACTGGCAAGCCACGCATTAATATAATTAAATAATTTGAAATATATTCAAAGTAGGATGTAAATAACTTTTAGGCTAACAAATCCTCTATATCCAAAAGATTAAATTAAGCCAGACATAAGTCATTAAAGCGACCGTGCTAGAACCACGGGACTTGACGGATGCCTAACACCTTCCCCTCGATCAACAGAATTTCTTATCTAGATTTGTAGTTCGCAGACCAAAAATAAAGAGTCATTTCTTTTTTAACAGGGATTCAATACGGTGACTTGGAACACCCAAACTCAATTCCAAGTGGCGACTCTGTAAATTAAATAATCCCTACTCAAAACGTCACTTTATTTGGAAAAACTCGTTTTCTCTAAAACCAACTCCCTAGCGGGGTTGGATGCGGTGAAAAATAGGGGTGTGACACATATATTTTATATTTGTACGTATTTATTGAATGGTACGTATATATGTGTATATATCTTCTATAGATGTATATATTTAACGTATATATGTATATATATTTTATAAATTAGTATACAACTATATATATAGTGTGTGTGTATATATTGTAGTATATTTGATTTAAAGTAGTACGTAGATATTGAATGATACATATATATGTGTATATATCTTCTATAGACGTATATATTTAACGTATACATGTGCATATGTTTTATAAATTAGTTTATAACTATATATATAGTGTGTGTGTATATTGTAGTATATTATATTTAAAGTAGTACATATATATTGAATGGTACATATATATGTGTATATATATATTCTATAGACGTATATATTTAACGTATACATGTGTTTATGTTTTATAAATTAGTATATAACTATATATATAGTGTGTGTATATATTGTAGTATAATTTATTTAAAGTAGTACGCATATATTGAATGGTACGTATATATGTGTATATATCTTCTATAGACGTCTATATTTAACGTATATATGTGTATATATATCTTCCATAGACATATATATTTAACGTATACATGTGTATATGTTTTATAAATTAGTATATAAATATATATATAGTGTGTATATATTGTAGTATATTTTATTTAAAGTAGTACGTATACATTGAATGGTACATATATATGTGTATATATCTTCTATTGAAGTATATATTTAACGTATACATGTGTATATGTTTTATAAATTAGTGTATAACTATATATATAGTGTGTGTGTATATTGTAGTATATATATATTGTAGTATATTTTATTTAAAGTAGTACATATATATTGAATGGTACGTATATATGTGTATTTATCTTCTATTGACGTATATATTTAACGTGTACATGTGTATATGTTTTATAAATTAATATATAACTATATATATAGTGTGTGTGTATATTGTAGTATATATATATTGCAGTATATGTTTTATTTAAAGTAGTACATATATATTGAATGGTGCGTATATATGTGTATATATCTTCTATAGACGTATATATTTAACGTATACATGTGTATATGTTTTATAAATTAGTATATAACTATATATATATATATATATATATATATATATATATTGTAGTATATGTTTTATTTAAAGTAGTATGTATAGTCGTATATATTGAATGTTACGTATATGTGTAATTGTGGATGTGTATTTATTTTTTGAATTCTAATGTAGTATATACTATATATATAGTGTATATATATTGTTTAACGTATTTAAAATGTATATAGGTGAGTATATATAGTGTATATTAAAAAAGAAAATTAGTTTTTAACCGGGTTTAGGTGGGTTAGACCGAGTTGGGCTAAGTGGACCGGTTCAAGATTGTTTTTAAAATTTTTACTGTTGAATTCGGACCCAACCCGACCCACTTAACTACAACCCAGCCCGACCCACAACCCGATTAAAATTAACGGACCGATTTCAGGTTGATCCGGGCCAATTTCGAATTGATCCGACCCGACCCACTTAACACCCTTAACCCTAACTCCAATTTTTTTTAATTTTCATGATCAACACCTACTTAGTCCTCAAGTGAATTCGACCTTATCATCCTCTAATATTCTTGCAAGCCACACTAGCTATACTAGTAAATTTTGACTATGTTATTATTTCATTGATCGTCTCGCCACACTAATTATTTTATTTATCTTGTTTGACAAGATTTATCTAATATGTTGCTTGTCAAATCTCTTCTAGCTAATATAATAATCTCTCTGCATTCCCGTCGTTCTTTTTTTCATCATTACTTTTTGTATTTTAAAATAGTTTACCCTTATTGACTTAGCGCTTTTCTTGATAAGATATTTATTAGAAATTTATTTTATCAAATTAGCTTTAGTAATTATATTTTAAAAATATAAATTTCAGTATAAACACTTTATTTAGTTATTTAATAATAAGGATAATATTAGAAGAACATAATAAAATTCTCTTGATTTCATCAAAGGAACAACTAAATTAAAATAAATATTTTTAAAAAGAGGATCAACTAACGCTAAATGAATAAGATATTTTATTTTGTTTAAACTTTTATCTAACGTGTAAGAGAGGGAAATCAAGATAACTGTCTTTGAACTATTCACCGGTTTAATTTTTCTTAGCATTTTAGTAATGGTTTGGTATGGTTAATTTGATATAATTGTTCAAACTCTTCTTTTTCTTTTTATTGTTATTTTTTTTGTTTTCTCATTGGGTGTTTGGTATCTATATTGGAACCTCAACTAATTCGAATTGCGCACTGCATGACCCATTTTAGAGGTGACGCTCCCAATAGAATTTTCTCCATACCCAGAGCTCGAATTCGAGATATTTAATTAAGAGTGAATTAGTCCCATTACTTCACCGCAATCCATATTTTTTTTTAATTATTATTATTACATAAAGAAGGCGGTGTATAATAGGCTGAAAATCTGCCACATCTTGGGCAGATGCACCCAAGGAAAAGAAAAAGAGAGGAAAAAAATAATGAAAATAATTTAAATGAGAATAATGTTACTCTTTATATCTACTTTATTGTGTTTCTTTACCCCAAAATATTTATCTTCTTTCGTAACATTTAGAAAATAAGTACATTTAAAATGACTATTTCGTGATTTTGATGAGAAAAAAGTTACAGAATTCATGTTGCTTCCGGTCGTTATTTTCTTAGAAATTAATTTAATATAATTTGATTCTGAAAATTGATCAAAATCAACTTGACCTTTAATATTTGATTTTTTAAAAGTTTTAAATCAACTTGACCTTTAATATTCGATTTTTTAAAAGTTTTACTTATGAAATGAAAATTATTCTTTTTTTACCTTTTAAATCGACTTGATGCCTTTACTGAATCCTCTAACTTACATAAAAATAAAACAATATAGTGGAAATGATCCACAACTATTAAGCAAAATGAATATTTCACTGTATATACAATAGAGTGAGCACGAATTCACGTGAATAAGAAATACTCGTTCATGAATTAGTAATTAATTTATAATTCACAGCTGAAAAGAAGAGAAATTACTTTGTGACTGATCATTCTTTTGGACAACTTCGACACCTTTAGAGAACCATTGTCTCATTTACTAGCTAATTAAATGTGAACTCCCTTTCAACATGCATTAGTGAAATAAGAGATATACGAAAGTCAAAGTCTTGTGCTTAAGATGGTAATGGCTATGAGAAATATTCTAAATTACAGAGTTCAGATCAAAAATATTTTCTCATTCACTCCTTCAAAGAGCGATTAATAATTCATAAACGAAAAAGTGATCAAAGAAAAGAGTATTCACTCCGCTGTATCTCAAATTTTCAATCCTAATGAGTGGGATCATCCTCTTAGATAGCTATTGATTATCGTCTTAATATATTGTCTTATCAACTAGCTAATCAAACATAAATTCGATACTTAAATGATGAAATAGTAAATACGCAAGATTTAAAATCCCGTTCAACAAAAGTGGAAAGATTAAAATATTATATTCTGAATAAGAACTAGAATTAGTTTCTTTAATACAAAAATAATAAAAAGGTGTCTTGCACAAAATAAGATCTAGAATTAGTTTCTTTAGTACGAAAATAAAAAGAGGTGTCTTGGAACAGAAATAAAGGTTTCAATAATTTCTCTTTAAATAAAGGATTCTATTTTATTCATTGTATTCTTTTATTAAGGAAGGATATCTAATTTTTTTTTTTTTAGATTTAATTTAGGTGTTTTAATTATGTTTTTCTTTTTTCGTCTTTAATTATGAAAGATATGTTTTTTTTTTGTCTTTTTTGTTCTTTTTCGTCTTTAATTTTAGTCTGCTTTTTTTTTATTTAATTTTAATTATGTTTCAATTCTGTTTTTAATCTTTTTCCTTAAATATTATTACTTTTATTTTCTACACTGACTACACCACATTACCTTTCATTAATAACATATGAATCACCAAATAATTGAAATAAATAATTATATCTACCATATGAATCACCATAATACTATATATATCACCCATTAATATCATATGAATTACCAATAATTGAAATAAATAATTGTATCTACCATATGAATCACCATAATACCATATATATGAATCACCCAATAATTGAAATAAATAATTGTATCTACCATATGAATCACCATAATACCATATATATCACCCATTAATATCATATGAATCACCTAATAATTGAAATAAATAATTATATCTAACATATGAATCACCATAATACAATATGTATCACTCATTAATATCATATGTATCACTCATTAAAATCATACAAAATATATCTATCGTATGAATCACCATAATACTCATATAATGATATCATATTTATCATTCATATGAATCACCATTAAAAGAATAAATAGTATGAATAACTAAATAAATTTATATATGTATCAATAGATTTTTTTTTTTTAAATGGAAGAGATTTTAAAAGAGTAAAAAAAAGTTGCATGCATTAATGAAGGAGAAAAAATAAGATGATTTAAGTATTAATGGAAGAGAAAAAAATCAGGAAGGGAGATGATTTAATTATTGATACTTAGAAAGATATTTTAGGGAAGTAAATCTTGAATGAGTTAATGGTGGAATAAAAATAGGATGTGAGGTTTCTTGATATGTATCAGGAGTAAAGTTGAAAAATAAAATTTTATGTAAATTTTTAAAAATTAAAGAATAGTAGATACTATACTCTCTTGATTATAAAATTTGTATAATTTATCCTTAAATAAAATTACTAGTAGTTTTCCTTATGATTTTTTTTTTTTTTTTGAAAAAAAAAAGAAAGGAGAGACAAAAGAGGGATACAGTATATTCCTATATATAACCTTGGCAGATTCAAATTTTCCATTACCAAATCCAACCGAACCAAAGCCCAATTCCACAAAACATCAGAATAGAGCAACAAGAATGAGTTTCTTAACTGGAAGATTAGCAGCCGGCAAAGAAGGGGCATTTTTCTTTGAAGAATCCAAACACGCCGTTACCCGTTTAGCCCAAAAAATCAACAAACCAACTTCTCCTTCAAATCAAGAATCATCACTTTCTTCTCCTTCTCCTGATGTTCTTCCTGAAATTCTTAGACATTCTTTACCTTCCAAGATTTTTCATTCACCTGTCTCTTCGGATAACTCACTCTCTAATGCTACCAAATGGGTTCTCCCTACTGATATCAATAAGACATCTTCTGTATCACCTGATGCTCTTAATCCTCTAAGAGCTTATGTTTCTCTTCCCCAAGTTACTTTTGGACCTAAAAGGTACTTTCTTCATTTCAATTTGTTTGTATGATTTTGACTTGTTCGCGTTGTTTTTGTTACTATTTATGGTATCTCATAGGAGGGGTGTATAAACCGAAGTCAAACCGAACCGATGATTAAACCAAACTGAGGAAAAAAATCGAATATTCTTGATTTAGTTTGGTATTAGTAAAAATAAAATCAAACCAAACCCAAATTGAACCAAAATAATACATATGTAATTTTAATTTCTTATACATAAAAAATATTAGTTATAATTTACTTTCTAATTACTTTTTTTTATATTAAAAAAATAGATATATATTCTTGGCCTTTAATTATAATATTTGTCCATTAATAACAAATTAATACAAAGCTCAATTTTAATATAAAAATCTAAAACTCTTCAATTGCTTCACTTTACATTTTACTTTCCAAGGGAGTTCTGTTATTTCCTCATCTTACTTTCATCAAGTTATAATTTGGGTTGTTTCTCCTCTTTCTCTTTTTTTCTTATGGAATTATGTTATAATTAATTATTTTATGGAGTTAATCTTTTAGTAAGCTGTCTCCAATTCTTAATTCTTTTGTATGCTCACATTTTATGTGAATAGAACTTTCAGACACGCTACTATGACTAGTGACTTAAAAATTGAACCACTGGATATCCATATAATATTACTTAGCTACTATGACTAGTGACTTAGAAATTGAACCACTCACATAATATTACTTTGAGAGATAGTAGTTTAGACGTTTTAGTAATTTGCCAACTTAATTTTTATTGGAACTACTCTATAACCATTGTTTTTTTATCTTTTTAGTGAAAACATTTAATTTTTTCTTCAATCACATTATAATTGTAAAAAAGTCGAAAAATCGAAAAAAATGACTAAAATCGAAACAAAAAAAATCGATAAACCGAAAAAAACCGAAATAAAAAAACCGATTGTATATTGGTTTGATTTGGTGTATAGATTTAGAAAACCAACGTTATTGGTTTGGTTATATTTTAATGAAAAACCGAACCAACCCGACCTATATACACCCCTACTGTAGCCGAGGGTCTGTCGGAAACAGTCCCTCTACATTATTGGTGGATTTAAGGTTTGCTACATTCTAACCTCCCCAGACTAGGACTACACTACACTGGATATCTAGGTATGTTGTTGTGGTGGTTGTTTGGTTTTGATTTGGCACGGAGTTTAAGAAACTAAAAAGATAGTATGTAAAATGTATCAAAATATCTTTTGGTATTGTGGTATAAACTTGTCTCGTTAGAAAGTTGAAATTAAAGAATTTCCAAAAAAGACATTCTTTTTGCTGCTTTTTTCAGTCTTTGGTTTTAGTTTATGGATTGGAAATGAGAAAAGGTACTGATATTATTTTTTTTTGGTTGGTACTTTCTTCCTTACCTTCTTCTAGCTAATTTGTGATTGAACAGATTGAATATTGGATGTTGGGTGTAGCAAAACTTTTTGCTGTTTTTCTTAGTCTTTGGTCAGTTTATGGATTGTAAATGAAGAAAGGGTACTGAATTTTTCTTTTTTTGATTCTTTCTTCCTTTTACTTTTTTATGTTCTTTTAGCTAATTTGTGATTGAAAAAAATTAAATTTGGATGTTGGGTTTAGCAAAATTTTAATTTATAGAAATACTGAAGGGGTGCCTTGGTGGATTTGGTGTAATTGATGTCGTCTGGTCACGGGTTCAAGGTGTGGAAATAGCCTCTTGCAGAAATGCAAGTTAAAGCTGTATACTACAATAGACCCTTGTGGTCCGGCCTTTCCTCGAACCTGCGTATAGCTGGAGCTTTAGTGCACCAGGTCCCTTTACTGAAATCGTACTTGGTTTTCTTTCTTTTCCTTATTTAAGCTTTTCATAGTCTTTGGATAGCTTTGAAGTGAAAATAATGGAGGAATACTGTATTTTTCCCCCTTAGTTACTTTTTATTCTTTTAGCAAATTTATGATTAATTGAAATTTTGTATGTTGGGATTTAGTTTTGATGCACCTCAAATCAAAATAATTATTAACCTATTCTGGAATTTCGATGATATATGGCCACAGATTAGGAAAAGGGGGACTTTTTTTTTTCTTTTAAACTGGTAACTTAGGAAAAGGGGATTTAACATGGGCAGTTTTTAGAATGGGTTGATTGTCTTTTGGAATTTTCTGTATTTTGTGAAATGAGTTGGAATTATTGGTGCCAGAGAGGTGTTAGACGATGGATGTATAACTTAAACAATGAAGTATGAGTATGCACTATTGTTTTCTCTTTGATCTAATTCAGATGAGTGAAGTGCTTTTTGAGACGTTCAATAATTCATTTGAAAATCATGAAGTAACAGGAGGTAATCAACTGGTAGATGTATAAGTTGACATTTGAAACTTCTAGATTTCTTGACTTTTCTTGTCTGACCAAGTCTGGAAGTAAAATTTTTGCTGATTTACTGCTCCTATATTTCTTTTTATTTTCAGAGAGTACTCCTATATATTTTTATGAAAATCTAGTGCTCCATGATAAAGGTTCATCTGAGTTACAAAAGCTATCTCTTATTACCATTTTTTTAAGAATAATTATTTTTCATCGTGGTAATGCAGTTTTAGATTGATCTGCTTGGCTTCTCTCTTATATAGAAGTACAAATTGTGGTTATCTTTGTCGGTTGAATCTGTATATGCATTATTAGCTCTCTGTTTTTAGGTGTTCTCTTTTCTATGAAGAGAGTGTTGCAAAATCTTTTGAACTATCCTCAATGTGGAATTCATATTTTATAACTGATATTGCGGCAACTTTCTTCCATATGTTCAGCTGCACTGATTTAGATTATCTGTTGGATAACATTGTGGCATTGTAACTAATATGAAAATGTGCTTTTAACTGTTTCAGCTTTAAATAGTTAGTGTGTATTAAGTAAAACTCTTCATCTTCTTGATCCTATATCTTCTTTTGGTGATCACGTTAGTAATATCTTCTCCAGGTGGCAGTTGCCAGATACAGAAAACTCATTACAAGCCTCAACAGCAAATGACTTGCGGCGCGATAAATACACACCTCTTAATCCTGAAAAACTTAAAGTTGCAGCTATGGGGATTTCTCAAAGTAAGGCAAAATCTTTATATGTTTGATCTAACAAAGCTAAAGGGTCCATTTGGTTAGAAAAGTTTTTCACAAAACCAAAAATAGCTGTTTTCGGGTTAGAAAAGAGATGTTGACTTTTCAGAATTCAAATGAAAATGTTTTACAGAATTTACAAAACAAATGAGACCAAGGTTTTCCAAAAATCAATGCTCTCCAAAACATTTCTCAAGAAATTTTCCAAACATACAATAAGCTTTATGTTCAATAGCCAGAGGTATAATCATTTTAAACCATACCAACTGTATATTAAATTCCTGGTCTGGAAGCATTTCCAGAAAGTACTATACTTGAGCAAATTTACATCCATTTACATACAACAAGATATATCTAGGATACGACTCAAACATTACCAGTTTAGGTGATATTCTTTTTGGATCCTTATTGTTTAAAGTTTTGTTCAATGCAGTTGCAAAGGCATTTGCTATTGCCACTGCTCTTGTCTTTGGTGGTTCCGCCTTGACGTTTAGCTTGGCAGCATCCAAGCTAGAGTTGCGCAATGTAAGCATAATCTTTCTCTCTCTTTTGATTTCTTACACCCTCATGAATGTTTGGATCTGCACTTCTAACTTAATTTCCGCTAAACGTTCTGGCGGTGGCATAAGAAGGTAAGATGATTACATATGGGCATAACCCTCAAGTCACTGCTCTTCTTATCTGTGGGATCATTCTGATTGATTTCTCAGGCTAATCTGACTGTTTTAAAATGGCTATGATCCTCCCATATCGTGATTATTCAAATAGTCTATCCAATTTGAGATGGAAGAGTGCCTGCTATTGATGGAGGATGGTGATTTTATGAGTTTTTGGTTAGTGGTTGTACACAAGGGAAGAGGAATTTTGATGTCTACATTTCTGTTCTTGTTGAGCCTAGTTTTTTTTCTTTTTAAAACTTTGTCGAGCTTAGTTGAGGAATTTGTTTGTCTGATTTTTAGTTTATAGACAGTTTACTTTTAGTTAGGTGAATCTGTTGCTTAATTGATCCATTATATGCTTGTGGTTTATGTAATATGTGAATGATTCTGATGGTGGGCAGCCTGATGATATCCGGACTAAAGGGAAGGACATCGTTCAGCCAAGATTGGAAACATTTAAAGAGCAGCTGATTCCTTTAAGGATATGGGTAAGTCAGATGAAGCAAGTTGAGCATAAATGTTTAACCAGTCTTCAATATTTGGTTCTGTCGCTTTATAACGAATTTTGACCTTAATTCTCAGACTGAAGAGAAGTCGAAAAAATGGCGTCTGGAGAAGGAAGAAAACATTAAAGAGAAGCCTTTAATAAAGGAGCTCTCTAAAATATTGGGTGCCAAGTCGTCGAACTAATACCGATGCAGTTTATTTGCAGGTATGGATGAGATACATTCATCAAAAGATTTGTAATTGTAGGTGGAACGACGATGTAGTAGAGGGAATAAATTGTTGTTTATTGTCAGAGTAAGCAAATCGCTTGATGATTCTGCTCTAAAACGTTTTGCTTGCTTCTCTCCCTGTGTAATCTTGTATAATATGGCCTGTCAGCAGGTAGTATTTCTTTGTATCCTGCAGTCTTAGATTTTCTATGTAAATGTAGTTTTTTTGTCAAGTTCATCTTTTGTGTCGACCCCAACCTTTGTTGGGTTACTATATTTGACAGCGACCGCAATCATCTTCAAGGTGAAGGTGTAGCTTGGGCGTTATGTATCCAATAAAGACAGTTCTTTTCATGTTGATCTTAGTAATTTTGTGTTTATAATGTTTGTAAAGCTCAAGGAGTCTCGGGACAAAGTTACTCAAGTATCTGTAGGTACCCCACAAAATTAATCGATGTGTCGTAGGTTGCCACACGGCACACACCACCACCACAGGACATTGGAGTTGGATAGGAGCTCACTCTTTGGCAGCCTCACTGTCCTTTAGGCAATAATTCAAGTTATTATAATTTAAAGGAAACAATATTGTATGTCAAAATGGTGTGTTCAAGAATTTGAAGAGTCCATCCAGTTTACATCAACCTATACATGAACTCAAGTGGTTTTGTAGCACTTGAATATATTTTTAAAAACATTGGTTTTTCTTTGCAAAAACTAAAGCATCTGTAGTTTGTAACTTCAACATATTACAAAAAAAGAATTAAACAAGATAGGAAATACACAATAATCAAATCAAATTACAATGAAAAATTAAACAAATTAGACCATAAAATCACGCCCTACAATATTTTTGCGATTCTATTGCGAGAACATCAATTAATAATTGACAATCTCTCCCTCCGTTATTAAATACTTGTCACATGTTTTGTTTGTAAATCTCTTAAGAAACCATGTATTTTTACCATAATAACCTTATTTAATTTCTTTAATCATCTTTTTTTAATTAATGAAAAATCTGCTCTCTTCAATAAATAAAAAGTTTGCTAACGAAAGTATCTAAACAACCACAAATAAAGAGATTGAAAGATTAAATCAAGATTTCAATGCTAAATTAGTCTATTTTTACTTCCAAGAAGAATAATTTCTCCTGAGGGTAAAATGAGAAGACTAGTACACAATTATATTTTGGTTTTCTACAATGGCATGTACTCCATCCATATCATTTTACTTTGGTTCTTGTTGACTTGACACGTCTTTAAAAACTCTTTAATTACATATGATTTATCAAATTAATCTTATTAATGATGCGCTAGAACTCTAAAAGTTGACTATTGCAAGTTTATATAGTTATTTAATACTAACGATAGTATGAGAAAGAAGTAATAAAACTTTCTTTAAAAATGGACAACTAAATTGAAACTCCTATTTTTAGTATAGGGACCAAATGAAATTACACAGAATAGCACGTTTGTCAACATATTTTCATGAATAAAAACGAAAAAATTTCTCTTTAACACAAAAATCCCACTTAGCAATAAACACAGGGGAAGGCAAATGAAGAGAAAAATGAAGAAGGGAAGTTCTAGCGAAAGCTTGGTCTCGTGCTCTGGTGAAATCTGGATATCCAAAGAAACAAAAATGAGCAACCAAAAATGTCAATCACCTTTATCGCATATAGTATACATGCGTAAAGCCGATTGTAAAGGAGTTATACAACTATGCGATCAACACATCGAAAAGAAAATAGTACTAAAGAGAGGTATAACAAAACTACAAAAATGGTTAAATTAGACATGAAGACACATAAGCAAAATCATATAGACGTACTCAAACCATGTAATTGAATAGGCGTAGTTATCCAGGGTCACTTAATATGCAGATTAGTGTATATATCTTTTCTTTTTAATTATCTTTTATTATTATTTAACTTAAATTATTCCTCTTTAAATAGGATTTTTGTAGTGGTGTTGTCTCATGTTTTGATGATGATCAGTTGACATTAAAGAACCAGGTCCTTGGCTCATCATGAAGTGGTACAACCGTCACATCTCTGCACAGTTTTGTCCGCTAATGCAACTAACTATGCAGGTGTGCAGCGTACCTGATTAGACACTTGGTCCAATCAAAATTCAACCCTGATTTATACACTACTATAAATAGAAAAGGACGCTTCTCAGTCAATAGTTTTTGCAATTTGGTGAATCACTAGGAAACGACAAAACTCTCTATTGCTCGAGTTCCAAATCTTTGTGTACTTAATCGTATTACTCATCTTATAAGAGTAATGTTTTTCTTTTGGCAGTAGAGTGCTTAGGTAGAGTTACCTAAGACCAATCGATTAGAGTTAGTCGATTGTGAAGTGGTTGAGGTGAGTAGAGGTAGTTGTAGTAGAGCTATTACAACTAGCTGAACTTAGAGTTAAGTTCTTTTGAGTCTGTAATTAATGAGTTTTAATTATAGTGGAGATTGAGTGCTTCTGATTACTGTTTTATTGCTATTTTCTTAGTCTTAAGGACCTGATCCCTTGAACGATGGTGCACCCTTCACGTTTCAACAATTGGTATCAGAGCAAGGACGTTTTAAAATTTTAACACCCAAAGTGATTTCTTGATCATGACACACCTAATCTGGAAGAAGGACAATCTACTACTAGACCACCCTGCTTTAATGGGTAATATTATGGGTGGTGGAAAACCATGATGTATGACTTCATTATGGCTGAGGACAATGAGCTGATAGATGTAATACTTAATGAGGTCCTTATGTGCCTGTTAGGGAGGTCAAAGAAGGAGACATAACAAGAATGGTTGTCAAAACTATGAGAGAATATAATGTTGAAGATCGTAAGAAAATTGAATTTTTTTTTACTTATGTGTGGTATAAGACCAAATGAATATAACAGGATTTTCACTTGTGAAAATGCTAAGAAAATATGGGATTTCCTGAAGACTGCTCATGAAGAAACCACTGATGTGAAGGATTCAAAAGTTGATATGCTAACTGCTTAGTATGAAACTTTCTCTATAAAGGAGGGGGAAACTATTCAAGAGATGCATTAGATTCACTTTAATAGCAAATGAGTTGCACTTCCTAGGAGAAGTGATTCCTCTGTATAAACAAGTGAGAAAATTCTGGGAGTTCTTCCTAAGTCCTAGGAAAGCAAAATAGATTCTATTACTGAGACAAGAAACCTGAAGACTCTTACTATGGATGAACTTATTGGTAATCTAAAGACCCATGAACTCAAGAAGCAACAAAGGTGAGAGAAGAAGGAAGCAAAAAGAGAAAAGTCTCTGGCATTGAAGGCCTCAAAGTCTGATTCAAGCAAGGAGGATACTGATGTTGCTTATTTGGCCAAAAGGATTGTAAGAGTAATGAAAAAAATGGTCAGCAACAAAAAGAGAGTACTGTTGAAGTTTGCCATAAATGTGGAAAACTTGGGCATTTCATCAAAGACTGTCCATTACACAAAATTGACTATTCAAGAATATTTAAAGTTTGGAGGTAATAAAGGAAAGAAGAAGGACTAGGTTCCTGAAAAGTCAAGAAGAAAAGTTGTAGCTGATTATGCAGTGAAATAGGCTTTAGCAATGTAGGGAGATAATTTCAGTGAATTTGATGAAGCTGAAAAGCCTGAATATGTCTCTATGCTAGCAGTTGAGGATAGTGAAATCACCTATGACTCCTTATTTGCTCTCATGAAAAAATTAGATGATGAGGAAGAAAATGAGGTAACTCTTTTTAACATTAAGGAAAACCTAGACATTTATTCTCCTAAGAAGACAAAAAAGCTTGCAAATGTGCTAATTAATTCTATGTGTGAATTGAATGTTGAGAAAAATATTTTCGAAGGCAAAATAAAAATTTTAGAGCTTGAATAAATTGCCTTAACTCTCCAATTGTCTGAAACAGAGGAACAGTCCTCAGAACTAAAATCTAAAAATTTGAGTTTAGTAGATCAATTGAAGGAAGTAGATGAGTCTGATAGTAAAGTGAAGAAAGAATCCTCAAAGCTTCAAATTAATCTTGAAGAAAAATTGAAGGGGTCTCAAAGGCATTTTATGACTGTACTTCACAAAAATGAGAAATTAGAAAGGGACCTAGTCCGTATAAGAGAAGACCTTAACAAATTCCAAAAATGGACCACATCTTCACAAATTCTTTCTAATTTAGCTAGTCGGGGAGTCAATAATGGTAGAGGCCTTGAATATCATTATAGAACTCATGCTTCCGGGTCTCAAGAAAAGTATGTTTCTATTGCAAAAAAACAAAGTCAATAATCCTTTTGTACTCACTATGGAAGGGATGGTCACTTTAAGAAGAAATGTCAAGGATGGCTTAAAGCTAGAATAAACAGTGCTAGATACATCCCTCATACTAAAGAATACAATCTCTTGAAAAATATTGAAAGGAACAAACTGCCCAGATGGACCAAAAGGATTTGATCACTTCTTTGTCTTCTTTTTAGGAACTCAAACTTAAGTGGGTTCCCAAATCTAACAAATGACTCTGTTTGCAAGTAGGAGTAAGGGGAGACAGTCAGAACTGGTTCATGGACAATGGATGCTTAAAGCATATGACTGGAAGGACTGTCTGTTTTCTCTCTCTCAAGTCACTCTGAGGTGAAGATGTCTCATTGAAAATGGTAAAAAGGGGTATATTCATGGTGTTAGAAAGGTTAGAAAGTCTCTTTATCATGCAATAGAGGATGTATACTATGTGAATAGTCTTAAGTACAGTCTTCTGAGTGTATCACAAATCTATAATAAAGGTAATGAGGTAAAGTTCTTATCAGATGGATGCACTATTTCAAGCTTAAAGTTTGGAAAAATTTTCTTAAAGCCAAAAGGTTCAATAATATGTATGTGGCTGATTTAGACTCTGTAGCTGATGGTGAACTGACCTTTCTGAGTGTTCAAGGAGAAAATACTGATATATGGCACAGAAGATTGGAATATGTAAGTTCCTTCGTACTGAATAAGTTGATTTCAAAGGACCTGGTCCGAGGTATTCCAAAGCTACAGTTTTCAGATAACAAAGTTTGTGATGCTTGTGTCAGAGAAAAATAAACCAGATCTTCTTTTAAATAGAAAAAATAGGTTAGCACCTCTAAACCGCTTGAGTTGCTACATATGGATGTGTGTGGACCTGTTAAAGTCCAAAGTAGAGGTGGAAAGAGGTATGTATTTGTCATTGTGGATTACTATTCTAGGTTCACCAAGACAATGTTCTTGAGAACAAAAGATGAAACCTATGGTGTTCTTGTGGTGTTTAATAAACAAATCTAGATGAAGCTAAACTGCAAAATTGTTGGATTCAAATCTAATCATAGAACTGAGTTTGAGAACTCTCAAGCTTTAGAATTCTATACTGAATATGGAATCAGTCATAACTTTTTTGCTCCTAGGACTCCTCAACAAAATAGAGTTATTGAGAGAAAAAGTAGGACTCTCATAGAGATTGCCATGACTATGTTGATTGACAGTGGGCTTCCAAAAAGCTTTTGGGCTGAAGATGTCAACACTGCCTGTTATGTGCCTAATAGATATCTGATCAGATCTCTCTTGAGCAAGGCTCATATGAGCTTTTGTTCATCAAAAAGCCTAAGCTTGACTATTTCAGACCTTTTAGATGCAAATGTTTTGTTCTAAATAATGGAAAGAATGTGCTTAGGAAATTTGACTCTAAAAGTGATGAATCAACTTTTGTGGGTCACTCTTCAACAAGTAAAGCATACATTGTCTTTAATAAAAGGACTCCGTGCATAGATTAAAGTGTACATATTATTTTTTATGAGTCAGGAAAGCTAAGAAATTCTGGTGGAGATGAAGATTCTGACATAGAAGAAACCATTCCTATTCAAAGGGATGACATAGCTGAAGATGATGGTCAAGGACAAGTTGATACAGTTGAGAATGATAAAGGTGGTGGTGAGTCAGGATCTCAGTTACAGACTCCAGCTATAGCAGAGGATCATCAAGAAGGCTCTAGTCAAAATCTCCAAAGACTTGTTCCTAGCGGAACTGATCTCAGAATGTCAAATTGGAAGCACAAATCCTCTTACCCCCTTGAAAAGCTAACACCCCTTTTGGAATTTAGAATTCAGAAAAGAGCTCAAGCCCAAAATTTTATGGCCTTCTCAGCCTTCTTGACAGAAATTGAGTATGTGAAAGAAGCTCTTAAGGATGTTGATTGGATCAATGCAATGCAGTGGGAGCTTCAGTAATTTAAAAGAAGCAAAGTCTGGCACCTGGTTCCCAGACCTATTCATAGAACAATTATTGGGACTAAATGGGTGTACAAAAATAAGAAGGATGAGCATGGAACTATCAACAGAAATAAAGCAAAGTTGGTTGTTCAAGGCTATAACTAGGAGGAAGAAATTAACTATGATGAGATATTTGCTCCAATAGCAAGGATAGAGTCTATCAAGATTTTTATTGCATTTTCTGCCTATATGGGGTTCAAACTTTTCCAAATAAATGTCAAAAGTGCCTTTTTGAATGGGAATCTGAAGCAAGAAATTTTCTGTTAAACAACCTCTATGTTTTGAGGATACAAACATTCCTCATCATGTGCTCAAACTGGATAAGGCTCTCTATGGATTGAAGCAATCACCTAGATCTTAGTATGAAGGACTTTTAATTTTTTTTTTTGGAAAATAGCTTTAAGAGAGGGAAAATTGACAACACTCTTTTTCTGAAATCCAGAGGTAGCAACTTACTAATTGTCCAGATCTATGTTGATGACATTATCTTTGGAGCTACTTCTGAATCTTTATGTGAAGAGTTTGCAAAGTTAATGAGAAGTGAATTTGAAATGAGCATGATGGGTGAATTGAGCTTCTTCCTAGGCCTACAGATTAAATAAACCTCTCAAGAGACTATGATTTGTCAAGAAAAATACATCAAGGAGTTACTGAAGAAATATAATATGGGAGATCCCCAGTCAATTGATACTCCAATTGGAACCAGTTCAA
The DNA here is from genome assembly GCA_030864215.1 of Capsicum pubescens. Taxonomy (NCBI): domain Eukaryota; kingdom Viridiplantae; phylum Streptophyta; class Magnoliopsida; order Solanales; family Solanaceae; genus Capsicum; species Capsicum pubescens. Next base: position 263,991,126 of record CM061544.1, read on the forward strand.
AGATTGATAATGATGAACCTGGTCTCTCAATGAATGAGACCATGTATAGAAAGATTATTGGATCCCTACTATATCTCACTACAAGCAGGCCAAATATTGTATTTAGTCTGGGAATGTGTGCCAGATTTCAGGCTTGTCCTAAAAAAACTCATTTGAAAGCAACAAAGAGAATTCTCAGGTATCTGAAAGGTATAGGGGACCGACCCTATTCTATCCGTCTAGAGATAGTTTTGACTTAATAGGGTATGTTGATGCTGATTATGTTGGATACTTAGTGGATAGAAAAAACACCTTAAGAATGTCTCATTTTCTTAGTTCTTCTTTAATCTTCTAAGGTTCTAAGAAACAGAACTCAATTGCCTTATCTACTGCTAAAGATGAATATATAGTTGCAACTTCTTGTTGTGCTCAATTACTATAGATCAAACAGTAGCTAAAGGACTTTGGGATTGTATCAGATACTATCCCCCTGATGTGTGACAATACAAGTGCTTTAAACATGAGAAAAAATCCAGTGCAACACAAGAGGACAAAGCATATTGATGTGATACATCCTTTTCTGAAAAATAATTTTAAGAAGGCGACCATTTGCATGAAGTTTTGTCAAACTGAAGATCAGGTAGCAGATATCTTTACTAAGGCTCTTCACAAGAAATAATTTATGAAGAACAGGCTGAGGCTGGGGTTGATCAAAACAAACTGACCTACTTAATGGTTCAATTTTTCTCTATAAATTAGCTATGATCAGGAGACATATATCCTTGATATAATATGTACTTATTGGTCTAACTCAGTACTATACCTTTGCAGGTATACATATATCGTGAACTACTTTAAAGGAGAAAAATTGATACAGGCACTGTATAAAGGTTAACTCAAGTAAGAGAGGGACCTGGTCCCATCTCCCAAGTTAGTACCAAAACTATATACTTTAAAAATTCATAAAAGTCTGTCTGAAAAAGCTGTATTCCTTTCTTTCTCTATCTAAAAGCTGTCAAATACCTAGAAAGGTGAAGAGTTACACCTATTGGGATTAGACACGTCATTTTCTCTAAAAGGTCCCAAAATTACAATGGTTAGTTCCCTTAAATAGAAAATCAACTCTTTTCTCTCCCATTCTTTTTCAAATTTGTTCTCAAATTGTCCTCTTAAAAAATTATCCCCTCTGAAACTAGTATTTTTGTTCCTATTCATTCACTCACAAAGGCCTCAAATGGATGAGATTTCTACTCCCTTAAGCCCCACAAAAGACTCTGGAATGTTCAACCCCCGTTACTCCAATTAGAAAACCTCATAACAGAAAATCCTGCTCTATCAATGTCCAAAATTGTAGAAGATCCCTCTTCAAACCCTTCTCAAGAATATGAGTTCATTCCACCCTCTATATCTTCCTTTGATATTCACAACCCTTTAAATGAACCTATTCTAGAAGAAACTTCAAAAACCATAGAAACTCTTGTTGAATCAGCCATGGTGGTGGACCAAAATCAAGCCTTTGGTTCAACTATTGAATCTGAAGTTTCTCAAAATCCCATTCCCTCAAAAGAACCAGAAAGAACTGATCCCCCCGAAACCTAAACGAGCTTGGTTTCCCTACTCCTTCAGAATTAAATCCTATCTTTGCTCAACTTTTTAATGAAGAAATTCTAGTGAAAAGGTCTAATCTCTCTAGCAGTGACGACTGGGTGGATAAGAATTTGATCTTGTTTGCTAATGATCCTAGGGAGAGTTTTCTTGGTTTAGAGGAGCATGTGGTTGGTAAGAAGGTAGGAGACTCATCTCCTAAAAGAGATGATACTGAAGTTAGGAAGTTTGTGCAACCTTCAAATGAGGAGGACGAGGTTGATGATGATGAACCGCCACTAAGGTAGTTAGTACAGAAGCAAAGGGGAAGTAATGGTAAAGAAAATGTGGTAGATACTGGTGGGAAGGTTAATATAACTTACTCAACTAGGGGTTCGTAAAATAAGTTATTAGGGAAAGCCATGAAAGTGAACAAGTCAACTACTATTAAGAGAATGAGACTGAAGAAAGCCAGTATGGTGAAGGATAGAAATATGAAAGTAGTAGACGTTGAATAAGGGGAAGACATTAATTTTGATGTTGTTGCTGCAATAAAAAAGGAAGAAAATAAATACATGATGAAGAAGGACCAGGTCCTCCGCTTTAAAGTAAAGAAGCACCACTGAAATAAAATGAAAACACATCACAGTAAAGAAAAAAAAGTCCCTGAGGGACCTGATCCAAAGAAGAGAAAAGTTGTAGAGGAAGAACCAAGCAGTGGTTCTAAAAGAAAAAGGAAAGATAAGGAGGTGAAATTTGTGTCTAGAGAGAAGATAAATAAAGCCCTCCAAAATCAAAAGGTACTGACCGGAAGAGTCTTTGATTCCAGAATTTTTGAAAAAACTAGAATGGTGGAACTGAGGAGTATGTTGATACCAAGTCTGGTTACATCTCTTGGAAGAACTAGTTCTCTCTATTTATGAAGCTGAGGTAAGGTAATTTTTTTACATTGTGACGTTCTCTGAAGATGGGTTGAGCTTGACTGCTCTAGTCCAAAGAAAGAACATTAAGCTAGATAAAGAAGTTCCGGGGAAAGTATGAGATGTTCATATTATAGGAGTAAGAACTGTGTCAAAAAAACAACCCTCGATTGAGTTCATGATAGATGCCTCAAAAGTTGGTGAAACCTCTGTTGCAGGAGTGAGAAAGAAATTTCTTAAGGGTGAATTCCAACAAGTTTTTGAGTTTGTCAACAAGGTTGTTTTTCCCAGATCGGAGAGAAAAAACCATTGCATCTGTTGTGGATTTATATATGGTGGAGTGTCTTAGCAAGTTTGAATTAATTAGCTTGCTTGCCTTGATGATTCAACACATCTACAAGATCAATCATGATAAAGAGGGAAGGCATGGGATGCCTTATGGATACTTTTTAAATAGGGTATTTGACTATTTTGGAGTAGTATAAGAAAAATGGACTCTTGGAACCATGAAGTAAATGTTTACTCTGACTGTGTCGAATGGAAAGTAGGGACCATGACCTAGGTATCTGAACTTTTGGCAGTTCAAGAGAGTTTGAGTAAGGAGTAAGAAGAAATAAGAGTTTCTATGGACTCTAAGGATACAGATATCCTCATATTAAAGTTGAAAAATCAACAGGTTTCATCTGAGGGACCAGGTGCCAATGAAGTACTTAGTGTAGAGAATACAAATCTTAAGAAAAAGGTTTCAACACTCATTAATGAGGTTCAAAATTTAAATGCTGAAGTAAAGGACCTAACCAAGCAGTTGTTGAATTCTTATGCTACTGCGAGTGCTAGAATGGAAATGCTTCTAAAGACCTTCTCCCCAAAACCTCCATATACCTAAGCCCTGTCCCTCATATTCTTATTTTCTCTCTATGTTAGTTTCTTGTCTTTGACCCCTATGTGGCTTTTAAAGATTAAGATATTTATGTTATTTTTTTTGCACTACAATTGTACTCATCTTTATTATATGAATGAATCCTTATTTGTGTGTATCATCTGTCTCTTTTACTTAAAGTAGTTCATCCATGTTAGTGTTATCTAGTGGCCATGAGTTAATTAATTTGTGCTTATTCCATTCTTGGTTTACTGTTCTTACTTTTTTATGATGTCAAAAGGGGGAATACTGAATCATTATAGTAGAGGATCAGGTGCTGTTGTGGCTATCTGAAATAGGGGGAATATTGATAGGGGGAACACGAACATACTAGGAGGAAACATATTAATAGGGGAAACATATATTAATAGTAGTGGTTGCTCTGATGTTTAATGAATTTTGATGCTCTGAGGTTATGGTTTGTCATCATCAAAAAGGGGGAAAAGTTGTTGTCTCATGTTTTAATGATGATCAGTTGACATTAAAGGACCATGTCCCTGGCTCATCATGAAGTGGTACAACTGTCACATCTCAGAACAATTTTATCCGCTAGTGCAACTAACTGTGCAGGTGTTCAGCGTACCTGATTAGACACCTGGTCCAATCAAAATTCAACCCTAATTTATGCACTACTATAAATAAAAAAGAATACTTCTCAATTAATAGTTTTGCAATTTGGTGAATCGCTGGGAAACGACGAAAACTCTTTATTGCTCAAGTTCCAAATCTGTGTGTGCTTAAGGTTTAGGTGTTCTTGACTAAGAGTAATATTTTGGTTTTGGTAGTAGAGTTCTTAGGTAGAGTTACCAAAGATCAATCGATTAGAGTTAGTCGATCGTGAAGTGTTGAGGTGAGTAGAGGTAGTTGTAGTAGAGCTATTATAACTAGATGAACTTAGAGTTAAGTTCTTTTGAGTCTGTAATTAATGAGTTTTAATTATAGTGTAGATTGAGTACTTCTGAAGGCAAGCCGTGGTTTTTCCTTCCTTAAGTAAGGAGGTTTATACGTAAATCACTGTGTTTATTTAATTTTTGCAAGTTTTGATTTGTTACTGTTTTATTGCTATTTTCTTAGTCTTAAGGACCTGGTTCCTTGAACGATGGTGCACCCTTCACATTTCAATAATTGGTATCAGAGCAAGGACGCTCTAAAATTTTAACACCCAAAGTGATTTCTTGATCATGACGCACCTAATCTAGAAGAAGGACAATCTACTACTAGACCACCCTGCTTTAATGGGTAATATTATGGGTGGTGGAAAACCATGATGTATGACTTTATATCCGATTGAACAATCACCCTTTTTTCTGAACAGTGTCTTTTTTTCGAAGGGTTGCGTCCCTAAAGAGGTGCATTTTTGCATTTCTGCATGCATATGCATGGCGTTCATGGAGAAAAAATTATTTTCGTTGGATTTTTGGATTAAAATTTTCACTTGTTTTTCCAAGTTTCAAATAAACTTTGTCTAAAAAATTAATCTCTCAATCATTTTCCAAATCCAAATCCAAATCCATATCCGAAACCAAAGCCGAAGCCGAGCGAGCAACGACGACGACAACGTGAGACACCTCTTAGTTCTTGCCTCATTATCTACTTGAAGGTGTGTTTCTTCATAAAAATACATGAAAGTTATTTTCTCCCACCAATGTGGGAGAAGTAGACTTTTTTTAAGTGAGTACACTTTCCTTTTAAGTGAGCTCACTTTTCCTCCAAGAATTTTCTCCTTTTTCCATTCACACATTCAATTGAACCCAACAATACTCCACATAAATGGGGAATGACTATTCTTTATAAAAATTTACGGACAAGTATGTGATTAACAAGCAAAGACTGATTGCATTTGGATAAGTGAGTTTTTCTTTGAACTTTCTGTAGTGAACATGCATCGGATGGACTCAGTCAATCGGTAGATTTGATATCTTTGAACCGTCAAATTTTAGTGTACACCTAGACAACACATGTCACACAACCAACTTTTTACCATTTATGGTTCTCACGATTTTGTTCATTTCAGCCATGAACATATCCTTGTTTCATGAGAGCTTAGAGAATAGGTCTTTACTAACATTCTCCTTGAAACGGCTTCCACTTCATCCTCACTTAGGTGATTTTTAAATGTTCAATCCTATAAATTAAACTATTTGGTCAAATCTGTCAAATCTAGATAATCATTAAAAAGCTTTACACCAGACGCCTTATCCTTATTTCTCAAACATTAACTACATCATGAGAATGAATTGGGTATATTGACAATGTTGATCCGTCAGTCAAAACTTTATTTGATCTCTTTAAACCTAACTCTTGGGATCTCCAGTCTGCTAGGTAGAGTTACCGTCATGCTGACTTTTCCTAGGCCGTAAACCCATTTCCTTCAATGTTCTCTCAACTCCTTCTCTAGATAGGCCTTTTGTAAGTAGACCCGATACATTATCCTTTAAATTTACATAGTCAACAATGATAATTCCACTAGAGAGAAATTCTCTAACGATATTATGTCTCCATCTTATATGACAAGATTTATCATTATACATCATGCTCTCTGCCCTACCTATTGGTGATTGACTATCACAGTGTATACATACTTGTGCCAATGGTTTGGGCCAATTAGGAATATCTTCCAAGAAGTTTCGGTATCATTCAGCTTCTTCACCAGCTTTATCTAATGGGATAAATTCAAATTCCATTTTAGAGAGAGCAATACATGTCTGTTTGGACGATCTCCAAGAGACTGCTCCTCCACATTTAGTAAATATATATCCACTCGTGGATTTTACTTCATTTGATCCGATGATCTAATTTGTATAATTATATCCTTCAATTACTGCAGAATATTTATTATAATGCAAAGCATAGTCTTGCATGTATTTAAGCTACCCCTAAACTCTTTTCATTACCATCCAATAAGTTTTATTGGGATTACTCGTGTACCAACTTAATTTACTAATAGAAAATGCTATGTCTGGCCATGTACACTTCACGATATACATTAAACATCCCAACATTCTTGCGTAGTACAACTATGAGTCAATTTCACCTTCATTCTTTTGAAGTGCAAAGCTCATGTCCAATGGAGTCTTGACAATACCGAATTCAAATACTTGAATTTGTCAAGTACCTTTTCAATATAATGAGACTGTGACAATGCCAACCCGTGTGGAGTCTTATGGATTCTTATTCCTAAGATCACATCCGCAACTCCAAGATCTTTCATATCAAACTTGCTCTTAAGCATTCATTTCGTAGTATTTATGCCAGAAATGTCTCTACTGATGATCAACATATCATCCACATATAAACAAATAATGACCTTGTGATTTGGAATCTCTTTGATGTAAACACATTTATCACATTCGTTTATCTTAAACCCATTTACTAACATGGTTTTGTCAAACTTTGCATGCCACTGTTTAGGTGCTTGTTTTAGTTCATAAAGAGACTTAACTATTTACCAAGAACCACAAAACCCTCGGGTTATTTCATGTAAATTTCTTCCTCCAATTCTCCATTTAGAAATGTTGTTTTCACATCCATTTGATGGATTTCAATACCATATACCACCGCCAAGGCAATTAACATCCGTATTGACGTTATCTTTGTTACAACTGAGTCTGTATCAAAGTAATTACAGCCTTTCTTCTGTGTGAAGCCTTTTACTACAAGTCTTGCCATGTATTTGTCAATAGTACTATCCGATTTTATTTTTCTTTTGAAGATCCATTTAGAACCTAAAGGTTTATTTCCTAGAGGAAGATCAACCAACTCCCAAGTATAGTTGTTTAAGATTGATTTAATCTCACTATTGACTGTCTCTTTCTAAAAGGATGAGTCTGAAGATGACATCATTTCTTTAAATGTTTGAGGCTTATTTTCTAAGAAAAATGTTACAAAATATGATCCAAACGAAGTTGAAGTTCTTTGACGTGTACTACGTCTTGGATTCACATCATTATGTACATCCTAGCTTGGTTTATATCGAGCTCGTTAAGACCTTCCACTAAACTGTTTATGTTTAGTTTTATACAGAGAAATGTTCAAAGAACTCAACATTGTCTGATTCAATTATCATATTTTCATTGTTATTCGAATGTTCGAATTTATCAACCAAAAATTAATATGTTTTACTACTCTTAGCATATCCTATGAACACGCAGTCCACTGTCTTAGGTCCTAACTTTACCTTTTTAGGCATAGAAACTTGGACTTTCACTAGACACCTCCACACTTTTAAATATTTCAAGTTGGGTTTCCTTCCTTTCCATTTTTCATATGGAATTGATAATGTTTTACTGTGGGGCACTCTATTGCGTATTCAGTTAGCTGTAAGGATAGCTTTCCCCCATTAGTTTTGTGGTAAATCTGAACTTATAAGTAAGACATTTATCATTTACTTTAAGGTTCGATTTTTCCTTTCCGTAATTTCCTTAGATTGGGGTGAATACGGGGTCGTAGTTTGATGGACAATTCCATTTTCCACACAAATTTTTGCAAAGGGAGATTCATATTCTCTATCCTTATCACTTTTTATCATTTTGATCTTTTTGTCTAACTAATTTTTAACTTCTATTTTATATTGCCTAAACGCATCTATTGCTTCATCCTTACTGTTTAGCAAATAGACATAACAATACCTAGTGCAATCGTCAATAAAAGTTATAAAATACTTTTTCCCACCATGAGATGGTGTTGACTTCATATCACAAATGTCAATATGGATTAAGTCTAAGGGATTGAAATTTCTTTCAATGGACTTATATGGATGCTTATCATACTTGGATTCCACACACGTTTGACATTTTGATTTATTTCACTCAAAGTTTAGCAAAACTTCTAAGTTAACCAGATTTCTTAAAGTTTTGTGATTGACATGTAATAATCATTCGTGCCACAATTCATTAGACTCAAGCAAGTAAGAGAAACATAACTTTTATTGATTTCAACTGTCATTACATTCATCTTAAATAGGCCCTCAGTGAGGTAGACTTTTCCTACGTACACTTTTCCTTTACTAAGTATAATCTTGCCTGAAACAAATACTTATTTGAATCCATTTTTGTCAAGAAGTGATACGAAAATTATGTTTTTTCTTAACTCCGGTACATAAAGGACATTGGTGAGAGTCAACACTTGCCTGACGTTATTTCCAAGCAAACTTTTTTTATCCCTTCAACTTTTGCAGTTGTGGAGTTTGTCCTATAGATCTTTTCTTCACCTTGAGCCGAAGCGGGGAAACAAACAACTTTTTATTGGCACAAACGTGGCGGGTGGCATCGGAATCCATCCACCATTCTCTTGGATTTCCCACCAAATTACATTCAGAAAGCATGGAACATGGATCGTCCATTTCATTCTTGGATTCAGCCATATTGGCTTGATCCTTCTTTTTGCCTGTATTTGGGGCACGCCAGTCTGTTGACTTGTGGCCAATCTTTCCACAATTAAAGCATTTCCCCTTGAATTTCTTCTTAGGTTGATTGCTTTGTTGTCCAGCTTTTTTCCGTTTCTTAGAGTTGTTGGGGTCGTCTTCTACAATGTTTGCTCCACTCATTGTAGAATTTTATTTCAACCTTCTTTTTGCAGCTTTGTTGTCTTCCTCAATGCGCAACCTCACAATGAGGTCTTCGACCGTCATCTCCTTCCTTTTATGTTTCAAGTAATTTTTGAAGTCCTTCCACAAAGGTGGAAACTTCTCTATTATTGCAGCAACTTGAAAAGCTTTATTCACAACCAAACCTTCAGCAAGTAGATCGTGGATGATAACTTGCAATTCTTGTACTTAAGATACGATAGTCTTACTATTATTCAATTTGTATTCAAGAAACCTTGCAACATAGAACTTCTTAGTTCTGGCACCCTCAGTCATACACTTTTGTTACAGCGTATTCCAAAACTCTTTTGATGTCTTCATACCGTTGTACACATTGTATAAATCATCTTGGAGTCCACTAAGGATATAATTCCTTCATAGGAAATTAGAATGTTACCATGCCTCTATTTCAACAAATTTCTCCTTATCCGATATTTCTTGAGGTAATTCTCGGCTACATTAGGAAAGAAAACAAAGAATAAGGTTCCTGTTGGGTACGATGTAGTTTTGATGATTGACAAACTGACAAAGTGATATGAAATAATTCTGATAAACTCAAGGAAATAAATATGTGCTAATTTGAAGAAGTTGAATTTGATTCAAACACTTGATGATAAGGGAGAACAAGTAGAGTTAAAAAAGAAGTCCTATGGAAAGAAAGAGTTTTACTTCTGAGCATATCTTGAAGAATCCTATGTGTAGAAGGAGAAAGATTCTGCAAATTGAAGAAGTCTATGCAAGATAGGAAACATACAAATTAAAAGACTCTTTGTTAGATCAATGAAGTTTTGATGACTAACACATGAATGGACCATGTTACTTGAGCTGGTCCAATCATAGGAAAATATGTTTCTAGTTTCACTGATAGATGCAGACAAAGATTGCTTAAAGTCAGGAATGAATGAGCAAGCCTAATTCTGATATACTCAAGTTATTGATCATGTGAGAAATTGAAGAAGTTGTGGTTGAGTAAAATACTTGAAGATATGTTGATTTAAAGAGTTAAAGTTTGACTACAACACTAAGGAGACAAAAGTTGGAATTGAAGAAAGAGTCTCACTTGAAGTAGAACGCTATGTAATGAGAGTTCTGATTAAAGGAGGAGTTTGAAATAAAAAATAACTCTTTGGAGAGCTGTGTTTAAATAAAAGATGTATTATTCAGAGTAACTCACACACTTACAAAACAGAAAAGCACAATTGATAGATTGACTTCACGAAGTGCTACTCAATTACTGAAGAAGCACATTGAAGAACCTGGTCCTAAGTATAGAATCCAGCTAAGAGTTTTAGCATTGATTTTTAGAGTTGTTCATTGTGTTTGAACTACTGATGTAATATTAGTTTTAGTGTGTTATAAACTGAATTAGGAGCTAGTCTTCGAGTTGGGGAAAAATCAAAGACTTTGGGAACGCATACCTTGGGAGGTGTGTGTGTAGATAGGAATTAGAGTTTATAATCCTAGTCATTGAGTTAAAGGAATTAGAGTTTATAATTCCTAGTTGTTGAGTTATAGGGATTAGAGTTTATAATTTCTATTTGTTGGTTACAAGAATTTTGTAATCAGTCGTTGTTGAGGCTCAGAGTTATTTAGTGAAGTTGGGGTTAAATCCTGTAGAGGTTCAGGTCGTGTTTTTTTACATCCTTTTGAGCCGGGTGTTTTCCACGTAAAAATCATTGTGTTCTTTAATTTCTGTTTTACTATTTCCTTGAAACACGTCAGGCAACCCATTCCATCGATAAGCAATAGTTAGGCAAAAATAAGATAATGAGTAGGGCACGAATTCTTAATAAGTGGTATCAGAGAGGGTTATCTTGTGAAGGCTAACACCTTAAGATAAGATCCAAGATAAATTTTACACCACCTACTGGATACTACGAAGGACAAGACATCAATAGGCCTCCGTTGTGCAAGAGACAATACTACTCAGGATAGAAAGAAAGGATGAAAGATTTCCTTCAGGTTGTGGACTACGAACTATGAAATATAATTATTGATGGACCTCAATACCCCATGAAAAAGGATGTTGAAAAGAAGGAAGTATTAAAAGACAAGAATGTGTATGATAAGGCTGACTTTAAGATGCTTGGAAAGAATGCAAAAGCCAAGTATATTCTTATTTGTGGACTTGGAATAGATGAATACAATAGGATCTCAGGTTGTACCACCGCAAAATAAATTTGGGATACTCTTATGGATATGTATGAGAATAATATGGAGAACTTCAAAAGGGATGAGGGAACCAAGGATAAATTACCGACATTAAAGGCTTCTGACAAAGAAGAATCAGATATGGATGATAAAAAGCTTGTCAAGAACTTTAAAAAGCAATTTAAGAAAGAAAAACGTCAGAATAAGAAAGGAACAAATAGAAGGTGTTGTTCCAATGATAAGTCTCAAGGTGGTTTCTTCAAGTGTGAGAAGATATATCACATAATCAAAGATTGTCCATTGTGGGAAATTCAACGGGAAAAGGAAAAGAGTTGAAAAAGAGCTGAAGCTCAAAGAGAAATGTAAATCCAAAAAGAAGGAATCTTTTGCTATGATGGCTGCATGGGGATCAAGCTCAAAAGAATCTGATGTTGATGGAATTGATGAAAATGCACTTATGGACTTAGGTAATTCAGACATGGAAAAAGAAGAAGAAGGAACCTCTGAGGTAAGTATTCTTGAACTCAAAGAAAAATTGTTTTTATTTTCAAAAAGAAAACTTATTTCTTTAACAAGTGCTTTAATTGATGATTTCCAAGAATTAACTTCTGATAGGAATGAGTTATTCAATAATCTTGCAAGTCTCAAGTTTGATTTTATTGATCTAGAAACTTGTAAGAACACTGTTGAAAAGGAAAACTGTACTATTAAGGAACAGGTTAGCAGACTTGATTCATCAAACCTGACCCTAAAATCTGAAATTTTAAAACTGACTTTTTCTAAAAAAGAAAAAATAATCAAAAGTGATGAACAAAAAAATAGTGACCTTGAATTGACCAAGTCCAAACAAGAATGTAGTGATGAAAAGGAAAAAGTGAACAAATTAATTCAAGAAGTCTCTAAACTCAAATTTGATCTTGAAAAGGCAAACAGATGGACAAATTCCTCAAGAATTGTTCATTAACTCAGTGAAAAAACTCACAATCAAAGGGCTGGATTGGGTTTTTTCAAAATCTCTAATGTTACTAAGGATTTATGCTATATATGTGGTAATCATGGACATCCAACCACTGAATGTCCAGTTGCAGCAAAAAGCAAATCAAGAAGTATAAGCCTAGCAAAAGAATCTGGTTCAATGTTAGCACAAGCTAACAAGAAGGTTAAAAATGCCTCGATGGTCTAGAAGGAACCTCATACATCTTTTTTCTCATAAGAAAGGACCTAAGCTTGTCTGGGTTCCTAAAGTTAACCCTTGATTTATTTTGCAGGTAAGAGTGAAAGGAGACAAGCAAAATTAATACATGGATAGAGCTTGCTCAAGACATAAGACTGGAAGCAAATAAAGTTTCTTTTACTCACCAAATTTAAAGGGGGAATGAATCTTTTGGAGATGGTAAAAAGAGCACCATCACTAGAGTTGAAAAGATTAGGAGAACTAAAACAAATATCTTTTTAAAGATGGTCAGATTTGGAGTGCTCGTATAAGGGGGAAGCAAGAGAGATCCTCTTTTAAAAAAAAGGGATGACAGTGAAACTGATGAGCATGCACAGGAACATGTTGTACTACCTGGTCCAACTGTTGTACAGACTGAGGGCATATTGGTAGGGGGAACAATAAATCAAGAAATTGATGCATTAATAAAACCAACACAAGCTGCTGGTAATTTTGTTGGTAGTTCATACGAATTGGTGTTGTCAAAAGAATCTTGAGATAGCTCATGGGAATCAATGGCTTGAGACTATGGTATCCAAAGGAAAACAATTTTACTCTTGAGGGCTATAAAAATGTTGACTATGTGGGTTACTTAATTGACTTGAGAAGCACCAAAGTCACTAAGTAGAGAGCATTTTTAAAGGAATAGGTTAGACTTGGGGATGATTAAAATTGCACGAACTCCCCTCAATGATTGACTAGAATAACCATTTTTCTTTTTGATCTTATTAGCTGAAATGTTATTCGATTCAATCTTGCACATTTAGTTGTGTGTCCCAATTCCAGATTTTTGACTCTTCCAACCTAATTTTGTAACGACCTAAAAATTTGATGAAATATGTGAAATTTGTAATTTTATGTGATTTGACTATTTTATCCCTCCCCATTGTTGCATTGTGATATTTTTGGGGTGTGGCAATGATTGGCATGATTTTCGATGCATTTTGGTATCATTTATGCAATATTGTGAGTTTTGATGGCTTAAAGAGCCTTAATTGGGACTTCTGTGAATATCTTTTGATCCGTGCGATGGATGGCCGAACGGACTACTCCAGCAGCTCCGGAATATTGTTTTAGGATGGGTAAACCTTTGGTTCGTCTCCCGGTGCACCCGAGCTCATTTCGACCTATTGATCGGAAAGTTGAAAAATTAGAAATATGGGTGTGGGACCCACATTTGATCGAAATGACCTCGGATGGAAAATATGACTTCACTAGCAGATCAGGAATATCGATTTTAGGGTGTTAGCATATTTGGTATGATTTTAAGGCTTTTTAATCTCATTTCGACCCTCGGTTTGGAAAATTATAATTTTGGATTTCGGAGATCAATTTTTTGAAAATGATGTTTTTTTGAAAATCTGATATAGCCATCGCGTCTGGAACGTCGAATTTAGTATGGTTGCATAGTTCATTTGTATAAATCAGACTCCGAACGAATCTCGAGCACCCCGTCGAAGTCCATTCCGACTTAAGGGGAAAAATCTGCACTAAATATTGCAGATTTTTCTGCAGTAAATACAGTTTTTTTCACCCATTTTGGCTCATTTTGCTCATTTTTCATCTTGCCTCTTGAGAGTTAAACCTAATATAGTGTGGGAGCTTAAAAGTAGAGTTTGTGGGAGCTTGGAAAGCTAGATTAACACCTTTTTCTTGGTTTTATTATGGATTAAAGATAAGAATTCACCCATTTTCTTAATAATTTCTTGATAAATTCCTCAAAATCCCAAAAAATCTTAGGGCATGATTTTAAGTCCAAAATTTACCCCTTTCACTTGAATAATATTTTTATCTTATAATTACTAGTTTTTCATCAATTTAACCTTCAAAACAACTCTGATTCTTGATTTTAACCCGGATTTTAAAGATTTTACCCGGTAAAGCTCAAGAATAATTTTTCTTCGATTTGAACTTCGTTTTTTTACTTAATTTAACTTGGAGTTTCAGCTGTAGGTTCCTAAAAATAGGGGGAACATGTTTTTGAAGTAAAGTTTCAATTTCGCTCTTCTTTTTCGAAAATCCATTTTGGGGGTTCGTTTTGACCTGAAACCAAAAGTAGTCAATATGGGTGTCGTTGGTTTTGTCTCCACGTGTAGATTTTATATTTGATATTTGATATTTTTGGTGGAGTTCGAGATTGTTAGTGAAAAGTAAGGTCGCGGGTTCAAGTGTAGCGGATCGGTTTTGACTTTCGAGGTAGGGTTGGGTAGTAAATGATGGTACAAAATACATGTTAAGAGTGGGAAATAATCACGAAAAAAATAGCTATCTCTGTGTTGTACCAGTGTAGGGGCTTATATGTGATGTAATTATCGAAATTAAGATATTATGTGATATGTTTGACCGTGTGGGGTCCTATGTGATACTGATAGCCTTCAATACATGTGGATAATTGTATTGTGTTTTATAATGTGGTACCATTGGTGTATTGTTATTATATTCATACTTTATTGGCATATGAGGCATGTGAAAATTCATGAATGAAATGAAAGTAATAAGTGGATATTGGCTCATGTGGTTGTGGAAATGTATCATTGTGGTTGGTTGTAAAAATATATCATGTGATTGATTATGGAAATACTCATTGTGATTGATTGTGAGCATTACATCTTCATATCATACTCATTCATGAAACATTGGTACCACCGTGACAACATCTGAGAAATACTGGCAGCACCTTTTTAAGAAAATATTGTAACACCTTATAAAACTCTTTCCGAGGGATATTCCAAAAAGGAGATATGAGATATGCGGATTGTATATAGGTTGACGAACCCCCCATGGGTCCTACGTCGGGAAGCTTTAGCTCCGTAGGTGTATGCGGGGATTGCGCGACGATCCCGGAGGTTGTGAGACGACCTCGTGCATCATCATCATCATCATCGTCATCATCATATACATTGCACTTACTTTATTGTGTTTATGTTGTGTTGTATTACCTTATTAACTTGTCATCTATGTATTTGTCTTATCTTCCTTTACTTGTATTTGATGATCTTGTATCTACATGTTCTCGCTTGTTCTATTTATATGTGACATAATATATACTTATGTTCTATACCTTGGTGTGTTGGTGTAATATATGTGAGATATGTTAGAACTGTTAGTGCAAGCGATGTGGGCCACCGTTGTGGGACATTTTTTGATTGCAGGTGACGTGCCCTTAGTGTATATTTTGTATGATTTATTTACTACTTTACTTGGTCGGCCTATGATACCTACTGAGTACAAGTGGACCGTACTCATGCCTACTGTGCCCTTTCGGTGCAGGTCCTAGCTCGAGTGCGCCTCAGATTTCTTGACTCGAGCGATTGTTGGAGCTTTCAAGATAGCGGTTTGATATTCATGCATCCGAAGTTCACTCTATCTTTCTAAAGTAGTTATGTCTTTATTAGTATTCAGAGACAGATATTATTCCTTTTGTGGTTATTTTTCCGATGTATTTGACTCTTGGATTGTATTAGTAGTTCTTACACTATTGACACCTGGTTTTGGGTATGATTGGCATTTTGGATAAGTTCTTTCCATATTATTATGATTACTTATATGGTTCGGCTTCGTTCTAGAAGCCTTACCGTGGGATATTTTTATCTTTTCTTCTTTTTGTATCAGTTTGAGTGATAGCCTTACTTGTCAAGGTACGCCACGATAAGTTCCATCATGGCCCTTATTTTTGGATCGTGACAAATTGGTATCAGAGCAGCCACGTTTCATTGGTCTCAATGGTGTAAGAACATAATGTCTAATAGAGTCTTGCGAATCGGTACGTAGACGTCCGTATCTATCTTCGAGAGGCTATAAGATATCTTTAGGAAACTTTTCTCATTTTATTCCTTCTCATGCGAATTCTTTCATATCTTGTGTTTAGAGTTGTGTTTCACTCTTTCTGCGCGGATGGTGTCACTTATACTACATATCAGTTGAGAAATTCTGTGAGAAATTAGTTGATATCAATAGTCGGTTGTAGGCTTGTTGATGCTCCTGAGGTTTCATAGGATCAGTTTGTTAATGCCTTTTAGGAGAGATTTGTGCCTTTCAGTTTGTGAGATCTTATGTGGGACGAGTTTGATCATCTGGAGCAGGACTCCATGACAATTTTTGGGTATAAGGCATGCTTTCATGCCCTGTCCAGATATTCCTATAATAGCTTTTACATCAATTTTGGGAAGGTTAGAAAGTTCGTGAAGGGTTTGGATATTTCTCTTTAGTTGGCTACATCTCAGATGATTATGCCTAAAGCTCCTCTTTAGAGTATTGTGGATCACGGTATGATGACAGAGTGTATTATTAGTGCATCTCAGGGAGGCACCAAGAAAGCGCGATGTTTTGGTGAGTTCAGGAGTCAGACCACTCGAGGCAGAGATTTTAGAGAATCTCGTGGATACCATGGTAGGCCAGTGTAGGTGATTTTATAGAGTTCAGTTGGTGGATCTTCTTGTTCAGCAGTTCAGGGTGGTCGTTCGGGCTTAGTTGTACTTTCTCTTGTTGAGATTGGTCGTAGAGGTTGCTATGTGTGTGATGAGCTTGGCCATGTGGCCAAGGACTGTTCTCGTCGTGTGTTTAGAGCTATTGCTATTTCAGCTGTGAGAGGTAGGTGTTCTACCAAAGGTGCAAGAGGTAAGGATAGTAGAGCCTGTGTTGGTGGTTGTGGGGCTACTCAGCCAGTTGGTAGTCATGGATAGTGTTATGCTATACCAGCCAGACCCGAGGTAGAGGCTTCTGATGCTGTGATTATAGGTACCTTCCTCATTTGTTTCAGACTTGGATCTGTATTATTTGATCCCGGATCAACTTTCTCCTATGTATCTATGTATTTTGCTTTGGGTTTTGATTCTGTTACTGAGCCTCTTTCTATACCTATTCGTGTATCTACCCCGGTAGGTGATTCTTTAGTGGTGGATTGGGTGCATCGATCTTGTGTTGTGACTTTTGCCGAGCGTGATACTTTGATAGACTTGCTTGTGTTATATATGATCAATTTTGATGTTATTTTGGGTATGGATTGGTTGTCTCCTTATCATGCTATCTTAGATTATTATGCCAAGACTGTGACTTTATCTTCGTCGTATGTTCCAAGGATAGCTTGGAAGGGGTACACTTCATTCAGGTCTTAAGAGGGTCATATCTTATGTTCAGGCTCATAAATTGGTTGAGAGGGGATGTTTATCTTACTTGGCTCATATTCATTACCCCAGTGTTGTTTCACTTCCTTTCTTGGATTCTATCTGTGTTGTCCGTGAGTTTATAGAAGTGTTCCCTATGGACTTGCCTAGTATGCCTTCAGATTGAGATATTGATTTTATTATTGATGTTGAGTTGGGCACCAAGCTCATTTTTATTTCTCCTTATAGGATGGCCCCAGCAAAGCTGAAGAAACTGAAGGATTAGTTACAAGAGTCATTGGATAAGAGATTTATTCGACCTAGTATTTTACCTTGGGGTGCACTTGTCTTATTTGTGAAGAGAAAAGATGGGTATATGCGGATGTGTATTGATTATTGGTAGTTGAATAAGGTGATGGTTAAGAATAAGTATCCTCTTTCTTTTATCGATGATTTATTTGATCAGCTTCAGGGTGTTGTAGTGTTTTCGAAGATTGATTTGAGGTCTGGTTATCACCAGTTGAGGATTAGAGCTTTGGATATTCTGAAAACTGCTTTTCGAGCTCGATATGGTCATTATGAGTTCTTAGTCATGTCTTTTGGGTTGACCCATGCCCCTGCCGGATTCATGGAGTTGATGAACTGGGTGTTTTGACCGTATCTTGACTCCTTTATTATGGTATTTATAGATGATATCTTGATTTATTCCAAGAATAAGGTTTAGCATGAGGATCATTTGTGGATTATGCTTTAGAGATTGAGGGATAAGAAGTTGTATGCTAAGTTATCTAAGTAAGAGTTTTAGTTGGATTTTGTTTCTTTCTTGGGTCATGTGATGACCAAGGAAGGTATTATGGTTGATCCAGCCAAGGTTACATCACTTCGTGACTGGGCTAGACCTACTTCACCCACTGAGATTCGGAGTTTTGTTGGCTTGGCCGGGTATTATCGACGTTTTGTTGAGGTTTTTTCATCCATTGCAACTCCATTGACCAAGTTGACCCAGAAGAAGATTTCTTTTCAGTGGTATGATGTTGTGAGGCGAGCTTTCAAAAGCTCAAGGATTTGTTGACTTCGGCTCCTATATTAGCTTTGCCCAAGGAGGGCGTGAACTTTATTATCTTTTGTGATACTTCAGGTGTTGGGCTAGATATTGTGTTGATACAGGATGGCAAGGTAATTATGTATGCATCTCGTCAATATTAGAGCCTCATGAGAGGAATTATCCTACCCATGATTTAGAGTTGTGCGCAGTTGTGTTTTCCTTGAAGTTGTGGAGGCACTAATTGTATGGAGTTCGTTGTGAGATCTTCTCAGATCATCGTAGCCTTCAGTACTTCTTTACTAGCGAGATCTTCATATGAGGCAGCATCGTTGGCTTGAGTTGCTTAAGGATTTTGACTTGACTATTCTCTACCATCCGGGAAAGGCTAATGTGGTTGCGGATGCCTTAAGCCGGAAGTCGACTAGCATGGGTATCTTGGCGCATCTTTTGTCCTAGGAGAGGCTTTTGGCCTTAGAGATTTATTTTTTAGCTAACCAAATTATTAAGCTTGATATTTCAACACCGGGGTGTGTTTTGACATTTGTGGAGGCTAGATCTTCTTTGATGGAGTAGATTCGAGCTTATTGGTTTGATGATGTTGGATTGAGGTTGATTCAAGATAAAGTGTTGAGTGGGGAGGATAAGAAAGCCTCACTTGATTCAGATGGAGTTTTAAGGATTAGGGGCTGAGTTTGTGTGCCGAGAGTGGTGATTGGATTAGGTTGATCTTGGAGGAGGCCCATTGTTCCAGATATTCCATCCATCCAGGTGTGACTAAGATGTATAGTGATTTGAGACAACACTACTTGTGGGGTGGTATGAGGCGTGATATAGCAGATTTTGTGGCTCGTTTCCTATGTTGTCAGCGGGTGAAAGCCAAGTAAATGAGACCTGGTGGTTTGTTTTAGAGTTACCTATTCCCGAGTGGAAGTGGGAACAGATCACTATGGACTTCGTGACTGGGTTGCCTCGTACTTCTCTTAGTTCCGACAGTGTTTTGGTCATCATGGATCAATTGACCAAGTCAGCTCATTTTATTCCGGTTCAGGTCTCATTCAGTGCTGAGAGGTTAGCCCATATATTCATTCGTGAGACTATGCGTCTGCATGGTGCGTTGGTGTTTATTATGTTAGATCGAGGTTTTGTGTTCACATCTCACTTTTGGAAGACTTTTTAGGATGAGTTGGGTACTCAGGTTGATCTTAGCACAACGTTTCACCCCCAGTATGATGGCCAGTCAGAGCGGACTATCCAGGTTTTGAAGGATATGCTTCACGCATGTGCGATGGATTTTGGTGGCCAGTGGGAGCAACATTTGGCTTTAGCAGAGTTTGCATATAGTAATAGCTACCACTCCAGTATTGATATGGCTCTTTTTGAGACATTGTATGATAGGCGTTTTCGCTCCCCAGTGGGTTGGTTTGATGTTTTAGAGGTGAGACCTCGAGGTACGGACTTGCTTCGTGAGTAGTTGGATAGAGTCCGGGTCATTCGGGATAGACTTAGAGCGGTTCAGAGTAGGAAGAAGTGTTATGCTGATCATAGACTTCGTGCCTTGAGATTTGGTGTAGATGATCATGTTTTTCTTCGAGTTTCACTCATGAAGGGTGTGATGAGGTTTGGGAAGAGGGGCAAGCTTAGCCCCAGGTATATTGGTCCATTTGAGATTCTTTGAATTGTTGGTGATGTGGATTATGAGTTGGTTATTGCCCCTTGATCTATCAACTGTTCGTCCAGTTTTTCATGTTTCTATGCTTCGTTGCTATATTCCTGATGAGTCTCATGTCATTCGTTAGGAGTCAGTTTAGTTAGATGAGCGGTTGCCCGTTGTGGAGAAGCCGGTTTCCTTTTTGGCTAGGGATGTTGGGCGGTTGCGCTGTACAGTGATCTCTGTGGTTAAGGTCTAGTGGTGACATCAACTTGTAGATGAGGATGCTTCAGAGGTTGAGTCTGATATGCGTAGTTCCATCCCCAGCTTTTCATTGATTCAGGTATTTTTTTGTCTTAGTTCGAGGACGAACTAGATTTTTAGTGGTGGATGATGTAACGACCTAATTATTTGATAAAATATGTGAAATTTGTGATTTTGTGTGATTTGACTGTTTTACCCCTCCCCGTAGTTGCATTATGATATTTTTGGGGTGTGGGAGTGATTGGCATGATTTTTGATGCATTTTGGTAGCATTTATGCAATTTGTGGGTTTTGATGGCTTAAAGAGCCTTAATTGGGACTTATGTGAATATCTTTTGATCCGTGCGATGGATGGCCGAACGGACTACGCCAGCAGCTCCGGAATATCGTTTTAGGATGTGTAGACCTTTGGTTCGGGTCCCGGTGCACCCGAGCTTATTTTGACCTATTGATCGGAAAGTTGGAAAATTGAAAGTATGGGTGTGGGACCCACATTTGATCGAAACGACCTCGGATGGAAAATTCGACTTCGCCAGTAGATCAGGAATATCGATTTTACGGTGTTAGCATATTTGGTATGATTTTACGGCTTTTAAATCTCATTTCGACTCTCGGTTTGAAAAATTATAATTTCGGGTTTCGGAGGTCAATTTTGTGAAAATAATATTTTTTTTTTAAATCTGATATCTCCATCGCGTCCGGAACGTCGAATTTAGTATGGTTGCATAGTTCGTTTGTATAAATCGGACTCCGAACGAATCTCGAGCACCCCGTTGAAGTCCATTTCGACTTAAGGGGAAAAATCTGAACTAAATATTGCAGATTTTTCTGCAATAAATACGGTTTTTTCATCCATTTTGGCTCATTTTTCATCTTGCCTCTTGAGAGTTAAACCTAATATAGTGTGGGAGCTTAAAAGTAGAGTTTGTGGGAGCTTGAGAAGCTAGATTAACACCTTTTTCTTGGTTTTATTACGGATTAAAGATAAGAATTCACCCCTTTTCTTAACAATTTCTTGATAAATTCCTTCAAATCCCAAAAAATCTTAGGGCATGATTTTAAGCTCAAATTTTACCCCTTTCACTTAATAATATTTTTATCTTATAATTACTAGTTTTTCATTAATTTAACCTTCAAAACAACTCCGACTCTTGATTTTAACCCGAATTTTAAAGATTTTATCCGGTAAAGTTCAAAAATATTTTTTCTTCGATTTGAACTCTGTTTTTTACTTGATTTAACTTGGGTTTTCATCTGTAGGTTCCTAAAAATAGGGGGAACATATTTTTGAAGTAAAGTTTTAATTTTGCCCTTCTTTTTCGGAAATTCATTTTGGGAGTCCGTTTTGACCCGAAATCAAAAGTAGTCAATATGGGTGTCGTTGATTTTGTCTTGACGCATAGATTTCATATTTGATATTTTTAGTGGAGTTCGAGATTGTTAGTGAAAAGTAAGGTCGCGGGTTCAAGTGTAGCGAACCGATTTCAACTTTCGAGGTAGGTTATGGCTTAACTCTTCAAACTGGTCTGGGTAGTAAATGATGGTACAAAATGCATGTTAAGGGTGAGAACTAATCACGAAAAAAATGGCTATCTATGTGTTGTGCCCGTGTAGGGGCCTATATGTGATGTAATTGTCGAAATTAAGATATTATGTGATATGTTTGACCGTGTGGGGTCCTATGTGATATTGATAGCCTTGAATACATGTGAATAATTGTATTGTGTTGTTTAATGTGGTACCATTGGTGTATTGTGATTATATTCATACTTTATTGGCATATGAGACATGTGGAAATTCATGAATGAAACGAAAATAATAAGTGGATGTTGGCTCATGTGGTTGTTGGAATGTATCATTGTGGTTGGTTGTGGAAATATATCATGTGATTGGTTATGGAAATACTCATTGTGATTGGTTGTGAGCATTACATCTTCATATCATACTCATTCATGAAATATTAGTACCACCGTGGCAACATCTGAGAAACACTGGCAACACCTTTTTAAGAAAATATTATAACACCTTATAAAACCTTTTTCGAGGGATATGCCGGAAAGGAGATATAAGAAATGTGGATTGTATATGGGTTGAAGAACCCTCCATGGGTCCTACGTCGGGAAACTTTAGCTCCGTAGGTGTATGCGGGGATTGCGCGACGATCCCGGAGGTTGTGCGACGACCTCGCGCATCATCATCATCATCATCTTCATTATCATATACATTGCACTTACTTTATTGTATTTATGTTGTGTTGTATTGCCTTATTAACTTGTCATCTATGTATTTGTCTTATCTTCCTTTACTTGTATTTGATGATCTTGTAGCTACATGTTCTCGCTTGTTCTATTTATATGTGACATAATGTATACTTATGTTCTATACCTTGGTTTGTTGTTGTAATATATGTGAGATATGTTAGAACTGTTAGTGCAAGCGGTGTGGGCCACCGTTGTGGGACATTTTTTGATTGCAGGTGACGTGCCCTTAGTGTATATTTTGTATGCTTTATTTACTACTTTGCTTGGTTGGCCTATGATACCTACTGAGTATAAGTGGACCGTACTCATGCCTACTGCGCCCTTTCGGTGCAGGTCCTAGCTCGAGTGCGCCTCAGATTTCTTGACTCGGGCGATTGTTGGAGCTTCCAAGGTAGCGATTGGATATTCATACGTTCGAAGTTTACTCTATCTTTCTAAAGTAGTTATGTCTTTATTAGTATTCAGAGACAGATATTATTCCTTTTGTGGTTATTTTTCCGTTGTATTTGACTCTTGGATTATATTAGTAGTTCTTACACTATTGACACCTGGTTTTGGGTATGATTGACATTTTGGATAAGTTCTTTCCGCATTATTATGATTACTTATATGGTTCGGCTTTGTTCTAGAAGCTTTACCGTAGGATATTTCTGTCTTTTCTTCTTTTTGTATCAGTTTGGGTGATAGGCTTATTTGTCAAGGTACGCCACGACAAGTGCCATCATGACCCTTATTTTTTTATCGTGATAAATTTTGTATTATATTGTGCAGAAAAATAGGTACAAGTAAGCAATTATGACCACAAAGTTCTTCTTATCAGGTATGTTCTACACTGACATGAGCATAGGCTGTCTAAGTTGAAACAATTGAGCACACCTGTTCAATTCCTCACACTTCATCCTCTTCTTGTCCTATAATGCTGATGAATTGGTTGACCAAACTTTTCTTGATTCTTTCCAAATGGTTGTGCATAACTGTGTTAATTCTACACCAGAAATTCCTTCTTCTCTATTGACAAAAATATCAGTTTTTGTACCATGAATGTGCCAAACTTGATCATCAATCCATGCAGCATATATTTTTGAATAATGAAAAGGGACATGTTTTCCTTTTTAGTACCTAATTGGTTATTTTTTTAGGACTTCTCAGTCCTAAATCAGGTTTGACTTATAAAAAAATATAGATGTTCTTGAGCAGATGAATTCCTAAATCAGGTTTGACTTATAAAAAAATAGATGTTCTTGAACAGATGAATCATGTTGCTCTACCTGTTTCAATAAGGAGGTCTAACACTCATTTGAAAGAAAAAAATCTGAACTAGAAGCTACACAAGATAGTCATGAAGTGGAATGAGAGGTCCTTAAGGCTAGGATCATGACTTTGAAGCTTGACCTTGATTGATAGAGGGATGAAAATGTTGAAGTCATTCATTAATTGACACAGTTGATATCACCTATTCCACCTTCCTCACCAGCTCCTCACTATTTGTATCCTTAGCCATGTCCCACTTTTATATCGTATTTTTTTAATGCTCAATTATTTTGCTTTGTTCAGTAGTTTAGGTTTAATATGGAACATGCTCTGTCAGTTAAATGGAATGGTTATCTTTGCTAAATTAACTCATATTTTTGCTCTCTTTAATACATTATTAGGTTGGCTAACATCTTTGTCTGATTATTTTGGTGATAGCCTCAGTGGCCATGAATAGCATAACAAATCACTTTGGCTAGTATATTATTGCATCGAAATGGTTTTTCGATGATGCCAAAAGGGGAAAGATAAAAGGGTTGTGTAATATTTATAAACCATTGACTAACTTGTTTAACCCATTGACTAACTTGTTTCATTCTAGTGTTTTATACTTTAGTGATTATAGGTGAAGATGTTTGAATGCGCAAAGACAAGAGGTTTGTCATCATAAAAAAAGGGGAATTTGTTGGGTACGATGTAGTTTTGATGATTGACAAACTGACAAAGTGATATGAAATAATTCTAATAAACTCAAGGAAATAAACATGTGCTAATTTGAAGAAGTTGAATTTGATTCAAACACTTGATGATAAGGGAAAACAAGTTGAGTTGAAAAAGGAGTCCTATGGAAAGAAGGAGTTTCACTTCTGAGCATATCTTGAAGAGTCCTATATGTAGAAGGAGAAAGATTCTGCAGATTGAAGAAGTCTACGTAAGATAGGAAACATACAAATTAAAGGACTCTTTGTTAGATCAATGAAGTTTCTGATGGCTGACACATGAATGGACCATGTTACTTGAGCTGGTCCAATCATAGGAAAACAGGTTTCAGATTTCACTGATAGATGCAGACAAAGATTGCTTAAAGTCAGGAATGAATGAGCAAGCCTAATTCTGATATACTCAAGTTACTGATCATGTGAGAAATTGAAGAAGTTGTGGTTGAGTAAAATACTTGAAGATATGCTGATTTAAAGAGTTGAAGTTTGACTACAACACTAAGGAGACAAAAGTTAGAATTGAAGAAAGAGTCTTACTTGAAGTAGAACTCTATGTAATGAGAGTTCTGATTAAAGTAAGAGTTTGAAATAAAGAATAACTCTTTGGAGAGCTGTGTTTAAACAGAAGATGTATTATTCAGAGTAACTCACGTACTTACAAAGCAGAAAAGCACAATCGATAGATTGACTTCACGAAGTGCTACTCAATTACTGAAGAAACACATTGAAGAACGTGGTCCTAAGTATAGAATCCAGCTAAGAGTTTTAACGTTGATTTTTAGAGTTGTTCATTGTGTTTGAACTATTGATGTAAAATTAGTTTCAGTGTGTTATAAACTGAATTAGGAGATAGTCTTTGAGTTGGGAAAAACTCAGAGACTTTGGGAGGTGTGTGTAGTTAGGAATTAAAGTTTATAATCCTAGTCATTGAGTTAAAGGAATTAGAGTTTATAATTCCTAGTTGTTGAGTTATAGGGATTAGAGTTTATAATTCCTATTTGCTGGTTACAAGAGTTTTGTAATCAGTCGTTGTTGAGGCTCAGAGTTATTTTGTGAAGTTGGTGTTAAATCCTGTAGAGGTGCAGGTCGTAGTTTTTTTACACCTTTTTGAGCTGGGTGTTTTTCACGTAAAAATCATTGTGTTCTTTACTTTCTGTTTTACTGCTTCCTTAAAACACGTCAGTGGAACACGTCAGGCAACCCGTTCCATCGATAAGCAACAGTTAGACGAAAATAAGATAATCAGTAGGACACGAATTCTTAACAGTTCCTTTGTTACACAACAACTGCGGGAAAATCTGAGACATGTTCTGCCCCAGATCTTTGAAAAGTTGGAGTCCAGAGAAAAGAAACTGGCCGAAGCTAGAGAGAAGGTTTACGAATATTGGCGAGGAGTTCAGGACAAGAAACAAAATTCTGTGAAAATTTCATTAATGTAAATTAAGGGAGTATAGTTTTAGGGGTTTTTTGGACTTGATGTTAGGGAGTATAGTTTTAGGGGTTTTAGGGACTTTGTGTTACTCACTCACAAAGTTGCACACACTCTAATTTGATATCTTTTACTTACTGTGACCACAAGTTGGAAAGTAAATACGCCTTTTTTGTATATTCTTGTTAAATTGATGGAGGTGGAGGCCATTTGCTTATTTTATTTGTTTTGTGTATTACCAGATAGTATAAGGTATTTGGTATTAGTAGTTCAATGTGGGGATCAAAATATGTGGTATTTCTTTTTACATATCACAAATTATCTCTAGAGTTGGTACTCATATTCTAAATAATATTTAAATTTTCAAATTTCCACTTTAATACTCACTACCACTATATTTAAACATAAGTAGACTTTGATCCATTATATATAGATCACTTAGCCGTCAAGCTGAATCAAATTGAATTCAATTGATTTGAGTTAATTGTAACATCTCAAAATTTTCAAGTTAAGATTCAACCATTCTTTATATGTGTTTAGACCTAAAGTAATAATTTCTAATTTTAGGTAAGTGTCCTGATCAATCTCCTAGTGTGGTGAGGGGGCTTTTGATGTGATTCATGATCATAATAAATATTTAGTGCTAAGTTGAAGTGAGAACATTTCAATCAATCGAGTTTTAGTATAAGATTTTACTAGGGTCAATTTCCGACGATCATAACTTCTAGAATATAAAGTATTTTGTGTCTCAAGGCCTACCAAATTAAAGGTATTCGAATCTTCTTTCCAATGCCACAAACCTTTCGTTAATTTGATTCTGGAGTAGAAAGTGATAACCATTTTACCAAAAGATAGCGATCTAACTGTCACACTGGAAAGGTTTTGTAGATTGGTTTGCGGCTACAAACCGCTTTTTGAACCATGCAAACCAAGCGCAGATCATGAAACACTGACAATTGGTTTGGAAAAGTTATTAGAAGCCTTATGCGGCTGCAAACCACTATTTGCATCCGTATAAAGCCCCAACGGGATTTTTTTCCAGCATTGTTTTTAGGGGATTTTTTGTCCTTTCCTTAACCTAAATTGTCCTCACCCTTCTAAAATATTTTTGTACGTTTCTTATTGCCCTAAATCGGCTAAAAACCCTCCTCTCATCCTCTTAAAGTTCAAGAACTCTCAATGTTTTAAATTGCTAAGTCTAGGGTTAATCTTAAGGTCCCTCTTCTAAGTTCTTTGTCAAAAGATCTTTAGAGAAACTTTTTTCGAAATCTGTAACCAAACCTATGATCTTTTAACCATATTGAGATTGGGCAGCAAATTATATTTTGAATTTATGAGATAAGCATGAAATTGTGACGAAACCCCTTTTCTTGAGGTTGCTTTAATTATTTGGCGAATTGAATTAGAAGACAAACTGAACCTTTTGACTTCTGCCATAAAACTATGCTATAAAAAAAGAAGCATTCACAAACTAAACAACTAATTTTCAGTTTAAATTTAATAATAATCTTTATTGATGGAGATAATTAAGGGTATTTTCAATTTATATTTAAATTCAAACACCGCTACTTCTTCTACTACATAATTAAGGGTATTTTTAATTTATATTTAAATTCAAACACCGCTACTTCTTCTACTACTATACGTATGTAGTAGTTATTGTTTTATTTTTAATTATTATTATTATTATTATTAGTTTAACCATATGTACCTCGCGCGTATAACGTTTAATTATTTAAAATTAAATTATTTTATTTATTGCAGAAATTTAATGAAGTGTAAAAACTTCAAATCTCTTTTCAAAGTTCCTTTACACTTTAATATAATAATGTTAACATAAACATATATTTAAGTGTAAACACATATATTTTACTATCAGAAGTTCTAAGTGGTTGATAGATTGTGTTTGCTATGCAGTACCTCTTTCTCATGCTGCCAGAGGCTAAGAGAGACACATCAATTTGAACGATATTTGTGGTACGATTATTTTTCATTTTTTTTAATATATTTAAAATATTTTCTTATTTTTTAAAGTCAAATCTTTACAAAATCATTAATTACATTCTTATTACATAAAACTTATAAAAATTTGATATTTCTTAAATTTTCTTATTCTATTATTTTTATATTTATTTCTAGATTTTGATGACTTCTAATAAGGAAAGATTTTACTATAAATATATTTAATTAATTTTCAACTCTTAACTATTAGGAAAAAAATAGTGAAAAAACGATTTTATCTAAAGCAAAGACTTAAACTTTTAATGTAGGAAAAAAAGTTCAAAACACATTTTCAAGGTTCTTCACACTTTTAATATATTGTAGATGTAGATATAAATGATTATTATTATTAAATAGTAAGAGTTTGTTTAGCACTCTTCAGTTATGGGTTCCTAGCTTTAAGCTAATGAATATATTATTATTATTATTTTAATAATACTATTATTTTTCATTAATGTATAAATAAATTATATTTAAATATATTTTTTAGCATTTAAATTTTAAATGAGATAAGTTTGAAATAGTAAATGTCTAGTAGAACTCTTTAAGTATGCATTCTGCTTTTAAGATAATGAAAATCTTTTTTTTTTGTTCAAAAAAAGATAATGTATTTCAAATTCAAATACTTAATCTTTCAATTCAAAATTTTTATTACAATATTTTTAACTTTGTGCTAAAACTACCACGTGGCTTCTCAATAACTTGTCACTTGGCTCCTCCTGATGCTTTTAGTTTTGCTTTTATATTTATATATATAGAGAGATTGTGCACTATTGGGAGAGAGAGCTGCATGGAGAGGTTCAGAACTGGTCTGAAGTAAATTTTTGCTCCAAAAAAACAGATTTCTCTTGTGGCTAGCAATGCAAGGTAAGCTCCTTACAGAAGAAAAGATGATGAGGATAGGGATCCAATGTGATACTACTAGTGTTCTATGTGATCAAATGAATAAAGAAATGCTACACATTTGTTTGCAACATGTTATGCAGCTCATGCAGTATGGCAAAAGTTAACTACTTGGCTTGGGGTAAATGTTAAGATTAAGGAGGTGTAGGAATCAATTCTACTAATAATCAGGAAAAAGCAGCGGCAGAAATTAAATAGAGAAACTATTGCAGCAATTTATGGAGCCGTGATCCATAATATTTGGCTAGCTAGAAATACAAAAATCTTTATAGGTCATAATGTTAATGTTGAGTTCTTGGTTCAGCAAATACAGGGAGAGAGTTACCATGTATACTGGGTCAAGGTTTGCTAGAAATTGTATAGGTTTTATATAGAGAACTTGTAGCTAGATGTTCTTTGAGGCTTAGGCTAGCTTTTGCACCCTTCCTGGAGGGTAGCTAAGCAACTAATAAGTGTTCTCTAGGTGTGCTAAATCTATTGGAATGGTAATATTTACATTTTATTGTAAAAAAACAACTGTATAAAGTTTGTATGATAAATTGTATAAAATATATCTATGTAGGATGTGTATAGAAATTAGAAACTATATTATTATTGTATAGAATGTGTATAGAAATAATAATTTTTTATATAAATTAGAGAAGGTCAGCAAACTAGGCGAACAAAACGGAAGTAGAAGTTGACTCTTTGGTAAACCTGTCAAACGGGCCGGGCTGGCCCGGCCCGAACCGGCCCTACATATCAAACCGGACCGGTTTGACCCGGCCCGGTAAGCCCTAGGGCTTTAGGGGTCCGGGTTCCGGTCCGGTTTTTTTTTTAAACTGGGCCCGGTTAACCCGGCCCGGACCAACCCGGTCCAGGCCCGCCGGTTAACCGGCCCGGCATTAAAAAAAAAAAAAAAAAAAAATTATTGGGCCAAACTAGCCGTTGGCCCAACGGCTATATTACCGTTTTTGGGTCCAAACGGCTAGTTTGGGCCCATTAACTTAAAAAAAAAAAAAAAAAAAATATTTTTTAATCCCCAAAATAAATCTATAAATACCCTACAACTTCAAATCATTTCTCACACAATTTTTCACTCTCACAAATCTCATTCTCTCTCAAATCTCAATTCTCAATTCTCAAATATTCAATATATTTAATTTCTTAAAGTGTTCAATTTAAATTTTTAATTTTTCGTTTACAAAGTACGAGCGGAAGTTTCTAAAGTCGCAATCTTCGGATACTTCCAAAATTTGGTATTGTCGTTCCATCTCTTACGTTTAATTTTTATTTATTGTATTAATTGTTTAATATTTAATTTTATTATATTTGTGTATTTTGAATATTTTTAGTTTAATTTAATTTATATTATGGATAAATTAAAAAACCTCGCTGCTAAAGGTGTTAGAAATTTTTGTCCCGGAACCGGAAGCGGTAGTGGTAGTAAAAAGCGAATTACTAGCGGTAGAGGTAGTTCAAGTAATAGATATACCCGTGTGACTTCGCCTCCGGTACCGCTTGGTACACCTTTTGAGGAAGAAATAGGTGTAGGTGCTCAAGATATGGATTATGTAGAATTTCAGGAAAATTACGGTATAGAAGAAGAAAATGAAGTAGATGCAGTTAATGTAGACGAAGATGATGAAAATATTGCTGAAACACCCGCAGTAGGACATGCTAACGTTAGATCTGAATCAGTTAATCTCCCTTCCCGTCCTCCCAGTGCCCCAAAACCCCGTAAAAGAACTAGTATTGCATGACAATTTTTTGAACGTATATCAGATATTGAGGTGCAGTGCAATATTTGTCAACAAAAATATAAGCATAGAAGTGGCGGTAAGCAAGGGGGTACGGGTACGTTAATGAGACATATAGCTGAAGATCACACTAGAGAGTTCAATATTGCAAAAGGTGGTGGGGATGTTGGTGGGTCAACGCAAACTAGAATGGACCCAACAACCGGTCAAGTAGCGAAAAAGTATAATAAATTGAGGGACAGAGAAGAAATAGCTAAAATGGTAGCTGTGGGTTGTTTGCCTTTTAGTTTTCCTTCTTCTGATGCCTTTATTCGTTATATACAAGCAATTTATAATCCTATGTTTAATGGTATTCCTAGAACTACTTGTCGGTCTGATATTTTTAGACTCCATTCACAATATTGTTTTTATTTATCAACATTCTTAAAAAATATTCAATGTAGATTGTCCCTAACTTCCGATCTTGGTCGTGCTGTAAATAAAAATGATTATTTAACCGTTACTTGTCATTGGATGGATAGTAATTTCATAATGCAAAAACGTATTCTTGCTTTTTTATATGATGAAGATCGGAAACATACTGGACAATTTATTGCTGATTCTATTATTAAAATTGCCGGATATTATGGTATAGAAAATAAAATTTTATGTATTGCTTTTGATAATGCTTCTAACAACAAGACTGCTATAACAAAAATAAAATCTACGCTATCTCCGCCCTTTCCTGAAATTTTTCATGTTAAGTGTGCATGTCATATATATAATTTAATTGTAAAAGATGGTCTTGACTTTTTTGAGGTTTATATTGAAAAAATTCGTCTTGCTGTTGGTTTTATTCAAGGAAATAATCGTAGATCTAGAATTAAAGAATTTAAAGTTAAATGTCAAGAAAATGGACTTGCACCGATTTTGATGCCTGAGGAAATTGATATTAGATGGAATTCTACGTATGAATTTTTAAAAACTTGTTATAAATATAGAATTCCTATTACACTAGCTTTTAACCAACATTGTGGTTCATTTGCTGATTCTGCTGATTGCATGCTACATAATTCTGATTGGGTTATAATTAATGATCTTGTTAAGTTCTTAGAAAATTTTTATGTAGCTACGGTTGAATTTTCCGGTGCATACTATCCTACTGTTTGTAATATTTTGGCATATATAGCCGATATTTCTGGTTTGCTCCGACAATATAAAGATAAAGAAGGTTATAAAGAAGCTGTTGGCGCTATGTTTACGAAATTTAAAAAATATTTCTTCCCGATTCCCCCTATTTACTTGGTTGCTGCTACGTTAAATCCGTGCATGAAATATAATCATATGTGTCACTTTAGTACTCTTATTTATACTAACTTAGAAATAAATACTAACCATGATTCTGAACAAGTACAACCTGATTTGTGGACGGCTACGGCTGATGCAAAGGATTACATAGAAAAATTATATAATCACTATGCTGATTTATTTGATTTAGCCGTACCTACAAATATCACTCCAACTGTCGCTCCTCATCCTCCCGAGGAGCCATCAGCTTCTAAAAGGCCGACACATAGTGGTTTTCCTGATTCGTTTTATGATTTAACTTGTTGGAACAGTGTGGATGAGAGAGCTTACACATCAACTTATCGGGAAGAGCTGAAATATTATCTGCGGACGCCACCAGAGGATCGCAGACGATGGATCAACACGCTGGATTGGTGGAGGAATAATGAATCACAATATCCTGTACTTTCAAGATTAGCCAGAGATATCTTGAATGTTCCTATGTCAACCGTTGCATCAGAGAGCGCCTTCAGTCAGGGACGACAGCAGCTTGGAGACAACCGACACTCATTGGGAAGCAACGCAATGAATGTTTTAGTTTGCCTCAGAGATTGGATTAGAGCAGAAAGAAGAAACCAAGGAATGGAACCAGAGCCCAACGACGACCTCAAACTTGAAGAAATTATGACTTCACGGGAGAACTCAGCAGAATCAAGTCCAATACATGGTTTTTCCCCCGTTGACTTCGACTACCCTATGCAAGTTCCAATTAATATTAACATGAATGAGTTGGAAAAAATGATGCATAATTTATAGATTTTTCATTCATGTAAATTATAAATTTTGGATCATTTTGCAATCAATAAAATTCCACAAATTCATTCACTCCTTAGTCGTTGTTTTTTATTTTTTTTTATTTAACGATTTATAATTTTAATATCTTCTATACAAGTGTATATTTAATGTATACATGTGTATATGTTTATATATCTTATATAGAAGTGTATATTTAATGTATACACGTGTATATATCTTCTATAGAAGTGTATATTTAATGTATACATTGTGTATATAGCGTATATAGTGTATATTTGACCGGTTTTTAACCGGGTTTGACCGGGTTTTAGTGGGTTTGACCGGGTTTTAGTGGATTTAAAGTATTACATATACATAGAATAGAGTGTATATATGTGAATAGATCTTCTAAAGATGTGTATATTTAACGTATACATGTGTATATATTTTATAAATTAGTATATAACTATACAAATATATGTTGTAATGTATATATATTGTAGTATATCTCATGTAACGTATTACATATACATAGAATAGAGTGTATGAATGTTAATAGATCTTCTATAGACGTGTATATTTAACGTATATATGTGTATATATTTTATAAATTAGAATATAACTATACAAATATATATTGTAATGTATATATATTGTAGTATATCTCATTTAAAGTATTACCTATACATAGAATAGAATGTATATATGTGAATAGATCTTCTATAGACATGTATATTTAACGTATACATGTGTATATGTTTTATAAATTAGTATATAACTATACAAATATATATTGTAATGTATATATATTGTAGTATATCTCATTTAAAGTATTACATATACATAGAATAGAGTGTATGAATGTTAATAGATCTTCTATAGACGTGTATATTTAACGTATAGTCATTGTTTTTTATTTTTTTTTATTTAACGATTTATAATTTTAATATCTTCTATACAAGTGTATATTTAATGTATACACGTGTATATATCTTCTATAAAAGTGTATATTTAATGTATATATTATGTATATAGCGTATATAGTGTATATTTGACCGGTTTTTAACCGGGTTTGACCGGATTTGACCGGATTGGGTTAAGTGGGCCGGTTCCGGGTGGGTTTTAATATTTTTACTGTGCAGCCCGGCCCGGCCCGGCCCGGTTAAGGCCAAACCCGGCCCGTAACCGGCCCGGAACCCGGTAAGAATGAGAGGGCCGGTTCCGGGTTGAACCGGCCCGGCCCGTTAGACAGTCTTACTCTTTGGCCATGGCTTGGAATTAAGGGCCATTTCTGTCCTTGTCCAATTATTGTGGAAGTTAGCGGTGTAATTTAATACATAAATATTTTCAAGGAAGAGAAAACAACCTAAAGAAAACAGATGAGAGTACTTATCATATCATACAATGTGCGTTTAGCTAGGTTACTGTTTTTAATATTAACAGATAGTTGCCGCGTGAAATATTATTAGGTCAAGACTACACAATATCAAGTTCCCAATCTCAAAATCCTTCTTCCTTGTTACTCACGTCAACTCACATATGTACTTATAAATACCATTCGCCTAAATTTCAGACATATCTCTCCTAAAAAAATTTCCTTTTCTTTTACAAAGAATCAACAATGGAAATTGCTAGCGTTACGGCAGCAGCCAACTCTTTCATTCGTAGTGTTCATTCACATCCACAAATTTTTGGCCAATTCCAGCAAGTCATGAAAGGTTATTCAACTAAAAAAATTGGATGTTCATGCTGTCGGTGCGGAATTGGAGACTCTATTCCAATTACACCACGATTTATTAATCGGTTATCGTATTTTTGTGCCTTCGGAGTTCCGAGCATCATTACCTGTATTATTGCAAGAATTTTATTAATCCAGACAAGAAAATATTGAAATCTTGCATTGATTTTATGAACAAAGTGTTGAAACGCTTAGGCGATGAGCGTGGTGTTATTAGGGCATTCTTGGAGACCATCAGGGCATTGATAAAAGGTAAAATTTCTAACAAGGATGCTTATAAAGCAATAGCGAAACTCTTTGGTAATGAAAATCAAGATTTGGTGGGTGGGTTTAAGTTGCTGCTTTTAGGTGATAACACGGGTAGAAAGACAATTAAGAAGAAGAAATTAGCATCACCAAGTAATGGTGCTCACGAAATTAAAGCTCAAAAGAAGAGAGCACTTGATGACTTAAAACTTGGCAATCGAATGGAAGATGAGATGTATGAACTTGACGTTCAGTTGTCCTGTGTGAGGAGAACTGCGGAATCTGCAAAGGCTTTGAGGGACTCAAAAGAGCAACATCAAAAGATCGATATCGGCAATTACTTCAGTGCTCTGAGTCTTAGTTGCATTAGGAAAGAATACAAAGAACTAGGTTGCATTGCTATAGAACAACTGCGGCAATATCCGAAACATGTTGTGCCTCGAATTTTGGAACAGTTGGAGATCAAAGAAGAGGAGTTGGTTGAAGACAGAGAGAAGCTGGACGAATATTGGCGTGGATTTCATAGGAAGAGACGGAATTCTGTGACAAATTGTTGTGTAATTTAAGGAATGTAAACTTAATTACAGTGTAGGAGTTTTCTTGGATATGTTACTATTTCCGAATGTACTGCTATTCTGTTTCATGGATGCACTAATGATACGGAACAAACAAGGGAACACGAAATCACACCCCAAAACAGTCCACAAATTACAACAAATCGTGGACCCAATGGGGACTTCTCTCGGATTCACTATCTAGAACAAGAAAGAAGAGGATACAAGGTGTTAATACACCACAACAACCAGCCAACAACAAGTTTAGCAACACAAGATGAAGCTCCACAATATTACAATATCAACAAGAACAAATGGGTTACATTAACAACACAAGAAGCCGAAACTAAAACAAGATACAAGATAGGTAGTTAGACAAGTGTTGATGTAGTCTTAACAACCCAAGAGCATATTCCACTCTTGGACCTGTAAAACTTCACACAACAAACACCTAACTCTTACAATTGACACAAGAGAGGCGTCCACCACCCAAGCACCAACGTATCAAGCAAAATGCAACACACAAGAGAATCCACCCTTATGTTATGCCCTAGTTTCAATTGGACTCTCTCTCACTCTAAGAGAAGTATTCTTCAATAATAATGATCAACTAAAGAAATAAACCCTACAATATTCTATTTATACTACATTACAATAATAGACAAAATGACAAAAGGGCCCTTTAGTGACTAGTCTTCAAAAATACTCAAAAGTGTCTTGATCATGATCATACTTGTATCATCCTCTCCATCTTGAGAGGAATTTGCCCACAAATTCATAACCTCACCTTTTTTACAAAGACACTTCACAATCTCCTTCACACGGCCACACATCTTCTACATCTTCCTCGCTTTGCATTTTAACCTCTTTTTGCTCTCTCTATCTTGAGGCTTGCCATCAACCTTAGCTGATTCAATTACTATTTCTTCCCCAAGATAGTACAATTTTCCCCTCCCTTAGGATCACGTTCCTCCGGTTTGGGCACTCACTAGCCTTGTGCCCCCACCCTTGGTATTTGAAGCATTGAAATCCCTTGGGATTGGAAGTAGAATTTGAATTTACCTTTATACCTTGGAGGATGTTTTTGGACAACCTTGGTGGCCTCGGGTTGGGTAGCCATGAATGAGTTATCTTTGAGCTCCCTCTCAACCTCTAAAGCCGCATGGAAGATGCCATCTCTGGTGTCGAATTTGTGAAACGTCATGCGAGTGGAGATGTCCTTGTTTAACCCAACCTTGAAGCGCACAATGTCATGACTTACTTGCTCGCTTCGGTGGTCAAGTTTCAACATCAATTGTTGAAATTCATCGTAGTAAGCCATGACACTCTTGTTCCCTTGCCTCAAATTGTACAATTTAGCAAGGAGCTCATGCCTATAAGTCTCGGGCAAGTACCTTTGTCGCATAAGGTTCTTCAATCGAAACCAAGGAGGAGGTTGTCCCCCAATCATCTCATTCCCAAACCGTTTAACATACTCTCACCATGTATTAGCATACCCTTCGAAGTGAGCTATAGCATAACAACTTTTTTTTTCTTCGGTGAGATCATTAAGTTGGAAGATCTTGTCACAGGATGACTCCCATGCAAGGTAGGCTTCGGGATCACTCTCACCTTTGAAAAGCGGAAGGCTCACTTTGATGGAATTGAGACCTATATCTCGGTTTGGGTGGCCATCTCTCACCTCTCGGCCTAACTCCCCATGTCTACGCCTCATTCTTTCTTCCCTCAAGTAAACATCATCATACGGCCCATAACCATCATGTTGTCCTCCCCTGCCATAGCCCTCAACATGGATGGGTCTATTTGGGTTAAGTGGAGCTTGTAGTGGCGAGATTGGATTTGGATAGTGAGATCTTTGGTCAAGTAGAGTTTGGATGGGAGGGTTCGGGTTTGGTGATGGTATTTGGGTTCCAAACCCTTTTTGTTGGACTTGGTGGAGTGGGGGTTGGCTTGGTCTATATTGTTCTCGGCTTCGGGAGTAAAGATTGGTTTGATTTATGACAATTGGTGTATATTGCATTTGGTGCAAGGTCT
Source organism: Capsicum pubescens (assembly GCA_030864215.1). Taxonomy (NCBI): domain Eukaryota; kingdom Viridiplantae; phylum Streptophyta; class Magnoliopsida; order Solanales; family Solanaceae; genus Capsicum; species Capsicum pubescens. The sequence continues at coordinate 264,028,471 of CM061544.1, forward strand.
CGGGAGTATTAGTTGGGGAAATGTTTTGAGGGGTAGAAGGTCGACTCCTTTGGCTTTCCACACGTTCTAATCTCCCACTCATTGATGCTACATCCATATCTAATTTCTCAAGACCCATATTCAACCTAGCCACATCTCGGGACATAGTTTCAAGGCGAGCCAAAATGAGATTGATGGCATTATTATCCATTGTTTGAGCATTTGAAGCCTCGGGTTCCATTGTGGTGGTATAAAAAATAACCCTTCAAGTTACGGTCCAATCAAGAGACCAAATCAGTCTGCAACGTCACACAGAACAATACAATGCAAAACCTACAACACAAAACACACGTTATTTCAAAACAACCTCCCACAATGAGATCCCACCTTCAAGTTTCTTCAAACTCAAGCTCAACATTGGTGGATGACTCAAATAACCTCCAATTTAGCTCAAATTCGAACCCTATACTCCTATAGTGTTAGAGAACACAAATCTAACACTAAAAATACAAGAAAAACGCAAAATCAAAAACTCAAAATTTGACCTAGGGTCAAAAACGGGTTTAGTATATTTTTGGGGGATTTTCGATTTTGACACTTCTTTTTTTGTTGGGAGTTTCAATTTCTATACTCTAATAGTGTTAGGGAACAAGATCTAACACTAGAAACACACAAAAATCAAGTTTTTTGAAAGACCCTAAAAACGTGAACAGTAACTTTTTTTTTTCCAAGATAACAATGCCAAGATTGATTTTGTTGGAACAAAATCAAACCTTGCTTTGATACCAAATGATATGGAACAAACAAGGAAACACGAAATCACACCCCAAAACAGTCCACAAATCACAACAAATCGTGGACCAAATGGGGACTTCTCTCGGATTCACTATCTAGAACAAGAAAGAAGAGGATACAAGGTGTTAATACACCAAAACAGTCATCCAACAACAAGTTTAGCAACACAAGATGAAGCTCCACAATATTACAATAGCAACAAGAACAAACGGGTTACATTAACAACACAAGAATCCAAAACTAAAACAAGATACAAGATAGGTAGTTAGACAAGTGTTGATGTAGTCTTAACAACCCAAGAGCATATTCCACTCTTGGACCTTTAAAACTTCACACAACAAACACCTAACTCTTACAATTGACACAAGAGAGGCGTCCACCACCCAAGCACCAACGTATCAAGTAAAATGCAACACACAAGAGAATCCACCCTTATGTTATGCCCTAGTTTCAATTGGACTCTCTCTCACTCTAAGAGAAGTATTCTTCAATAATAATGATCAACTAAAGAAATAAACCCTACAATATTCTATTTATACTACATTACAATAATAGACAAAATGACAAAAGGGCCCTTTAGTGACTAGTCTTAAAAAATACTCAAAAGTGTCATGATCATGATCATACTTGTATCAACTAACCACGTGGGGTTTGTATTTTTGTTTCCTTTTTTGCTATTTTTCCTTTTATAAATTTCTTTATTGATTTGAATGTTCGATGATTCTATAGTATTTTGGCATGATTTCTTCTTCGTTATTATTTTTTGATGTGTTTTTCCTTGGGCCGAAGGTCTGTGGCATGATTGATTTGAATGCCCGATAAAGATTGTGCGAGAATGTAAGGGGAAGGGGGGCAGTGAGAGAAAGACAATGGAGTGCGCTAGAACAGATCAACAATAACATGCCCATTGTAGGGGGAAGGTAGAGTGCGCAGACCTTAACTCTGCCTCAGAAATAGAGATATATGTTTTCCATTGACCTCGGCTCAAGAAAAACAGTGCAATGAAGAAAATTAACTGATACTTTTCAAGCGTGTGAAAAGTACATGGAGTAATATTAGTGCATTCCTAGAAAGAATTTTCAACTTCTAGAAAAAGCAGTTTTTGGAACTTAGTTTTATTGTTCAAGAAAAACATCAATATACAAGAATAAGGTATTTTGTATATTCTTGTTAAATAGCTACCACATACACAAACTGTTAGGCTTTTCTGTATATTCATATTAAATTAATGGAGGTCGAAGCCATTTGCTTATTACTTTTGTTCTGTGTATTAAGAGAGAAAGAAGTAGTAGTTCAATGTGGGAATAAAAAATGTGTAGTACATTAGTATTAGTTTGAAGTGAAGATACAGAAAAATTAAGCTCGAACTTTTACATGAGCTCTCGATCAAAATAAATCATTTTTTAAATTAATTCACCAAAGTAATATTTTTTTTTGAAACTTCACCAAACTAGTATAAACGTTGTTTCCAGTAACGTATTATGCTTTAAAAAAAGTTAACGGACCAAAAAAAGTTGTGGACGACGTTTGACTTAAAACGTTACTGACAGTAACGCTTTTAACATAAAATGTTACTGTGAGTAACGAGACTGTGCAACTCCGCCACATCAGAATCTTTGTATAAATCTAACGTTAAATTCATTACTACCAATTACGTTTTAGCTTTAAAACGTTACTCTGAGTAACGATACTATCAAATCAACTCAAAACTCTGTGGTGTCAGAATTTTTGACATTAAAGTCGTTATCAGTAGTTACCTTTTAAGATAAAAACATTACTATAGGTTACAATTCTGTCAAATCAAATCACAGACCTGCAAATTTGGAATTTTGGTGATTGATTTACCAATAAAACGTTATTGTCAATAACGTTTTAGCTCTAAGATGTGACTGACAATAATTTGTTGTCACTTGTTGGAATGTCGTTTGCTGTTAATTGTTATTGTCAGTAACATCTTAGAGCTAAAACGTTATTGGCAGTAACGTTTTATTTGTAAATCAATCACCAAGATTCCAACTTTGCAGGTCTGTGATTTGATTTGATTGAATCGTTACCCATAGTAACGTTTTTATCTTAAAAAGTAACTATTGATAATGACTTTAATGTCAAAAATTCTGACGCCACAGAGTTGAGTTGATTTGATAGTATCGTTACTCGGAGTAATATTTTAAAGCTAAAACGTAACTGGCAGTAACAAATTTAATGTCAAATTTGTGCAAAAATTCTGATGTGGCAGAGTTGTAGAATCTCGTTACTCACAATAACGTTTTTGAACAGTAACAATTCCTATTTTAACGTCATCTACAGTTCTTTTTAGTCCGTTTACTTTTATTAAAGTATAATACGTTACTGGGAACAACGTTTATACTAATTTGGTAAAGTTTCAAAAAAACATATTACTTTGATGAATTGATTTAAAAAATGACTTATTTTGGTTGAGCAAAAAAAAATAAAAAATGGAGCATGAATGTATTAAATTCTAACAACTTCATTACAGTAATTGTATTTGCTTAGGTTTTCCTTTTTCCTTTTTTATGCCTTGTATCAATATGATTGCTAAATTGGAGACTAGTTAAACTACAAAAGAGTAAACTGAAACTATGCTAGTGACTAGACAAACGATAATCGAACATGAGTTCATTAAATCTCATGCTAATAATAATTTAATTCTAACTATAGAACATATATGAAAAATCAAATTCATATTAGATTGAATGTCCTAGCTTCTTGCCCACCCGGCATGGTGGCACATCCTTCTTGATTGGGCATCTTTCACAGAGAAAACTACATATGAATTAGGCACACTCTAACCCCTTACTCCCTAAAATAAACTTGTCACCTGGCTGGAAGATCGATCCGACCCGGTTAACTCGATCCAAAAAGAGAGACCATTCCTTTCATAATCGGCCCAATGGGTCCACCTGATACCTGGGTCCCGGTCTCATGCTGGGCCGTCTGGAATGGTTAGCCCGACGGATCGGCCCAATTATGAAATTGGACCAGGCACACCAGTTACCAGACTGGCTCGACCCGTTTAATTTTTTTTTTTTTTAATATTGGACCACTAGTCAGCTTAATTGGACCGTTGGCCCAACAAAATTATAGCCGTTGGCAACCCAACTACCAATTAGCTGGTTTGGCCCCTTTTTAGAAAAAAATTATTTCAATAAATTTTTCTATAAATATCCCAACTCAAAATCTATCACACAATCTCATTCTCTCAATTATTCTAGTTATCTTCTAAAGTGCTCAATTTTATTTTTTTAATTTTGCAATTACAAATATCAATTGGAAGTTTTCTAAAGTCTCAACTTTCGGATACTTCAAAAATTTTGTATTGTCGTTCCATATCTTACTTTTAATTTTTAATTAGTGTATTATTTATTGAATATTTATTTTTATTATTTTTATATTTTTTAAATATTTATTAGTTTAATTTGTAATATGGATAAATTAAGAAAAGTCGGTAAAAGTGTTAGCAATTTGTGTCCCGAAAGCAGTAGTAGTAGTAAAAAATAAATTGGTGGCGGTTTCGGTAGAGGTAGTTCAAGTACTAGATATACCCGTGTGCCTCTGGTACTAATTAGTGAACCATTTGAGAATGAAGTAGGTGTAGGTGCTCACGATATGAATTATATAGAAACTCAAGAAAATTATGGTAGAGAAGAAGAGAATGAAGTTAGACGCGGTTGATTTAAATGTAGATGATGAAAATATTGGTGATACACCCGAAATCGATAATGCTAATGTTAGATCTGAATTGATTAATCTTCCTTCACGTCCTCCCTGTCCCCATTAAGATCTCGTAGAAGAACTAGTATTGTATGAAAATTTTATACGATAATAGAATGAGAAACTAAAGTCCAATGCAATATTTGTCAACTGGTATATGAGCATAAAATCGGAGGTAATAAAGGGGATATAGGTGTATTGATGAAACATTTAAAATAAAGACACCCAATAAAGCTAGTTGTGGCACAAGGTGGTGAGCCAATCAGGTGGCCAAATCAAAGTAGATTGAACTCAATAACTGGTCAATTAGTTGAGAATAATAATAAAATGAAGGACCGAAAAAAAATAGTCAAAATGATAGTTGTGGGTTGTTTGTGTTTCTCTTTTGTTTCTTCTGATGCTTTTATCCACTATATTCAAATAATTTATAATTTCATGTTTACAGGTATTCCTAAAAGTACTTGTCGGACCGATATTTTTAGACTTCATGCACAATATGTTTATTATTTATGTGTATTATTAAAAAATATTTCATGTAGAGTTGCTCTAACTTCTGATCTTGGTCGTGCTGCTAATAAAAATAATTATTTAACAATTACTTGTAACTGAATAGATAGTAATTTTTTTTATTCAAAAATGTATTTTAGTATTTTTGTATGATGAAGATCGTAGACACACCGAAAAATTTATTTCTGAATCTATTTCTAAAGTTGCTAGATATTATGGTATTGAAAGAAAAGAATTATGTATATCTTTTGATAATGCATCTAACAACAAGATTGTTGTTGACTTGTTAAAAGTTGAACTTTCTCCGTTGTTACCCAAAATATTTCATGTTAAGTGCGTTTATCATATATATAATTTAATCGTATAAGATGATCTTGAATTTTTTGAGCTTTATATTGAAAGGATTATGCTTGTTGTTGGCTTTATTCAAGGAAATAATTGAAAAATTAGAATGAAAGAATTTAAAAGTAAATGTGAACAAAATGGACTTAGACCAATAATAATGCCTGAAGAATGTGATATTATATGGAATGCTACTTACAATTATTTACGAACTTGTCTTACTTATAAAATTTCTATTACAATAACTTCTAATCAATATTGAGTTTCTTTTCCTGAGTGTTTGTTATATGATTCTGATAGGGCTGCAATTGCTGATCTTGTTAAATTTATATAGCTACGATTGAATTTTATGGTGCTTATTATCCTACTGTTTGTAATATTTTAGCTTATTTAGCCGACATATCTTATTTTCTTAACAAATTAAGAACAAAGAAGGTTACAAAGAAGCTATTAATGCAATGATTGATAAATTTAAAAAATATTATGATTATTTTTTTTAATTTTCCCGACTAAGTTTTGATCTTAATCAGTTGATGTGGCCTCCATTTTGTTTTGTTATTTGTTAGCTTCGCTTGAATTTCTAGAGGTTATCAGTCTAAGGAAATAAATTTTCCATATGATTTTAGGCCTACACCTTCAATCATCATTATGTTGCATATAGTTGGAGGTTTATGTAGTATGGTCAAACAATCTTAGGTGTCTTCTCTCATTTTGCCTTCTATGTTTGATACTTGTATCTTCTATTCGATTTTTAATTTTTGGTAGTTTTTGTTCCTTTTTTTCAAATTGCTTTATCATGCTTTATGTAATTACTTGATAAAAAAAGTGATGCTTTATATAGTATTTTGCCATGATATTGGGTATGTTGTTGTTGTTATATAGTATTTTTCCATGATTTCTTCTCTTCCGTTATTTATTTTTTCTGGACTGCTTTGTTTTGCTTTTCCTTGAGCCGAGGTTCTATCCTCTCTACCTCCCAAGGTAGGGGTAAGGTATGCATACACTCTATCCTCCCAAACCCACTTGTTGGATTACACCGGATATGTTGTTGTATCTAATTTTTAGTTTTTAATCTTGTCGTATCTAAATACACCGGATAGGCGTATTTATGTCTTGACATCTTATTTCATGCTTTATTAAGTATTTGTTTATTATTTCTTGTCTTGAGCCGGGGGTCTATCGAAAACGGCTTTTCTACTTCTCCTGAAGTAGTGGTATGGACTGCGTACATCTTACCCCCCAGACCCCACTATGTGGGAATACACTGGTTTATTATTGTTATTATTTTTTTTTAAATTTTTCCTATTTACTTGATTGGTGCTATAATAAATCCATGTATGAAATATAATACTATGTCTGAATTTACTTTTATTATTTATACTGCTTTAGATATACAACCTGAAGAAGAACCCTCTTTGTTTATGGCTATGGGTGATGCAAATAATTAAATGGAATCATTATATAACCATTATGCTGATTTACTTGATGATGTCATACCGGCACATATCACTCCAACTCTTGCTCCCCAAGCTCCCGAGGAGCTATCATCTTCTAAAAGACAGACACATAGTAGTTATCTTGATTACTTTTTTGCTTTAAATATTTGGGGCAGAGTGTCACCTTCTTCACACGGAACACTTTCTCGGGAAGAGCTTAAGTATTTTCTTCGACAACCGACATAGGATCGTAGAGCAAGGATCAACATGATGGATTGGTTGAAGAATAACAAAAGATAATATCCTGTGCTTTCAAGAGTATCTAGAGATATATTGAATGTTTCAATGTCAACAGTTGCATCAGAGAGTGCTTTTATTCTGGGACAGCAACAGCTTGGAGACAACCGACATTCATTGAGAGGCAATGCTATAAATGTTCTAGTTTGTCTTAGATACTGGATTAGAGAAGAACGAAGAAATCAAGGAGTGGAAGTGGAGCCGACAGACGAACAAAATCTTAAATAAATTATGACTTTAAGGGAGAATTCAACACATCAAGTCGAATGCATGACTTTGGCCCCATTGATTTTGACTATCCTAAGGCAGTTCCCGTTAATATTAACATGAATGAGTTGAAAAAAATGATGCAAATTTTGTAGAATTATCAATCAAGTAACTTATACGTTTTGAATCATTTTGCAATCAATAAAATACAAGATTCATTCACTCCTTACATATTTTTTTCATTTAAATTGATTGTCTAAAATGAATTAAATACTTTTAATATATTACTATCAAACTTTATATAAAGTCATAACTCATAAACATAACAAACATATATACATATAATGAAAAAATAAAAATAATGTTAGCAAATATTACTTAGACAACTACTATTGACATATAAAAATACTATATAAGTTTATCTTTTAAGTGGTGTATGTAAATTTTTAAATATATGATTATATGTTCAAGTATTATTATATTAAGTAGTATACATTATATGTATATAGGTGTACATATTTTTGTAAAGTACTATAATACGTAATGTATATATGTTGTGTATATGTTTCTAAAGTAGTATAATATGTAATGTATATATGTTTCAAGTGGTATTTTAAGTAGCATATATTGTATATATATCTATAATGTATTAAAAGTGTGAAGACCCTTAAAAAAGTGATTTGAACTTTTTTTTCTTCATTAAAAGGCTCTCTTTTAGACAAAATAGTTTTTTCACTATTTTCTTCAATTTATTATTTTATTATTTTTATTATATTAATTAGACTACTAAAATATATGGGACTCTCAAAATATATAGAAGGAGAATCAATTAATATTTTTTTTTTGTACAAATCAATTAGAAAAATACTCCTAAAATAGGATTAAAAAATACTCCTAAAATAGGACTCTATTAAGGAAATACTTTCATAAATATTGAGATGCACGTTAAACTAGAGAAGAAACTGGTTTACTTATTGAAAAAATATGATTGATGCTCATCTAACTTGATTCAGTTGCATGTCTAGATTGGTGGATGCTTAATTTTCTAACCCTCAACTTCTTCAATATTTTTTTCAACATAATAGAATTCAACGTGTGTGTGTGTGTATATATATATATATATATATATATATATATATATATATATATATATATATATATATATATATATATATATATATATCTTCTTTGTTTTCATTCAAGTCAATCTTTAGTGTCCAAATTTTCGCTCAGACAAGAATTATTTTCATCCAAAATAAAGCTTTGTGATCACTATTGTATTATTTTGTTGTAGTTTACAGGTCGTAGATGAATTTACAGGTGGTAGATGAATCTCGGTCGGCTTTGAGGAAATTTTTTAGGTGAAGGTTAGATTTATTTGTATTGTTTTTATATCTCTATTTTGAGAATTTCTTTGTGTAAAAGTAAAGTTTAGTTGTATTATTTTGATATCTCTATTGTTGTATTATTTTATTATAGTTTACAGGTGGTAGATGAGTGTCGGACGACTTTGAATTTTTTTTTGTGTAAAAGTTAGATTTAATTATATTGTTTTGATGTCTCAATCATCGTATTATTTTTTTGCATTTGACAGGTGATAGATGAATGTTGATCAACTTTGAGAAATTTTCTTGGTAAAGGTTAGGTTTAATTAAATAAATTCTCCAAAAAATGTTGAATTAATTATTGTATTCATCTTTATTATTTAAACAAATATCCTATTTAGTGTAACGTTTGAACTCAATAAAGTAAGGTACACGCGCGAGGCGCATGCACCTAACCTAGTATATATATGTGTGTGTGTATTTTCTATTGACTAACTTAGAAAATAGAAAAGTGATTCGAACTTTTTGCCCTTCATTAAAAGAATCCGCAATAGACAAAACAGTCTTTTCACCTTTTTCTTAATTTATTATAAAATATAAAAATATTTAAATATTGATAATTGATTTTAAGAGTCCTTTTCCTCTTTTAATTCTAACTAATAAAATAAATCACATAAAAAAGGAATAAAAGAAAGAAAACATGAAAAGTAAAAAGAAAAGGGAAACTCACGTTAAAAAAAGAACAAAAAGATGGAAAATATTAAAAGAAAACTCACGTGTATAGGGTTTTTTTTAAAGAAAAGAAGTCTATTTTGTTTTATATAAAAGGAATCAAAAATCTACATAGTTGGAACCATGAACGTCTAAAAAAATATCTAAAACTCCTATTTGTATGAGTTTTAGTTTATTTGGAGTTCATAAATAATTTTATGAAAAAAAAATATGTATCTACCATCTTTAGAAATTTTAGACCTCTATAAATTAAGTATCCTTCCTTTTTACAACAATACAATGGTATCTACAATGAACATAAGGAGCTAAAATTATTTATTTTTAATTTTAGATTAGTTATTCTTTATTGTTTGATTTGAAATTCTTTTACGTCATGAAATATATTTTTAAAATATATTTTTGTAATATTTTTATATGGTTTTATATTTGTATGAATATATTAATTTTCTATTTAAGTGTTTTTCGTTTTTAATAAAATCAATAAATTTGTTTATTAATCAAGACACTTCTTTTACAATATCGAAGCGATTTTATATAATTGAACTCATTAAAATGAGATACACGCGCAAGACGGGTGCCCTAAACTAGTAGTATATATATGTATGTGTATAGTATATATTTAAAAAAATCATAAAAATTTAAATCTATTTTTTTTTTTTTAAAACATGCAAGGATCGGTAACCGGCCCATTACTTGAACTGGGCCGGGCTGAACCGGTCTAAGACCAGTTAAATTGGTTAGGGAAAAATTCAGAAATAGCATACTTATCCTCTTAATTATGAGTTTCATAGCAACAGTTTCATAATTACATAATATAACAAGTTGTATTTTGTATTTTTGGAAACTGTTGCTACAAAAATACAAATACATATGATTTTTACTGCCCTTATGATGATATGTATTTTGTATTTTTGCAAACTGTTGCTACAAAAATACAAATACATACAAATACATATACTACAAAATGTAATTTGATAAAAGTGTTGCTATTTTTTATAATTTAATACTTAAGTATGCTACTTTATGTATTTTTTCCAATTGGTTATATTGCTAAGTGGGTCGGTTATGGGCCGTTTGACAGTTTTTATTATTGGGCCCAGTATGAATTGACCCGTTAAGTTTTTGGACCGAACCAGACCTGAGACTGGCTAAAATAATTGGGCCGGTGCCGGTTTGATCCAGACCAGCCCGATTGACACCTTACCCTAAAAGGACAACTCTTAATAAGATTAGACGCTCGACCCAAACTCTCTCTCTCTACCTATCTCTCTCTCTCTATATAATTGCACATATAATACTGTAAAATAACATTATAAAGTGAAAAAAATATTATGATCAAATAGTTGGTGTTAGACACTTTGAATTAGGAGAATGAAATTTATTAATAAAGTCACTATAAAGCCGGTTTGAGTTTCAAAGTGGTTAAAAATTTATTTATATCAAATAGGTCAATGGATTGTTAAAAAGGAGAAGGACAAAAATAGCCTCTTGGCAAAAAAGAAAGACACGAAAATAGCTCATGTTTCAAAATTCCATTTTTTAGCCATTTCGGCAGTTGGATAGCTTTCTTTGACTTTTTCCTCTTTTTTTTTTTTTTTTTTTTCTTAATTTTGCTGATTTTGTCTTTTTTGTTTTACTTTTGTTGTTGCTCCTTTTGCTTCTTTTATTATTATTATTATATAAAGTGTAAAAATTGTATTTATTTTTGTTGTTTTTCCGTTGTTGGTTATTTATTTTTTCCTGGTAGTTGTGTTTTCTTCCTTTTCCCTTTTGTTTTTGGTTATGCTCATTTTTTTTCTAACAAACTGATGTTTCTATTTATTTTTTCAATTATATTAATAAACAATCAAATAAAATTTGTAGTTCTCTTTTAAAATAATCAAATACTAATTTATAATTTCGTAACCAAATTTTTTTTTTTTTTTTTTGAAATACAGTTTTTTAAAAAATAACATATTTTAATGACTCATATACATGTTTTAATTAACGATGATAGAATTTTTACACACATTTTGTACATATACATATTCTATATAATAGTTATACAACAATGATATAGTTTTTATACACATTGTATATAAGTATATTATACAACTATTATACACTTTTTGTGCACATTTTATACATATACAGATTTTATACAACAATAATACAGTTTCTATACATATTTTATACAATAATTATATAATTTTATACACATTTTATATAATAATTATACAGTTTCTATACATATTTTATACATATACAGATTTTATACAACAATGATATAGTTTCACCTTATATATATATATATATATATATAATTTTTATACATATTTTATACAATAATTATACAATTTTTATACATATTAATACAACCTTTAGCTGCAATTATTATTTAAATATGTATTTTATACATTAATTATAAATTTATATACACATTTTATACAATTATATATATATATTATAGAATTATATAATTTCTATACATATATCTTATAAAGTAGAAACGGTGAAGAGCAAAGAAACAAAATTGTAGGACATAAAATAGCTGGAATTAAAACAAAAACAAAAAAACAAGATTAACAAAGTGAAAACAAAAAGTAACATTGATATTTGCATAATGCCATCCAGAAGCCGACCAAAGTGTTAGGTTGTGTTATATATATTTATATAACAATTATATCCTTTTTATACAATTATACGTAATTATTATTTTTTAACAATAAAAAAAATTAAAATATTTTTCAATTTAAATTTTCATAGCAAAAAAAAAAAAACTAAGTAAAGGGCCGAATGGCCAAGGGAAGGGCCGAGAAATGGCCCAATGGCCAAAGGAAAGGGTTGAAGATGGCCAGATGACCCAACGGCCATAAAGTGGGATTTCTTTTTTCGACAGTATATTATGTGTGCATATGCTCAAACTTAGGCTATTTATTGTTTTAAAAGGCTACACAATGTCCTTTTCCCTGAAAAATAATATCTTTTTTTTTTCTTTGTGTTATCCTACACTACACTATTTACTGTGTTGTTAGCCTACTCTTCTGACTCTTCAGAAACTTTCAATAAAAAAGATTATTTTATTATTCTCGGTTTCAATTTGTTTATTTCAATTTTGTGATTTTAGTTTATTTAAAAAATAACGTCTTTTCATTTTTGTGGTAACTTTTTACTTCAGATTTTTCACGTGGCATTGTCCAAGACAACATTATTAAATGAAAACTTGGTATATTCTATATATTTTTAGGACCCACTTTTTTATTTTTTTTAAAATGTTAGTGATTTGTCCATAAAAACTTCAAATGCAACTTGAAATTATATTTGAAATTTGAAAATGTCATGATCCAAACACTCAGGTCATGATGACACCTCCATCAGTAGGTAAACCCAAATCATAACCTAGAATGGTGAATAACAGGTTAACGGGCGGAGGAAGGAAAAATAGGGTTAAAATAGTGATTTAGACCTACTTTAACCCACCAGTAGGTAAGCCAAAATCATGACCCAGAACTGTGGATAACAGGTTAATGGGCGGAGGAAGAAAATATAGGATTAAAACAGTAATTTAGAGCAACACAAGAACACACACACACACACACACACACATATATATATATATATATATTATATTTATATACACATACATATATATGTACATATATACATACATATATGTATATATACATATATATGTACATATATACATACATATATGTATATATACATATGTATGCATGCATACATACATATATATATATATATATGTATGTATATATATGCACATATATATATAACATAAAAAATGAGGGAAAGAGACAATGCACAAAAAGGATCCCCCAAGATCAGAACGACCAATACAAGAGCCACTGTGCACAAGAAATACTAGGCATATGCCAAAGTATACATAGTATTCTTCGGATATATAAAATAAGATTAGTACTAAGTAGAAGGAAATAGATCAACTCTGGACTCTAAAAGCTCACCCTAATCTTTGGTCAACAGCTTCGCACGAAGTCCGTATCAACAATGATGACTTGTACTAAGGATATACATCATGAAAAATGATACAAAAGTATAATATGAGTACCAAAGCATGGGGTATTCGGTAGAAATCATAGGCTGAATAAGATCAATCCAAGTAAAAGCATTAAAAAGTGAGAATATATACTAAGACGCAATAAATACGTGTAAAAAATAGAAAATCACAGGCTATGCTAAGAAAATGTGATAAATCGAACGTAAATAACTCAACATATGAAATAAATGTCTAGCTATAACCCAACTGGACCCTCCGTAAGCCCTGCAGGTACATACAATAAAATGAATTCCAACTGAGCCCCCATAAGGCTGGCGGATAAAAACAAGAAGTAATACTATTACAAGGCCAAATATAATAGTAAGGAAAGTAAAAATGTGCTAATATGTGCGATGAGTGTACCACATATTCTTACTCTAGCCATAACCATGAAACATACCACTCCTGGGCTAGATTTTCCAATTTTAAATCAATAAAAGTGAATACCAACCTCAAATCGAAAGTAACAGGTAATAAATAGTAAAATTAGGTGTCAGTCTCAAATCGAAACTAACGAATTATAGCAGTACAATCAGATGTCAGACTCAAACAGAAACTAATGGGCAACAAATAGTAAGGCTATTGCCAAACTTGAATCAAAACTAAATGAGCAACGCGTAGTAATAACCTAACAATCTGATTTAACCCAAGTCTATTTACTCCCTTATTTCCATTTTAGAAGGTCAAATACATTTAAAGAATTGCATGGTTTTGATTATTAAGTCAAAGGTTGATTTTTAAGGTAAAAAGGCCAAACACCGGGAACACCAAGTCAACAACCATAATATAACAAACAAACTGATCTAGTTCCAATAACTAGACAACCCAGGTGTTTTATAGCTATTTACTACAGGACAAGGTACTACCCTATGGTACTTTACCTTAAAAAGGTGCAATAAATCTAAATACAAGTCTTCAAAACCCAACCTAAGGAAAAAAACTACCCAACCCTTGGCTAAGACATATAAATCCTTCCCCAAGGACCCCGAGTAAACAAAACTAAGTTCCAATAGGAGAAGCAACTATCGGACCTAATGGAATTAAGATAGAAATCTATCCTAAAGCCATCTAATCAGTTAAAAATAATCAAGAATTTCTTACATGACTATCTGAGGCACTGAAATCCACCAATAATTAGCACAATATTATACCAATATCATGAAAGAGTAAAACTTACAGGAATGTAAGCCTAGCGAATGTAGACACTATAGAAAGTACTCAAAATCCTCTATAGCAAAGCCTTTTCCTTACATGAAACCTCTGTCCGCTGCCACGCTATCAAAATAATAATCTAGGCATCGAGATAAGAATAAGAATACCCTATTACAAATTTATTCTCCGGGTCAGAAATTGATCTAAAATCAAATAGTGGAGCTTGTCGATGGACTTGAGAATTGAGTCCATCGCTAGGTCTCTCATAGATAAAGGATCACTTGCTCCAAAATTGAGCAGAATAAGAGCTTAACAATAGCCCCAAAATAGTACTTATAGTAGTTAAAAAATCAAGAACCAAAATAGAGAATGAAATAAAAAATAGACCTGGGACTTACGAGCTAACAACCATAAAATTCTCACTCTAACTTTCCCCCGCTAGTCCCAAATTCGATTAGCGATTCCCTACTAATTAAAGCTCCCTAATATCATCAATGGAGCAAACACTTGGAATTAATGAGCAAAAAATAAAGGATCCCAAGATGAAGTGCCTACCTGCTAAAATGGCAATCCGTGGCTTAAGAAGTGCCAACCTGCAAAAATGGCTATCACTTAAGCAATCAACAAGCTTCTTAAGTGGATACACCAGCTACATTGGCACCAAAAATCTTCTAAGTCCAAATGGAATCTGATCAGGTGCTCGAGATTCGTTCAGAATCTCGTGCATGCAAATGAACTATGCTACCCTATCAAATTGGGCATTTATACTGAAAAAACTATTGAAAATTCCAAAAGGAGTCATTTCATAAATATGGGCTCCACATCTAATATTTCTTTATTTACAAATTCCAACCGATAGCCCAAAATGAGTCTAGAAACCTCGAACCCAAACCAAGGGTCTCTCTCTAAAAGTCAATATTGTAGAACTGATAGAACTATCAGAATTTTCATCTGAGTCCATTTACTTAATATTTTGGACTGAGACCTTTTTCCCAACATCAAAAGCTCCAAAATAGGGAAACTAGTATAAAAACCAAACGAACTGCCCGAAAACCAATCAGTCAGTTCTAACAAGTCATAAATGACTTGGGAAAACTGTAGGAAATCTTTAAATATGAAAAAATAATGAAAAATTAGAAAATGACCTAGAGGGTCATTACAACATCTACTACTAAGAGGACTTTCACTCATAGTAAAAAACCAAGAAATACCTGAAGGCTCAAACTTGTGAAGATACTGAGTTCGCCTATCATACTTAGTCCCCGATAGCCTCAACGAATGAAATGTATTGTTAGCATCCTATAATAACTTAATGTTTTAACAATAACAAACTAACAAAATAAACATGCAGGACCAAATTTGGAAGATCTTGTGATGGAAAGCAAAGAATCAAATCTGAAGGATCTTGTGATGAGATGCAATCCGTGGAGACCATGGGGACATATAGAAAGAATCAAATCAAAGACAGATAATCTTGAAGGATCCCAAGATATGGAACTTAAAGATACTTATACAAGGAGCAAATATCAGAGAGTAATCAAAGAAGAAAATTGGTACCAAGGCAAGATTTCATGATGATCAAATAAGGAAAAAGATCGTATTATTTATATGTACATATCTGATATGGATATGTATGGATATGAATCCTTACTATGGCAAAAAAAATGATATTTTACAATGCACGAACATATCTGATATGGATGCGCTAATGATATGAGCCCTCAACCAAGAAATCCATACAAATCATTGATTGAAAGAAATCCCTTGGGTTTTCCTTTTAGAGCAAAGAAGCAGCAGATAATGAAAACTATATAAGGACATTGAAGACAGAAGAAGAAGCATGTAACTTCACAGGGAACTATCACTTTGTCTCATCTTTATTCTTCATAAAGCTTTGTAGTTCTCTTAGTTTACAATAGTTACAAAAATAAAAAAGATTGAGTTAGTCCATTAGTTATACCAGTTGAGGCTGTGTCATAAAATTTGGATTACAACAGATTGAGATTCAAAACTTACTAAATCCTACTGTAACTCATTCTTACATTAATCTCTCAAGGAAACCTTTGCAACCCAAGGGGACTGGAATAGGCACCACACTGGTGATCCGAACCAGTATAAAATTATGTATTCCATTTTACATTTTAGTTTATACTTTTAGTTTAATTCTATTTTATTAAGTATACTAACTTAAAAATAAGTTGACTGATGCAGCTGATCAGTCGGCTTGGAAAAAAATTTCAATTCAGCCCTTTCTTGAATTTCAATTAGTATCAGAGTAGGTCTCACATAAAGTATTGGTTAATCGCATGTGAGTAAAGATCAAATGGCCAACTATCAGATTCTAGGAGCACTCCTTCAAGATGGAAACTCTTCAAAAAAACCACTATACTTTAATGGTAAACACTACTTATATTGGAAGAATACATTTGAAATCTTCATGAAATCAGCTAACTTCCAAGCTTGGGTGGTCATCAAGAAGGGACTGAAACTATACTAGGGCTCAAGGACTAACAGAAGGAAAAAAATAGAGCAGCATAGACATGGATAATTTAAATTTTTTTGAAATCACCAAATAACAACAAGAGGTAATCGAAACTAATGCTAGAGCTATAAGTTTAATTTACTGTACAGTCAATGGAGCAGAATACGATAAGATATCAACCTTCCAGAAAACTAAAGAAATATGGGACATACTCGATGTAACTTTTGAAGGTACTATCTAAGTGAAAAATCAAGAATTAGTGCTCTGGTCAATCAATACGAGCTAATCAAAATGGAAGAAAATGAGGGTGTGGAGTCAATGTTTTTATGATTCAGTAAAATTATGTGTGAATTAAAATCTCTTAGGATGATATAATCAAATAGTCTTTAGGTCAAGAAACTAGTAAAGAGTCTTCCAAAGGCATGGGAAACTAAGGAAACCATCCTAAAAGATGGATATCTCATTAATATGATATCTGACAAATTGGGAGGTAATCTTATTGCCTATGAACAAAATCATATAAACAGGTAAAACAAAGAGAAAAAGAAGAAGCCTATAGCCTTTAATGTCATAAGATCGGGAGAGAGTGAAAACATAGATGGAGATAATAACGAAGGTATGACTCTTATAGATCGTGGGGTCATGCAAATTCTAAGTCAAAGGCAGCTGAGACCTCAAGGTTTCAAGAATAACAAATTTATAAGAAATAATGATCTCTGCTATCATTGCAGTAAATCGGGTCCTATCAAATAAAACTATCCAGTTAAGGAGAAGATCGTCCAAGAAAAATAAAAACTTTGGATCCTGGAGTGATGAAGATAAAACTAAAGATGATTCAGAAACATCAAATATGTGCTTTATGGAAATAGGTGAATCCAGTAAGGTAAGACCTTTTAATTGTTCAAATTGTAATCTTCTTCAATCAAATATTGATATGATTACTGATGAACTTCAAAAGATTATTGATGAATACAACAAAATTGCTCAAGAAAAGAAACATTGGCAAGCTTAGTTAAAATGAAAGATTGAAGAACAAAGAAGTAACTATAAAATTCAACTTAAAGCAAGTCAAATAGAAATAGATTTACTTTAAGAAGAACTTGATGATGTGAAAATGCAATTAAAAAGCATTAGAAAATCATCAATTCATAGTTCTGTCAAGTCAAGTGCTTTTAAGGACAAATCAACATCTTTATTTAATTCTTTTTGTTCTTGTAAAACCTTTTTTTCTTCTCATGGACCTATTTGCTGCACTTGTGGAAAAAAAGGGCATAAATCACATAACTGCGGACAACCATCTAATGGAGTGTGGAATTGGAGGCCTAAGGGAAGCACGTCTAACCCTCAAAGACCCATGGACACATGGCTACTATATAAAATTAATTCTCTTATTTTGTAGGAACATGTCTGCAAAAACTATAGAAAAGAAATAAGCGTAATAGAAAATAGATGTTTCAGACATATGCCTGAAAAGAAAGATAAATTCATTACTCTAAAGAAATTTAAAGGCGGATCTGTCAGATTTTATGATAATTATGAAGGAAAAGTCATAGGAGTCAGCTTTATAAAACTCAGCTCTTCTCGTGAGCTCATTGAAGTTTATTTCGTAGATGGACTCAGACATAACCTATTGAGCATCAATAAACTTTATGATGCAGGTTTTAGTGTATCTTTCAATGCTAAAAATTGATTCATCAAGCATGAAAAGAGAAAAATCACTCTCATCAGTGAATATGTTGATAATATTTATGTTCAATAGTACTAATTTTGCTACCCTGACATGTCTCACTTCTCAAACTAGTGATACCTGGTTGTGGCATAGAAAACTTGGTCATTCCATCATGCATACCATTGAGAAGCTTTCTTGACTTGAATTCGTGAACGGTCTGCCAAAACTAAAGTTCAAAAGTCACATATGTGATGCTTGTCAACTTGGTAAATAGACTCGAACATCCTTTAAAGTCCAAGCATTGTCAGTACCACCAAACCTCTTCAAATGATTTACATAAATCTGTTTGTCCCACCAAAACTTCTAGCATTGGTGGAGAAATATGTGTTTGTCATAGTTGATCTGTTTATCCCACCAAAACTTCTAGCATTGGTGTAAAAAATATGTGTTTGTCATAGTTTATGACTTTTTTTGATTTACCTGGGTAATTTTTCTTGCTCATAAACATGAAGCTTTTACTAATTTTGAGATCTTCTGTAGAAAAGTACAAAGAGAAGCAGGATATTTCATTACTTATGTTTATAGTTATAACGGAGGAGAATTTGAAAACAAAGCCTTCGAGGATTATTGTGCTCAAGATGGTTATTCTAAGAACTTCTCTTCTACCCGATATCCTAAAAAATAGCGTGGTCGAACAAAAAAATAGATCTCTCCGAGAGACTACACGAACCATGCTACTTGAAAAAAACTTACTTGACCACTTCTGGGCAGAAGCAATCAACATGACATATCACATTTTCAATAGGTATCTCACCAAGCCTATCTTTAAGAAAACCTATATGAGTTGTGGACAGGAAAGAAGTCAAACAACAGTTATTCCATCCTTTTGGATGTAAATTCTTCATTCACAATAATGGTAAGAAAAATCTTGGAAAATTTTAATCAACACAATGCCGAAGGTATTTTTCTCATTAACTCCCCTACTAGAAGTGCCTATTGGGCTTTTAATAAAAGAACATTATGTATCGAGGAATCTATGCATATAGTTTTTGATGAATCTAATCCTATTGCTACGAGTTTGAGATTTGATGAGAAATAGGTAAATGACTCTTAACATAAAGTCATTCTTGAGATAGAACCAAAACAAATTAACTCAAAGTCGACTACTGCTCAACCAATGATTCATAGAAAAACAAAATGTCCAAGAAAATGGAGACATAGTGAAAGCTTCCCAGATTAATTCATCATTGGAAATTTAAATAATTAGATGCAAACAAGAGCCTCCCTAAGAAAGCAAGCATCAATGATCTTTGTGTCTTAAATTAAACCTAAAAAGATTAATGAGGCTCTGAAAGAAGAATCATGGGCCATAGCCATGAAGGAAGAGATGGATTAATTTGAACGAAATTAAGTCTGGAATCTGGTTGAAAGACTAAAAAGTTGCTCAATCATTAGAACCAGATGGGTCTATAGAAACAAAATGAATGAAGAAGGTAAAGTCGTTAGAGATAAGACTAGGTAAGTAGCTCAAGGCTACTTCCAATAGGAAGGTATTGACTATGATGAAACTTTTACTCCTGTAGCAAGTTTGGAACTAATTCACATTCTTTTAGCATTTGTTACTTTTAAACATTTTAAACTGTATCAAATGGATGTTAAAAGTGTTTTCTTAAATGGTTTATTAATGGAGGGGTTTTTGTTAAACAACCTCCTGGTTTGGAAAACCCTTTATATCCTAAGTTTGAAACTTTTTAAATCACTCTATGGTCTCAAATAAGCTTCAAAAGCTTTGTATGAGAGATTGAGTACTTTTCTTTTGAACAACGACTTTCAAAGCATAAGAATAGATACTACTCTATTTATTCAAAAATTAAACTCCAGTATGCTTATAGTACAAATTTATGTGGGTGATGTTATTTTTTGTAGCCCTAATATCTCTTTGTGTGAGAATTTTGCAAATCTTATGAAAGGAGAATTTGAAATGAGTCTCATGGGAGAACTCACATTTTTCTTGGGGATTTAATTCAAGAAATCTTCCAAAGGAACCTTTATCAGCCAAACTAGGTACATAAAAGAGCTCATTAAAAAATTTGGCACGGAGAAGGGAAAAGCCTTCGGGACATCTATGTGTCCTTCTATGAATCTCGATTCAGACACATCAAGAAAAGATGTTGATGAAAATACCTACAGAGAAATGATTACATCACTACTCTACTTGAGTAGACCTACCATTATGTTCAACATGTGTAAATGTGCATGATTCCAGTCATATCCCAAAGAGTCACACTTGACTACGGTCAAATGAATCCTTCGATATCTCGTTGGAACTCAGGATATTGGATTATGGTACCCCTACTCCTCAAACTTTACTTTAATTGACTATTTAGATACTGACATTGCTGTTGATAAAAATAATCAGAAAAGTACTAGTGGCACCTATCAATTTCTTGGGGATGCCCTAATTTCAAGGCACAACAAGAAACAAACTTCAGTTGCATTATCTACTGCTAAAGCTGACTACATAGCCATTGGACATTGTGGTACTCAAATATTATGGATTATGCAACAGTTACTTGATTTTGATTTATCATTTGAATCTGTACCAATTATATGTTATAACACAACTACAACCAACTTGTCTAAATACACTGTGCATCATTCTAAAGCTAAGCATATAGATATCAAGCATCATTTTATTGGTGACCATGTTGAGAAAGGTGATTTTGTGTTAAATTTTGTTGATTTAGAAATTCAACTTTCTGATGTTTTTACAAAACCCGTGCTTGAAGATCACTTTTTCTTTCTCCGAGAAGACTCGAAGTTATGTGCACTAATGAAATTTAAATAGGTTGTACTATTCTTACATTTTTTTGGTCAAATGTTTTTTTCTTGTATCATTCTTGTAAAATGTTTTATTTTGGGTCAGATATTTTTTTTACCTTATTTACGCTATTACCCTTTATTATTACCCCTATATCACTACTTGCTGATTCACCGCCTACATTTCTTTGTATGTGTTAATCCCCCTTGCCTTTTTGTCTTCCTAATGTCTGCAATTCTTTTTTGCCATCCCATATTTTACACTCCCGTCGCTTTATCTTCTTCAAACCCTTGATAAACCCCCCTCTTTTCATCAAGCTTTCCTCAGTCTCATTTCCATGCCTAAAAATAGATCCAGGGCTCACCTTCACAATATTCCAATCAGTTGCCTTTTCAATAACCAAGAACTAGTTCTTATTGCCGGTTCCTTAGAAGAAGCATCTTCCCACTCGCTCCATTATTCTATCCCTCAAAAGTGAACCTCCTATAGTTCAAATATTTGTTGCATAAAACCTTAATTAACCTCTCTGGGAAATCTTTCTCCCGAAGACATACATAAATTCTGGATTGTCTCACATGGAGAGAAATTTGTCAAATTTAGGAACCGTTCAATTATTCCTGGAAGAGTTATAAATCTCCACCAACTAAAAGAATCCCAGTGTGATGTAAGCCCGTCCTTTGTTCAAGGAACAAAATTTATCATCATTTTTTTGTCTCTATAGATCAGATTCTTTTAGTATCCAGTTCGACTATTCTATGCTAACCTCCGTATCTCCAAAGATAGCATAAAACTTGACACCCTGGTGTTGGGAACAAGAATTATTCTGAATGATTTTCTATTTGAAAAGGTTTTTGACACCAAGTTCTCTAGTATGGTCCCCTTCATGAATGAAACTTGGCCTGAAAATTTTAAAGTTAGCTTTGAGGAAGCTAAAGCTACTGTTGCCAAACCTGAGGCGAATTTATCCAATTTTATACCCCTTTTACTGTATTTTAAGCATATAATTCTAGCTCACATCATCTCTACCACTTTAATTTCCCAGAAAGGATCTCTGAGTAATGTTACCACTCGAGATGTATTTATTATGTATTGCATGATCAAGAGATACAAATCAATTGGGACCTGGGATTTTATGAGTAGATGTTGGGGAGTGCGGGTGAAACCATGCAGTTTGTTGATTACTCATATTTTGTAATTTTTTTGATTGATCTTTTAGGATTTCCCATTGTTGAAGTCTCTTCCACCTATGACTCTAAAACCTTTGCTAGCATGGGCTATGCTCTGGTTAAAAGTGAATGGTGCAAAAAGGATTTTGTAAAATCCAAGTTTGAACTCCCTAAAGTAAGTAAGCCCGTTGATAATCCCATTTTTGCATTATTAAAGGACACAGAGGAAGTTAAGGAGCATCTACAAGGTCTAAAGAAAGGGCTGGTGAGTTTTCAAGAGTCCATTACTAAGTTGGTGCAGCTAGGGAAAGACACTAGAACAGATGTGGGGAAGGTTTATGTTGTTCTTGACAGTCTCAATCAGGAAGAAGTCAAAATTTTTGACAAATTGTTTAATAAAGTCGACTCCATCAAGACTGAAGCCAACTATACCCGCAATGAACTTTCTATCTATGTGCAAAACTCCTATTCTAACTTCTTTAAGAATGTGGAATACTCTTATGAAAGATTCTATCATAATATGCACAATACCCTCTCCTATTTTCTCAAGAAATATGATTTGGTTCTGAAGACAACCTTTTTATTCAAAGGAGACCTATCCCTTTTTCCTTTTAGTCTGTATAAGGGGCACTCTCTTTCACTCTTTCCCAGTTATTTTTTTAATGTATTTTAGATTGTTGCTGTGGACTATGCTTATTTTTTTCTTGTTATGTGCATCCATTGGTTGCCTATTTTGTCTTTCTATTTGTTCCTTTTTATTATGCTAATGGAGGAGAACATCTTTCTATCAGTCTATCAGGTAAAATTATGGCAGCAAGGAGAGCCAACTACCAATCAGGGGGAGCTTCATTTGGAGAGACAACTACTAGTCAGGGGGAGCTTCATTTGGAGAGACAACTACTAGTCAGGGGGAGCTTTATAATTAGGGATGTTAACTGATGTTTATTTTGTTATTATAAAAAAAAAGGATATTGTTATCCTCCTATAATCACTTAATGTTTTAATAATGACAAACTAACTAAATAAATATGCAAGACCAAATTTAGAAGATCTTGTGATGGAAAGCAAAGAATCAAATTCAGAAGATCTTGTGATAAGATGCAATCCACAAAGATCATGGGCACATATGAAAAGAATCAAATCAAAGCCCCGATGAGCTTGAAGGATCCCAAGATATGGAACCGAAATATACTTATACAAAGAGCAGATTTCAGAGAGCAATCAAAAGAGAAAACTAGTACGAAGGCAAGATTTCATGATAACCAAATAAAGAAAAAGATCAAATTAGTTACATACACATATATAATATGGAAATGTATGTATATGAATCCTCACTATGGTAAAGGAAATGACACATCACAATTCATGGGCATATCTGATATGAACGCGCTAAACTAAAGAATCCATATAAATCCTTGATTGAAAGAAATCCCTTGGGTTTTTCTTTAAGAGAAAAGAAGTAGCAGATATTGAAGACTATGTAAAGACATTGTAGACAGAAGAAAAAGTACAAAAATTCATAGGGAAATATCATTTTGTCTCATGTTTAGTCTTCATAAAGCTTTGTAACTCTCCCAGTTTACAATAGTTACAAAAAGAAAAAGATTGAGTCAATTCATTAGTTATGCTATGCCAATCGAGGCTGTGTCCCAAGATCTGGATTACAATAGATTGAGATTCAAAACTTATTAAATACCAATGTAACTCATTCCCACGTTAAGATCTAAAGGAAACCCTTGCAACCCAAGAGACTGGAATAGGCACCATACTGGTGATCCAAACCAGTATAAAATTATGCGCTCCTCTTTACATTTAGTTTATACCTTTAGTTTATATTTGTTTTATTAAGTATACTAACTTTCAGGTGAGTTGACTGATGCATTTGATCAGTTTACTCAAAAAAATATTTTAATTCACCCCCTTTTCAAATTCAGGTGTCTCAGCTAAACCTTAACCATAGAAATCTCTATGAAATATAACCGTCTGATATCCTTGGCTAGAATAGTGACTGACTCCTACACAAAGGTCAACCTATAATCCAACTAAATCGATCCCCACCAGAGCATATGAGACTCATCTAGAATGTAGTGAAGGAGCATCGACTTATGAAAAACTGGGTGAATGGTTGAAATGGCTAGAGGAAAGTCTCATTCATGAGTTACCTCCACAACTCTCTAAAGGATCTAAAAAGGATCGATATACTTGGTGCTGAGCTTGTCCCTCTTCCAAATGTCATCACACCCGGTGACACTTAAAGAAAAACTCAATCACCAACTCCAAATCTCAAATCTCAAAGCCTACGGTTTGTATAAATCTTTTGTCTACTCTAAGTTCCCATAGACTATCTTGAATAACCCGAACTCCATCTAACGACTCTTAAAGAAAATCAATACCTAATATCCTAACAAGATAAGTCTTGAAATCTAACATAAGAAGTCTTCTCAACAACTCTTGAAGTCTCAAACAGACCAATAGAAGATCGACATCGTCAATTATATAATACCTAAAATTATGCCATCTAAATACTTAAATGGTATCTATTATTGTAGGTAAATCTCCTAAGGATAGAAACTGATCCCACTGCCCTCCAAACTCCATGACATAAGCTCAAAGAATATCTATTAAAACCTGAATAGTCCGCTCTAACTGACCATCAATCTGGGGTGAAAAGCTGTTCTAAGGTCAACCTGAGTACCCAAATCTTCCTAAAAAACTCTCCAAAAGCTGGAGGTGAACTAAAAACGCTATCTAAAATCATATAAGTGGGCACTTCGTAACATAGATCTAAGACAACCTCTCAGCGCTGCAGGAAGACTAAATAGGTAAAAAATAACCTTACTTGGTCAACTAATCTATAATGACCCAAATACAATAAAAAAAATAAGAAGTGTGAGGCAAACCACTGATGAAATACATAGTAATCTGCTATCACTTCTACAGGGATGGGTAGCCTTTGAAACAAACCATCAGGTCTCAAATGCTCAAATTTCACCTGTTGAAAACACAAACATCGAGCTATAAAGTCTACTATATCTCCCCTCATAATGCTCAACCAATAATGATATCTCAATTCTTTATATATCTTTGATACGTTGAGGTGAATAGAGTATTTGGAGCAATGAGCCTCCTAAAGTATCAACTAAATCAATCTTCCAATCCTCTAAAGACAAAGACGGCCATCAATCCTCAATATGCCCTTATAGTCTGAGGTATCCCTCTTGACCTCGCCTCTCCATACCTCATCTCAAATACCATATAATCAACTATCCTTAAACTTTTTATCTCATATATTCTCTAATAAATAAGACATAGCCTCAACACTATGTTGCTTATGAGTTGGACTTAACTCTAAACTTTTTATTTGTTTATCTAGTTTTTTATGTATCTATACTTTGGTGCTATATTTTAGATGAGTCTCACATAATTCGCTGGGACTTGATTCAATTAGATGACATATTGACCATTGCAAAGAATTCGGTGTCCATCTTAACCAAAGATGTTAGATGATTGTGCTCTAGAGACGTTCTTGTAGTTAAGGTTCAATGGAGGCACTGTCCTATTAAAGAGGCTACTTGGGAGTTTGAATCTAGTATGCGTAGTAGTTACCCCCAACTTTTTATCGATTCAGGTACTTCCTTTCCTTTTACTTCGAGGGATGAACTAAAGCTTTAGTGGTTGATACTGTAATGAGCTAAATTTACGAGTTTCAATTTTTATGTGTTTTAGCTATTTTGCCCTTCCCCATAGTTTCTACATATTGATTTTGGTATTTGGGGAAGGTTGGCACAATTTTTGATGCGATTGAGAATGATTTGTGTGAGTTAGTGGTTTCTAGAGGCTTGAGAAGTTGTATTATTGACTTCCATCAATATTTGTTGATCCGAGTGTCGATTAACTATTTGGACAATTCTATTAAGATTGGAATGTCAAATTTGGGTTAGTAGTGTAGTTAATTTGGGTTCGGGAACTTTGTCTTGTATTTCAACCATTCATTCAAAAAATAGTGAAAAGAGATCCTGAGTGTTAATTTGTTGAAAATAATCTTTTGTCAAAAATTCGACGTTGTTGTTGAGTTTGATCTTGACCTTTACTGGGACTATTCTATAACTACTTTAACTTCGTAAACAACTAGATTTCGGGAAATAAATATCCCTAGGACTCGATAGCTTAATGGCTAAAACATAGTAAATCTTGGAAGCGTAGCAATAGTCAATTGTTCACAATTCATTCATTGAGTCATTTTTTCAAACACTTGGAGGTCATGAGCTTGTACATGAATGAGGACACATGATAAACTGTCATGATTTCACTATTCAATTCACATAGGCATTCTATCAAACACTTGGGGAGTATAATTAATGCACGTGATAATGAATAATACATAAGCATCATGACTACAACTTAAATTTGCAAATTCAAGAGGTTTGGCATGTAATATTCATAATTCAACATACATGCTAACATAATTTCATGGAACTCATAAAAGATCTCAACTTGAAATCCACACAACAACTCAAACATGGGTATAATTCAATTAATAATTCAAGTTTTTGAAAAGGTTTCTTGAACTCCAAGGGTGGAAGAAAACCCAAGGATGAACACCTAACATACCTTGATTGTTGATTTCATGAGAATTGTGTTGAATTCTTGAGACTTGATCTTGAGCTTGATGAAACTAGGGCTTGTTCTTGAGAGTGTTTGTGAGATAATGAGTTAATTTTGCCCTTTAACATATTAAATTTCATGTTTTAGCTGTATTGGGTGAGGGAAAAAAACCCAAATGCCCTTGAAAACCTGTAATTAAGTGAGTAAATTATGCCTAGCGATGCGATACCCGATGTGCCGCATCGATGGGGTTAGCGCGATCACCAATACATCACTTCATGGGTGCAATGCGATAGCCAATGTGACGTATCAAGATCGCGTTGGCTTGTTGTTTTAGCCATCCAAACATGACCCAAACGAAGTCCGAAAATTCTAAAACTCACCCTATATGACCTATTGACATCCCTTATCATGAATTAATTTAAAAATCGACAATCTAAGGCCAGAAACATTGTAAATGATTCCATTAAAATATTCAGAAAAAAATGAGACTAAGTGTCAACACTTAGCTGAATTTTTCTAAGTCTGGGACCTCTTTTGGCATGCTATAAAGGACTGAAATGACTAGGACTTGTGGGGTCTTACAGATATGCTGGGGGGAAGGAGGATGGGTGTTGGGGTAAGAATTTTTTGTTTTTAATAAAGAAAATTTAGGAATAGTAAGGGTATGGGGGAAGGGATGAGGGTTGAGGTAAGATTTTCTTTTTTAAAATATTTTTTGAGAGGAGGGGGTATGTCGTATAGGGGAGGGGGTGCGGTGGGGGGGTAGGGGATATTGGGGTTGGGGTAAAATTTTTTTAAGAAATTTATTTATTTATAAAAACTATTTTTTTAAATTTTAATTTTAGGGGATGCGGAGAAGGGGGGAAGGATAGGGTTTTGACTGTGGGGTAAGAAAATATTTTAATTATTTTTAAAAATTCTTTGGGGTGGGAGTGAGGGTGGAGGATCGGGGTAGGGAGGGGGAAATGGGATGAGGTGGGGTGGGGCAAGAAAAACATTTATGAAAATCTTTTTAAGAAATAAAAATAATTTATTGAAGGGATGCAGGGTAGGGGTGGGGTAAGCTGCAGTTGGGGTGAGGTGAGGTGGGTGATTTTGAGAGTGGGAGGACATATTGTCACTTATTTTTTCTACTTTCATTAAGAAAATTATTTTTCTATTAAACGGGTTGAAGTAAAGATTGAATTGGACTCATTTGAACCCAATCTGAAAATGGGTTGGGAATTAATGGGTTGAGATTTACCCCATAGTAAATTATCTTGAACCCATCCCATTAAATTTTGGAAGGGTTGGATGGGTCAGCTCAATTTGGATTTATTTTGACACCCCTAGAGATAATCTTACTATATATTCTTCCTCCAGCCATAACCATGAAACATATTAGTCTTGAACTAGATTTCCCAATTTTAAATCAATAATAGTGAATGCCAAACTCGAACTGAAACTAACAAATAATAAGTAGTAAAGTCAGGTTCTAGACTCTAACCAAAATAAATAAATAGTAGCTAGTACAACCAGATGTTAGATTCAAACCAAAACTAATAGGAATAAACAGTAAACCAGGTGCCGGACTCAAATCAAAACAAAATAAGCAACAAGTAGTAATAACACAACATTCTAATTTAACCCAAGTCTATTTAGTCTCTTTTTCCATTTTAAAAGCTAAAATTCATTTAAGAAAGTGCAAGGTTTTGATTATTAAGTAAAAGGTCGCGATTTGAGACCAAAAGGCTAAACGTCGGGAACACCAAGTCAAAAACCACAATATAACAAGCAAACTCTTCTATTTTTGATAACTCGCCCAACTATGTGTTTTATAGCTATTTAATACATGACAAGTCACAACCCTATGGTACTTTACCTTAAAAAGGTGTGATAAAGCAAACTACAAGTCCTTGAAACCCAACCTAAGGCAAGAAACTACCCAAGCCTCGGTTAAGGCATCTAAATCCTACCCTAAGGGTCCCGAGTAACTAAACTAAATTCTAAGGGAAGAAGCAACTAACAAACCTAAAGGAATTAAAACAAAAATCTATCTTAAAGCCCCCTAATTGGCTAAAAATAACTAGGAATTTCTTAAACAACTATCTGAGGCATAGAAATCCACCAATAATTATAATAATATCATACCAATACTGTAAAAGAGCAAAGTGTAAAGAAAGGTAAGCCTAGCCTACCTGGACACCACCTAAAGCACTCAAAATCCTCTATATCGAAGCTTTTCCTTTTAGGGAAGCCTCTAACCACTGCCACACTATCAAAATAATAATCTATGCATCAAGACGAGAACAAAGATACCTACATTGTAAATTTATGCTGCGGGTAAAGAATCAGACTAAAATTATATTATGGGGTCTACCGACGAAATTGAGAATTGATTCTGTCACTAGGTCCCTCTTAGATCAAGGATCACTTGCTCCAAAATCAAGTGTAATCCAAGCTTAGCAAAAACCCCAAAGATGTCCCAATAATAGTAAAAAAGTGAAGAACTAAAATAGAGAATTAAATCATAATTAAGAGGCCCTAGCAAGGTGGCCTACTAGTGCTTTAGCACTGCTAAAGCAGCTATAGCACCGCTAAAGCAGCTATAGCATAAGTGATCAACAAGACGGTTAAGTAGCTACACCAGCTACCTTGGCACAAAAAATTTTCCAAGTCCAAATAACTCTGATCAAGTACTTAATATTCATTCGAAACCCAGTTCCTGCAAATAAACCATGCTACACTATCAAATTCAACATTTCAGATTCAACGAGACCATCAAAATTTCCAGCAGAGGTTGCTTCTACCAAAAGGGAATCCCATACCCAATGTTTCAATTTTTACCAAATTCTAACCAATAGCCCAAAATGAGATCAAAAAACTTATAACGAGAAGTACTTGGAACAATAAGGCTGGATTGAATATTCACTAAAGTAGGAACGTCATGAACAAGACCTTCAACAATAAAAATATGGGTGAGTGGGTCCCAGAATCATCGAAGTTAGTAACAACCAAAGAGATGAAGATACCCTGTTAGAAGTAAGTTCTTTGAATACGTAGATCTACACCTGGTAAGACCTTAGAGTGTCGACTGATTGGAGTATTAGAACAATGGTACGTTTAGAACTACAATAGAAGCTACTGATTTGAGGTGATAAATGCTTACTACACAATTTCACGACTTAAAACATAGTTTCTACAAATTTCTTGATTGATTTCTTAGATTAAGTGGCGGTATTAGCTTCTATGGAAGCTCAATCCACAGGTTTAAGGAAAAAATTAAAGAAATTGAGAAAGTTAGCTACAACGATTGAGTAATTGAGCAAGAAGACATAGCTGGGGCGAGGTAAATCATGATGGTTGAACTCTCCTTATGGTCGTCGGATGGAGTTTTCAAAGGAAACAACAATAGTCATAACAAATCAGGTGAACAAAGAGGAAAATGAAAGGAATGGAATCTACTTCTACTTTCCTTAATGAATCGATTAGGGATTTGTTATCTGAGATATTTTCCTTTGTTGGGCCAGGTCACTTTTGGGCCTGACCTTTGTAAATATTTGCATTTTGTTTTAATAAGGGAAAAAAATAATCTAATAACCATCCTTAGATGGTTAAATGGAACTTATAGCAAAATTTTTTAGTTTGCAAGTTGTAGCAAATGTCGGTATTAAAAAGGAAATAAAAAACCTTTTTTATTTAATTTAAAAAATAAAATACAAATTACATATAAGAAAAAAAAGATTTCATACCCATTAAAAATATGTCAGTTATTATTAGGATATAAATCATCTCATTTTTTTCACTCTAAAAGGTTCTTTCCTTATTCATTAGCAATCATACAATTTTTTTCTCAAATCTTCATTATCAAACATTACATTTTTTTCTTCTTCTTTACGATTTTCTCTTAAATTAATTCATCATAGTTTTTTTCTTCCGCTTCTTCTAAAAAAGTACTGATATACGTATTGTATTTGATTCAGATTTAAAATGAATGATGATAGTTTACATTATCTACTTGTGATGCATAGAGAAAGATAAGACGTAACTGGTATTTAGCAATTTTTTGTATGAATCAGAACACAAGGAAAACGGTGGCTTCATCCTCAAAATTCAGTAATTTCACTAAGTAAACAATGATTTTGTAATAATATTACTTCACACCACTTTCTGTATTCTTTTCATACAATATTTAAATAGTTAAATAACTAATTGGGACACCAATTTGTGTATCCTTTTCATATCATATTTTTAGGTGCTTATTAAATAACCATACCAAACACCAATTTTTATACATTTTCAATGTTTGTAGAAGGTAATTAAATCACCATTCGGCACATCAGTTTTTATAACCTTTTCATACCTTATTTGTACGAGGTAAGCAAATAACCATTTGGGACACCAGTTTCTATACCCTTTTTATATCATGTTTTTAGGTGCTAAATAAATAACAATACGAGACACCAACTTTTATATCTTTTCACATGATTATTTTAGAAGGAAACTAAATAACCATCCGGAACATTAGTTTCTATACTCTTTTCATACTATGTTTTTATACCTTTTTTCACACCAGATTTTAAAAATATATGTCATACCAATTTTTATATCATTTTCATACAATATTTTTAACAAGGTGTATAATAATTAATGACTGAAATTTGTATGGAAACTAGTGCTCACCAAAATTTATATGTTATTAATTATTTTAGTGCATGAATAGATATATAAACTGGTATGTATGAATTATAATATTCAGTTTAGATGATATCAGTTTGTATACCTCTTCCATACACCACATGCTTATCTAAACCAAACAACTGTATATCTTAAAGTCAGAAGAAAATACAATAACCTTTCCTATTCGATACAGATTCTGAATTTAATAAAGAAGATAAACATGTAAAATAATAAATATTTCACTTTGGTTGAAATTAGCTCAAATTATATAATGTAAAAAAATATTATCATGAAACGAACACTACTAATTCAAAGAAAATAATTTGAACATAATATCAATGGTGTCTTGTGAAATAAAAGAACTAACAATAAAAAAATAAGGTTAAAGAGAGAAGAAATAGTCAAAAAAAAAATTAAGAAGAGAATGATGAGTTTCAACAAATTGGGAGAAATTAATGAAAAGTGTATCAAGAGTATTTTTGGAAGAGATAAATATGATAATAAATGAAGATATATAAGTTTGATCATATTTTACTCTTATTATAATTATCTACACATTATTTTAGGAGACATTGAATACTACCCTATAGAAAGGAGTTAATTTTATTTGTGGAAAATGTATTTTCAATTTTTGTAAATAAATTAAAATAAATTATTTTTTTATAAAATTTCTTCAAATTGAAATTAAATTCTTACTAATATAATTATCTAAAAGTGTTGCTATGACTTGCAATTTTCAATCTAATAAATGCATAGGAGATGATTTTCCCTTTTAATAAAAGGGGTACTAGCCTATCTTTACTTTCTTCTTAAAAAGTCTTGAGACCTGAAACAAGGCTCCCTCTAACCTAAAATTAATATTTTAAAGCCAACAAAATCGTCGGAGTTATCATCTGAGGCCATTTTACTAAAGTTATGGCCAGAGGCTCTTTTCTCAACATCAGAAGCTCCAAAACAAGAAAACTAGTATAAAAACCAAAGAAACTGCGCAAAAATCGAACTATTAATCCCAGCAAGTCATAAATGACTTGGGGCAGCTACACGAAAGCTCTAAATGTAAAAAAATTATGAAAAAGAAAAAAAAATGATCTGAAGGATCATTACATGAAAATAACCAAAATTCTTTTTTCACTTTTTAAAAAAATATAAATTTATCCTAATTTTTTTATTTTTATAAAATGACCATATCCAAACTATATTTTATCCTTAAATCATATTTCATTCTTTTTTTTAATAAAAAATAGATTTAAATACTAAATATTTATTACAAAAAGTATGTTCAAATAAAAGTACGGTCAAATTCAACTCCAACTTTGAAGATTTAAAATAAAGTGAATTTTATTATTATTATTTTCAGGGTTAAACACCCAAAATTGTAGGACTATGAAGTTCAAAAGTATTTTTACTTTTTCAAATAACACTTCAAGTCAAAATCAAACAAATATTGCCTCTATTTCATTTTACTTGACTATCTTACTAAAAATAGTTGTTTCAATTTGCTTTTTCAATTTATGGCACAAAGATAAGTTAATTTATTTCTTACAATACTACATCTATGTATATGGTAAAATAATAAGGTTAGATTGGTAAAACTGATTAATAAGGTTACTGTAATGATCTTCTAGTTATTTCCTTGATTTACATGCATTTACAGTGTTTCAAGCCTTCCTACTACAGCTACAAATTATTTATGACTTGTCGGAACTGTCGATGCGGTTATCGAACAGTCCTTTTGGGTTTAGGCTCATTTTCCTATTTTGAAGTTTTCACTGTTAAGGAATTAGTATAAGACCAAAAATCCTAGTAGACGACCTCAGATGAGAATTTTGATAGAACTATCATCTCTAGAACATTGATTTTTAGGCTAGGGGGATCCTTGGTTGAGGTTTCAAGGCTCCCAGACTCGGTTTGAGCTATTGGGTGGATTATATAAAAATTAAAACTATAGGTGTGGGCCCCACATTTAGTTGAAACAATCTCAGATGAACTTTTTGATAGTTCCATTGAGTTTGGAATATTAAATTTGGTATGGTAGCATAGTTCATTTGCGCACACAAGGTTCTGAACGAATTCTGAGCACTTAGACGAAGTCCAATTTGGACTTAGAAAATCTAATGCCTCATGTTGTTGGTGCAACCGCTTAAGAGTTCGATGCCTTAGTAGCCTTGGCTATTTGGCCAAGGGCTATTTATGTGATCAATGTCTGCTTTAGCAGCGTAAGTGTCGCCTTAACAACACCCGTGCCCGCTTTAGTAGTCGAGAAGCCGCTTAAGCGGCAATCACTTAAGCGACTAGGTGACTGCTTAACCGACACTTGGAAATTATTAAATCCCCCTTTCCACCAGATTTTCCATCATTTTCTCCTCCATTTTACACTATTTTTGATCTTGAAGAGAGGAAAACGTAGGGAATCATCCAGTGAAGCTAAGGTAAGTCAGCCTAATACTCCTTGGTCATTTTCCATTAATTTCCATCCTATTTCATTATCAAATTCATAGAAATTATGTCTTAAAAAACTTAGAAATTAGGGGCTGATTTGGGCTTTGATTTATGCACCACTTGTGCTCAATTTTTGAGCAAACATTTCTTGTCCCTCGAGAGACCTTGTGATGAATTCAATTTTGGATTCGATCTGCGAGCCTCGTGGGCCCATTCTTGACCTAAATTTTGATTCGGCCTTTTTTTTTATAGCAATATGGGTCTTATTTTACTCCTAATGATTTGTAGATTGCTATTTTGATAGCGTGGTGGCATTTCAGAATTGTTAAAAAAGGTAGACGATTTACGGATGAATCAAGGATTTTCGGTTCGACATCGAGGTTGGCTTTGTCTACTCTTATTCATTAGATAGTGTATGATATATATTGCATGTTATAGGGATGTTAGGATATGACTATGGTAGAACACCACGACTTATCCTAATTTAGATGTTTGGTGATAGTAGGGTGAATTGACCCTTAAAATGAAATACTTATTATTTCTATAGGATTCTATTACCCTAGGTTACTAGCATGTTAGATATAGCTGAGGCTAAAGACCCTTTAGTATAAAGTTTTCTACTTGAATCAGTGGATTATTATGGTTTTCTAGAGTATGGTAGTATTGTTATGCCTGTTGTATGTTATTAGGCTCGAGGTCATGATTACGATACTAATTGGACTTCGGGTGAGTGATTTATCCTTGTAAAGGATATGGTTTAGTCTATGGATGCTTAGATTCTTATGATTGTATTGTTTGGATACTGGTGATGTCATCCATAGAGTTCGGTGCATTCATGCTTACTTAGTGGTACGATTCTAACTAAAAACATGGTTTTACTACTGCTTTCCTAAAAAGAGATTTATTCACACTTTTCACTTTTAAAATGGATTTTTTCATATAGGAATCTTACTACCTTATAGATGATGTATGAGATTCTGGAATTAAGAATGATGATTTAGAAATTTAACCAAGATAGATTTTGGTCCACGGGTTTATCACTACTATTTACTCTGGTCGAGAGAGATTCCATCCCTTTCTACACTTTTATGATGATTTAGTCTCGGAGTCAAACCCGAGAAACATATTTAAAGACCTACACTCTTTTAGCCATGGTTTGAGTTCTTGCATTTATTATATATACATCTCTTCGGTACTATACTGAGTAGATTGGTGATGATGATGATTGGAAATCCTAGATTGGGACTAGGTTAGTGTATATGGGCACTCTCAAACCCCCTAGGGTCCCCTTCATCTATGAGCCATCATTTCAGAGAAGAGAGGTCGTTGTACGTCATGCCTTTGCTAGCTGTTGAGCTAGAGAAGGTGTACACATTGGGTTACTTTTGTGAACTTGGATCGATTATGGTATTATGGATTTACTTGAATTTATTTATGCATGTGCATAACCTATCACCAGTATGTTGTTTAGTTCCTATATCTATGTAACGACCCAAGACTACCCCCTAGTCATTACACGGTGCTTGCAATCTCGAGGGACCACAAGCTAACCCATGAGCTGGTACCTACTGTGAGCACTGAATAATATAATCATGAATTGCGGAAGAATAACTGAAGTGCCATAAGGTTTTAAATATCTGAATTCAAACTGGAAAATAAATCTAGGAAAACGGCTGTCTGAATCTGATAAAGTACTGATAAACTGAACAACTATCTGACTGTAATATCTGAAAAGCCTCTAAGACTGATTGGCTAAGAGTTGATGAGATAGGCCCTAACTAACTCTACTGACTACTGAAATAAAGACATGAAATAAGATGGCCTATCCTCAGGTGATGAAGACTCACCACTGCTACTGTATTGATGGGAATCTGAGGGACTAAGTGCAATTCGGGAACTGAGCGTCAGCACCTATGATATGAGATATCATAGCACAAAAGAAAGGTATGTGATCAGTACTTTGAATGTACTGGTATGCTAAATGAGGTAGGCTAACAGGCAAGGTTTCATGAATAAGAGTAATGATCTATCTGAATATACATATAAAGCATGGAATACTGAATAAAGAACATGAAATCTGTAGATACTGAACATGCATGGAAGTATGTAAAATACTAAAAATATGTAAAAATCTATAGACACTGAGGATTCATGACAAAGCATATGACATGAACTGAATGAAATCTGCAAACTGAAATACTAAAAATAACTAAAATATGTATGCTTTGGTCAAACAACACTAAGACAGAATAACTGAGCTGGGACTGTAACTGAGACTATATCTGAGACTGGGGGAGGTATCATCTAACCGACATTCCCCAATTTGAGCTAATCAAGGTCCAACCTATAGCCCCAGTTGGAAGGGTGTTAATACCGTGCCACAGGTACTAACGTTGGCTGTGTGGATCCACTAAACTGATATCATGTCCAAAGGACTAAGGGTGTCAAGCCTAAACTAACGGGTGACCCCTGCGAGATAGTTAAGCCTAATCTGATGGGCGACTACTCATATCCTACGCTGGCTATGTAGTTCTAAAGTATAGGGATTGCTACTTACAAATATTTCTATCTGACAGGAAAGCTTCCATCACTACACTCGCTCAGTGCTAAATCCTACTACCAACTGAATGACACTGAAATGCTAGACTATTCTGAATTTAACTGACTGTTCTGACAGTGCTCATGATTTAATCTGAAGTTATTCTAAAGATACTGAGATAACATTAAATAAACATCTATGGTTTAGGGAAATCAATACCCCCAGGACTCAAAACAATAGTAGTAGTATGACATTAAAACATTGAAGGACATAGCATGAAGACTCTTATTAAAACAATTGCTCCTGTAGGCATTTTATCAAACACTTATAGTTCATGGTTTAAAATAATCATAGAATTACTAAAGAACCAACATAATTGACATGAAATTATCATGGAAAATACTAAGTCATGATTTAATTCAACAAATAATA
The DNA here is from genome assembly GCA_030864215.1 of Capsicum pubescens. Taxonomy (NCBI): domain Eukaryota; kingdom Viridiplantae; phylum Streptophyta; class Magnoliopsida; order Solanales; family Solanaceae; genus Capsicum; species Capsicum pubescens. The sequence continues at coordinate 264,065,844 of CM061544.1, forward strand.
ACACTAAAACATGAGGAATCGAATAACAACAATAACTTTATTAAAACATGGTATTAAATCAAAGTTCATGGAGATTAATGGATGAAATCATGATTTAAAATTAAATAACTTAAAAAGATCAAAACTTTATAATTAAAAAGGTTACTTGAGCTCCATGGATGAAAGAAATCCATGGATAAACATCTAACATACCTGGCATAATGAATTTGGGAGAATTAATGGAGAGTTCTTGAGAAATTGCCTTGAAGTTGAGAGCTAGGGTTTCTTGTTCTTGAAAGAGAGATTTTTTATTGTGAGAGGAATTGAAATAATGACAACTACTTACGGTGTTTAGGGGTTAAATTTCGTGTTTTAGGTTAATTAGGGCCGTGGAAAAAGACCCAAATACCCTCAAACAAATTTAAAAATGGAAGCTGAAAACTAACCATCCCAATTTTTGGCCTTGGCGCGATGCGCCAATATCGTGCCAAGCCACTAGAAAATGGAAAAATGGGACCTGGACAAACGTCACGATGCGGTGCCATCGCAGTAAAGCTTTGGGTGCCATTTTGGCCACCTTCGCGACGCGCCAACATCGTGAAAACCCACTAGAAATTGATAAATAGGAATTTGTCCTACTCCGTGATGCACCATGATCGCAGAGTCATACTGGAAATTAAAAATTGTCATTTGGTCTGCCTACGTGATGCGCTGAGGGTTAAAATGATGGTGTTTAACAACTGAAACTTAAAATTTCCATAACTTCTTACTCGGTTATCGTATTTAGGCAAATTTTATATCGTTGGAAAGCTAATTGAATTTTCTACGTAATGGCAGGCTCTAAACTGAAAAATAATGTATGTTTCAGAATTTTATATACAAATACTCCTACACTGTGACTTAGATTATGCTAGGGAAATACGGGGTGTTATAATCTATCAACCTTATAGGGGGCTGCATAGGTATAGGTTATGAGTTTTTCTTGGTGTGTGCTAACTGAACCTTCAAATTTATTGGGCCTGATAAAGGTATTATTTGTCCGGACTAGCTGATTACTGTATTACTGTTATTATGGTTAGTTCTTGGCAAGCTGATTATGGACTGATACTAAGGTTGAAGATATTATTCTGATAAAATTTTTTATGATTATTATAGTATAGATAATTATCTCATGGTTATACATTTTGACTATAGGCGTAAATCATGCTAGCATAGCTTTCTTGTTTGGTTAGGATTCCCTGGAGGGGTTAGTTTGTCTATCCTAGGTTGTTACCTTGGAGTTAGTCTTTTATACCTGCATATATATATATATGTATATATATGTATGTATCTAGATATATTATTACAGTATATCCCTCACTTCCTTTATTTTTTTATTTATGTTGTATACCCATCTTTGGCCTTGTATACTATTATATATCCTTGTTCTATATTTTATTTGTATATTGTCCATTGATGTGTGGTACAATACTTTAGTGCCTAATTATGGCTAGAATAGGATGGTTCCTCCTTATTGCCTCTCTAGTTTTATTATGTTATCTTCTTGGATATTTGGCTCTAGTTTACATTCCTGATTATATGTTATCTATATTTGCATCATATTTGGAGCTCTGTTGGCAGTTGCCTACTGAGTACCACGTGTTTGGTGCTCATGCTACACTTCTGCAGCCTATAGATATAGTATGAGTTTTCACTATTGTTATGTGCATCGTGTGAAGTATCTATAAATTAGAGATATAAGGTGAGCTCTTAACTTTTAGTGTATTACTATTCTCCCTCTTATGGATTTGAATGGTCTCTATGTTGTATTCAGAGATGGGTTGAACCTATTGTAACGCCCCAAATCTGGTACCCCGAAATGCTATACGGTGCTCATGATCCCAAAGGGCCACAAGCTAACCCATGACTGATATTTGTACTTAAGAACTGCATAATATATTGTATAAATGCAAAAAAGGCTGAAAGAACATAAGGTTCAAATATCTGATAAAACATAACATCTGGAAATACGGTATATCAATACAAAAATAAAACTGAAATAACTACATGAACATGCTATAGTCTAAAAGCCTCTAAAACTGTCTGAATAAGGAGTTGATGGGGCATGTCCCCAACTAACTCCAACTACTGAAATAAACTAAGTACTGAAAGAATGAAATAATCAAATAATAATATCCTCGAATGATGAGGACTCACTGCTAGTCTGACTACTGAAACTGGAATACTACTAATGCTCTAGAGCTAGTGCTTTTGAACCTATGGTATAAAACGCCATAACATAAATACGTCAGTACGATTGAATGTACTGGTATGGAAGTGAGGTAGGCTGAATGCAAGGGTTCATATGCATGAACAATACTGACTGACTGAGTAACATGAATGTGGGAATACATGCATGAATGCATAACTGTAAATGAGATTGTGATAATACTGATTACTGAGTATGGATACTGATAATATGGATCTCTGATAATTGATATAACTGATACTAAGCGATTGTGTCTGATAGTCTAGGTTCTGATGGAACTAGATGAGTTTTGTACTGAGCTGAGTGACTGTATCTGATAGTCCTGAATTCTGTAGAACTATCAGAGTTCTATTACCGAGGCCTGAGATTGAGACTGGGGAAAGTAGTCATTAACTGACATGTCCCTAATAAGCTATTATAGTTGAGTTGGGGTCCAATCTATAACCCCAATTGGAAGGGTGTCAATACCGCACCACTGGTAAGGAAAAGATGTGAGTGACCCTTATCTAACAGGTACTCTAATGAGAATGGTGGGACCCTCATCTAACAGGTTAAGCCACCTCATCTACCCTCATCTAACAGGTTTGATGTCTCAACCTACGTTGGCTACGTAGTTCTAGAGTGCAAGGATTGCTTCTTAGAATCACACCCTCTACTAACAGGTGAGTTCCCATCCTTGGGGTCACTCGGTGCTGAATCCTATTCCCATCTGAATAGACACTAAACTGAATATATTGGACTAAACTGGACTGAGTTTACTGAATTTTGTGGACTGACGGAATGTTACTGAATTCTGTTAATTGACTGAGTTCATGTGATTACTGAGCTTTCCTAAGTCATGTAACTGACTGAATTCTACTGATCATGGAGTATATGAGATTATGATGAAACTGACACTGAGTCTAGGTACACAGCTAAATTGTCGAGTATAAATACCCCCAGGACTCGATAGCATAAAAGTAATTCATGGCACAAGTTCAAAAGCACAATAATGGCTACACATATATCCATAATTCATTGACTAAGACATTTTATCAAACACTTGACATGCATTAACTTGTACATGAATGGGGATTTCATACTATCATACTATAATGACACTTTTTCCTTCACATAGGCATTTAGTCAAACATATGGGGAGCATACTTTGGTTATACCATCATCAATGCATCTAATTATCATGGTTGCATATATAAATTTGCAATTTGAAGGGTTTATCATTAATATTATGTGAATCATCACATACTAGGATCAATCATTGAAACATATAATTTAAAACATGAATCAAAACCCTACAACAACATGTACACGAATTTCAATTTAACTAAATCATGAACATTCATAAATACACAAATCTTTGAAATTTGAAAAGAGATTCTTGAGCTTCATGGGTAAAAGGGACCCATGAATCAACACTTGACATACCTGGGTGGATGATTTCTTAAAGATTGGTGGATGAAAGCTTGAATTCTTACCTTGGGATTAGACACCTAGGTTTCTTGTTCTTGGGGATTGATCTTTAAGGGAAACCCTAATTTGGTGTTGTAGATGAATAATGAAGTTATGAGCTTTGGTCTGGTATAATTAGGGGTTAAAATGGGTGGAAAAGAACCAATTATCTTTTTAAAAATGTCTTAAAATCACAGATCAAAAGTGATGCTTAAAATCAGTGATCGAAAGTGGTGACGGTTTGGGCGACGGTTCATCACTGGCTCGACGGTTCGTCAGTCCTGAACATTGTACTTGGCCAGAGCCTGAACTTTCTGCCTCATCTATGATGGTCCATCGCTAGCTCGATGGTCTGCCGGTCCTGACCATCACACTTGGCCATAAGACGGGTTCACTACCTTAGTCACGACGACTTGGGCAATGGTCCATCGCTATCTTGTCGGTCCGCTGGCCTGACCGTCGCTTTTGGGCAGTTTCGATAGTTCTCTATAAAACGTCCATAACTTTTTATTCTGATACCAAATTTGGACGAAATTGGTATCGTTGGAAAGCTAATTCAATTTCCCACATGATAAAAAGTTGAAATTGGGGAAATTGTATCTAATTTAAATATTAATCATCACTAACTCTTCTGGAGACTAGATTTGACTTAAAGAAAGTTTGGGGTATTACACCTATGTATTCATTTAGTACTTTATTTTGTATTCTTAATATATTTGAAGCTCTTGTACTAATTTCACCAGTTTTTTGATTTGCTTGCATTTTTCTTTCATTACTTTGGATCGTCCGCTACTCGTGATTTTAGACTATGGGTTGGCTTACCTACTGGTGGGTTATAGTAGGTTCCATCATGACTTATGAAATTGGGATGTGAAAAATTAATATCTGTGCATAGGTTTGCCAATGTGTTTCTATAAGAGCTTGATGTCTAATAGAGTCCTACAGATTCATGAAGTGACATTCGTAACATATCTTCGGGAGACTACACGACATTCATAAGAAATTTTGTTCTCGACTCCTTGTCATGTGTCTGTATTTATGTGAGCCTCAAGTACATTCTTTGACTTTATTCTATATCATATGGGTCTGTTGTCGTTCTAAAGTTGGCAATTTGGTTTTATTCCCTGTTTTGGTATTTGAGATTCTAGGACTTGCCTTTGAAATTTGTTAGGTTCATCTCCTAGTAATAGTTTGATCTTGGTATTGGTGTGGATTTGGATACTCCATTCTCACCATCATGTGGTTCTTGTTCTAGTAGAGTAAGGGAGGTGGAGATAGGTGGTCTTTTCCTGTGATTGCTTTCTAAGTGGGCGAATTGGAGATTCATTATCTTGGGTTACTTGGTTTATTTTCCAGTAGTGGCCTTGACCTTGACACTGAAGTTGATCTCGGTGATTATTTTACTGTAGGGTGATTCATGTCTTAATTGAGTTAAAGTTGGAATAAAATAGGTGGATTTAAGAAATCCTCATTTCTGTATTTGTTCAGCTTACCGTGACTTCATGGAGTGATTCTCCTGAGTGAAATATGCCCTTATATATTCGTTGCTGAGATAGAGTATTGGATTGACTAGCTTCCGACTAAGGATTCATTTCTCCAAGTTACTAGAGTTTTCATTATCACTAGTACGGTTGGTGGCTTTGGTGAGTTCTTAGGTATGCCTTGATGATTCACGTCCTCTAGCAGATATAAAGTGGATCGCTTGTGACTTCAACTTGTGTTTTTCCTCCATTGTGATTTTGGTTCTAAGCTATGTCTCGACTTTGACTCTGGTAGAACTAGTAAGGTTATATCAAATACGGATAGTAATGTTGATTTGGGTATATGGCCTTAGTTTAGACTTGTTGACTTTATTTTGGATTTAACGCTTTAGAATTATGGTTTGCGAGTTATGATAGATTTAGAGTGTAGATGCATACCCATCTACATGACTGGTTTGGATAGTTGCGATCAAGTGGTTTCAATCTTGGTTTTGATATTTCAGTTGGGAGTTTCAGAGTTTGGGCGTAACATTGGTTTTAAAAATTTATCTTAGTTATAGTTTCATCTATATGTTGGCTAAGCCTACTCCTTGTCTACCTATTAAACCTTTTTTAGTTCAGATGGATTGGGGTTGATTGATGTTTAGACGGTGGCCTGTTGGCACTTGAGGATGGTTTCTTTTGCTCTTGACCTTGGGTTTTAGTTTTTGTCAGAATTTTGGATGGTCTACTCAGTAGGAGTAGTATGTTCAAGTTGGATTCAGTATGGCTTCATCCTAAATTGATGGGACATATTGGAAAAGATCATTCAGTGGTAAGTGTTTATGATCCAGACTCCCAACTGCCAGTTTTGAGGGTCATCCAAACCTGTGGTAGCATCAACATAGATTAGAAACATTAGTCATCACCATTGTGTGCTTTGGTAACACCCTATAGGCTTATTTTATGCTCACTATTTTAGACTTGGGTGGATCAACTTTAGTTCTACGAGTTTAGTATGATGTAGTTGTATGAACAAGACTCGGAGGAAAAGTGGTTTAGAGTATATAGTAGAGTTGGTAACACAAAAGAAGGTTACATTTGGATTTTGGAGTATGTTGAAGGATTCATTACTTGGGTTTCCTTGTCTTGGTTGAGTCTTTGCTTGGTCGTGTTGGTATCGGTGTGGTATTAGTCTATTGTGGTTTGGATTTTTGTGCATCAACCTTCTTTTGTTTGGTGGAAGGATTTTTGGTTATTGAGGTTGAGTTTTGGTTGATTGAGAAGTAAAGAAAGAAAGTTGGTAGAGAAAAGGATACCTAGAACTAAATCCCTTGGCAGTGTTATTTATTCTTAGAGGTTATCAGGAAGTTATGCTCAGAGAATGTGGGCCTAGTACTTCATTCCTTTGAGCTTTTACGCTCTTTCTATTTATTGACTTTTTTGGCTAAAAGTCCTATTACTAGTGGATATTGTAATGATTCTGTAGGTTATTTCCTTAATTTATGCACATTTTTGGCATTTTGAGCCTTTCCACAACTGATACAAGTCATTTATGACTTGCCGAAACTGTCGGTGTGGTTATCACATAGCTAGTTTTGGTTTTATGCTCTTTTTCCTTTTTTGGAGCATTTGCTATAAAGAAAATGGTCTTAGATAAAAAATCCTAAAAGACGACCTCGAATAAAAATTTAGATAGTTCCATCAGCTCCGAAACATTGATTTTAGGCTAGGGGGACCCTTGGTTCAGGTCCCAAGGCTTTCAGACTTGTTTTAGGCTTTTGAGTGGTTTATATTAAAAATAAAACTATAGGTGTGGGTCCCATATTTAGTTAAAATTATCTTGGATGAACGTTTTGATGGTTCTACTGATTTTAGAATGTCGAATTTAGTATGGTTCCATAGTTCATTTACACGCACGAGGTTCTGAACGAATCCCAAGCACTCGATCGAAGTCCATTTTGAACTTAGAAAATCTGATGCCTCATGTTTCTTGTGCAACCGCTTAAGTGGCCATTTGACCGCTTAAGTAGTCATTGCTTTAGCGACCTTATTTATTTGGCCAAGGGCCACTTAAGCGATTGATACATTGGGTCGCATTAGCGGCCTTAGTTATTTGGCCAAGGTACACTGAAGCAATCAATGTCTTCTTTAGCGGCCAGGGTGCCTCTCTAGAGGTACCAGCGCACCTGTGTCAGACTACTTTAGCGGTCGAGGAGCCGTTTAAGCGACTGGGTGACCACTTAAGCGGCACCTGGAGATTATTAAATCCTTTTTTTCACCCAATTTTCCATCATTTTCTCCTCTATTTTTACACTATTTTAGGATCATGAAAAGGGGTAAAAGTGGAAAATCATCCATTAACGCTCAGGAAAGTTATCATAACACTCCTTAGTCATTGTGCATTAATTTTCCCATCAATTTCCATCCTATTTCATTATCAAATTCTTAGACATTACGTCTTAAAACCCTCAGATTTAGGGGTTGATTTTGGACTGGATTTATGCACCACTTGTGCTGAGCTTTTGAGCATACATTTCTTGTCCTTCTAGGGATCTCATGACAAATTTAATTTTTGATTCTATTTGCGAGCCCTATGGGCCCATTCTTAACCAAAATTCTAACATGACCTTTTATATGGAAATATGGGTCTCGTGTTACTCCTAATGATGTGTAGACTACTATTTTGATAGCATGGCAATATTTTCATACTATAGAGAAAAGATATACAATTTGTAGATTATTAAGGATTTGTTGTTCAGCATCGAGGTAAACTTCGATCTACTCTTTTTCACGAGATAGTGTATGATATAATTGTATGTTAGATAGGGATGTTAGGATTTGAGTATGGGTACAAGACGATGACATAACCTAATTTAGAAGCTTAGGGATAGATGGGTGAATAGACCCTTAAGATGAAATACTTGTTATACCTATAAGATCCTATTACCCTAGGTTACTAGCATGTTAGACATAGTTGAGGCTAAGGACCCTTTAGTATATGGTTTACTACTTGACTTGGTGTATTATTATGGTTTCCTAGATTATTGTACTATTGTTATGCTAGTTGTATATTAATGGGCTCGAGGCTGCATTACAATGCTAGTTGGACTCTGGGTGTGTGATTTATCCTTGTAAAGGACGTGGTGTAGTCTATAGATGCTTAGATTCTAATGATTGCATTTTTTGAATACTGCTGATGAAATGCATAGATTTCGATACATTTATGCTTACTTAGTAGTATGATTTCAATTAAAAATATGGTTTTACTACTATTTTCCTAAGAAGGGATTGATTCTCGGTTTTCACTTTTAAAATATATTCTTTCATAATGAGAATTATACCATCTTAATGGATAATTTATGAGCTTCTACAATTAAAAATAATGTTTTAGAAATTTGATCAAGATAGATTTTGGTCCACAGTTTTACCACTACTATTTACTTCGATTGAGAGAGATTCTGGCCTTTTCTACAGTTTTATGATGATTTAGTCCTGGAGTTTCCACCGGGTAATGGATTTATTAATTTATACTCTTTTAGACATGGTTCGAGTCCATGTATTTATTAAATATACATCTCTCAGATATTGGACAGAGTAGATTGATGGTGCCAGGTCAGTGTATACGAGTACTCCCGAACCCCCTAGGGTCCCCTTCATTTGTGAGACATTGTGCTGAAGAAAAGAGGTCATGGTAGGTCTTGCCTTCGTAAATTATCGAGATGAAGTAGGTGTATGTACTAAGTTACTTTATGACACTTGGATTGGTTATGTTATTATGGACTTACTTGCATTCATTCATGCATAGACTACCTATCACAGTATGTTATTTGGTTCCTATATGTATCAACCTTAAGAGGGAATGCATAGTTATAAGTTATGAATGCTTTTTATTGTGTGCTGTGTGTTGACTTAACCTTCTGATTTATGGGGACCAGTTATGGTATTGTTTGTCTTGACTAACCAATAACTGTACTGCTGTTATTATGGTTAGTTTGTGGCACACTTTATTATGTATTGATACTGAGGTTGGGGGTATAATTCTGATAATTTTATTTTATGGTTATTATAATATGGATAATTACCTCATGGTTAGACATTATGATTATCGGCCCAAATCATGTTAGTATTAGCTTCTTACTTAACTAGGATTCCCTGGAGGGGTTAGTTTGGCTATCCTAGGTTGTTACCTTTGAGTTAGTACCGTATTACCTTATATCCCTCTATTTCCTCGTTTATTTATGTTGTATACACATTTGTTGGCCTTGAATACTATATATCCTTCTTCTACCCTTTATTTGTATATTGACCATTCATATATGGTATAGTGCTTTAATGCCTGAGTACGGCTAGAATAGGATAATTAATACTTATTCCTCCCTAGTTTTATTTTGTTAGCTTCTTGGATATTTGGGTGTAGTTTATATTCTTGCTTGCATGTTATCTATATTTGCATTATCTTTGGAGCTCAATCAGTAGTTTCCTACTGAGTACCACGTGTTTGGTACTCACACTACATTTCTACAACATGCAGATCTTGGTATGAGTTCTTGTCGTTGCTGTATTCATCGGGCAGAGAAGCTATGGATCAAAAATTTAGGGTCAGCTCCTGATGTTCAGAGTATTACTATTCTCCCTCTTATGGATAAGACTAATCTCTATGTTGTATCCAAAGATGGGTTGTACCTGTGTATTCATTTAGTATTTTATTTTATATTCTTAGTATATTAGAAGCACTTGAACCAACTTCACCAGGTTTTGGGACATTTTTATGAATATATATATATATATATATATATATCTATGTTAGCCCTTGTAATATATTTATTCTACATTTTTCTTTCTTTCTTTTGGATAGTTCGTTACTCGCGATTCTGGACAATAGGTCAGCTTACCTACTGGTGGGTTGTAGTAGGTGCCATTATAACCTGATAAATTGGGTCTTGAAAAATCGGCATCTAATCCTAGGATTGCCAGTGTGTTGGTACAAGAGCTTGGTGTCTAGTAGAGTCCTGCAGATCAGTGCAGAAACATTCGTAACCTATCTTTAGGAGGCTACAAGTCATTCTTAATAAATTTTATTCTTGACTCCTTATCGCGTGTTTGTATTTCTATTAGCCTCAAGTATATTCTTTGACTTTATTCTATCCAGATGGATGATATGAGGTTATCAATAGATGTAGATGGGATTTTGGCATGTGCTTCCAGAGTTTCACCGCATCATCAGACTAGGAAGTTAATAGATAACGTCGAAGATCGTCAAACTTGGTCAGATAATTTAGGGTAAGCCCAGGTTCTGGTAGAGTTTGTAACTACTTTAGTCTTTCAAAATTCAGCATTTGGGATTTCATGCCTTTTTACGAATACCTCACAGCCAGAGATGAGGCTTGGTTCATTGAGTGATTCTTAGGACAAGTTGGGTTTGTCAGTATTCAGCAGGGTTCCTTGTTATTGGAGTATATGATTGAAGCTAGGTCTTCCTACTCTCAGGTTGTTGATCATGCAAGGGCCATAGATAGAACATTTATTTAGACTTATGGAGGTAGCAGTAAGAGGCCATGCCATTAGTACAGTGCCATTAGTATGGCATCCGGGAATGAGAATCCTCTTGGCAAAGATCTGCTTTACTTGCAGCCTACCATTTCTACACAAGTAACATCTCAACTATAGGTAGCTCTCATATTAGTCATGATGGTCGCAATAAATAATATTTTGTCAGACCTTATGGAGTATTCAATATGAATCTTTAGGCCATGGAGGCTATTCTAGATTAATGGGTGTAGTACCTCAGAATATTCTAAAAGTATGCTGTGGTTGTGGCGAGATTAGTCATTGGTCTAGAGAGTGCCTCAGGCATGAGTGAGTTGTTTGAAAAGTGTTAGCATATGTTTCCCACTAGCCTATAGTTCTTGAGGTATTTTATGATTGCCTGGAGGATGGTCATTCCAGTAGGGAGTGCCCACAATGTTAGTTTGTCATCCAGTTGGGGCCAGCCGATGTTTCTTGCAAAGTTAGGACTTTAAGGGTTTGCTATAACTGTAGAAAGATTGATGACTAGTCTAGAGAGTGTTCCCAGCATAGGAGTATCAGTCACTTAGCTCATCTAGATCATTCAAATGATGTTATGGCACCTTCAATTAGAGGTAGTGTGCTTAGTACTACAGTTGCTGATTTAGACGCTCAATCTGAGTTTGGACCCGCCTAGATTCGTATCCTTTTGGGCACATCAGGCATGTGACATAGGATTCCATTATGATAGGTGTGCCTTTTGTTTCCTGACTTTACCCTTTTCATTTAAGTGTATTAGGGTTTTCATACCCACTGATTATTATGTTACTTGGTAGGTTTGTATAGATTGTTGTATGCCTTGGTGTAGAGTTCATGATTTATGACTACCTCATAGATGATTTATTTTAGTAGTGAATGGAGTGGATCAGTATTGATATTTCCCTAGGGGTATAGTATTTAGGTTGGAGTCCTATTAACCATAGAATATTGGTCTTCTAATGGCCATATAATGGTACTTATTGTTGATTTAATTTTGGTAACAATTACCCCTAATATTGGTGTTTCTATTGTTGATGTTATTATTTTTATTGTTTGGCATTGATCGATCCTTCCTTCATAGACGACTAGGCAATCTAGCTAGAATATCCTTTCTCATGATATTTGTTTGTTGGCTTGGGTGGCTAGCTCGATTGGTTGGTTTCTCTACTCTAGCTTTGTGAGGTTGGTCGTTTCCTTCTCTATTGGCGAGGTTAGATCGATTGTTGAATGGGCTATCAAAAGGAAGGTAGGTTGGACTTCTATGGGTTTGTTATGGTTCTAGAGTTGGAAATTTGGTTTTATTACCTATTTTGGAGTTAAAGATTCTAGGGCTTGCCTTTAAAATTTATTGGGTTCGTCTCCTGGTGATAGTTTGATCCTGGTATTGGTGTAGAGTTGGATACTCCGTTCTTACTATGATGTGGTTCTCGTTCTAGTAGAGTTAAGGGAGGTGGAGATAGCTGGTTTTTTGCTGTGACCACTTCCTAGGTGAGCAAATTCAAAATTTGTCATCTTTTATTTCTTGGTTCATTTTTCAGTATTGGTCTTGACCTTGACATTGGAGTTGAGATTGGAAATCTATTCTGCTATGGGGTGATTCATGGTTTAGTTGAGTTAAAGTTGGAATAAAATTGGTGGATTTAGGAAATCCTCATTCAATATTTGAGCGTCCTACTGTGACTTCGTGGAGTGCTTATCTTTGGTGATATGTTCCCTGGAGTATTCATTGCAGAGATAGAGATATATTGATAAGTTTTTGTCTAGGGATGTATTTCTCCGAGTTGCTAAAGTTTTGGTTATCACTAGTATGATTTGTGGCTTTGGTGAGTTCTTGGGTATGCTTTGATGATTGACGCCCTCTAGCAGATATGAAGTGGATTGCTTGTGACTCCAGCCTGTGAGTTTCCTCCATTGTGATTTTGGTTCTCAACTGCGCCTCAACTTTGAATCTGGAAGAAACTAGTACGGTTACATCTGATTTGGATAGTAAGGCCGATATGGGTATATGGCCTTCGTTTGGGTTTGTCGACTTCAATTTGGATTTGACGCCTTAGAATGATGACTTGAGGGTTATTATAGATTTAGAGTGTGGATGCTTACCTGTCTACAAGATTGTTTTCGATAGTTGAGATCGAGCGATTTATCCTTGGTGTAGAGATTTCAGGCAGGAGTTGCAGAGTTTGGGTGCAACATTCATTTTTAGATTCGTCTCAGTTTGGGTTTTATCTATAGGCTGTCTAAGCCTACTCCTTTTCTATCTATTCGGCCTTCTTCAGGTCGGATGGATTAGGGTTAATAGATGTTCAGATAATGTCTAGTTGGCACTTGAGGATGGTTTCTTCTCCTCTTGACCTTAGTTATTGGTTTTTGTGTGAATTTTGGATGATCGAATCAGCAGGAGTAGTATGATCAAGTTGGATTCATCATGGCTTTATCCTCAGTTGATGGGTCATCCTAGAGAGGAACGTTTGGTGGTGAGTGTTTATGCTTAAGACTCTCGATTATCTATTTTGAGGGTTATTCGGACCCATTGTAGCATCGGCATAGATTGCAGACATTAGTCATCACCATTTGTGCACTCAAGTATCATTCGATGGACTTATCATACACTTACCATTATGGATTTGGGTGGATCAGCTTCATTTCTACGAGTTCAGTATGACGGGGTTGCGCTGACAAGACTCAGAGGACATTTTCATTGGTTCATAGTAGATAATAGGTTGGAAAGGCAAAAGAAGGTTATATTTAGATATTGGAGTTGGTTACATGATTCATGACTTGGGTTGCCTTGGCTTGGTTGAGTCTTTTCTTAGTCGTACTAGCATCGGCGTGGTATTAGTGTGTTATGGTTTGGATTTGCGTGCTTTAGCCTTTAGTTCGGTGGGAGGCCAACTGGTTGTTGGATTTGAGTTAGTGAAAAAATAAAGTTGGTTGAAAAAAGGACACCTATAGCTAAATCCCTTGGAAGTGTTGTTTTATCTTAGAGGTTATCAAGGGAGTCATGCTCAAAGCAGGCAGGACCAGTACCTCATCCCTTTGATCTTACACGCTCTTCATATCCATTGACTTTTGTGGGTGAAAGTCCTTTTAGTAGTGGATATTGTAATAATCCTCTAGGTCATTTCCTTGATTTATGCATATTTCCGACATTTCGAGCCTTCCTATAGTTTCTCCAAATAATTTATGACTTGACAAAACTGTCGGTGTGGTTATTGGACAGTTTGTTTGGGTTTTAGGTTCATTTCCATATTTTGGAGCTTTTGTTATTAAGGAATTGGTCTTGGACAAAATATCTTAGTAGACGAGCTCGAATGAGAATTTTGACAGCTCCATTAGGTCTGAAATGTTGATTTTATGCTAGGGGGACCCTTGGTTCAAATTCCAAGGATTTCGTACTCATTATGGGCTATTGGGTGTATTATATGAAAAATAGAACTATAGGTATAGGCCCCACATTTAGTCGAAATGATCTCGTATTTTTTGATAGTTCCATTGAGTTTGGTATGTCGAATTTGGTAGGGTAGTAGTTCCTTTGCGCGCACAGGGTTCCACATGAATCTAGAGCACCCGGTCGAAGTCCATTTTAGACGTAGAAAATATGATGCCTCAGGTTGCTAGTATAGCCATTTAAGACCCTATTTGATCGCTTAAGAGGTCCTTGCTTTAGCGGCGTTGGGTCGCATTAGCAGCCCTAGTTATTTGGCCAAGGGCCACTTAAGTGATCGATATCCACTTTAGTGGACATTGCTTTAGCAGCCCGGGCACCACTTTAGCGGTACCAGTGCCCCCGTGCCAGATTTAGCGGCCAAGGAGCCGCTTAAGCGACTGGGTGACTTCTTAAGCGACACCTGGTGATTATTAAATCCCCTTCTTCACTCAATTTTTCTCCTCTATTTTTACACCATTTAGGAGCTTGAAGAGAGGAAAAATTGGGGAATATCCATTGAAGCTAAGGTAAGTTGGCCTAACACTCCTTGTTCAATTACCACTAATTTCCCGTCAATTTCCATCCTATTTCATTATCAAATTCTTAGAAATTAGGTCTTAAATCCCTTAGACCTTAGGGGATGATTTGGGCCCCTATTTATGCACCATTTATACTCAACTTTTAAGAACACATTCCTTGTCCTTCAAGAGGCCTCATGACAGATTAAATTTTGAATTCCATTTGCAGGCCTTTGTCACGACCCGATTTTCTGGTCATAATGCTGCCTACTAAATCCCGCCAGTAGGTAAGCCAATATTATAACCCGAAGCAAACACAATGGGTTAATTCTGCAAGAAATGCCAACATGGGCCAAATTCAATGAACACAAGTTATAATTTATCATTTTTCTAATATAGATAAATACACAAACACGAATACCTATCCCATGACCTGGTATAGTCAGTACAAGAGCATCTAGTATCAATAATACAACCCCGTGGTCTATAAGTAGCCATTACATCTGTCTCTAAACAAAAGATGGAATAACAATAAGATAGAAGGAAATGGGCGACTCGGACTCCAAGATCTCACCCTATCTCCGAAATATCAACATAACACGAACTCAAGTCAACGACGACAACTAGTACTTGGATCTACACCAAAAAGGTACAGACGTGTAGTATGAGTACCAAAATAACGGATACTCAGTAGGCATCATCGACTGATTGAGTTAAGTCATGATATAAAGATGATATAATACAAGATAATCATAACTAAGTCAAAGTAAGGAATCGAACCTAAATCATCTCCGTCATCACTGTACATTATTAGTAATAAAACTAGAACAATAATATAACATAAGGCATCAAACATGACAAATACCGCCGTGCATAAGTAATAAACAATTTGGAAACATAACACATCATAAAGTATAACCACAAGCAAACACAAGTACAAAGTTGGCTCCGATATACCAACTGGTGCATACAATAAAGAACTCATCACAACATTCCATACTACTGGAGAGTACACCCAAGAGAAACAATAATAAGGCATTTAACCAACAACATATCCAAATCTCATCATTATTCAACCATATTCCACTTTTATCATCAATCAGACATTTTACCAAACTTTCATTAGTTACCAACATTGACACAACCATATTCCATACTATTACCATCATTAGCCACTTATCATCAATACCCATTAACCACTATTTATTTGCTAAACAAGGATCATTAAATATTCCACTAGATTCAAAGCCATCATATAATTATGGTTATTTATTAGACAACTATTCACCACATAGCCATTTTAATATCCAACATTCCTTAACTCACCATTATTTATCACTAACATTATTCACTAAGTGAATCCTTATTTTACAACTAGTTTTTCGCTTACCAACTAGTCTTGATTAATTATTTAAACAATATCCATCACGAATCCTTAGATATCATTTATCATTAACTACACCACTTTATATGCATTTAACACTAGTGCGCTACATTCGGCATCCTAATGTCACATTACATCTACATTACACACCTGGATATATATATATATATATGTATATATATAAGTGTAAAATTTTCATACATAGGGCTAGACGGACTCGAACCGGTAGGTGTACATATAGGCACATCAAATAATCATCCTCCGGCCTTGCCGGGTATATCATCATAGTCACCATCCAGCCTTGCCGGATATCATCATCGTCATCATCACAATATCTGTGGCCTTGCCGAGTATTAATATTATCATCATAACATCTTCTGACCTTGTCGGGTATAAATATCATCATAACCAATTTAATGTCAAAAATAAAGAGCAAACCCCACAAGGGATAAAGTAAAGAACAAGCCCCACGAGGGATAAAGTAAAGAAACATAAAAGGAGAAGCAAAAGCATACCTCCATATTTCCTCATTTATTATCAATGTCACATTATCAATAAGTATATATATCTGTGTGCGTGTGCGTGTGTATGTGTGTGTGAAACATGAATATTATAAGTTATAAGCCAATAATCTAGTATATTAGACCATGAGCGTAACCATAAGCATTATCATGAGTAATGTCCCACAAGTAACCTATTCATTGGCCCACCCTTAGCATAAAGAAAGTTTATTACTAACTTGAGCAATAGAAAATCCATGACTTAACTAATAACTTGGTCATGGGCTCCTTTAATAGCATAAACAATAGCTCACTATGGCATCATGAATAATTGTAGTCAATTAGACCATGGACATTAGTTCTAATGGCATCATCATAATTTACTACCAAGGTTAGAAAACATGCTTCCAAGGGATCATTTACAAGGCATTTATTAAACGTATAAGGTATTCAAGAGAACTACATCAATCAAAACTTATGGTGGCTCAAGAACCCCCTTCTAATTCCCCAAATACATTCTAAGTACAACTTCTGCCCTGGACTAGGCTAAGGTATCTAAATCAACTCCTAGAAGTATGGCAAGCCACCAATAGTCCTAAGGTAATGATTTTTCACAAGAACTACACCTAACTCAACCATAGTATCTAAGGAACATCCATCAATGTAAGAAACTCATGTCAACTTACCCGCAACATGAATGATGAGGTCACTCTCATCCAATTAGAGTAACTAAGGTAGCCTCATGCTAACCATGAAACCTGGAGTTCAATTCACCAAGGTTCAAACCTACCAATAAAGCATTCTAATCTATGAATTCAAGTGACCTAAATGATGCAAATAATCCCAAGCCTTACCATTCATCAACCCAACACCTAAAACCCTCCTAATCTAGAAAGATATCACAATTATACTATAACATAGCTCAATCTAACAAGGAATAAGCCTAACCTACCACAAATTTAAGGAAAGCTCACGAACCGCTAAACCTTTGCTTTTCCCTTTTGAGAAGCTTCTTCAAGGTGCCAAGCTATCAAAAACACATTCTACACATCATTACAAGAATATTGATACCCATATTACACAATTGTGCTTTGGGTCCAAAACAATATGAAAACCCCTAAGTGGGTCCCACTTATGGAAAACACATTCCAAGGTCAAAACAAAGTTTATGAACCATCAAGGAATCATAACCCTCAAGAAATAGGTGAAAACTAAGCTTATTTGGGGATAAAATCAAGTCCTCAAGCAGTCAAGCTAATTGAGGTTTTGGTCAAGAATTCAAGCATGAATTTGAAGGATTCTTACCTTAAATCTGATGTTAATCATGAAAATATATGTTAATCAAGCTCTCAAGTCACATCCAAGACTCAATTTAAGGTTAGCGTACTATCTTAGGGTTTCTAGGTCTCAAAGATGAGGGAGAAATGCCCAAAATGTGGCCTAAGGGCCCCTATTATACCCATAACAAGTACTCAGATGTGGCTATCATAACCCATGGATGACAGTCACACTAGGGAGATCACAATGACCTAACGGCGATCGTAATAGGGTGATCATGATGGCTTTTGTGTGATTGCACAAGCCTTAACACTAGCAAACTTGGGAAATTTTCCAAGTTTCCAACAATGCCTTGGGGTTCATCCGAAATCCGATATATACAAATAAATTATGTAACCACACTAAATTAGACATTTTAGATGCGTTGGAAAACTTGAATTTTCCATCCAAGGTCATTTAGATCAAATGTGGATCGCACACCCAAACTTCCAATTTTCCATTTTTTTGACCAATAAGTCAAAATAAGCTCGGGCTGAGACCGAACCAAAGGTCTACCTAGGCTAATATTGATATTTTGGAGCTGCTGGTGCAGTCAAAATTCTTATCTGAGTTTTTTTCCTAATTGACATTTGGAACTAGCAAAGACTTATAGATAAGGAATTGGCTCTAAAAATCTAAAGAGGCATAGAACGAGTGCAACCAGTCCATCCCATAGATCATATCAAAGTCTATCATATCCAACTCTATCAGGTCCACTAACATCTCCCTACCACAGATATACACCGTGCAACCCCTATACACCCTTCTAGCCACAATAGAATCACCCATCGGGTAAGACATAAAGAAGGGATCAGAAATATTTTCAGGACCAAAACCAAAATGAACAACCACATAAGGGGTCATATAAGAAAGGGTAGAACTCAAATCAAGTAGGCAATATACATCATGAGATAAAGGCTGTAACATATCAGTGATAGTATCCAGAGTTTCCTCAGATTCCTGATTGGTGGTAAGAGCATACAGATGATTCCAGCTAGTGCCGGTACCTGAAGAAGTACCCTTTGGTGTAGGAGCTGATGAAGTAGTAACAATGACCTTGTTAGCTCCAAAAGCAACCCTAGCTGGACAATGTCGCTACGAATGACTCGACTGAACATAATTAAAGTACTTATCCCTCCCTTCATCACAAACTCTATGTACATCCACCCACCAAAATAATAAAGGGGATAAGATGGGGCTGACTGAGATCCACCTACCTAGGATTAGGCACCTTGTGCCTTAAACCCACTATCAATCTGTAAGCGACGACCATCTGACATCATAGGATAAGGGGTACTAGCTATAGAATAAGATCCAGAATTTCCCCAAGCCTTCTTCTTGCCCCACTGCCTACCATACCTACCGCTGTACTACTGGGCTCCACCCTCTTCTGAATATTTAAATTTCTTACTTTGCCTCTCTCCCATTTTTTCCCGTTTCTTTTTTTTAGTCTTCAACCACTGCATATACACCATAAGCCTAGATATATTCATGTCATTATTTGGCAAGGTGGTCTTTTACTCTAATACTAAGTCTCAAGACAAACTCGAAGAAAATCTCTTCATCTTAGACCTCATAGAAGACACCAACTTAAAAGCATAACTAGATAGCTGATGGAATTTTAAAACATACTCCTTCACAGTCATTCTGCCTTGCTTCAAATTCACAAACTCCTGAGTCTTTGCCTTCCTCAACTCATGAGGAAAGAAACAATCAAGAAAAACACTAGAAAGTTTATCCCACAATAAGGACTTAGCATCATACCCTATCAACTACTCTCACTCATCGTACCACTGATATGCCACATCCTTTGGCAGATATATGACAAACTACACTCCTTCCAAGTCAGAAGTATGCATTACTAAAAAAATCTTCTCCATCTCATCAATGAACCCTTAAGGATACCCCTTAACCATAGAGACAGTAAAGGTCGGGGGACTCAACCTCACAAATTTTCCAACTCTAGTGACCTTAGAAGATGGAGCAACAGAACCATACAGTCAGGATGACGAGATCAGGAAGTCACCAACTGGGTCAACAGATAAATAGATCGATGGAATTCGGTATTGAAAATATTTCCTTAGGGCGGTGGGGCATAAACATCACCACCCCAAGACGTCTGAGGAGGACTGGTAGGGACCAACGAAACTCCACATGGGCAATCAGGACCAGGGACCCTAGACCGAGTCTGTACTCTATAAATGAGACGAGTTCCATCCATATTATCCTTAGGTGGGATAAAGGCGTTTCCACGAGCATAAGATATTTGGGGAGGTATGATCTAAAATGCGAACAAAATAAATTAGAGGAGACTCAAGACATGGGACTCTATAGCCCAAAAATAAAACACAAGAAAGGGAAACATTTCTAAATGCCTCATAGTATATCTCTTATAAGTGTGGAGCACTACACACAAATAAAAGAGACTCTACTTAACAAAACTTTGTGAACACAAAATTGACCATGAACCCAGGGCTCCGATACCAAACTTGTCACGACCCAAACCAGGGCCTAGCCATGACGGGTATCTCAAGTCTGCTAAAGACTGGAGACTACTCTTTTTACCTAGTCAACAAAACACAATACAACTAGCAGCGGATGAATTCTGAACATATAACAATATATAGATGAGTTCTGAACATATAAAAAGATAGTGCTGAGTTTCGAACATATAAAAAGATTGAGTTGAGTTCTGAACATATAACAATATAGAACTGAGTTCCAAACATATACCAAAATAGGTAACTCAACTAACACTACAAGGAATCAAAGAATTTTAACAAGCATCCTAATCCACAGTAATCTACAAAACCTTTAATAACCAAATACCACCTATGTCGGGACATGCCCCGACTATAGACAAAATATGCCCAGAAGGAAACAGTCTATGGCATTACTAAACTAAGAAGTAACAGGCCTTCTAAAAGAATAAGGCTCACCAATTTAAGCTAACTCAAGAATGATCCAAGAATCATATATCACTGCATAGGAAAAAAAGTGTCTCCGGTTCCTGCTTCACTTAGGGATACAATATCCAGAGGTGATTAGCGGGGTAAGCGCTAACATGTAACTCAGAATAGGGATAAAATTATGATAATTCAAAAGTAAGTCCAAACTCAATATACATGTTCACATACATATATACATACATGCATATATATATATAAGATACTAGGATAAGGAACAAGGTTGAGAATGAGATTTAAAACATTATCCTAGACTGTGTAGCTTAACCATCATAAAAACCCATGGGCTATATGGTTCCATCCCCCTTGCTGGATAGGCCCCAATGCGTATTATCCACATGAACCAAAAATATCATAAAGGATAGGGAATCCACGACACTTCTTCATCCATAATACAAATATATGTAAAGTGTGACACAAGCACACAGTCATCAAGACCAACCCTCACACTGACAAATGTGTGTTTTTGGTATCGGTCTTTCGGGACCTCCAACTTCACGTCCAGCTACACAACCCAATTTAAGCCCAATTAAAATAATTACATATTTCCATTCATTGAACCATGACCATTCATTAAGGCACACACTATTGGTATCATCATACTAACTACACATGCAAGCTAATAACATATGTAATTTCAATTATCATAGCTAGGGGAATCCATGACCCCACAAGCTTCAATTATTCAATCACGCAGGGGAATCCACGACCCCTAGGTTTAATTATACATTAGCTTGGGGGAATCCATGACCCCTAAGGTTCAATTCAAAATCATTATGTTCCAATAGCATTTCATATCATGTGATGCTTCCCAAAGTAGTTCAACGTCCATACCTTCATGTTCAAAACAAGTTTCATAAGATGGGGTTGAGGCTATACTAATTACAAAATTCAAGACAATCAATTTGGGGAATCCACGACCCCCACTTCATTTAACCACACCTATGCACCCCAAATAGTTCAAACCATCAATCCCAACCATAAAATATTCATTAAAGCCACGAAAAAAACAATTCATTCATTAAGGCTCAAAAGCCCTCAACCCACATTCATAAACAACAACTAAATCAAATGAATAATAATTGTCAATATATGCTTTTAACAAAATAAACTTTGGGGAAGAGTAACTTGCCTTAAATTAGTCAAGAATTATGGAGATAAGTCAATAGTTGAATCTTGAATGGCCAACCTTTAGAAATCCTAGCTTGTTCTTGCTTTGGGGGAATTTGAGATGGTAGATAGTATATTTTGACTTGTTAAAAGATGGGAATAATCCATTTTTTATTATTTTATGGATGTGGAGTCTAAGTGAGGGAAAGAGGAAAATATCCAAACTGCCCTTAATTAATAGCTAAATTTGTCACCCTCGACAATAGGTCACCCTATGATTCGTGAGGACATGTTACGACTCGTAACCATGAGTCATAGTCTAGACAATAGCATAAGGCACCTACACTAGTCTGATTATGAGTCGTACCCTATAACACATGCTCAGAACTTATGACTCGTGAGGTTCAATTGTATGCACATCAACATTAAGGGACTATTTCACTGATTTTTCTACATAAGTTTATAAAAACTCCAAATTTAAGCCCATTAGTATTAGGATCTTTCTACATTCTTTTTGATGGAGGGAAATTGAATAAGAACCTTGAGATGGGAAACTTTGAGCCTTGGAATTGGGAAATCCTTCTTGATGTTCTTGGGAGGAAGAGAATGAGGAATTCAGGAGATTTCTACTAGCTTAGGATGATGTTAGGGTTATAAAATGGGTTAGGGGAGTTGAATAAGGCAAAAGAATAAGTTTGACCTTAATTTATTTAGATAAAAACATATTTTTATGCCGGGTGGGGGGTGAGGGTCATGCCATAGGCCCAATCACATGGTAGCAGCGTGCCTCGTGTGGTGTATCGCACACCTAGGACAGTGTCTCACAAAAACACCATAACTTTTTACTCTGAACTTAGATTGACAAATGGTAAATTGCAATAGAAAGAAGACTCAAAGCCCTTTAATTTTTTTTTATATTTAGACACCCAACTCGTCATAATATAGGAGTTAAAGTCACTGGGATTTGACCTAAATAAGAACATTTACTAAAAATCAATCGGTAGAAAAGTTCTCAACTCAACTTTGTGGTAGGAAATTTCTATGACCCCAATTCATCTCCAAAAATGTTCTCACACTAAAGGTTTGATAAGTAATTAAACTTCAAACTTATATCTAAGTTGAAATCATTGGGTTTGGGTCTATACACGTAGAAAGAACGGTTCAAATTCTAGCCCAAAAATGTAGAGTGTCACTATTTGACTTAACTGTAATGCTAGTTTACAAAACATGATATGGGATACTTAATATGTCAAGACCATTTGCTACCTCTAATAAAATCTTTTCCAGTAAATTGTTTAACTATTATAACATCATGACAAATTTCATCAACATGAAATTATCACCACTTGCAAATATTCAATCTTCACCTCCTCCCCTCAGTTATCTTTGATCATGAAAATAATAAATAATTTGAAACCAATGAACTAGTTTGTGAAGATTTTACCAAGAACATAGTCATCATGGAAATTCACACTTTATACAAAGAAAGGCAACTTTGGTTTAGAGGATGTGCATAGTAACTGAAGTAACAACAACATCAATATACCGGTCAAATTCTATAAGTGGGGTTTAGGGAGGGGAGAGTGTTCACAAACCTTACCCTTACCTTGTAGAGGGAGATAGAGAGGCTATATTATAACAAGATGAGTAAAAGCACTATCATAGTAACTACTTAAGTTAGATTTTTTATTTAAAGAATACAAACATGAACAAGCAATAGAAAATTGACAAAAGCAAATTTTGCATCAGATATGTAGATATGAACTTTTGAATCCATATGGATATGAAAACCAATGAAATAGAATAAGGGAACATATTCAGAAAATATATCTACGACATTGAATCCCTGTTTCAGAATTAGTTCATGTAAACAAAAACATATTATTTTAATGTCCACTTAAGTCCTTGCAATTCTATCATTTAAGTGAAGATGTTCCAATGATTATTTGATGGTAAGAATTGTTTGATCTTTTTCGAGTGTCCCTTGAACATAACCAATCTGATCATGGAAGCAACCAAAACAATGCACACAAAAACACATGCATATATTTTTGGTAAAAATGTAAATATTAACATTAATAAACAAACAAAGAGAGAAATACACCTATGAATTTATGATTGCCAATCACCTTCTAGGAAAAGTGCTACAGACTTCACATGTCAAAGAGTAGCACTAATTACATTTGTAATATATGTAAGAACCATCTGCATCTATGAGCTATACTATAAGAGTATGGTATATACATTCTATCTAACAGTTTCTTTGAAAATTTCCAACTTCTCTCCTAGTATAGTAACTCAGAGACTACAAAATAGCAACAACTATCTACTTTTGAATCATCTTCTAGCTCTTTTACCTGATGCAATCATGCATATCTCTAGCCTATTGCATTACCTCTATTCTTACTATAGATATCCATGGGCAATCTGCGACTAAATGTCTTATAGTTTCCAACACTTGAGCATAACACAAAGTACAGTACAAGCCATACACTGGAATCTACAGTTGAGCCCCTTAACTAAAGGTTCTGTAATACCCTGAAAAAAATACAAACCAATATTAGAGCCATGTACCAAGATCATGCATAGTACATCATGGTTCTTTTATAGTTCAATGAGTAGGTTAGATGTATATTAAGGCTTCAAATAACTCCCATCTATCAGAAGAATCAAAACATTCCTTGCCGATTGAATTCTTGAGAAGGATATTCATATAGTCAATTTCAAACGATCATATCTCTAATTATACTTGGAATTTTTGAGCTCATGACCTATCAAATGATATATAATTGAATTATCTTTCCAACGATACCAATTTCACCTAAATACGATATCGGAGCAAAGAGTTATTCCTATTTTACTCCAGCATGTCAGGCTGGAAATAGTGTGACGACATTCGTGGTAGATTACCAGATTTGTGACGCCCTATCACGAAGATCGTCAGCATTAGGCAAAAATCAGATCCTATGTAACAACATTCGTGGTAGCTTACCATACTTGTGATGCCCTACCACGAAGGTCGTCAGCCTTAGGCAGAAACCAACTCCTAAATGACGACATTCGTGGTAGCTTACCACACTTGTGATGCCCTATCACGAAGGTCGTCAGGCTTAGGCAGAAACCATCAATTCCAGCTCCTATGTGATGACATTTTTGATGGCTTGTCATATTTTTTATCCCTTGTCACAAATGTCGTCAGCTATGATTTTCAGCAACTGGCAATTTAATTCATAAGGGTATTTTGGTCTTTTCCTTCACCTTCCACGACTTATAACCCTAAAGAGGAGTAATTTTTCCCATTTTTCTTTAGTTAAGCATCCTAAAAACCCTCTCTTACACTCTCAACCACAAGATTAGGGTTTCCATCAAACTCATCTCTCAAAAGTAAGATTCAAGCCTTTTCCCCAGATAATTGAGAATTAAGTTTCCCAAATCCAAGAACTCTCCAGAAAATCATCAAGGTTTCCTTTCTAAGGTATGCATAGTGTTCATCTATGGATCCAATCCATTCATAGAGCTTAAGAACCATGTTTTAAATATTATTTTGTAAACTTTTTGTGGTGATATGAGTATGTACATGTTGACGATTGTTGTTTAAGTTTCAATGTGATGTCTAAAGGTGTTTTCATGGAATATATATGTTTGTTAATTGAAAACCATGAACTTTCAGTGGTTTAATATGTTGCAAGTATGAAACTCACCTATGCCTTAAAGAATGCATTCAAGGTGTTTGATAAAATTCTTAGGATGCTAGAAATTCATGTTTGTATGGTCTATGATGTCTAAATGACAAGTTCATGTTAGCTATATACTTCAATATGAATCCCATACTTTTCATGTGTTGCTATTGTGGTGGTATGAAACATGTAAGATAATGGAGATATACAAGATGTACACAAAATATATCCATGCATTCCTTACAATGTTTAAGATGTTGAATAAATATATGAAATATGATATCCCCTACTTATGATATTATGAATTGTGGACTCAAATCTTCTGATCAAGTCATGTCATGTGTGTCAGTTTCCTTCTATCGAGTCCTGGGGGTATTCGTACACAAAAAAAATAGATGTGTGCCTAGAGCCATGTCATGTTGTCACGATAATCTCAGTCAAGATATAATCTATAGAACTCAGTCAGTTATGTGACTCAGGAAAACCTCAGAAATCTCATGATCTCAGTTAACTCTCAGATAATAGTACTACTCCGTCAGTCAACGGAAGTCAGTTAATCTGTCCATGTACAGTCAGTTGAATCATGTTTAGTCTCTTCATATGGGAGTAGAAGTTAGAACCGAGTGAACCCAAGGATGGGGACTCACCTACCAGTTTTAGGGTGTGATTCTTAGCAGTCATCCTTGTGTTCCAGAACTACGTAGCCAGCGTAGGTTGAGACATCTTAGCCTGTCATATTAGGGTTGATGAGGTGGCTTAACCTATCAGTTTAGGGTCCCACCATTCTCACTTTGAGTACCTGCCAGATAAGGGTCACTCAAAACTATCCAAACCAGTGGCGCGATATTGGTACCCCTCCAGTCGAGGCAGAAATTGGACCCCAGCTTAGCCGTAATGGTATACATGGGGCATGCCGGTTAAACAAATACCTCCCACAGTTTCAGTATTAGTCTCAGTAAAAGAACTCATATAGTTTTTCAGATATCAGTATACCAGGACTTTTAGATACAGTCAAATTCAGTTATAGCACGGGACTCAGGGAGTTCTACCAAATTCAGGACTGTCAGACATAGTCGCTCATGTTATCAGAACTACAGTTCCTGTAATGTATTAGCATACATATTTAGCTACCATGTACTCACAATCTCAGTTACTATATACACATGTTTGTACTCTTATGTTCATATCAATCAGTTAATTAGAATTATTCATGCATGTAAACCCTTTGCATTAGCCTACCTCACTCGTATACTTAGTACTCCAGTTGTACTAACTTATTTGCTCTATGGTGCTTTCTTTTCATGTTACACCATCGGTTCAGAGTCACGAGCTCCAGACCTGCAGTAGCAGTAGCATTTCTAGTCGCAAAGATTCAGTGAGTCCTCTTCATTCGAGGACAATACGATTTGATTTATTCATTATTATTTTAGCCAGTTATCAGTTTACGGAGTTAGTTTGAGACATTTTCCTTCAACTCCTTATTCAGAAAGTACTTAGAGGCTTTCAGATTCAGTATTCAGATTTATGTTCAGATTTGATTCAGTTTTTAGTTGTTTTGGGTATCTTTTACCCATATGGATGTTATGTTTTGACAGATTCTTTATTCAGTTGAACCTTATGGCCTACATGTTCATATTTTCTATATTATTATGTTATATATTGCAGTGTACAGGTACAGATATCAGTCATAGGTTAGCTTGTGATCCTTTGGGGTCATAAATACCGTGTAGCATTTAGGTTCAGAAAAATCAAGGCGTTACAAACTTGGTATCAAAGCTTAAGGTTCAATAGAGTCCTAGGAAGTCTGAAAGCCATATATAGTAGAGTCTTGTACATGGGTGTGTTGCGCGCCATATTTATGTATAGGAGGCTATGAGATGTTTTAGGAACAGTTCCCTTTCTTCAGTCATGTCGTACTAGTAAGCATAATTTCAAGTCAGTCTCTCAGTCTAATCCACGTCAGCAGATTTAGTCGAGTTAGAGATAATTGATTTTGATGTCATTGTCGGCATGGATTGGCTTCATTCCTGCTATGCCACAGTCGACTTCAGAAATAAGATAGTTTAGCTTCAGTTCCCGAATGAGTCCATCCTAGAGTGGAAGGGTAGCACTTCGTCTTTCAGGGGTCATCTTATTTCCTACCTTCGAGCAAGGAAAATGATTTCTAAAGGGTGTGTGTATCATCTCGTGCATGTTAAGGATTCCAATTTTGAATCTCCCAGTCTCGAATCATTCCCAGTAGTTAATGAATATTCAGACGTCTTTCCCGAAGATCTTCTAGGAATTACTCTTGAAAGGGAAATAGACTTCAGCATAGACCTTCTCCCAGATACTCAACCTATTTCTATTCCTCCATACAGAATGGCACCAGAAGAACTCAAGGAACTGAAAGATCAGTTGAAGGATCTCTTAGATAAGGGATTCATCAGGCCCATTGTATCCCCATGGGGTGCACCAGTCTTATTCGTGTGCAAGAAAGATGGTTCTATCAGAATGTGTATTAATTACCATCAACTCAACAAAGTCACGGTCAAAAATAGGTATCCGTTGCCTAGGATAGACGACTTATTTGACCAACTTAAGGGTGCCAGTTATTTCTCCAAGATAGACCTCAAATCAGGCTATCATCAGCTCAGAGTTAGAGAATATGACATTTCGAAGACAACTTTTCGTACTCGGTATGGTCACTTTGAATTACTAGTCATGTCCTTTGGTCTTACCAATGCCCCTGCAATTTTCATGAACTTTATGAACTAGGTGTTCAAGCAGTACTTGGACACATTCGTCATAGTCTTCATAGATGATATTCTGGTCTATTCTCACACAGAGCGTGATCATTCAGACCATCTCATAATTGTTCTTCAGACTCTCAGGGATCACCAGTTGTTCGCCAAGTTCAGTAAGTGCGAATTTTGGCTAAGATCAATATCATTCCTTGGCCACATTATTTCTGGTGATGGAATTAGAGTAGATCCTCAGAAAACTGAAGCGGTAAGAAACTGGCCTCGCCCTATCTCTCCATCAGATATCAGGGGTTTCTTGGGTTTGGATGGCTATTACCAATGGTTTGTTGAGGTATTTTATTCTATTGCATCTCCTATGTACAGGTTGACTCAGAAAAAGGTTAAGTTTTAGTGGTCAGAACCTTGCGAGAAGAGTTTTCAGAAGTTGAAGACTCGACTTACCTCAAATCCAGTTTTAGCACTTCCCGACGGTTTCGATGGATTCGTAGTATATTGTGATGCATCCAGAGTAGGTTTAGGTTGTGTCCTCATTCAGCATGGTAGAGTCATAGACTACTCCTCCAGACAGTTAAAGCCCCATGAGAAGAATTATCCTACTCATGACCTTGAGTTAGTAGCAGTTGTCTTTGCCTTAAAGATTTGGAGGCATTATCTATACGGCGTTTATGTAGACGTCTTCACAGATCATAAGAGCCTTCAGTATGTCTTTTCCCAAAAAGATCTCAAACTTCGCCAGAGAAGGTGGTTAGAGCTCTTGAAGGATTATGACATAAGTGTCCTTTATCATCCTGGCAAGGCCAATGTAGTGGACGACACACTCAGTAGACTGTCTATGGGTAGTTTTTCCCATGTTGAGGCTAGTAAGAAGAAATTAGCTCAGGAGATTCATCAGCTTGCCAGACTAGGTGTTTGCTTAGTTGACTCTTCAGAGGGTGGTGTATGTGTTCAGAGTAGTTCAGAGTCATCTCTAGTTTCCGAGGTGAAATAGAAGCAAGATAGGGATCCTATCCTTGTCAAGCTAAAAGAGTCAGTTCAGAGTCAAGAAGTAGAGGTTTTCTCCTAAGAGGGAGATGGTGTTCTTCATTGTCAGGGTCGTTTGTGTGTTCCCGGTGTAGATGACTTGAGGCAGTGAATTATTGTAGAAGCACATGGTGCGCGATACTCTATTCATCCAGGGGACACTAAGATGTACCGTGACTTGCGGGAGATCTATTGGTGGAGTGGGATGAAGAGGGACGTTGCAGAGTTTGTGGCTAAGTGCTTTACATGTCAGCAGGTTAAGATAGAGCATCAGAAACCTAGTGGTTCTATGTAGGAGTTCACTATTCCTACTTGGAAGTGGGAAGAAGTGAACATGGAATTAGTGATGGGTTTTCCTAGAACACGTCATTAGCATGATTCAGTTTGGGTCATTGTAGACAGAATGACCAAGTCAGCTCATTTCCTTCCAGTTCGTACCTCTTACTCAGCCGAGGATTATGCCAAACTCTATATCAGGGAGTTGGTCAGATTGTACGGTGTTCCACTATCTATCATCTCATACAGAGGTACCCAGTTCACCTCTCACTTCGGGAAAGTGTTCCAAAAGGGTCTTGGTACCCAAGTTTATCTCAGTACAATATTTTATCCTCAGATAGTTGGTCAAGCAGAAAGGACCATTCAAACTCTAGAAGATATGCTAAGGGCATGTGCAATTGATTTCAAGGGAAGCTGGGATGACCACTTTTCTTTGATTGAGTTCGCATACAACAACAACTATCACTCCAGTATTTAGATGACTCCATTTAAAGTTCTCTATGGTAGGAGATGTAGGTCTCCGATCGGTTGGTTCGAAGTTAGTGAGACTACAGTCATAGGGCCTGACTTAGTATTCGATGCCTTAGAGAAAGTTCAGTTAATCAGAGAAAGACTTCGGGCTGCTCAGAGACAACAAAAGTCTTATGCGGATGTTCGTAGAAAGGATCTCGAATTCGAGGTCGATGACTATGTCTATCTCAAGATATCTCCCATGAAGGGAGTGAAGAGATTCGTCAAGAAGGGAAAGTTCAGTCCCTGATATGTCGGTCCCTTCAGGATTCTCAGTCGCTTCGGCAAGGTAGCCTATGAGCTCGAATTACCTTCAGATCTAGCCTCAGTTCATCCAGTTTTCCATATCTCTTTGTTCAAGAAGTGCATAGGTGACCCAATAGTTGTAGTCCCTATTCAGAGCGTTGACTTTCAGAATAGCCTCTCTTATGAAGAGATTCCAGTTGAAATCCTCGACTATCAGACTCGTAGGCTGAGGAACAAAGAAGTCTCTCTAGTCAAGGTTCTTTGGCGGAATCAGTCCATGGAGGGAGCTACTTGGGAAGCAGAAGCAGACATGCAAACCAAGTACCCTCATCTTTTCTCCGCTAATTCAGAGTAGCTCGAGGTAACCATTTTCCTTAAGCTTATTCAGTTACATGTTCAAAATTCCAGTATAAAATTGGTATCAAGTATCAGTGCATAACTTATCATGCATTCATGAGTTCAGCTTAATAGTGATGCATCCGATATGCATGTTCAGTTGGGCTATATTCAGTTTAGAATTCAATTCAGTCCTAAAATCATTTTATCTTTTCTCCCCTCTCAAGCAGTCATCATTCGAGGATGAATGTTTCCAAGGGGGAGATATTGTAATACCCCAAACAAAATCCAAAATAATATTATAGCCATGTACCAAGCTCATGCATAGTACATCATGGTTCTTTTATAGTTTTATGAGTAGGTTAGATGTATATTAAGGCTTCAAATAACTCCCAGCTATCAGACGAATCAAAACATTCCTTACCGATTGAATTCTTGAGAAGGATATTTGTATAGTCAACTTCAAATGAGCATATCTCTCATTATACTTAGAATTTTTTAGCTCATGACCTATCAACAGATATATAATTGAATTATCTTTCTAACTATACCAATTTCACCTAAATCCGATATCGGAGCAAAGAGTTATTCCTATTTTACTCCAGCATGTCAAGCTAGAAATAGTGTGACGACATTCATGGTAGATTACCACATTCGTGACGCCCTATCCCGAAGGTCGCCAGCCTTAGGAAGAAACCAGATCCTAAGTGATGACATTCGTGGTAGCTTACCACACTTGTGACACCCTACCACGAAGGTCGTCAGCCTTAGGCAGAAACCAGCTCCTAAGTGACGACATTCGTGGTAGCTTACCACACTTGTGACGCCCTATCACGAAGGTCGTCAGGCTTAGGTAGAAACCATCAATTCCAACTCCTGTGTGACGACATTTTTGATGGCTTGTCACATTTTTTGACGCCTTGTCACAAATGTCGTCAGCTATGATTTTCAACAACTGGGAATTTATTTTATAAGGGTATTTTGGTCTTTTCCTTCACCTTCCACGACTTATAACCCTAAAGAGGCATAATTTTTCCCATTTTCCTTTAGTTAAGCATCCTAAAAACCTTCTCTTACACTCTCAACCACAATATTAAGGTTTCCATCAAACTCATCTCTCAAAAGCAAGATTCAAGGCTTTTTCCAAGATAATTGAGAATTAAGTTTCCCAAATCCAAGAACTCTCCAGCAAAACATCAAGGTTTCCTTTATAAGGTATGCGTAGTGTTCATCTATGGATCCAATCCATTCATAGAGCTCAAGAACCATGTTTTAACTATTATTTTGTAAACTTTTTGTGGTGATATGAGTATGTACATGTTGAAGATTGTTGTTTATGTTTCAATGTGATGTCTAAACGTGTTTTCATGGAATATATATGTTTGTTAATTGAAAACTATGAACTTTGGGTGGTTTAATATGGTGCAAGTATGAAACTCACCTATGCCTTAAAGAATGCATACAAGGTGTTTGATAAAATGCTTAGGATGCTAGAAATTCATGTTTGTATGGTTCTATGATGTCTAAATGACAAGTCTATGTTAGCTATATACTTCAATATGAATCCCATACTTTTCATGTGTTGCTATTGTGGTGGTATGAAACATGTAAGCTAATGGAGATATAAAATATGTACACGAAATATATCCATGCATTCCCTACAATGTTTAAGATGGTGAATAACTATATGAAATATGATATCCCCTACTTATGATATTATGAATTGTGGACTCAAATCTTGTGATCAAGTCATGTCATGTGTGTCAGTTTCCTTCTATCGAGTCCTGGGGGTATTTTTACCCAAAAAAAATACTGTGTGCCTAGAGCCATGTCATATTTTCATGATAATCTCAGTCAAGCTATAATCTATAGAACTCAGTCAGTCATGTGACTCAGGAAAATCTCAGAAATCTCATGATCTCAGTTAACTCTCAGATAATAGTACTACTCCGTCAGTCAACGGAAGTCAGTTAATCTGTTCATGTAAAGTCAGTTGAATCATATTTAGTCTCTTCAGATGGGAGTAGAAGTTAGTACCGAGTGAACCCAAGGATGGGGACTCACCTACCAGTTTTAGGGTGTGATTCTTAGCAGTCATTCTTGTGTTCCAGAACTACGTAGCCAGCGTAGGTTGGGACATCTTAGCCTGTTAGATTAGAGTTGATTAGGTGGATTAACCTGTCAGTTTAGGGTCCCACCGTTCTCACTTTGAGTACCTTCCAGATAAGGGTAACTCACAACTGTCCTTACCAGTCGCACGGTATTGACACCCCTCCAGTCGGGGCAGAGATTGGACCCAGCTTAGCCGTAATGGTATACATGGGGCATGTCGGTTAAACAAATACCTCCCACAGTTTTAGTATCAGTCTCAGTAAAAGAAATCAAACAGTTCTTCAGATATCAGTATACCAGGACTGTTAGACACAGTCGCTCATGTTATCAGAACTACATTTCCAGTCATGTATTAGCATACAGATTTAGCTACCACGTACTTATGATCTCAGTTACTATGTACGTATATTTGTACTCTTACGTTCATATCAATCAGTCAATTAACATTATTCATGCATGTAAACCCTTTGCATTAGCCTACCTCACTCGTATACTCAGTACTCCAGTTTTACTGACGTATTTTCGCTATGGTGCTTTCTTTTCATGTTACAGCATAGGTTCAGAGACACGAGTTCTAGACCAGCAGTAGCAGTAGCATTTCCAGTCGCAGAGATTTAGTGAGTCCTCTTCATTAGAGGATAATATGATTTGATTTATTCATTATTATTTTAGCCAATTATCAGTTTACGTTTGATTCAGTTTTCTGGAATTTTCCCCACCAAACTTAGGAGGAAAACCAGGAGGAGCATCAGGGCATTTGGTTGAAAACCAGGAGGAGCATTAGGACACTTGGGAGGAAAACCAGGAGGAGTATTAGGGTACTTTGGAGGAAAACCAGGAGGAGCATTAGGGTGCTTGGGAGGAAAATCAGGAGAAGCATCAGGGTACTTTAGAGGAAAACCTAGAGAAACATCAGGGTACTTTTGAGGAAAACTAGTAGAAATATCAGGGTAATTCACCACTTGTTTGAGTTGACATTTAGTGGGTTGACAAGGAGAATCATAATGGTTAGAAAGAAGCTTCAATCTTGTTTTAATCCTTCATTCCTTAAACAAGCCTTCGAATGCATCAACTACAAGTAATATATCTTTTCTTTGCCATTTCAAATACTGTGTAAACACATTAGGCTTAAACAACTTAGATAGATAGTATAACTGTAATGCCCCGAGACTACACCCTAGGCGTCACACAGTGCTTACAACCCCGAAGGACCACAAACTAACCCATGACTAGTACTTGCTATGAATATTTAATAATAATCATAAAACTTATGCGGAAGTGAAGCTGAAAATGCCATAAGGTCCATAATACTAAAAAATAAATTCTTACTACATCTGTGGAATAACTGCTAACTTAAAGTGTCTGAAAGCCTCTAAACATCTGAAAAAAAGAGTTGGTGGGACATGCCCCAACAAACTCCTACTATTGTCTGAAAATAACTGAAATACGGTAAGTAATGTAATGACTAAATAAGTATCATGTCCTTGATGGATAAGGACTCACTATTGTAGCTACGGCTGATCAACTGATCAGACTAAGTAAAGTTAGGAACTCGAGCGTCCGAACTCATGATATGAGATATCATAGCGCAAAGAGAGTATGCGCCAGTACTTTGAATATACTCCAACACTAGGTAAGGTTAGGCTAATATGCATGGATTCATGTGCATGAGTACTATTAACTAAATATCATGAAGTAACTGGATGAGAGTATATACAAGAATGGGGATAATGAAAGTATTGAACATATAATACCAAGTATATATCATCTATCTGAATTAGACTGAAACTGAAGTACTGAGTTTCTGATAACTGAATAACTAATAAATGTAAGTCATGATCGTGTAAAACTAAACTGAGTTCTGTACTGAATACTGAGACTAAGATAGTAGGAGTTATCATCTAACCAACCTACCCCGATTATAAACTAATTTGGGGTCCAACCTATAACCCTAGTTTAAAGGGTGTTAGTACCGTGCCACGAGTTACTAACACTGGCTGGGTCAACCATAATATAGTAGAAAACTCGTGAGATGTATATGGTTACGTTAACCCTAGTCTAGCAGGAAGACGGTTTACCCTATACTAGCTATGTAGTTCTGTTACTCAGGGACTACTACTAAGGGTCAAAACTGATACTGGCAGGAATGCCCCCATCCCTGGGTTCACTCGGTGCTGAATCCTTCTCCCAACTAAATCGACACTGGAACTGATCACTAGACTATACTAGGCTTGATTGATCTCACATTGATTCTATTAACTGATTGAATGCTACTGTTTGGGATAGTATGAAATCATTCTATTTTGATTGGAGACTATATAAATAGCTAATTTCGGGTATTCAATACCCATAGGACTCGATAGCATAGATAATGGAATCATAGCTCAACTTTAAAAGCATCACACATAGGTTACCATGCACAATTCATTCACATAGACATTTTGTCAAACACCCAGGATGCATAATTCTTGTACATGAGAATGACCAATATATAAATTTCATGACTACCACATTCAACATCATAATTCAAAGATTTAACATAAGGGTTACATAAATCAACACACATTCTAGTTTATTTACATGAAACTCAGAATCTTCTTGGCTTGAAACCTACATAACAACACATACAAGAACACAATTCTATTCAAGAATATAAATCATAATCTAAGTTTTGAAAAAGAATTCTTGAACTCCAAGGGTTGAAGAAACCCAAGGATGAACACCTAACATACCTTGGTTTCTGAATTTGTGAGAATTTTAGTGAATTCTTGAGACTTGGACTTGAATTTGATGAACCTAGGGTTTTGTTCTTGAGAGGTTTTGTGAAGAATGAATGTGTTTTCCCTTTCCCATGATTAATTTCGTGTTTTTGACTAATTTAACGTGGGGAAATGACCTAACCACCCCTCTGGACTCGGGATTAATTGCACAAAACATGCCTAGTGATGCTGTAGATAACGCATCACATTGATGGTGTCAATGCGATTGTCGATGCACCGCATCGATGGCGACGACACGATGGCCAACGCGACGCATCTTGATCACGTTGGCTCACTATTTTGGTCATCTAAACATATCTCAAATGATGTTAAAAAACTTTTGAAACTCACCCGAGATGACTTATAGATAGCCCTGATTATGAATCAATTTAAAAATCAACAATCTAAGGTCAGAGAGATTGAAAATGAGACCATTGAAATATCGAGGCAAAAAATGAGACTAAGTCTTAACACTTCACTAAAAGTTTTCCAAGTCCAGGACCTATTTTGGCATGCTATATAGGACTGAAATGGGCAAGGACTTAATGGAGTCTTACAATATCTCCCACTTAGGAATATTCATCCTCGAATGAGACTTATTAAGTTGAGAGACATAAGGTACTTCGACTATGCTGACATGAATAGATAAAACATGACTGAATCTTGAGACATGACACATGACTGAACTGATTCATGGATGCATGAATGATATGAGAATGATATGCAACTGGAACTAAGCATGGCATAAAGTAAATCTAAAGAAAATGATTACCTTAGGATGAGTCTGAGTTTGTGGAGAAGAGATGAGGGTACTTGGTATGCATGCCTGCTTCTGCTTCCCAAGTGGCTCCCTCAACAGACTGGTTCTGCCAAAGAACTTTGACCAAGGAAACTTCTTTGTTCCTTAGTTTGCGATTCTAACGATCGAAGATTCGACTAGGACTTCTTCGTAAGAGAGACTATTCTGAATATCTGCACTCTCTATGGGGAATACAACTGCTGGGTTGCCTATGCACTTTTTTAGCAAGGAGACATGAAACACTGGGTGCACTGATGCTAAGTCTGCTGGCAACTCAAGTTCATACGCTACCTTTTTTAAATGACTCAAAATCCTATAAGGACCAACATACCGGGGACTAAGCTTCCCTTTCTTATCAAAACTCTTCACCCCCTTCATGGGAGAGATTTTCAAATACACATAATCACCAATATCAAATTCAAGATCTTTTCTTCTCACATCTGTATATGATTTCTGCAGTCTCTAGGCTGCCTTAAGCCTCTCTTTGATTAACTGCACTTTTTATAAAGCATCAAACACCAAGTCAGGCCCTATCACTATGGCCTCACCTACCTCAAACCAACCAATCAGAGACCTACATCTCCTCCCATAAAAAGCCTTAAACGGAGCCATCTGAATACTAGAATAATAACTGTTATTATACGCGAACACAATTAAAGGGTCATCACAACCGCCCTTAAAGTTAACGACACATGCTCTCAACATATCCTCTAAATTTTGAATAGTCCTTTCTGCTTGACCATCTGTCTGAGGGTGGAAGGCTGTACTAAGGTGGACTTAGGTACAAAGACCCTTTTGGAAGGCTTTCCATAAGTAAGAGGTAAACTACGTACCTCTATCTAAAATGATGAACAATGGGATTCCGTGCAACTTAACCAACTCTCTGATATAGAGCTTGGCATAGGACTCGGCTGAATAGGAAGTATGGACTGGCAAGAATGGGCGGACTTGGTCATCCTGTCTACAATAACCCAAATCAAATCATGCTGACGACGAGTACGAGGTAAACCATCACGAAGTCTATGTTCACTTCTTCCCATTTCCATGTAGGAATTCTAAACTTCTGCATGGAACCACTAGGCTTTTGGTGCTCAATCTTCACCTACTAACAAGTAGAGCACTTAGCCACAAACTCTGTAATGTCTCTCTTCATCCCACTTCACTAATAGACTTCCCATAAGTCGTGGTACATCTTAGTAGCCCCCGAATAAATAAAGTAACGCGCACCATGCGCTTCAGTAATAATTCACTATCTCACGCCAGCTACATATGGTACACATAGCCTACCTTGGCAATGCAACACACTATCTCCACCTTTGGATAAAACGTCTACTTTTTGGTCTCTGACAGACTCTTTCAGCTTAAATAAATTGGGATCCCTGTCCTGCTTTTTCTTCACCTCGGAAACTAAAGAAGATTTTGAACTATTTTGCACCCAAACACTACCCTCAACCTAATTAAACAAACGGACACCTAGTCTGGAAAGCTGATGAACTTCCCGAACTAACTTCTTCTTACCATCCTTAATGTGAGCAATACTACCCATGGACAACCTACTGAGGGTGTCTGCCACTACATTGGCCATGCTTGGATGATACAAAACACTTATGTTGTAATTTTTCAACAACTCTAACCACCTTCTCTGCTGCAAGTCCAGGTCTTTCTACAAAAATACATACTGCAGGCTTTTGTGGTCTGTGAATACATCAACATGCACCCCATACAAATAGTGCCTCCAAATCTTTAAGGAAAACATAACCGCTGGTAGTTTAAGATTATGGGTGGCATAATTATTTTCATGGTTCTGAAGCTATCTAGAGGCGTAGGCTATGACCTTACCCTTCTACATCAAAACAAAACCCAATCCAACTACGGAAGCATCATAGTATACAACAAATCCATCTAAACCGTTGGGCAAAGTCAAAATTGGGGTTGTAGTGAGTTGAGTCTTCAACTCCTGAAAACTCTTCATGCAAGAAAATAACCATTGGAACTTGACTTTCTTCTAAGTCAATATGGACATGGGGAATGTAATACACGAAAATCCTTCAAAAAAACTTTGATAATAACCATCCAAACCCAAGAAACTCTTGATATATGATGGAGAGATGGGTCTGGGCCAACTTCTCACCATTTTGGTCTTTTGAGGATCAACTCTAATGCCATTATTGGAAACTATGTTACCAAGGAAATATATTGACCTTTGCAAAAATTTGCATTTACTAAATTGGTGAACTGATGGGCTCTGAGAGTCTGTAATACTATTTTGAGATGGTCTGCATGATCATTTTCATTGAGGGAGTAAAAAAGAATGTCATCGATAAAAACTATAATGAACATGTCCAAGTACTGCTTGAACACGTGGTTCATGAATTCCATGAAAGATTTTGGAGCATTGGTAAAACCAAATGATATGACTAGAAATTTAAAGTGATCATACTGAGTTTTGAAAGCTATTTTTGGAATGTCACATTCTCTTACTCTGAGATGATGATAGCCGGATCTGAGGTCTATCTTAGAAAAGTAACTGGCACCTTGAAGATTAAACAAGTCATTGATTCTAGGAAATGGGTATTTATTCTTGATGGTGGCTTTGTTCAACTGACGGTAGTATATACACATTCTAAGAGAACCATTTTTTTTTTGCACGAATAGAACTGGTGCATCCCACGGAGATATGATGGGCCTGATGAACCCTTTGTCTAAGAGGTCTTTCAACTGTTCTTTCAACTCTTTAAGTTTAGCTAAAGTCATTCTGTATGGCAAAATAGAGATGGGCTGAGTATCAGGAAGAAGGTCTATTTCAAAGTCAATTTCCCTTTCGGGAGGAACTCCAGGAACCGCGACACGTCCTGATCGCGTTGGCTCACTATTTTGGTCATCCAAACAATGTTTAAAAATTTCCAAAACTCACCCGAAATGACCTATAGATAACCCTGATCATGAATCAATTTAAAAATTGACAATCTAAGGCCAGAAAGATAAAAAATTATACCATTGAAATATTGAGGCAAAAAATGAGACTAAGTCTTAATACTTGGCTGAAAATTTTTTAAGTCTGAGACATCTTTTGGCATGCTATATAGGACTAAAATGGGCTAGTACTTTATGGGGTCTTACAATAACATCAAATAAGAATTAGAGGGTCTACAATAGTTGTTCTTGGAAAGTTATGGAATTGAAGGCGAGTGAGGAATCCATTTTGGGAAGTCCTAATCATACCCAAACTGCATTGCTACACGATTTGGTTGATAGGGCTCTTGACAAACAAAACCTGCAAGCTCCGACACCACAAGCATCGAATCAAGGCCTGTAATTCTTGGTCAAAAATTTTTCCTTCAATTATTGCCCACTTTTTATTTTCCTTGTAAAAGTTTGGCTTTGACCAACCTTCCACAGCCAAGGCATCCGACCTCTATTGAAACGTGTCTCCAGACAAGTCAATAGCAATCCTCACATTAATAATGCCCAGTCTTTTCACATCATTCCATCATCTTATTCTAACCCCACCAACCATATTGTAATTGCCAACACACTTTGGATACAAAGCTACCAACCTTTCCCAAGCCAAAACTTGAATAAAGAACAATGGAGAACAAAATCTAAATTCTAGGATATGAATTTTGTTCCTGTCGTCTCTATTACTACTTGACTAAGCGATTGCCATATTCTCTCTTAACATGCTTAAATCCCTATATATGTTTGAAAGAACAACAGGAGCAACCGCAGGTCATGTTTCTCTAGCAAGATTAATGGCTACACGAAAAACATATGCACCAATTTTATCATACTGATCACCTAGAAACACAAATCTTGATAGCCAAAGAGAAAGAAAAGCTTCACGTTCAAAATCCCTTCTACCATTCATGAAAAAATTCAACAACTTGTTGTGATTATCAACCTTCAATTTGATAATCCCCATTCATGTTTTTCAAGATTCTGTTCAATTTCTACCAACTTAGGGGATTAAAGAGAGAACAAAACAAAGACACCTAAAATGGATAACCCTCCCAAAATCATGATATCTTCAAGAGTTATAGTAGATTTATCCTAGGGAAACACAAAAGTGTTCATGTCATTACACTATCTTTCTGCCAACCCAAATATCAAATCTTTATCTATATGGACTTTATATACAGAACCCTTAAGAGAATCATAAACACCAGCAACTTTTCATACAGTGTGATGGAGAGATTCCATGTCTTCAAACCCATTTCTTCCATTTGATCTACTGATGCCTACAACTATTGAAGGAAACTCTTAATGGCCATTCAGATTCAGATGAAGAATAAAGTTAAGGTGGTTGCAAATTCAGACCTACAATGAAAGAAACAATGGGATTTAAGAAATGGGCTTTTCTTAGAAGCGGGATTCCATTAGAAGGTGAAACCATCAAGTTTTCTCTTTCAACAATGATTGAGTTTCCCAATGATTCTTGAAAATGGAATTTGCAGAAAGAGAGTGAGTTCACTATTGGGAAAAGTAAAATGTACAAGAAAATCTTTCCTGTATGTCTGATGAAAACCTTTCCTGGTTAAAATTTCTTAGAAGCTGTATATGAAAAGGTGATGTTGCTTACTGATAATGAGAACGTCTGCTGCAAATGGTTTATGTTGAGTGTGTATAGCCAAAAACTTCTTTGTCTTTTATAGTGAGTATCAACATAATATTAAAGCTTTCAATTGCTTGTATGACCAATAAAATTGTAATTAAAAAATTCAATCCGTCAACGTAATCAATATTTAACACTATCTGATCATCTACAAGATTACTACAAGACTAGCTTTTTAAAAATGTATTCTTTGAAATCTTTAAAATTTAAGATAAATCATGTGGTACAACACGTTAATATAATATGATAATATGAAATTGCTTAGATTGATAGATTAATTAAGCAAAAAAGATTTTTTCGAGGGGTGTTAAAAACATAAAAATGTAATATTACGAGTAAATTTTGGGGGATTCTACACATAGTCTCTCTCTCTATATATAAACATTCACCTATCTACACTATATACTTTTTCAGTGAAGTGGTGTGAGTTTACACCTTTTGAATGCATGTGGCACCACCACTGACGCGATAATGTATCTTATTTAAATTTTACATGCATGAGTTTTAAGTCCTATGCACCAATTGAGGAAGAATATTAAAGTAGGTTGGCTACCTACATCAAACTGTTGAATTGTAATTGAAATAACATAACAAAAAAGGTTAATCCCTCTTATTATGACATATATTCACTCAATAGTATTTCATTAATCCATAATGTGATTTATGGCGCTACCACTAATGACGATGTCTATTATTTAAACTTTATGTACATGAGCTTTCAATCCTAAGCCCCAATGGAGGAAGAAGTTTAGAGTTGTCCGACAACATAAAACTGGTGAATTGTAAAGGAAACAACAAAGCAAAAAATATCAATCCTTCTAATTACGATATATATTCACTCAATAATATTTTATTAGTCCATAATGCAATTTAAGACTTATTTAAGAACATTCTACAAAAATCACTTATCATTACTTTTCTTTTTTTGGAGGGGGGAGTTATTTTATATAGAAAAAACTTGAATTCGATAGCTGTTAATCATTTGATATACTTTTTAAGGATTCAACACAACACATAGTATATTACTTAAACTTTATGTGTATGATCTTTTATTTCTATGTTCTGATAAAGGAAGAAAATTGCAGTACTCTACTGGTTAAAGTTAAACGGGTAACTTGTGATGGAAATAAAAAAAATATGACATGTTGTAAGATTCATGTTGTACCATCAGATACATATTAATATTACTTGAACTTTATGTGCATAAGATTTCAATCTGAATCCCCGATAGCAGAAGAAGATTGCAGTTGGCTGACTGTCAACGTAGATTAGGTGAATATATATATATATATCCCCGATAGCAGAAGAAGATTGCAGTGGGCTGACTGTCAACGTAGATTAGGTGAATATATATATATATATACATATATATATACCAAGAAGTCTGAATTCGTATCGAGAAGTCCCACGTTGAGGCTAATGCGCTCCCTATCAAATACTACCAACATTCTATAAAAGCCACTTATTATTATTATTATTTTGGGGAGGCCGGGGGTATTTTTTGTAAAGAAATATATAAAGTCGGATCCTATTTAATCATATGATATAATATCTGGGGATTTAACCAGACAAATAGTATGCACATATATAATAAAAAGAATTGTATATAGTATCTATACTTTTTTCCATGAAGTGGTGTCAGTTGACACATCTAGAATAGCTATGGCCAGCCACTGGTAACAATGTATATCACATGAACTTGATGTGTCCCAATTGAGGACCACAAATGCAGTAGTTTAACTGTCAACGTAAAAGCTGTGAATTTGTGATGCAAATAACAAAACAAAATATAACATGTGTAAGATTCATGTTGATATTTTTCATGTACTGAAACAAACAAAAACACACATACACATGTATAAGCATGTATACTTGAATCACGTGCGTGTAATCCTTCTAATTACAACATATATTCACTCAACAGTATTTTTTTGGTTCTTAAAGTGATTTCAGAAAAGAAAAAAATATGAATTACGATCGTCATTAATCAATATAACACACACACATATATATATATATAATATATTAAAAGTGTGAAACCCAAGTGATTTGAACTTTTTGTCCTTTATCAAAAGATCTTTCTTTAGACAAAATTGTTTTTTCACTATTTTCTTTAATTTATTATTTAATTATTTTTATTATATTAATTAGACTCCTAAAATATATAGATGAAAATTTAATTAATATTTTTTCTTGTACTAATCAATTAGAAAAATACTCCTAAAATAAGACTCTATTAAGAAAATACTTCTATAAATGTTGAGATACACGTTAAGCTACGAAGAAATCAATTTACTTATCGGAAAAATATGATTGATGCTCATCTAACTTAATTTGTTTGCATGTCTAGATTGGTGGATGCTTAAGTTTTTAACCCTCAACTTCTATGTCGGTCAGCTTTGAGGATTCTTTTTAGGTAAATGTTAGATTTAATTATATTGTTTT
The DNA here is from genome assembly GCA_030864215.1 of Capsicum pubescens. NCBI lineage: Eukaryota > Viridiplantae > Streptophyta > Magnoliopsida > Solanales > Solanaceae > Capsicum > Capsicum pubescens. The sequence goes on from CM061544.1 coordinate 264,109,285, forward strand.
TATATCTTTGTTTTGAGAATTTTTTTTGTGTAAAGGTTAAATTTAGTTGTATTATTTTAATATTTTTATTGTCGTATTATTTTGTTATAGTTTACAGATGATAGATGAGTGTCAAATAGCTTTGAGAATTTTTTTTTGTAAAGGTTAGAGTTAATTATATTGTTTTGATGTCTCTGTCATCATATTGTTTTGTTGCAGCTTACAGATGGTAGATGAATGTCGATCGTCTTTGACAATTTCTTTTGATAAATGTTAGGTTTAATTAAATAAATTCTCCAAAAGATGTAGAATTTAATTATTGTATTTATCTTTATTATTTAGAAAAATATCCTATTTAGTGTAACGTTTAAATTCAATAAAGTGAGGTACACGTGCGAAGCGCGTACACCTAAACTAGTATATATATATATATATATATATATATACACACGTATATTGGAACTATGGATTCAGATACTATAATAGTAACATCAAATATTAGGCCCTATTTTTCCATGAAAATAATAATTTTTCGAAATTGGAGTTGGTGTTGTATTTGTCATGTATATAAATTAGAGTTGTTTTTAAAATTTTGTGAGAGAAATAGAAGTGAAAAAGTGAAAACAACTTTTACTTGTTCACTTTTTTTAAAATAATTTAATTAAAGTGAAATAATTCTTATGGTCAAACACTATTTTAGTAACTGAGTTATGAATAAATTTCTTATAAATTTATTAATACAAAAAAAATAAGAATTTCGACCAAAACTGTTGATCTTGCCCTTTAAGTGCTATAACTAAATTGATACTGAATTAATTATGAATTTACCTTTTAAGTGCAACATCTATACTTCCTCTCACGGAAAAATCATTTGTTAGAAAATGTGGTTGTTGTGTTTCCTTTTTGTCTCCACTGGAATATTTAATGCATGACTGTGCTTCTCGTTTTCATGTCGTATCAGAATCTTTTGAATCTAGAATAATCTCTACGCAATTATAAATAGAGGTGACCTTTGAGTCATTTGTAACCAACCCAAGATTAACCCAATTCTCCTTTCTAGATTCCTCTTCCAATCTTAACGCTCCTGGACTAGCAGAAAGTTTCTCTGATTATAATATTTCTATTCTCTACACATCAACTAACAATGGTGCATTCATCAGAAGAATACACAATCATAGAAGAAAGAGAGGAGCTGATGGCTTCACCTGGTGATAAGCAAGTAAAACCAATTTTTAGAGTTGCCCAGTTTCTCTAACCAACAGTACCCCCGGCACAAAATTTCCCATTTCCCAAACCCTCTGCCAAACATCTCCCATTTATCCCTTCAAGATCCAAAATTTAAGAACTGATGACAAGTTCAGTAAAAGTTTTGTTCAGGATTTGGGGTTATGCACATGAATGGATGGTCTAATTGGGTTGATAAGTAAAAGCCTTTATACGAAGATACATTGAAGAAGCTAGAATCTATGAAACCATTTTAGCTTCAAGATTCATCTTCATAATTATTTGATTATAGCATTGCTAAGAGATGGTGTATGGAGAATACCATTTATTTTTCCATGGGGAGAATCAACGGTTGCTTTGGAAGATATGACAGTTTTGGCTGGTTTCCCTGTCTTAGGCCACTCTATTTTGAACCCTTTGAAGACTGAAGAGTATGTTAAATTGGAAAGAAGTCCTAAGGGGGTTTATAAAAGTATTAAAAAATATAATAATATTTATCATCATGCCTGAATGGAGTTCTTTAAATGAAAAGGTGGTAATCACCATTTGGAGCATGATGCGTATTTTCCCTTTGGCTATTGAAGTTTGTGCTTCCCCTAAAAATTCTCCGATGGTAATACAAGCTGTTATCCCTATTGCATGCCATCTTTTTCAAGGAAACTCAACGGCACTTGCCCCAGCTATACTTGCTAACATTTGTAAGGATCTTATAACGCCCTGAGTCTGCACCTCGGACGTCACACGATGCTCATAATCCCAAAGGACCACAAGCTAATCCATGACTGATACTTGCTATGAGCACTGTATAATATTACTGAAATAAACGTGGAAATTAGACTGAAGTTTTCATAAGGTTCATCACTGAAAAACAAATACTGAATACTGATAAATAAATACTGAAAACTGAATATCTGTCTGAAATAATCTAGTCTGATAGCCTCTAACTATCTGAATATGGAGTTGATGAAACAAGTCCCCAACTAACTCCGACTACTAAATGTACTGAATACTGAAATACTGAAATGATAACTCTGTCCTCGGACTATGAGGACTCACCACTATATCTGCTGCTGAAAATCTGGGTTGCTAAGTATGGTCAGGAGCCCGTGCGTCTGACCCTATGATAAAGACATCATACCGCAAAAGAAAAGTATGCGTCAGTACTTTGAATGTACTGGTATGCTAAGTGAGGTAGACTGATATGCATGGGTTCATATGCATGAACAATGACTGACTGAATAATATGAATATAACTGAACACGAGTACATGTATATCTGAAACTACTGTAATTACTGACTATGCAATGCTGCATGTAAATCTACTGATACTGAAACTTAGATCACTGATAACTGAATTACTGATAACTGGGTGATTGTTTCTGACAATCCTGATTCTGTGGAACTAAACTGAGTTCCATGCTGAGCTGGGTGTCTGTATCTGACAGTCCTGATTCTGAAACTGAATTGAGGTTTTATACTGAGTTTGAAACTGAAACTGTAAATGGGGGAGTGTTCATCTAACTGACATACCTCGATTATGAACTGAGTTGGGGTCCAACTTTTGACCCCAGTTGGAAGGGTGTTAGCACCTTGCCAAAGAATACTAACAATGATTGTGAGTTAACCCTTTCTGGCAGGAAGACATTTCGTCAACCCTCGCTGACAGGAAAACTCATACGAGATGTATCAACCCTAGTCTGGCAGGAAGATATCTCAACCTATGTTAGCTACGTAGTTCTGTAACGCAGGGATTGCTACTAAGGGTCAAACCCTTTTCTAAAAGAAATGCCTTCCATCCCTGGGTTCGCTCGGTGTTGATTCCTACTCCCAGCTGAATAGACACTGAACTAATTTCTTGACTATTCCAGGCTTGACTGAACTATTACTGATCGTGCTGTCTAACAGAACAGAACTGAACTGAGTTCTGTTAACTGACTGAACTGGACTGAGTACTACTATTTGTAACACTACTGAGACTATTCTGTAACTACTGTAACTCTAGGTAAGAAACTAAATTATTGGGTATTAGATACCCCCAATACTCGATTGCGTAAATTGTAAATCATAGCACAATCTTGAAAGCATGATAACTAGTCACTTTGTCACAATTCAATCTTTGAGGCATTTTATTAAGCACTTGCATGGTATAAACTTATATAAATGCTAACATGATAAGATTTCACTACTTAAATCACATGAACATTTTATCAAACACTTGAGAGGGCTTAGTTTATGCACATAATACTAGTCAACACGTAAGCATCAATATCACAATTCCAAACTCACAAATTCGAGGGTTTCCAACATGAAACTACATAATACTACACACATGCTATCTAATTCACTTGAATTTTTGTAATTAATCATGGGTTAGAACCCAAATAAAAATCATAATCATAAATACAATTTAACTCAACATGGAATTCATGGAAACAATCATCTTCAAATTTTACAGAAGGTTCTTGAACTCCAAGGGTGGAAGGAAACCCTTAGATGAACACCCAACATACCTTGGTAATTAATTCTCTGAAGGTTGTGGTAAATTTCTTGAGACTTGAATCTTGAATTTGAGGGGTTTGGGTTTGTTCTTGAGAGGATTTAGGAATAGTGAATGGATTTTGCCTTTAGGAGTGATAAATCTCATGTTTTGGGGCTGAATAGATGTGGGAAAATGACCCAAATACCTCTCTGGATGCAGACTTTTAATTACTAAAAACGTGTCAAGCGACGCACAGACCGACGCACCATATCGATGGGATTGATGCGATGGCTGATGATATGCGTCGAGATCGCGTCAGCTCACTGCAATTTGCACTGGGAGCTGGGGAAATTATTTATCGATGTGATAGTCAACGCGACACGTCGAGATCGCGTAGATCCACTATTTTGGACTCCCAAACATGTTTCAAACTGTAAGACTCCGCAAAATTTTCTCGTAGTCTGAGCCTTAGAGCATGTTTAGTAAAGTGTTAATTTGACCCTAAAAGGTTAAAAAGTGTTTTCCCAAGTGAGAAGTATTTTGAACCATGTAGAATTTCTCTAATATCGACTTTTCGTCATGTAGATCATTGAATAAGCTTTTTGTCGATACCAAATTCAGCCAAATCTGACACTCATGCAAAGAGTTAAAGTCATTTTAGTAAGACAGTGTACCACTTGGTACTTTAGCTCGTTGCGAAGCCAGCCAAAATGGCAATCGTCAAAATCCAGTGAGCCTTCGCGATTATGGAGCATCGCGCCAAGGTTTAATTTCAGAGTTGTCAATTTCCAGTGCACCAACGCGATTCCACTGCACCGTGGTGCCTTTCCAGTTCGCAACCAAGGAGCAACGCGATTTTCACCGCGTCGTGCCATCAAGCAGTTTCCCAATTGTTCAATTTCCAGTAAGCTGGCGCGATTATGGCGCGTCGTGCCAGCATGTAAAATCTAGATTTTTCATTTTAATTCCAAGGACAAAAATGGTCATTTTGCTACCCCTATGTATTCTCCTTAACATGGGATTTAGCCTCATTTAACCCAAAAATACTAGTTTTCTCTCAAAATTGTTCAAGAACAAGAGCTAGGGTTTCTAAATCAAGATCCTAATCATCAAGATTCCTCCATTAAATTTTCATGAATCAAGAAACTAAGGTATGGAGATGTTCATTCTTGGCCCCCTTTCATCAAGAAGCTCAAGAACCCTTTTCTAAATTTTAAAGATCTTATGTTTATGAGTTTTCATGATTCATGTGAATTGAAATTGGAGTTCATGCTATTATTGAGTTTTTAATTCATGTTTTGTTGATGAGGTTTCAAGCTTTGACCCTAGTATGTGATATTCATGTGATGTTCATAATAAACCCTCTTCAAGTTGCTTGTTAAGTGATGTGTTCATGTCAATTAAGTGTAGAAATTGTTGAATAAGCAAAGCCTGCTCCCCATATGTTTGATAAAATACTTATGTGAAGGAATTAGGTCCATTATATCATGTTGACTAGAAATTCCCAATTGTGTGCAAGCCCATGCATGCCAAGTGTTTGTTGAAAAGCCTAGGTGAATGAATTGTGAAATGATAGCATGAAGTTCCAATTATGTGCTCTTCGATACATGCTAAGACTTTAATACATGCTAAGTGTTTGATGCAAGACCTTGTTGAATGGAGTATGATCCAATAGCATGTTTTCCTATATTATTACATGTTTATGATTCCTAAATGCTTGAGGAGATGCTTTAGTGATTGTGATGGTGAATTAATGTCCATGGTCTTGATTATTCAAGAATGGTTATGTTTTACTTTTATGTTGTCGATTCTTGGGGGTATTTATACACGACAATTTAACTGCAGTCTAGAGCCAGTGTCAGTTTTCTTGATAATCTCAGTCAAGCCACGATTCTCAAAACTCAGTGAGTTATAGAACTCTGTACTCTCAGATAGATACAGGACTTAAGAAATCTCAAAAATCTCAGTAATCTTAGTATCGCTAGTATTCTAGTCTCAGTTAAGTACTCAACTCAGACCTAGTAGTATTCAAGTGTTCAGTTTGGAACTCGGTATCATGCAGTTAGATAATGAGATTCAGTAAAATTTCGTCAGATATGGACCCAAGTGAATTCAGCGTAACTCAGTTAGGTCATTCGAGAAATATGACCAGCAACAGATTTAGCTCAGTTTAAGTTCTGTTAAGAATCAGTTTAGAGTCTTTCAGTTGGGAGTAGGAGCTAGCACCGAGCGAGTGCAAGAATGACAGCTCCCCGTTAGAGAGGCAGAGTCGTTAGGAGCAATCCCTGAACTCCAAAACTGCATAGCCAGCGTAGGAGCAGGAGTCACCCGTAAGTATAAGGCTCGACTATTATACTGCCTTAGGCATAACTTATTGTGAGAGTCATCCGTTAGAGAGGCTTGACCAGAGTTGAGGTCTTTACCCGTGGCACGATATTGACACCCTTCCAGCTGGGATTACAGGTTGGACCTCATTAGTTCAAATTCGAGGTATGTCGGTTAAGTGAGCACTCCCACAGTTACAGTTTTAGTATCAGTCTTCAGAGTAGAACTCAAAAATCAGGATTGTCAAATACAGTCACCTATATTAGTAAGAAACCTATATATTTCCATTGATTTATAGACCACCCGCTAGATAGTCATGGTCTCATGTAAAGTTATTTAGTATCAGTATTATCAGATCCGGAGATCACCCGTTAGATAGGCTTGATCTCAGTCTCAGATTCAGTTGAGTAATCTCATTATCAGATCCAAAGATCACCCATTAGATAGGCTTTATCTTAGTCTCAGATTCAGTTGAGTAATATCATTATCAGATCCAGAAATTACCCATTAGATAGACTTGATCTCAGTATTAGATTCAGTTGAGTATTCTCATTATCAAATTCAGAGATCTTCCGCTAGATAGGTTTGATCTCAGACATAATCTTTTCTTATCATTGATAGTAGATTCAGGGATCATCCGTTAGACAGTTTTGATCTCAGATTCAGACAGTCGAGAGTAGTAAGCTCAGCTTTCAGTCATTGATATGAGTAAATTCAGTTAATCATCTTCAGTATCATCATATTTTAAGATCACTCACTAGATAGGACTGATCTCGATTTTAGTACTTAGTTTTCTATATCAGGAGATTCAGTTGTTCATTATCTCAGTATTAGCAGTGAGTTCAGATGTTAGTAAAGCAGTATCCTAGTTTTAGTATTTTAAGTTGCGATGTTTTTAGTTATGGTTTGTGCATTCATGCATATGTCCTCATTCAGTATTCTCATGATTATCCAGTTAAGTAATTGTTCATGCATAAGCCCTTACATTTAGCCTTACCTCATCTTCATACTCAGTACATTCCCGTACTGATGCATTTGTTCTATGATGTTTTATTTGACACCATAGGTTTAGAGGCTCGAGATCTAGAGTACACCTAGCAGCTAAGTCCCAGTCAGCAGCAATAGATGTAGCCATGAGTTCTCTTTATTTGAGGATGATCCTTATTTTATTATCGCATCAGATTTAGTTTATTTTTAGTAGGTGGAGTTAGTTGGTGACATGTCCGATCAACTTTACAGTTATGACAGTTTAGAGGCTTTACGGATAGATGTATCAGTATTCAGTTTTCAGTTTTGAGTATTCTAGACGTTTTGAATTTTATGGATAGTTTTTACCAGTTTTCCACATTTATTACAGATATTATGCAGTGCTCAGGTATAGATATCAGTAGAGGGTTAGCTTGTGGTCCTTCGAGATCATGAGCACCGTGTGATATTTTGGTTTCAGAAAATTGAGTCGTTACAAACTTGCTATCAGAGCCTAAGGTTCAATAGTGTCCTAGGGAGTCTAAAAAGCTGCATCTAGTAGAGTCTTGTGCATGGGTGTGTTGCGTGCCACACTTATGTACAAGAGGCTATAAGATGTTTTTAGGAGCAGTTTCCCTTCTTTCAGTATTCACGTTATGCGAGTGAGTATGTGCTCAAGTTAAACCTCAGTCTAATACACCTCTTTCTTCTATTTACAGAGTATATCTCCTCACAGAGATAGTGCCCATAGGGTTGATGACCAGCCACCTCAGCCAGTAGATCTTGATAATGAGAGTGTGTTATACGCCGAGTTTCGGGCAGCTTTTCATGCGCTAGCCCAAGCTGTGACGACTAATGTTCAGGGGAAACGTCAGGCTGTGGCCCCATCTCATCAAGATGGGGGTTCAACCATAGCCAGAATTAGAGATTTCATAAGGATGAGCCCATCAGAATTCTTTGGGTTAGTAGCAGGTGAGGACCCACAGATTTATCTAGAGGAGGTGAGGAAGATCACCCAGATTATGCATATTTCTGATGAGGAGAGTGTAGAGTTAGCATCCTATAGGCTAAAAAATATTGCTCATAATTGGGTAGTGATATGGAAGAAGGGTAGAGGGGAGGATGCAACTCCCGTGACTTGGCAAGAGTTTCAGGATACCTTTCCAGATAAGTTTTTCCCTCTAGAGATGAGAGAGGCTAAGGTAGAAAAGTTCATAAACCTAAGGCAAGGCTCTATGACAATGAAAGAGTATTTTCTTAAGTTCAACCAGTTAGCTAAGTATGCTCCTGACTTAATATCTAACCCTAGAGAAAGTATGAGTAAGTTTGTGACTGGTGTATCCGGGTTAGTGTTGAAAGAGTGTAGGGCTGCTATGATCAATAGTGATATGGACCTTTCTAGATTGATGATGCATACACAACAAATTAAGGCTTATAAGAAAAAAGAAAGAAAGAGAGTGAGTACGAGAGCCAGAGCAGGCAGTCATGGTTTCTCTCAGGTAGGGTCCCAGGGTGGTAGCCGTTCTCATCATAGAAAGAGATTTTTAGTCTTACCACCATCGTCAGCTAGTGTACCTGTACCAAAGTTCATGGATATCAGTCATGATGGAGCGCCAGGCTCCAAATCCCAGAGTAGTGCTAGTGGTGTTTGTACCTATCCGCTTTGTAGAGAGTGTGGCAAGAGTCACGTAGGTGTGTGTAGAGCCGGTATTGATATGTGCTTTAGGTGTGGTGAGTCAGTCCACAGAATGTGAGAGTGTAGATTGCTAGCTCAGAGGGGTAGAGAGTTTCGTCAGCAGGGTGCCCCTTCCGATGCCAATAGTGACCCGCGTCAGAACAGACTCCATGCGCTTTAGACCCACCATGATCAGGAAAGGTTCCCTGATATAAATTCGGGTATGTTATGAGTCCTTCATCTTTATGATATGCATTGTTAGATCTTTTTCTCCCATTTTAAGCATATATGTTAGCATGATTCATACATTAGTTTCAGACCTCAGTCTCAGATTTAGTTGAGTAATCTTATTATCAGATCCAGAGATCACCCATTAGATAGGCTTGATCTCAGTCTCAGATTCAGTTGAGTAATCTCATTATCAGATCCAGAGATCACCCGTTAGATAGGCTTGATCTTAGTCTTAGATTCAGTTCAGTAATTTCATTATCAGATCCAGAGATCACCCGTTAGATAGGCTTGATCTCAGTCTCAGATTTAATTGAGTATTCTCATTATCAGATTCAGAGATCTTTCGCTAGATAGGTTTGATCTCAGACATAATCTTTTGTTATCAATGATAGTATATTCAGGGATCATCGGTTAGAGAGGTTTGATCTCATATTCAGACAGTCGAGAGTAGTAAGCTCATCTTTCAGTCATTGATATGAGTAGATTCAGTTAATCATCTTCAGTATCATCAGTTTCCGAGATCACTCACTAGATGGGACTGATCTCGATTTTAGTACTCAGTTTTCTATATTAGGAGATTCAGTTGTTCAGTATCTCAGTATTAGTAGTGAGTTCAGATATTAGTAAAGCAGTATCTGAGTTTCAGTACTTTGAGTTGCGATGTTTTCAGTTATGGTTTGTACATTCATGCATATGTCCTCATTCAGTATTCTCATGATTATTCAGTTAAGTAATTATTTATGCACAAGCCCTTGCATTTAGCCTTACCTCATCTTCATACTCAGTATATTCCTGTGATGATGCATTTGTGCTATGGTGTTTTATTTGACACCATAGGTTCAGAGGCACGAGATCCAGAGTACCCCTAGCAGCTCAGTCCTACTCAGCAACAGTAGATGTAGCCGTGAGTCCTCTTCATTCGAGGATGATCCTTTTTTTATTATCTAATCAAATTTAGTTTATTTTCAGTAGGCGGAGTTAGTTGGGGACATGTCCTATCAACTCCACAGTTATGACAGTTTAGAGGCTTTTCGGACAGATGTATCAGTATTCAGTTTTGAGTATTCTAGATGTTTTGAACCTTATGGCTAGTTTTTACCAGTTTTTCGCATTTATTACAAATATTATGCAGTACTCAGGTATAGATATAAATAGTGGGTTAGCTTGTGGTCCTTCAGGATCATGAGCACCGTGTGACGTTCCTATTTCAGAAAATTGGGTCATTACAAAAACGAGGTCCGAAAAATCCAAAAAAACTCACCTGAGGTGACCTGCTGACACACCTGATCATGATTCAATCCAAGGATTGAAATTTCAAGGTCATAAGGGTCGTAAAATAAGATCGCTACATTATGAGGGCTATAATAATTCTAAATGTGAACATTTAGCTGAAATTTCTAAGTCTGGGACCTCTTTTCATGCTCTAAAGGACTGAGTTAAGCTTAGAATTTTGTGGGGTCTTACAATATATCCCCCTTGGGAACATTCATCCTCGAATAAGACTGACTAAACTGAGAATACTGATAGACTGAGTTTACATACTGGACATCCACAACTGAAGCATGATTTCATAACTGAAACTATTGATATAGTGAGTTTTCATACTGAACATGCATAACTAAAGAATGGTTGAATTCTGAAGGCATGACACATGAATGAGCTATTTCATGAAAGTATGCATGATATGAGAATGCTATGCAGCTAAGCCGATATAGAGTTGTAAAGGTAATCTGAGCATGGAACTGATTAAATTCAAGACTTGGAACTGATTAAATTCAAGAAAAACTATTACCTTGAGTTGAATCTGAGTTTGTAGAGAAGAGGCGAGGATACTTGGTTCACATATCTACTTCTGCTTCCCAAGTAGCTCCCTCAACGGACTGATTCCGCCAAATAACCTTGACCAAATAAACTTCTTTGTTCCTTAGTGTGCGAACCTGATGATTGAGGATTTCGATGGGATCTCTTCATAAGAGAGGTTGCTCTGTACATCTATACCCTCTCTATAGACTACAAATGCGAGGTCACCTATGAACTTCTCTAAAAAGGAGACATGAAACACTTGGTGTACTGAAGCTAAGTCTGAAGGCAACACAAGCTCATAAGCTACCTTTTCGAAATGGCTGAGAATTCGGTAAGGACCGATATATCGGGGACTGAGCTTCCCCTTCTTTTCAAACCTCTTACTTCCTTTCACATGAGAGATTTTTAAATACACATAATCACTAATCTCAAACTTGAGATCCTTTCTTCACACATCTGCATACGATTTCTGTCAGCTCTGAGCTGTCTTAAGCCTTTTCCTGATCAACTGAAATTTTTCTAAGGCATCAAATACTAAGTCAGGACCTACCACTGCGGCCTCACCCACTTCAAACCAACAAATGAGAGATCTACATCTCCTCCCATAAGTGCCTCAAATGGAACCATCTGAATGCTGGAATGATAACTGTTATTATACGCGAACTCAATCAAGGAAAAGTGGTCATCCCAACTACCCTTAAAGTCAATGGAATATGGTCTTATAGATTTTGGATGGTAATTTCTTCTTGAACATCTATTTGAGGGTGAAAGTCTATACTAAGGTGAACTTGGGTACCAAGACCCTTTTGGAAGGCTTTCCAGAAATAAGAGGTGAACTACGTACCTCTATCTGAAATGATGGACAATGAAACTCCATGCAATTGAACAACTAATGACATAGAGCTTGGAAAAATCCTTGGCAGAATCAGAGGTATGAAATGGTAAGAAATGAGCTGATTTGGTTATCCTGTCTATAATGACCCAAATCGAATCAAGATAGCGACGAGTACGGGGAAAACCCATCATAAAATCCATGTTTACCTCCTCCCATGATAATGCTCAAACTACACTCTTGAATGGGTGTAAGCGATCGTTGTCGATATAAAATCCAACTAGGTTGGGGTCGAATCCCACAGGGAATAAGATATGAACTCAAGTCTGTTGCGATTTAATTCATTGATAGTTTAATGTTTCCTGAAATGGGGGTTTATGTTTTAAAAGTAATTTTTTGACACTTTGATTTCGATGTTTGTAACCAAGATTTTATGAGATAACCAGAATTATGTTCACTCGGGCTTACGGTACATGATAGATGCTAAAGGTGACTCAAGATTCTCACGGTGGTTAGGATAACAAGCTATCTTTATTGATGATATGCTCAAATGTCTCTCGACCTATTTAAGCGTCTAATTTCCTAATCCTTTAGGACTTAGGGAATCACTATTCACTGCCCAGATTTTACCTCAGGTAAATCAACCTAGTTACAACACTGATTATTAAATGAAGTATTTCCGAGTCCCTGTTGATAATTCACTTCCTCCTGTTTGTGATTTCTTTCTCAAGAAAATCAAAGTAGGTATGCCTGCTGTTTGCAACCAACAAACATCAATTAAAATCTCAGAATTATCAAGAAATCCTAACACTTATTGAATCTTAAGTATTTAGCACCTCTTCATGACCTAACCCTAGATCCCATAATCCAGGTTAATGAGGTTTAACCACTCATGATGCAAGAAACAAGTACACAAATTGAATTCATAATTGAGAAGATTTCAGAAGACAAAACTCCCAAAATATTGGTCTAGAGAGAGAGAGAGAAAAATCATCTGTTGCAAAGTATGTTGATTGATAAGTTCTATATCTCTCAAGAAAACCCTAAAACAAGGATTTAAATAGTTAACCCTAAATAAGGAAACAAAATAGAAGTTTCAGCTTTTTCTTGGAATAAACAATGATGTCAGTGGTGGCTTATCAGGAGTCTCATGGCTTATCACGGATGTCGTCAGCTCCTCTGCATTTTGGGCTCTTGCTTCCTAAGGCTGACAACGAAGATCACGGCCTATCACCATCTTGACGATGTGTCATGGATGTCATCACAAAACTTTCTTCAACTTCCATCTTTTGTTTAAGGCTGAAGACATCCTTGACAGCTTATCACCATGCCTGATGATGTGTCATGGATTTTATCACAAAACTATCTTCAACATCCATCTTCTGTTTAAGGTTGATGGTGCTCATGATACCTTATCACTATCCTGATGCCTTATCACAAAGTTTCGTCACAACTTCAACTCATGCCAAATCTCTGGTTAAGTCTGACGATAAGTGTGATAGCCTATCATAGGGCTGACGACTTATCACAGATGTCATTAGCCACACTTCTCTTCAAATTCCTCCAGATTTGAACTTCTTTTCTTACATTCTTGTTGGTTGTCTATCCCATCAGCTTAAACTGTAAAATCAGACATAAACAAATCAAAAACGACAAAAGTTGCTTAAGACTTCACAATTATTCTTGGTTAAAGGTCTTAAATGTGTTAGCAATTGCTCACACATCAACACCCTCAACTTAAAAAAATTGCTTGTCCTCAAGCAACTCAACACAACTAAGAGAATACATAGCATATTCAACAACCAATTTTCACTTTTAAGCTCAAAACATAGTTACCACCTCCAAGGTCAATCTAATTAAAACAAACTGTGTCTGTCAATGAAGAATAATAATGTAACACAAAGGACTCAAGAGATGGCATCAATCTTATCCACAGAAACCATTCATATTCCATTGTTACACTATCTAAAGAAGCAAGTAGCTAGCAACAATACCATTGTGCACTCATAACAAAGAAATCCCCCACCTCGCATATAATAAACCAAAAATGTAAACATGGGGATCATCAAAGACTCTCACTCTCAAAACAAAGTTCCAATCAGTGTATACCAAGTAACATAGGCTTGCCCTTATTTTCATTACCAAGACCTTCATATAGGCCAACTAGGATCACTATAAGACTTCTTTTAGGCTTATAATGTAGTCTGGGGATGGTATGATATTCAAGGTCATTTAAAGTGACTATGCCTCCTTGACACTACACTACTCTCTTGGGGCTCACTTATTCACCTCTTTTTCATTTTCTTTTCTATTGATTGCACATGTTCAAGTTGGGTGCCTCTCTCTTTCTCTTTTTTTAAGAATAACACCCAACTTTTATTTTTCTTTTTCTTTATTCTACCCTTCTTCATACTCATCTTACACCATGCACCCCTATGACAGCCACCCGCAACTTGGGCTGTTTGCCTAGGTCAAGGTGCACAGTGTCCAAGGAGGACCAGGGCCAAACAGGTTCATTATGGTATAAATGGGAAGGTGAAAGGTATCAAAAGGAAGAAATAGACTAATTAGGCTCAAAATAGGGATCAAGGGATCTAATGCACATAGGGTAGTCTATTTAGGCTAAAAGTGGGTTAATCAACAAAACGACCTATGATCCTTTCCTGACCCCTATCCTTTAACCATGGTAAGACTAACCAGGAAAGTTATGGCTTTAGCATACAAAGGAAATTAAGTAGTTTCTCACACATACATAGCACTAAAGTATATCACAAACCACCACTTATCTAGTTCATGCAATTGTTCAGCAATGATCATCAAGCAGCTAGAACTAATGCCACAACAAGATTCACAATGGTCATACGTAATTATAATTCACTCATTCTTTGCAAACAAAACATTAGAGAGGTGTTTAAAAATCAATCAAAAATATGTCAACTGCTTTTTGTTCTTGTATTTCTCCTAATTACCACAAAATATTTTACAACAACAGACTACCCTACACCCACAACTCAAAATCAAAGAAAAATTAAACTAAGAGTTAGAGTATACCTAGAATGGATCAATCTCGGGTGCCATGGGTTGCCTCCCATGCAACGCCTGATTTAACATCGCGACACGACTCAGGTATCTCGATTACTTCAGACTTCATTGAGATAGATAATGGTGATACTTTTCACTAATTTTTTTAGGCCAATGTAAAGCTTGACACGTTGTCCATTTACCTTGAAGGTACTGCCGTCTTCGTTTTTGAGTTCCACTACTCTAGATGAGTGGACTTGACTAACTTTAAAAGTGCCTGACCACTTAGATTTCAGCTTACCTGGGAACAATTTGATTCTGGAATTGAACAGAAGCACCAAGTCACCTTTTTTGGAATTCTCGCTTCTCTATTCTACAATCATGGCACTTTTTCATATTTTATTTATACAAAACTTTTCGTTCATAGGCCCTGAGAAGGAATTCATCCATCTCATTCAATTTCCCCAGTCTCAGCTCTGCTGCTTTCTTCCAAGTCAGATTTAACATTTTGAGTGCCCATAAGGCCTTGTGCTCCAGCTCTATTGGTAGGTGGCAAGATTTTCCATAGACCATCTAAAATGGTGTCATGCCAATGAGTGTCTTGAAAGCAGTACGATATTCCCACAAGGAATCATCAAGCTTTCAAGATCAATCTTTCCAGCTAGCATTCACCATTTTGGCTAGGATGGATTTAATCTCACGATTTGATACCTCCACTTGCCCACTCATTTGTGGGTGGTATGGAGTAGCCACTCTATGCTGTTTCAACCCATATTTTGCCAAAGCTGCTCAAAATATTTTGTTGTAAAAATGAGATCCTTCATCGCTTATGATAGTATGTGGTACTCCAAAGCGAGAGAAGATGTTCTTCTTGAGAAAAGCAACAACCCTCTTCCCTTCATTATCATACAAGGCTACAACTTCGACCCATTTTGAGATATAGTTAACAACAACTAAAATATACGTCATCCCATACGAACTTACATAAGGACCCATGAAATCAATGCCCCAGACATCAAATAATTCCACTTCTAGCATCTTAGTCAAGGGAATCTCATGTATTTTAGAGATTGGCCCCTGCCTCTGGCATTGGTCACAGTTCAGCACAAACTCGTGGGTATCCTTGAATAATGTTGGCCCATAATAGCCACTCTGCAACACCTTTCTAGATGTTCGGTCACCTGCGTGGTGACCCCCGACTGAGGAGGTATGACATGCTTCCAATATGCACAATAGATTCACTTCTAGCACGCATATCCTTATAATATTGTCTGGACATCGCCAAAAAAGATACATCTCATCCCAGAATTAATGCTTCACATCATGCATGAACTTCTTCCTTTGATGGAAAGAAAGGTTTTCTGGGATGACCTCACTCACAACATAATTTGCATAATCCACATACCAAGGAATTTTTTCCATAGCGGCAGCCAGAATCTCCTCATCAGGGAATGCATTATTTATCTTTATTTTATCACTACTTTCCTGTTCACCTTCCATTCTAGACAGATGATCTGCAACCTGGTTTTTACAACCTTTCCTATCCTTGACCTCAAAGTCAAATTCTTACAGTAGTAATACCTACCTGATCAGCTTTGGTTTAGCATCCTTCTTAGCCATCAAATACCTCAAGGCAGCATGGTCGGTGTGGACCACTAATTTGGTCCCATGTAGATAAGCTCTGAACTTCTCAAAAGCATACACTACAGCCAGATGTTCCTTTTCAGTGATGGTGTAATTCTTTTATGCTCCATTCAGTACTTTGCTGGCGTAATATATTGGATGGAACAGTTTGTCCCTCTTTTTCCCCAATACAGCTCCAAGGGCCACACCACTTACGTCATACATGATCTCAAATGTGTTTTTCCAGTCAGGTAAAATAACAATAGGGACCTCAATCAGATTCTTTTTAAGGCATGAAAATGCCTTCAAGCACTCATCATCGAAAGAAAATTTCACCTCCTTCTCCAAAAGTTTGCAAAGTGGATTTTCAATCTTTGAGAAGTCTTTTATAAATCTCTGATAAAAGCCAGCATGTCCAAGAAAACTGCTCATTCCTTTCACTGAAACGGGAGGTGGTAGTTTCTCAATAACCTCCACCTTTGCTCGATCAACTTCTATCCCCTTTTTGGAAATTTTATGGCCGAGAACGATGTCCTCCTTGACCATGAAATGGCATTTTTCTCAGTTAAGCACCAAATTAAATTTAACACATCTTTGCAAGTCTACATTCGAATATGCCAAACACATCTCAAATGAATCACCCACCATAGAGAAATCATCCATGAGTACCTCTATGGTGTCCTCCACCATGTCAGAGAAGATAGACATCATACACCATTGAAAAGTGGCGGGTGCATTACATATCCCAAATTCCATCCTTTTAAATGCAAAATTTCCATATGGGCATGTGAACGTCGTCTTCTCCTGATCTTTAGGAGCAATACATATTTGATTGTATCCAGAATAACCATCCAAGAAACAATACTACCCCTTTCCAGCTAATTGATCAAGCATTTGGTCCATAAAGGGCATCAAAAGTGGTCTTTCAGAGTCCAAGAATTTAGCTTGCGGAAGTCCATGCAAACTCTCCACCCAGTTACAGGCCTGAGCGGAATCAACTCATTCTTTTCATTAGAAACCACTGTCATACCCCCCTTTTTAGGTATGTATTGAACTGGGCTCACCCACTTTCTGTCAGAAAAAGGGTAAACCACTCCTGCATACAACCACTTAATAATATCCTTCTTAACCACCTCTGGCATTGGTGGATTAAGAAGACGCTGATGCTCTATGGTTGGAATACAATCCTCCTTCATTTGAATTTTATGCGTGTAGATTCCTGGGGAAATGCCAATAATATCTGCAATGGTCCACCCTATAGCTCTCTTATGCCTCTGAAGTACTGAGATAAGTGCATTCACATGTTGTTCCCCTAAATCAGCTGCAATAATAACAGGTAGCGTGTTCTTATTTCCTAGAAACACTTACCGTAGGTGGCCAGGCAATTCCTTCAATTCCAACACCGGAGGCTTCTCAATAGATAGCTTGGCTGGTGGCATTGGTCGATTAGCCAGGTCAAGGTCTAGCATTTTAGAAGCATAAAGATATGAACCCATGCCTGTCAAGGGAAAAACGGTGTCATCATACTCCCCAATGCCTTTACTATTAAAATTCATCATGACCGCGGATAAAGGTTCGATAACAAGTTGCTCAGCTATGGGCACCTCCTGTTCGTCCTCATAATACATATCAACTACTGATAACACACTCATATCTTCATGCTACTTCATAGATTTGCCCACATCAAATCATACCACTTTATCGTTCATCCTGAATAAGTGCTCATTCGCTCTCAAATCAATCAACACACTTCCTGTTGCGTGGAAATGTCAACCCAAGATTATGGGCACCTCAAAGTACACCTCGCAATCCAGAATGACGAAGTCTGAAAGGAATATAAAGTTGGACACCATTACCAACACATCATACAGATTGCCAGTAGGTCGCTTTATTGACCTATCCGCCATCATGAGTCTCATGTTGGTGGGTGTGGGATTTCCCAGACCCAACTTTCTATAAATAGTCAGTGGCATCAAATTAATGCTTGCTCTCATATCATATAGTGCTTTGGTAAATTCCATTGTCCCAATTGTACAGGGAATAGTGACTGCAACTGGGTCTGGCTTCTTTTGTTCTAGGGTCCTATTAGAAATAACACTACAAAGGTAAAGATCTGCCTTCAATTTGCAGCCCACGTCTCGTTTCTTAGTCACAAGGTCTTTCATGAATTTCGCATATCCTGGCATTTGGTCAAGTGCTTCAACCAGGGGCACATTTATTGTCAATTGCTTAAGCATTGCCATGAATTTGCTAAATTTGGCATCATCAGCCTTCTTTTTCAATCTTTGAGGAAAGGGAGGTGGTGGTCTAGGGATAGATTTCAACACCACTTCCTCTTCCTACTCTTTTTATTTCTTTGAAGCATCAACAGAACTATCCAGCTTCTCAGACTCCACTAGTTTGCTTTCTTCGGATTCATCAACAACCACCTCACCATCTACATATTTGCCCACAAAAGGGCCAGGTAAGATCTTACCACTCCTAGTGGTAATCACCATACACGAGCCATCATTCTGCAGATTATGAATCGTATCACTAGGTAAAGTACCACTTTTTCTTTGGTTCAGTGTTGTGGAAAGTTGGCTCATCTACTGCTCCAACTGCTTGATAAAAGTGGAGTGTGAACTAACCAATTAACTCAGGGTAAAGAATTCACTCTTCATAGTGGTTACCCCCGAGCTGGTAGCCTCAACTCCCTTCAATAATTTTTCCATCATGTCCTCCATGGACATCTTGCTAGATCTAGTTGGTGCAACATCCCAACTTCCAGGAGGAACATACAAACCACTCCTATCATTATTGCTTCTCCAGTTTCCTTGCTCCCTATCTTTATAATCAAGCTTGTCATAAAAGTTTCGACCTTGATTCCCTTGTCTATTACCTCATAATCTCCCCTGATTATTAATATAATTTGCCTCCTCATTTGCATTAATAGCAGCAGTGCACTGAGATTTCATAGCCTTAAACCTTTTCAGTCTTGCCTGACAGCAAGTGCTTGGTCAGTAAGTCCATCTGAGTCTTTAAGTTGGTCAGGCCTTGGTCTCGCTCCTCATCTCTTTTGTGCTGCTCCGTAGTCATACCACAAGAAACAGTCGGGCTAGATACCATAGAATCCTTGGTATGCCAAGCCCGACTCTGTT
Source organism: Capsicum pubescens (assembly GCA_030864215.1). Taxonomy (NCBI): domain Eukaryota; kingdom Viridiplantae; phylum Streptophyta; class Magnoliopsida; order Solanales; family Solanaceae; genus Capsicum; species Capsicum pubescens. Next base: position 264,128,583 of record CM061544.1, read on the forward strand.
TGGTCATTCTATTCAGCATGTCTGAAGCATCTTGAAAAGAAAGGCAATGAATGAACCACCTGTAGCATTATCTACAATTGGCTTTGTCACAGAGTTAAAAGATCTATACAAAGTCTCCATCAAGTGTAAGTCTGTCATGTTGTGGTTCGGACATTGTTCCATCTTCTTATTGAATCTCTCCCAAGTTTTATGCAATGCTTCAGTCGAGAGCTTCCTGAAGTTACTGATTTCGTCGCTCAACTGTACCCTCATGGAGGGTGGAAAGAACCGTTCTAGGAACGCCTCTTTAAAATGTCTCCAGTTGGTTATAAAATTAGGCTCAAGCTCATTTAGCCACATTGTTTCCTTCCCATACAGAGACAATGGAAACAATCTCAACCGGATCTCATTCAGGCTTACTCCCGAATTATCAAAAGATTTACAAATGGTGATAAATTTTACCGTGTGCATGTTCGGATCATCACCAGGCCAGCCTCCAAACAACCCCTTCAGATTCAGACATAAACAAATCAAAAATGACAAAAGTTGCTTAAGACTTTGCAATTATTCTTGGTTAAAGGTCTTAAATGTGTTAGCAATTGCTCACATATCAACACCCTTAACTTAAAACAATTTCTTGTCCTCAAGCAAATCAACACAACTAAGATAATACATAGGATATTCAGTAGCCAATTTTCTCTTTTAAACTCAAAACATAGTTAACACCTCAAAGGTCAATCCAATTAAAACCAACTGTGTATGTCATTGAAGAACAATAATGTAACACAAAGGACTCAAGTGATGGAATCAATCTTAGCCACAACAACCATTCATATACCATTGTTGCACTATCTAAACAAGCATGTAGCTAGCAACACTACCATTGTGCACTCACAACAAAGAAATCTCCCTCCTCGCATATAATAAACCAAAAATGTAAACGTGGAGATCATCAAAAGACTCTTACTCTCAAAAAGAAGTTCCAATCAGTGTATGCCAAGTACCATAGGCTTAGCCTTATTTTCATTACCAAGACCTTCAGATAGGCCAGCTAGGATCACTACAGGACTTATTTTAGGCTTATAATGTAGGTTGGGGCTGGTATGATATTCAAGGTCATTTAAAGTGACTATGCCTCCTTAACACTACACTACTCTTTTAGGGCTCACTTATTCACCTCTTTTTCATTTTCTTTTCCATTGATCACATATGTTCAAGTTAGGTGCCTCTTTTTTTTTTTTTTTTTTTTTTTAGAATAGCACCCAAGTTTTATTCTTATTTTTCTTTATTCTACCATTTTTCATACTCATCTTACACCATTCACCCCTATGACAACCACCCTCAACTTAGGCTATTTGCCTAGGTTAAGGTGCACAGTGTCCAAGGAGGACCAGTGCCAAACAGGTTCATTATGGTATAAATGGGAAGGTAAAAGGTATCATAAGGAAGAAATAGGCTAATTAGGCTCAAAACAGGGATCAAGGGATATAATGCACATAGGGTAGGCTATTTAGGCTAAAAGTGGGTTAATCAACAAAATGACCTATGATCCTTTCCTAATCCCTATCCTTTAACCATGGTAAGACTAACCAGGAAAGTTCTGGCTTTAACATACAGAGGGAATTAAGTAGTTGCTCACACACACATGGCACACAAGTATATCGTAGGCCATCACTTATCTAGTTTATGCAATTGTTCAACAATGATCATCATGTAGCTAGAACTAATTCCACAATAAGATTCACAATGGTCACAAGTAAATATAATTCACACAGTCTTTGCAAATAAAACATTGGAGAGGTGTTTGAAAATCAATCAAAAACATGTCAACTACTTTCTATACTTGTATTTCTCCTAGTTACCACAAAATATGTTACAACGACAGACTACGCTACACCCTCAACTTAAAATCAAAGCAAAATTAAACTAAGGGTTAGAGTATACCTGGAATGGATCAATCTCGGATGTCATGGGTTGCCTCCCATGCAATGCCTGATTTAACATCGAGGCACGACTCAGGTATCTCAATTACTTCAGACATCATCGAGACAGATAATGGTGATACTTTTCACTAATTCTTTTGGGCCAATGTAAATCTTGACATGTTTCCCATTTACTTGAAGGTACTGCCGTCTTCACTTTTGAGTTCCACTACTCCAGATGAGTGGACTTGACTAACTTTAAAAGGGCCTGACCACTTAGATTTCAGCTTACCTTGGAATAATTTGAGTCTGGAATTGAACAGAAGCACCAACTTACCTCTTTGGAATTCTCGTTTCTCAATTCTCCAATCATGGAACTTTTTCATCTTTTCTTTATACAGATCTGCTCGTTCATAGGCCCTGAGACGGAATTCATCCATCTCATTCAATTGCGCAAGTCTCAGCTCTACTGCTTCCTTCCAAGTCAAATTTAACCTTTTGAGTGCCTATAAGGCCTTGTGCTCCAGCTCTATTGGTAGGTGGAAAGCTTTTCCATAGACCAGCTGAAATAGTGACATGCCAATGGGTGTCTTGAAAACAATTCGATATGCCCACAAGGCATCATCGAGCTTTCGAGACCAATCTTTCCAGCTAGATTTCACTATTTTAGCTAGGATGGCTTTAATCTCATGATTTGATACCTCCACTTGCCCACTGGTTTGTGGGTGATATGGAGTAGCCACTCTTTGCAGTTTTACCCCATATTTTTCCAAAGATGTTCAAAATATTTTGTTGTAAAAATGAGATCGTCCATCACTTATGATAGTACGTGGTACTCCAAAGCGAGAGAAGATATTCTTCTTGAGAAAAGCAATAACCCTCTTCCCTTCATTATCAGGCAAGGCTACAACTTCGACCTATTTTGAGATGTAGTCAGCAAAAACTTAAATATACTTCATCCCGTACAAGCTCACAAAAGGACCCATGAAATCAATGCCCCAGACATCAAATAATTCCACTTCAAGAATATTAGTCAAATGCATCTCATTTATTTTAGAGATTGACCCCTGCCTTTGGCATTGGTCATATTTTAGCATAAACTTGTGGGCATCCTTGAATAATGTTGGCTAATAATAGCCACTCTGCAACACCTTCCTATCTGTTCGGTTACCTGCATGGTGACCCCCGACTGGGGAAGCATGACATGCTTCTAATATACACAATACATCAACTTCTGTCATGCATCTCCTTATAATATTGTCTGCACATTACCGAAAAAGATACGGGTCATCCCAGAAGTAATGCGTCATATCATGCAGGAACTTCTTCCTTTGATGGAAAGAAAGGTTTTCTGGGATTACCTCACTCACAACATAATTTGTATAATCCGCATACCAAGGCAATTTTTCCATAGCGGCAGCCAAAATCTCCTCATCAGGGAATGTATCATTTATCTTCATTTCATCACTACTTTCCTGTTCACCTTCCATTCTAGACAAATAATCTACAACCTGGTTTTCACAACCTTCCCTATCCTTGACTTCAAAGTCAAATTCTTACAGCAACAATACCCATCTAATCAGCCTTGGTTTAGCATCCTTCTTAGCCATCAAATACCTCAAGGCAGCACGGTCGGTGTGGACCACTACTTTGGTCCTAAGCCGATAAGCTCTAAACTTCTCAAAAGCATATACTACAACTAGAAGTTCCTGTTCAGTGATGATGTAATTCTTTTCCGCTCCATTCAGTGCTTTGCTGGCGTAATATATAGGATGGAACAATTTGTCCCTCTTTTTCCCTAGTACAGCTCCAAGGGCCACACCAATTGCATCACACATGATCTCAAATTCTTTTGCCCAGTCAGATGAAATAACAATAGGGACCTCAATCAGCTTCTTTTTAAGGAAAGCAAATGCCTTCAAGCACTCATCATCAAAGGAAAATTTCACCTTCTTCTCCAAAAGTTTGCAAAGTGGATTTGTAATGTTTGATAAGTCTTTTATAAATCTCTGATAAAAGCCAGCATGTCCAACAAAACTGCGCACTCCTTTCACTGAAATAGGAGGTGGTAGTTTCTCAATAACTTCCACCTTTGCTCGATCAACTTCTATCCCCTTTTCAGAAATTTTGTGACCGAGAATGATGCCCTTTTTGACCATGAAATGGCATTTTTCCCAGTTAAGCACCAAATTAAATTCAACACATCTTTACAAGGATACATTCAGATTTGCCAAACTCATCTCAAATGAATCACCCACCATAGAGAAATCATCCATGAATAAGGATATGAACACATTCCTGTCAAGGCACAAACGGTCTCTTCATACTCCCCAATGCCTTCACTATCATAATTCATCATGATCGTGGCTAAAGGTTTGATAACAAGTTTCTCAGCTATGGACACCTCCTATTCGTCCTCATCATACACATCAACTACTGATAACACACTCATCTCTTCATGCTGCTTTATTGATTTGCCCACATCAAATCGTACCACTTCATCGTTCATCATGAATAAGAGCTCATTCGCTTTCAAATCAATAAGCACACTTCCTGTTGCGAGGAAAGGTCGACCCAAGATTATGGGCATCTCGAAGTATACCTCGCAATCCAGAATAACGAAGTGTGCAGGGAATATAAAGTTCAAACCTTTACCAACATATCATACAGAATGCTAACAGGTTGCTTTGTTGACCTATCCACCATCACGAGTCTCATGTTGGTGGGTGTGGGATTTCCCAGACCCAACTTTCTATAAATAGTCAGTGGCATCAAATTAATGCTTGCTCTCAAATCACATAGTGCTGTGGTGAATTCCATTGTCCCAATTGTGTAGGGAATATTAACGACACCTGGGTCTGGCTTCTTCTATAATAGGGTGCTTGTAGAAATATCTCTACAAAGGTGGAGATCTACCTCCAATTCTCTATTCACTGCCCAGATTTTACCTCAGGTTAATCAACCTAGTTACAACACTGATTATTAAACAAAGTATTTTCGAGTCCCTATTGATAATTCACTTTCTACTATTTATGATTTCTTTCTCAAGAAATTTAAAGTAGGTATGCCTGCTGTTTCCAACCAACAAACATCAATTAAAATCTCAGAATTATCAAGAAATCCTAACACCTATTGAATCTTAAGCATTTAGAACCTCTTTACGACCTAATCCTAGATCCCATAATTTAGGTTAATGAGGTTTAGCCACTCATGATGTAAGAAACAAGTACACAAATTTAATTCATAATTGAGAAGATTATCTTACAAATATGATGAAGATCAAAAAATATAACTTGAATTGATTCACAAGACAAAAATCCCAAAATATTAGTCTAGAGAGAGATAGAGAGAGAAAAATTATTTGTTACAAAGTATGTTGATTGATAAGTTTTATCTATCTCAAGAAAAATCTAAAACAAGGCTTTAAATAGTTAACCCTAAATAAGGAAACAAAATAAAAGTTTCATCTTTTTCTCAAAATAAACGACGACTTCAGTGATGGCTTATTAGGAGTCTGACGGCTTATCACGGATGTCGTCAGCTCCTCTGCATTTTTGGCTCTTGCTGCCTAAGCTCCTCTGCATTTTTGGCTCTTGCTGCCTAAGGCTGACGATGACGATGACGATGACGACCTATCACCATCTTGACGATATGTCATGGATGTCTTCATAAAACTTTCATCAACTTCCATCTTCTGCTTAAGGCTGGCGGCATCCTTGACAGCTTATCACCAGGCTGACGACGCGTAATGGATGTCGTCACAAAATTGTCTTCAACTTCCATCTTCTGTTTAAGGATGATGATGCTCCTGATGCATTATCACCATCCTAATGCCTTATCACAAAGTGTTGTCACAACTTCAACTCATGCCAAATCTCTGGTTAAGTCTGATGACAATTGTGATAGCCTATCACAGGGCTGACGACTTATCACAGATGTCATCAACCACACTTCTCTTCAGATTCCTCTAAATTTCAACTTCTTTGCTTCCATTCTTGTTGGTTCTCTATCACATCAGCTTAAATTGTAAAATTAGACATAAATAAATCAAAAACGACAAAAGTTGATTAAGACTTTGCAATTATTCTTGGTTAAAGGTCTTAAATGTGTTAGCAATTGCTCACACATCATCCTACTTCCAAGTGGGACTACTAAACTCCTGCATAGATTCACTAGGCTTCTGATGATCGATCTTAACCTACTGACATGTTGATCACCTAGCTATAAATTCTGTAATATCTCTCTTTATCCCACTTCACTAATAGACTTCCCGTAAGTTGTGGTACATCTTGGTGGCCCCTGGGTGAATCGAGTAGCACACACCATGCACCTCTATAAGAATCTGCTATCTCACGCCATCCACATATGGAACACATAGCCTACCCTGGAAGCGTAACACACCATCTCCCCCTTGGGAGAAAGCCTCTACTTTCTGATCTCTAACTAATTCTTTTAGTTTAACTAAACTTGAATCACTATCTTTCTTTTCTTTTACTTTAGAAACTAGAGATGATTCTGAACTATTCTGGACCCACACACTATTCTCTGCTAAATTGATTAATCGGACACCTAGTCGAGCAAGCTGATGAACTTCTTGAACTAACTTTTTCTTACCATCCTCTACGTGAGCAACACTACCCATAGATATCCTACTGAGATCATCATCCACTACATTGGCTTTTCTCGGATGATACAGAACAATCATGTCGTAGTCTTTCAACAACTCTAACCACCTTCTCTAACGTAAGTTCAGGTCTTTCTAAGAAAATACATACTGCAAGATCTTATGGTTTGTGAACACATCAACATGAACTCCATACAAATAGTGCCTCCAAATCGTTAAGGCAAACACTACAACTGCGAACTCAAAATCATGAGTAGGATAGTTATTTTCATGGGGCTTAAGATGTCTAGAGGCGTAGGCTATGGACTTATCTCTCTACATTAAAACACACCATAAACCAACTCTGGAAGCATCACAATATACCACAAACCTATCTGAACCTTCTGGTAGAGTCAAAACTGGGGCTATAGTGAATGTATCCAATCTATGTCGAGAATGATTTCAAAATCTATCATCTCTAACTCCACTAAGTCTGCTAAAGTAACTTTCTGAGATACCATAACCGAATAGTTCTTGTATACCCATTGGAAAATGATAGATTTTCCCACTGTGGTGGAGATTACGATGGGCTCTGCTAGGATTTTGGGACTGACTTCGAAGTCAACAACTATATAAGGGTTTATGAAGGACAAAGAAGATCCTGGATCTAGAAAAGTATAAACATGTAAATAGTAAATTTGTAACTTACTAGTGACCACATCTGGAGAACTTTCCTGATCCTTCCAGGACAGAAGTGCATAAAGTCTGTTTGGGCATTGCCCACTGGTGGCACTGGAAGCGGCATCCTACTGATTTGGGCGATCGGACTAAGCTGGGGGACGATTATACTGACTCTGTGAACCCACCTGAGGACACTATCTAACCCTATGGCCTAGTTTACTACATCCAAAATATATATCACTGCCATCTCGACAGATACCCTGATGGTTTCTGCCATATTTCTGGCAAAGAGGATTTTGTTCGGGCACAACTACCACTATCCTGGAGTTTAGGGACTAGTGCCCTATCTTTATTACCATATCTGAATATTGGCACTGGGGCACTGGCTGAGGACGGAGCTGCAACTGAAGATTTCAGGTAGAACTGAGAATGATTACCACCCTCTGACATAGGTTGGGTGAAGTTAAAGCTACTTATTCTAGCTCTCTTGTTCTCCCTCTCCTTTTTCTTATTCTTAGCCTCCTCTATCTACTGACCATGGACTATGTGCCTGGATATGTCAATATCCTTAATCAACATTGCGGTTCTACACTCTTTGACCACACTATTAGACACCTCAGACATAAACTTACTCATCTTAGATCTGTTATCTGCTACCATATGAGGGACGTATCTGGCCAGCTGAGTAAACTTGAGAGAATACTCTTTTACTATCAGGTTGCACTACTTCAGATTAATAAACTCCAAAACATTCACTTCCCTTAACTCTAGTGGAAAGCAGTGGAAAACTCCTTCTATTCTATTGTCCCTGCATCTATGGTTCTCTCTTCCCTCTACTGCTTGAACCATGAGTGAGCCACATCTTTCAACTGATATACGACCAACTCAGAAGTCTCACTAGAAGTCACCCCCATAATATCTGTGACTTTCTACACCTGATCAAGGAATTCCTGTGGGTCCTCATCTGACATAGACCCGGTAAATAATGGGGGATTCATTTGGGTGAAGTCTTGAGTTCTAGATGTAGCAGTATTTTCCACTGGGTTGGCCTATTCATCCGTGGTACATTCATTCTGGGCTGCCACAGAATGATCTAGAGTGTGAAAGATGCTCTGAATTCTGTGTGGGATACGTGCTCGCCCAGGGGATCTGCCTGAATGGGCGGCGGGGCTGGCCAATTTCCTGTCTTTCTTCTGTTGTTTTTTTTGGGAGGCATATTCTTTAAACGGAAGAGAAACTTGAATTATATAGAGAGTTTAACTTGATATCATGCTTACTCGCATGATATGAATACTGAAAGTAGGGAAAGTTTTCCTAAAATGCCTCATAGCCTCTTGTTCATAAGTGTGGCGCACTACACACCCATGTACAAGACTCTACTTGATGCGACTTTTAGATTTCCTAGGACTCTGTTGAACCTTAGGCTCTAATACAAAGTTTTTAATGCCCCGAGTCTGCACCCCGGATATCACACGGTGCTCATAATACCAAAGGACCACAAGATAAACTATCACTGGTACTTGCTATGAGTACTGTATAATATTACTGAAATAAATGTGGAAATTAGGCTGAAGTTGCCATAAGGTTCATCACTAAAAAAAATACTAAATACTGATAAATAAATACTGAAAACTGAACATCTGTTTAAAATAATCTAGTCTGATAACCTATAACTATCTGAATATAGAGTTGATGGAGCAAGTCCCCAACTAACTCCGACTACTGAATGTACTGAATACTGAAATACATAGATGATAACGCTGTCCTCGGACTATGAGGACTCATTACTATATCTGCTGCTAAAAATCTGGGTTGCTAAGTATGGTACGGAGCCCATGTGTCTGAACCTATGATATAAGACATCATAGCGCAAATTAAAAATATGCATCAGTACTTTGAATGTACTGGTATGCTAAGTGAGGTAGGAGGATATGTATAGATTCATATGCATGAGCAATAACTGACTGAATAATATGAATATAACTGAACGTGAGTACATGTATATCTAAAATTACTATAATTATTGACTATGGAATGCTGCATGTAAATCTACTGATACTGAAATTGAGATCATTGATAACTGAATTACTAATAACTGCATGACTATTTCTAATAGTCCTAATTTTGTGGAAGTGAACTGAGTTCTGTGCTGAGCTGGGTGACTGTATCTGACAGTCTTAATTCTGAAACTGAACTGAGGTTTTATACTGAGTCTCAAACTAAAACTATAACTATGAGAGTGTTCATCTAACCAACATACCCTGATTATGAACTGAGTTGGGGTCCAACCTGTGATCCTAGTTGGAAGGGTATTAGCACCTTGCCAAAGGATACTAACAATGGCTATGAGTTAACCTTCTCTAGCAGGAAGACATTTCATCAACCCTCACTAGCACGAAAACTCGTATGAGATGTATCAACCCTAGTCTGGCAGGAAGATATCTCAACCTATGCTGGCTACATAGTTCTGTAACGTAGGGATTGCTACTAAGGATCAAACCTTTTTTTGACAAGAATATCCCTTATCCCTGGGTTCGCTCGGTATTGATTCCTACTCCCAACTAAATAGACACTGAACTTATTTTTAGACTGTTCTAAGCTTGACTGAACTATTACTGATCGTGCTATCTAACTGAACTAAACTGAACTGAATTCACTGAGTTCTGTTAACTGACTGTACTAAACTAAGTACTACTCTTCGTGAAACTACTGAGACTATTCTGTAACTACTGTAACTCTAGGTAAACAACTAGATTGTCGGGTATTAGATACCCCCAGGACTCGATTTCATAAATTGTAAAACATAGCACAATCTTGAAAACATGATAACTAGACACTTTGTCACAATTCATTCTTTGAGACATTTTATCAAACACTTGCATGGTATACACTTATATGCATTCTAAAAAGATATGATTTCACTACTCAAATCACATGAACATTTTATCAAACACTTGGGGGGGCTTAGTTTATGCACATAATACTAATCAACATACAAACAACATAATCACAATTCCAAACTCACAAATTCGAGGGTTTCCAACATGAAACTACATAATACTACACACATGCTATTTAATTCACATGAACTTTTGTAACTAATCATGCGTTAGAACCCAAATAAAAATCATAATCATAATACAATTTAAATCAACTTAAAATTCATGGAAACAATCATATTGAAATTTTACAAGAGGTTCTTGAACTCAAAGATGGAAGAAAACCCTTGGATGAACACCCAACATACCTTGGTAATCAATTCTCTGAAGGCATGACACGTGACTGAGCTATTTTATGAAGGTATGCATGATATAAGAATGCTATGCAACTAAACCGATATAGAGTTGTAAAGGTAATCTGAGCATGGAACTTATTAAATTCAAGGAAAACTATTAGCTTGAGCTGAATCTTAGTTTGTGGAGAAGGGGTAAGGATACTTGATTCGCATATCAGCTTCTGCTTCCCAAGTATCTCTCTTAACAGACTGATTCTGCCAAAGAACCATGATCAAAGGAACTTCTTTGTTCCTCAGTCTGTGAACCTGATGATTGAGTATTTTGATTGGGATCTCTAATAAGAGAGGTTGTTTTGTACATCTATACCCTTTATAGGGACCACAACTGTTGGGTCACATATGCACTTCTTTAGCAAGGAGACATGAAGCACTGGGTGCACTAAAGCTAAGTCTGAAGGCAACTCAAGCTCATAAGCTACCTTTCCAAAATGGCTAAGAATTTGGTGAGGACCGACATATCAGAGACTGAGCTTCCCCTTCTTGACAAACCTCTTCACTCCTTTCATAGGAGTGATTTTTAAATACACATAATCACTAATCTCAAACTCAAGATCCTTTCTTCGTACATCTGTATATGATTTCTGTCGGCTCTGAGCTGCCTTAAGCCTTTCTCTGATCAACTAAACTTTTTCTAAGGCATTAAATAACAAGTCATGCCCTACCACTGCGGCCTCACCCACTTCAAACCAATCAATGGGATATCTATATATCCTCCCATAGAGCGCCTCAAATAGATCCATATGAATGCTAGAATAATAATTGTTATTATACGTGAACTCAATCAAGGGCAAGTGGTCATCCCAACTACCCATAAAGTCAATGGCATATGCTCTTAGCATATCTTCTAGAGTCGGGATGGTCCTTTCTGCTTGACCATCTGTCTGAGGGTGAAAGGCTGTACTGAGGTGAACTTTTGTACCAAGACCCTTATGGAAGGTTTTCCAGAAATGAGAGTTGAACGACGCACCTCTATCTGAAATGATGGACAATGGAACTCCGTGCAATCTGACCTACTCTCTGACATAGATCTTGGAATAATACTTGCTAAATAAGAGGTATGAACTGGTAAGAAATAAGCTAATTTGGTCATCATGTCTACAATGACCCAAATCGAATCATGCTGGCAGCGAGTACGGGAAAAACCGTCACAAAATCCATGTTCACCTCCTCCCACTTCCAGGTGGGAATACTAAACTCCTGCATAGATCCACTAGGCTTATGATGCTCGATCTTAACCTGATGACATATTGAGCACCTAGCTATAAACTCTGCAGTGTCTGTCTTCATCCCACTCTACCAATAGACTTCCCGGAAGTCGCAGTATATCTCGGTGGACCCTGGGTGAATCGAGTAGCGCACACCATGCACTTCTAAAAGAATCCACTATCTCACGCTATCCATTCATGGAACACATAGCCTACCCTAACAACATAACACGCCATCTCCCCCTTGGGAGAAAACCTCTACTTTTTGATCTCTAACTGACTCTTTTAGTTTAACTAAACTGGAATCCCTATCCTGCATTTCTTTTACTTTAAAAACCAGAGATAATTCCAAACTATTCAGCACCCATATGCTGCCCTTTGCTGAATCAATTAATTGAACACCTAGTTGGGCAAGCTGATGAACTTCCTGAACTAAATTCTTCTTATCATCCTCCACGTGAGCAACACTACCCATAGACATTTTACTGAGAGAATCAACCACTACATTGTCCTTGCAATAATGATACAAAACACTCATGTCATGTCTTTCAACAACTCTAACCACCTTCTCTGATGTAGGTTCATGTTTTTTTGAGAAAACATATACTGCAGGCTCTTATGGTCTGTGAACACATCAATATGCACCCCATACAAATAGTTTCTCCAAATCTTTAAGGAAAACACTACAACGGCTAACTCAAGATCATAAGTAGGATAGTTCTTTTCATAAGGATTAAGCTGTCTAGAGGTGTAGGCTATGAACTTACCTCTCTACATCAAAACACACCCCAAACCAACTCTGGAAGCATCACAATATACCACAAACCTATCTGAACCATCTGGTAGAGTCAAAACTGGGGCTGTAGTAATGTCGAGTCTTGAACTCCTAAAAACTATTCTCACAAAAATTTGACCACTAGAATTTGACTTTTTTCTGAGTCAATCTTGACATGGAGGGTGCAGTAGACAAAAATCCCTCAACAAACCATCGGTAATAGCCAGCCAAACCAAAGAAACTCCTGATATCTGATAAAGAGATGGGTCTGGGCCAGTTTCTCACTACTCTGGTCTTTTAAGGATCAACTCTAATGCCATCACCAGAAACTATATAACCAAGGAAAGCTACTGACCTTAGCCAAAATTTGTACTTACTGAATTTGGCGAACAACTGATGGGCTCTGAGAGTCTGTAAGACTATTCTGAGATAGTCTGCATGATCACTTTCACTGCAGGAGTAGACAAGAATGTCATCAATAAAGACTATGATGAACATGTCCAAATACTGCTTGAACACGTGGTTCATCAAGTCCATGAAGTCTTTTTGGGCATTGGTAAGACCAAATGACATGACTAAGAATACGAAATGACCATCCCGAGTTATAAAAGCTATTTTTAGAATGTCACATTATCTGACTCTGAGCTGATGATAGCCTGATCTGAGGTCTATCTTAGAAAAGTAGCTGGTACCCTGAATTTGGTCAAAAAAGTCATCAATACTAGGAGATCCATCTATAAACATTCTACGAGAACCATCTTTATTATGCACGAATAGAATTGGTGCACCCCAAGGGGATACACTAGGTCTGATGAATCCCTTATCTAGGAGATCCTTCAACTGTTCTTTTAACTCTTTGAGTTCTACTGGATCCATTCTGTATGGTGGAATAGAGATGGGCTGAGTATCTGGAAGAATGTCAATTCCGAAGTCAATTTCTCTTTCAAGAGGGACCCAGGGAAGATCTTCGGGAAGAATATCTGGAAAGTCGTATGCTACTGATACTGACTCAAGATTAGGGGTATCTGAACTAGAGTATTAAACTCAAACGAGATGATAGATACACCCTTTGGATATCATTTTCCTCGCTCTAAGGTAGGAAATAAGCATACTCCTAAGTACTGAAGTACTGTCACTTCATTCAAGGACAGGTTCATTCAAAAACTGAAAAAAGATAATTCTATTTCTGCAGTTAACTGAAGCATAACATGAATGAAGTCAATCCATACCGAGAATGATGTCTAATTCTGTCATCTCTATCTCCACCAAGTAAGCTAAAATAACTTTATGAGGTAACATAACCGGACAGTTCTTGTATACCCATCGGTCTATGATAGATTTCCCACTGGGGTGGAGACTGAGAAGGCTCTGCTAGGATTTCAGGACTGACTCTGAAGTCAACATCTATATAAGGAGTTACAAAGGACAAAGAAGATCCTGGATCTACAAAAACATAAACATATAAATAATAAACTTGTAACATACCAGTGACCACATCAGGAGGACTTTCCCAATCCTGTCGGGACTGAAGTGCATAGAGTCTACTTGGGCAGTGCCCACTAGTGGCATTGGAAGCGGCACCCTATTGATTCAGGCATCCAGACTGAGATGGTGGATGATTATGCTAACTCTGCGAACCCACCTGAGGACACTCTCTAACCCTATGGCCTGGCTTGCCATATCTGAAATATACATCACTGCTAGTTTGACAAACACCCTGGTGGTTTCTACCATGTTTCTAGGAAAGAGAATTTGTTCGGGCACTGCTAACATTATCCTGGGGTTTAGGTCCTGGCGCCCTATCTTTATTGCCATATCTGAATTTTGGCACTGGGGAAATGGCTAAGGATGGAGCTAAAACTAAAGATTTTGGGTAGAACTGAGAATGATTACCACCCTCTGACATAGGCTAGGTTAAGTTAAAGATACCTATTCTAGCTCTCTTGTTCTCCCTCTTCTTCTCTTTATTATTACCCTCCTCTATCTGCTGATCATAGACCATGAGCCTGGATATGTCCATCTCCTTAATTAGCATTGCGGTTCTATACTCCTTGACCATACTGTTAGACACCCTAGACACAAACTTACTCATGTTAGATCTACTATCTTCTACCACATGAGGGGCGTATCTGGCCAGCTGAGTAAACTTGAGAGAATACTCTTTTATTGTCATGTTGCCCTGCTTTAGATTAATAAACTCCAAAACATTTACTTCTCTCAACTCTAGTAGGAAGAACCTTTCTAGAAAAGTAGTGGTAAACTCCTCCAATTCTATGGGCCCTGCATCTGCGGTCCTCTCTGCCCTCCACTGCTTGAACCATAAGTGAGCCACATCCTGAAACTGATATGTGGACAACTCAGCACTCTCACTAGCAGTCACCCCTATAATATATATGACTTTCTGTACCTGATCAGGGAATTTGTATGGGCCCTCATCTGACTTAGACCCGATAAATGATGGAGTGATTCATTCGGGTTAAGTCCCAAATTCTAACCGCAACAGTAATGGCCACTGGGTTGGCCTGGTCAGTAGTTGGACGTTCATTCTGGGCTGCCACAGAATGAGCTAGAGTGGTGAATGCTGCTCTAAATTATACGTGGGATACATGCTCACCCAGGGGATCTGCTTGAATGGGCATCAGGGTTGGTCGGTTTTCTGTTCGTCTTCTGTTGTTCTTTTTGAGAGGCATATTCTGTAAACGGAAAGGAAACTTGAACTAGATAAAGAGTATAAATTGAGATCATGATCACACACATGATATGAATACAGAAAGAAGGGAAACTTTCCTAAAATACCTCATAGCCTCTTGTTCATAAGTGTGGGGCGCTACACACCCATGTACAAGACTCTACTTGACGCTACTTTTAGATTTCTTAGGACTCTGTTGAACCTTAGGCTCTGATACCAAGTTTGTAACACCCCGAGTCTGCACCCCAAACTCATAATGATTGGTACCTGTTGTGAGCACTGTATAATATAACTGAAATAAATACAAAAATTAGGCTGAAGTTGCTATAAGGTTCATCACTGAAAAAAATACTGAATACTGATAAATAAATACTGAAAACTAAATATCTATCTAAAATAATTTGGGGTTTTAGTTCAAAGTGAACGGTTTGCGCAACAAAAGGTATGGCAAGAGCTTAAGTTTGCGTCACATGATGTATCGCCCAACTTGGAAAGTGGGCTTATGTGGAGTATTAGGCACCGAAAAGTGTATGGCACAAGTTTAAGTGGGCACTGCAAAGCCTATCGCAAATATTCCCCTTTGCATCACAACATCTATCACCTCATTGAGGCAGTGAACTTAGGCGATAACAATGCCTCGTCAAGCCTAACGAACAATCTGGACTTTGCATTGCACAACATATCGCACACAGTAAGACTTGCCTCGCATACTACATCGCCAGCATGAGGCAGTGGGCTTAGCCGATGCCAATGCCTCACCACGCCTATCGCACAAGTTGGATTTGGCATCGCATAACCTATCCCCAACCTTAGGCTTTACGCCGCACATACTATCGCCAACTCAAGGCAATGGGAAAGGTCCATACCGCAGGGGCTTCACCCTCACACCCCCATAGAGGTCAGTGGTGGGCTTCGAGATTGGGCCTAGCGGCTTGATCCCTATGCTACCATCATAGACCTCATTGAAAATCACAAAATAAAGTCGCACTGCAAAACTTTGGGGGTCGAATTAACATAATTCAGGTCACAATTCTAACACGAATCATGATTTGACCCTTAACATTTGACCACTCCAACTTAGCTGTAATGTTCCCGTTAGTCCTAAACTTACCACCTTTGATACGACTCACTTTCAAATAGATTTTAGTAACTACCACCTCTTTAGTGCTTCAAACACCTACACTTAATAAAAAACAACTAAAAGTGATTAGAAGGGTGGGTTGCCTCCTACCAAGCGTCATAGTTTTGGTCGTGGCTCGACTCTTATTTTTGTATTTTTATTTAAAATGATAAAATAAAAGTAAAACCATGGGTTTCCTCCTATGCAGTGCCTGATTTAACATCGTGACACAACTCAGTTAACTCGATTACTCAGACATCATCGAGATAGACTATACCTAAGCATTTTACTGAGTCCATTGGACCGATATATAACTTGACTCATTGCCCGTTGACTTTGAAGACATTTCCATCTTTATTTTTAAGTTCTACTACTCTATATAAGTAGACTTGTTTAACTTTAAATGGCCCAGACCATTTTGACTTTAGTTTACCTGGAAAGAGCTTCAGTCTGGAGTTGAAGAGGAGTACCCAAACGCCTTTCTGAAAGTCTCATTTTTCAATCCTTCAGTCATGGTACTTTTTCATCTTATCTTTGTATAGGTATGCTCTTTCATAAGCCCTGAGAAAAAATTCATCCATATCATTCAGTTACTCTAGCTTAGCTCCGCTACCTCCTTCCAATTCAGATTTAACCTCTTGAGTGCCTATAAAGCCTGGTGCTCCAGCTTCATCGGCAAATGGCATGCCTTGAAATAGTCTAATTGGTATGGTGACATTCCAATGGGTGTCTTCAAAGTAGTTCAATATGCCCACAAGGTGTCATCGATCTTTCAAAACCAATCTTGCCTACTAGTGTTCACTGTTTTGGCTAGGATGGCTTTAATCTCCCAATTCAAAATCTCCACTTGCCCACTAGTCTATAGGTGGTATGGAGTTTAATACTTTATGATGTTTCACTCTATATTTTGCCAAGGTATCATGAAACACTTTTTTGCAAAAATGAGATCCTCCGTCGCTTATGATAGTACGTGGTACTCCAAAGCAATAGAAGATGTTCTTTTTCAGAAATGCAACAACTCTCTTCCCTTCATTATCAGCAAAAGTGATGGATTCAACCCATTTAGATACATAATCAAAAGAAACTAGAATGTATTTCATCCCATACGAGCTCACAAAAGGCCCCATGAAATCGATGCCCCAGACGTCAAAAAATTCTACTTCCATCATCTTCGTCAAAGGCATCTCATAGCGCTTGGAGATTGACCCTTGCCTCTGACATTGGTCACATCTTAGAACGAACTCATGAGCATCCTTGAATAAATTTGGCCAATAGTATCCACTCTGCAACACCTTTCTTGTAGTCCGATCATCTACATGGTGACATCCAACCGGGGAAGCATGACCTGATTCGAAGATACTCAGTATATCTACTTCTGGAATAGACCTCCTTATGATATTATCAACACATCATCGGAACAAATATGGCTCATCCTAGATGTAATATGTCACATCATAAGAGAAACTTCTTTCTTTGGTGAAAAGAAAGATTCTCCAAAATCACCTCACTCACTACATAATTCATGAAATCTACATACCAAGGTATTTTTTCCAGCACAACATCCAAGATTTCCTCATCTGGAAATGCATCATTAATCTCAAATTCATCTCTAACTGCTTGCTCTCCTTCAAGCCTAGACAGGTGGTCCACAACTTAATTTTTGTAACCCTTTCGATCTTTGACTTCAAAGTCAAACTCTTGAAGCAGCAACACCCATCTAATCAACCTTGGCTTCACATCTTTTTTTGCCATCAAATATGTTAAGGCTGTGTGATCAGTGTGGACCATCACCTTGGTTCTTAGAAAATAAGCCCGAAACTTATCAAAGGCATAGATGCCTACAAGAAGTTCCTGTTCTATAATGTTGTAATTCTTTTGAGCCCCGTTTAGTGCTTTGCTTGCATAATAGATAGGATGAAACAACTTATAACTTTTTGGTCCAAGCACAGTCACAAGTGCAACACCGCTCGCATCACATATAATCTTGAATGTCTTTGACCAATCCGGTGCAACAATAATAGGGGAATCAACTAACTTCCCTTTAAGGCATTTAAATTCCTTCATGCAATCATCATCAAAGGTGAATTTAGCTTCCTTCTCTGAAAGTTTGCAAAGTGGATTTTCAATTTTTGAGAAATATTTTATAAATCTTTGATAGAAGCTTGCGTGACCAAGGAAACTACGCACTCCCTTTACTGAAATAGGAGGTGATAGCTTTTTAATAACCTCGACCTTTACCCGGTCGACCTCAATTCCCTTGGCTGAAATTTTGTGGACAAGAACAATGCCCCCTTCACCATGAAATGGCATTTTTCCCAATTAAGCACAAGGTTAAACTCTTCACACCGCTGTAAGGCTCTACTATCCTACCACAGAAAAATCATCCATAAACACCTCCAAGGTGTCTTCAACCATATCTGAGAAAATACACATCATGCACCATTGAAAGGTAGCGGGTGCATTACATAAACCAAATGGCATCCGCTTGAAAGCAAAAGTACCATAATGGAAAGTGAATGTCGTCTTCTCCTGATCCTCTGGGGCTATAGAAATCTGATTATAACCAGAATACCCATCCAAAAAACAATACCAACCTTTTCTCGCTAATGAATTAAGCATCTGATCCATGAAATATATTGGGAAGTGGTCCTTCAGAGTCCATGAGTTGAGTTTAAGGTAATACATACAAACTCTCCACCCAGTAACAGGTCTGAGTAGGATCAACTCATTCTTCTCGTTTGCTACAAGAGTCATGCCCCCTTTTTTGGGCACACATTGAACAGGCTTACCCATTTGCTGTCAGAAATGGGATATATAACTCCTGCATCAAGCCATTTTATTATTTCCTTATTAATTCCTTTTTTCATAGGTGGGTTAAGATGGCGTTGGTTCTCAATGGTCGGAGTTCAATCTTCCTCAAGTTTGATTTTGTGGGTATAAATTCCTGGAGAGATACCAATAATATCTGCAATAGTCTACCATATCGCCCTTTTGTACCTTTGAAGAACTGAGATAAGTGCATCTACCTGTTGATCACCTAGATCTTCTACAATAATCACAGGTAAGGTGTTTCCTCTGCCCATAAACACATACTGTAAATGACCTGGCAACTCTTTCAACTCCAACACCGGTGGATCTTTAATAGACGGCTTAGCCAGTGGTGTTGGATGGTTCTTGATATCCAGATCCAGCTTCTTGGGGGCATAATAATATGATACCATTCCGATCAAAGCACAAACTATCTCCTCATACTCTTCAATGCCCTCGCTATCAAAATTTATTAAAACTGCAACCAATGGCTCAACATCAAATTTCTCCTCTATTAACATCTCTTGTTCATCCTCATAATAAATATCAACAATAGAGAACACACTCATATCCTTGTGCTGCTTCATAGATTGACACACATCAAATTGAACCACTTCATCATTTAGCCTAAATAGGAGCTTATTAGCTTCCAAGTCAATAAGCATACTTTCAATTGTAAGGAAAGGTCGACCCAAGATTATGGGAACCTCAAAATCCACCTCACAACCCAATATAACAAAATCTACAGGAAATATGAAACTGGCCACCTTCACCAACACATCATATAATATTCCCACAGGCCGCTTCACTGATCTGTCCGCCATCACAAGACGCATGTTTGTGGGTGTAGGATCTCTCAAACCTAGCTTCTTATAAACAACTAGCGACATCAGATTAATGCTCGCTCCCAGATCACATAAGGCCTTAGCAAAGTCAAGATACCCACTAGTAAAGGGATGATGAATGCTCCTGGGTCTGCCTTCTTCTGCACCAAAGATCTTGTAGAAATAGTACTAAAATGGTGAAGATTATCCTCCAGTTTGTAGCTTACTTCTCTCTTCTTCATCATAAGATCCTTCATAAATTTAGCATATCCTAGCATCTTCTCAAGTGCCTCCACCAAAGGCACATTTACTATCAGCTGCTTCAACATTGCCATGAATTTACTAAATTTTGTATCATCATCCTTCTTCTTCAACCTATAAGGAAAGTGAGGCAGTGATTTTGGGAAAGTAGTCACCACTACTTCTTTCTCCTTGTCTTTCCTTTTTTCTAACTCATCAACCTAATGATGATTAGAAGGAATGTCAATGCCATCCAGTTTCTCAAACTCCACTGGATAACTTTCTTTATGCTCAATATCCTCTTCAATCACGTTTTCAATCATAGCTTTGCCCACAGAAGGTACCGGTAATACCTTACCACTTTGAGTGGTAATTGCTATGCATGATCCATCATTATGAGGATTTTGTACTGTATCACTTGGCAATGTTCCACTCTTTATCTGATTCAATGCAGCTGAGACTTGGTTCATCTACTTTTCCAACTGTTTGATATAAGTCGAGTGTGAATTTACCAACTGACTTATAGTAGATAAATCACTCTTCATAGTAGTCACCCCAGAGTTGGTAGCCTTAACTCCCTTCAATAACTTCTCCATCATGTCCTCCATGGATATTTTTCCTGAGCTTGTTGCAGCATTATCTCAACTTCTAGGAGGTACATATAGTACACTCCTATCATTTTTGTTGTTCCAACTTCCTTGGTCCTATCCTTATAACCAGCCTTGTCACAATAGTTCTGACCTTGATTTCCTTGGTATTGCCTCGGAAACCCCCCTGATTATTTAGATAGTTTGCCTCCTCTTTTGAATCAGAGTCAGCTCTGCCTTAGGATGTAACAAATTTTACCTTTTATATTTTTCTAAACAATAGATGCTTAGCCAACAATTCTATTTGCTTCTTCAAATGTGCCATATCTTGATCATGCTCCTTCTCTTTTTTACGTTGCTCTATAGTTATACAAATAGACATAGTATGACTTGCTACCACAAAATCTCTGGTATGCCAAGCTCTACTTTGTTTAGTCATCCTATCGAGCATCTCCGAGGCTTCTGTAAAAGTGAGATCAACAAATGACCCACCTGCAGCATTATCCATGACTGGCTTTATAATAGAGTTTAAGGCCCTATACAGAGTTTCCATCAAATGGATGTCAGCCATATTATGATTTGGACACTACATCAATTTCTTCTTGAACCTCTCCCATGTCTCGTGAAGAGCTTCAGTTGGGAGATGCCTGAAGTTATTGATCTCATCCCTCAACTGTACCCTCCAGGAAGGCAGAAAGAACCTTTCTAGGAAATCCTCTTTCAACTTCCTCCAGTTGGTTATAGAATCGGGCGTCAACTCATTAATCCATAATGTTGCCTCCACAGACAGAGACAACGAAAATAAATGCAGGAAGATGGCATTCTGTCCCACTCCTGGGTTATCAAAGGACTTTCAAATAGTTATAAAGTTCACTAAATGCATATAGGGATTATCCCCCAGGAGTCCACCGAACAACCCCTTTAGGTGGAGGAGTTGAATCATCGTGTTTGTAATATTGAACTTAGCTCTGAGTGCCAACGGTGGAGGAATAATAGCTCCAGTTGCACCAGCTCCATCTATTCCATTCTCATCATCATTAAGATCAAATTACACAGCTTGGCGATCAGGTCTCGCTCTGAAAGGATGATTTCTGTTCACTGGTGTAGCTATATACTCTGCACGCCTTCGATTACCCGGCCCCAACAAATCATCGTCTCCCAGGTCCTCTTCATCTCTATTAGGTACCAGACCTTGGTTATCTGGATTGTATTGATTTAGTTGAGTATTATCCAAAGCGACTAATCTTTTAGCTTCCTGTTGGTTAGCCATTCTTTCAATGAGATAAGGTTCAGGATTGAAGGGTAATAATGGTTCTCCTGAACTTCTAGTTCGTGGCATAAACAACAATAAGCCTGTAACAAACAAAAACAACAAATAAATGTAAAATTAGAAAACATGACTAACATTCAATTAATATACATAAACTTAATTGACAATCGTATTCCCCGACAACGACACCAAAATTTGATACGCCCAAATTATAACTTTTTATAAGAGCGTAAGCGGTCGTTGTCAAATATAGAATCCAACTAGGTTGGGGTAGAATCCCACATGGAATATGGTGTTAATTTAGTAGTATGTAAGATTAGTTGACTTTTAATCATTCGTTTTCGAAAAAAAGTAAGGGGGTTTTGATTTAAGGACGAAGTAATAGTTTCAATATAATAGTGAAGCAATACGTGTAATAGTATTTGAAAACAAAGAATAACAAGATAGGGTTATGTCCTCCTAGTAGTTTTCAATACTTTATAACTATGGGTGTTAAGAATTCATACATGCATACACTTATAGATAAATATGTTCAATATCTTAATCCAAGCGTTTCTCAACCATCAAGGATTAATTCACTTTAGCTCTCTCGAATCAAAAGTGTTTACACAATTATACGAAATCTCCAAGTTGTTAATCCTATTAAGGCATTAACGTGTGAAATAGAGGTTGGAAACCCTATTTTCTTGTCACCACTCTCTTTTCCAAACATTAAGTTTTCTATCGAACAAGTTATGTTTCAACGGCACCTTCCCTATGTTTGCAACCACGAGAATTCAAGAATAACGAAGAGAGCATGATATAAGTGAATCAATGCAAAATTAATTCAAAACCCATAGAAATAGATAGTATACTACAAGGTTTCCATAACCCTAACCAATAAGCTTAGCTATTCATGGACGAAAAAAATCACAATAGACATATTCATCATACCAAAAGATAAAGGATGATCTTGGTGTGTAAACCATGAACAATGTGAAAGTCATTTTTCTCTCCTCTCACCGCCTTTCTCTAATTCAAAATACTACAGAATAGAATAGAATACATAAATTTTCCGCATCAAGTCTTTTTATTAATCTTTTCTCTCATAATTTCCTTCTAAGTCCCTAAGCTAATTTCAAATGATAAATTAGTCTTAGACACAGTTTCTAGGTGCCACATTTGGTCCAACAAGCTACTTTTCTCTTGTGTGATTTGTCATCAGTATTCCATAGTCCCATCATGTCTTCATCTACCTCATTAACACTTGAAATCATGCTAATCACATAGGTTAGTTCAATTACATAAAAGTAGAGTAAGAAAGTAAGAAACTAGGGACTTTGTTCTCAAAATTTAGCTAAAATATGGGTAAGTTATGTTGCTTAGGCGTATATACACCCAAGATCAATGATACTAAGAAATGTATCACTCTTAACTATAAAATTCAGGATCTAATTAATAAAAAGGTGATAACACTTGAAGAATCTTTAGCTAATATTAACATCAATCTTTTGCGCAATCACAAGAAGTATTCATTAGCATCATTAGCCGCAAAGAGGAATGAAGTTACCTCAAAGGCGCACTTTTTTCTTCCTTAAATTTTTCATTTTAAAGTTATTATTTTATTTATTATAATCGTACTTTCTCATTTTTATTTTCTTGTAGTCTCCCCTTGTCACTTTATTTCCTTGTAATCGCACTTCATTATTTGATTTCCATATAATCGCTCTTTTAAGTTGTAAGGAACTACATTCAACCTGATTTCCTTAGTTGAATATGTAGGTGTCTTGTATTAACATCGATCATGTTATAAAAATATTAAATATCCTGATTTTTTATATGAACTATGTTTGACCTGAAATCCCAAGAATGAGATACGCAGGAGACCAATGTCGACTTTGGTCAACCATATTTCAATTGTATGTTAGAGCTATACGGACCTGATTCCTACCTCTATGAGATACATTGGAATCACATTTGCTCAATCATAATCCCCGTAACATTTTCATACAAACTAGGGTAAATTTTTTTAGAGAAGCTCAAAATTCATTAAGAGGATTTTTTTCCAAGTTATATGGAGATGACACTGAAGCATGTAACTAGGAATATTTTTTTTGAGAAGGTCTCAAAATTTCCAAAAAACTTGACATTTGCTACAATGTTTAACACCAAATGTTGCTGAAGCTTAAATCGGGGAATACATTTTGAGAAGTTTGTAAAATTTCAAGCTACGCTATGTCAAAAAGAATTCAAGTATCTTCCATTCTAGAATGGGGCAGAATTTTTGAGAAGATCCCAAGAATTCCATGCTAAATGATGTCATAAGTTACAAGAAAGTTAGAGAGTTTCTATGTTATAGATTAGGGCAAAAATTTTGAGGAAGATCCACAAAAATTCCATAAAAATTTCATGTCAAGATCAGGAAAGCATGAAAATCAATGATAAAAAAGGAGCATCGGGAGAGCATGGAAAAACCAATACAGTCAGTCTCTCAAAACTAAAATTTTTTCTTTGAATGTAGGAATAGTGAAGTCATAAAGCTGACAAGGTTAATCATGACAAAGGGCATTACCAGATCCACCGTGGCCTTACCATAATAATCCAGACAACTTTACTTTTCCCTTATCCTCTTGATTTATGTTTCTATTGCTTTGCTATGATATCTAATGCTTTCTCTGATATTGTAGCTAAATAATCAAACACAACAACTAAGATATGGAGATATTATCCAAATCACTATCTCAAAATTATCATGAGCCAAATGACTTTACCTTTAAACTCTATCTTCCATCATACTTTTGGTTTAGTTACAAAAAAATATTATTAGTAAGCGTTGTTTGGGCTATGCAGGTGACACTATGAGAGACTGCCTTTAAGAAATAACACAATGGATCCTCTCAAAGTTTGAGGATTCAATCTAGAAGATCATGACATGCACATGTCTTTTCAAGGATTCGTGATGAATATGACTGATTTCAAACAAATCGACTTCTACTTTTATATGTTGATGAATCTAATATTTCATCATTTTGATCAAATATTACATTCCTTGAGTTAGTTTTAGGCTCAAACTACTTCTAACTTGATTCTTATTCTAGCAAGGCACATTGGCAATCCTACATAAGGATTCAGTCTTCCCATAGTTTTGAAATCCAAACCCTTGGACTAAACTAAGGTAGGTTAGCTCATCATTTAAAGAGATAAGTTGGATTGTCACTTCATTCAATGTTGATGTATTGTAGTCTATTAGTGTATTCTATCCTCCAAGAAAACCTACTAGGTTTTCTTCCCACTCGAGGTGACATATCTTATTATATTTGGGTTAACTACCCTTTCGAAAAGACATACTAGATAGTCACCCCCATTTGAGGTGACATATATTACTGTATTTAGGTCATCCATCCTTTTACAGAAAACCTATCAGCTCAACCTATTTGAGGTGTCATATCTTATTACAATTGAATTTTTTCTATTCTAGAAGATACATCAAACCTTTACTTTATTTGAGGTGATATGCTATTATTGATTTTCACCTCCTTTAGTGTGGCATATTGTTATGGACCATTACCTTCTTCAGGGTGAAATAATTATGATATGGATCATCACCTGCCTCAGAGTGACATATTATATTGTTATGGAAAGTCACCTCCTTTAGGGTGACATGTTATTATGTTGTGGACCATTATGTAATACCCCGTACTTTTTTCTATCTAATTTCATACCAAGAATGTCTAGTATTAGCTTATAAATTGAAAGATGGTTATTTCATTAGGAATTTTCAAGATTTTTAATTTTTTTCATATGGGAAATTCAATAAAATTTCCATCGATATAAGATTCGCCCAAATCCGATAACCGGGTCAGAAGTTACGACTATTTTAAGTTCCCGTTGTAAAACAACGCCTTATTAGTTAGTGGCGCACCGCGCCACAAGAGGAAATGGAATTTGGCAAATTCTAGTAGGGGTTTGCGATTATGGCGCATCGCTCCAGGGAAAATGGCTCCGCATCGCACAGTCCCTCAGTTTACCAATTGTCAAATTCCAGTAACATGGCATGATAGCGCCGCGTCGTGCCAGGGGTTTAGTTTGGGAAAATTTTACTAAAATTAAATGACGTCTCCAGGATTAAAAGGGTCAAATTTTAACCCCTATTTAAGCCCTTTAACACGTGATTCAGCCACTTTTCACTCAAAATACACTCTCTTCTCTCAAAATCCTCTCAAGAACAACCTAGGCCTATTCATAGAATATTCAGAATCAAGAATTTCCTTTGTCAGTCTTCATGGAATCACGAACTAAGGTATGCATAGTGTTTATTCATGGACTCCTTTCATCCATGAAGACCAAGAATCTCTTTTCTAAAGTCAAGATTTTAGATTTTCTTTATGAACTTCATGTTGGGTTTATTTTGTTTATTTTGAGAATGATCAATTGAATTCAAATCTATGTTGGGTGATTAATGTTATGTGGAATTGATTTGTATAGATGTATATTCATGTGAACCTATGATTAAACCCTATGATGAGGAAATTATATGTTGAATCATGATGTGTAATTGTTGAATAATGGTGTCTACATATATCATGCCTATCATGTGTTTGATTAAATGCCTAGATGAAGGAAAAGTGCCTAACCAACATGTTACCATGAAATTCCCATGTATGTACAAGTTATGCCTATCACATGTTTTGATGAAATGCTTCTATAAATGTATTATGGATTATGATGTTAGTTATTTGTTCAAGTAAGATATGCTTGGTCAGTTTCCTTCCATCGAGTCCTGGGGATACTCATACCCGAAACATTAGCTGTGAGCCTAGAGCCATGTCATATTTTCACAATACTCTCAGTCAAGCTATGAATCCTTAGACTTCAAACAGTCTTATGACTCAGGAAATCTCCATGATCTTATGAACTCAGTCAGTTGTCAGATATCAGTAGTATTCCGTCAGTCAATGGAATTCAGTAACTCAACCCATGTCCAATTCAGTAAATCATGTTCAGAATCTATTCAGATGGGAGTTGGAATTAGCACCGAGTGAACCCAAGGATAGGAACACACACTATCAGATAAAGGTGTGATTATTAGAAGTCATCCTTGTATTCCAAAACTATGTATCTAGTATAGGTTGATACATTAACACTGTCCGATGAGGGTTGATGAGGTGGATAAGCACTATCAGATAAGGGCCCCACCATTCTGTTTGGGGATGCTATCAGATGAGGGTCACCCACAACTTTTCCTTACTAGTGGAGTGGTATTGACACCCTTTACAATTGAGGTTACAGATTGGACCCCAACTCAGCCATAATTGCATTTTAGTGGCATGTCGGTTAGATAACTACTTCCCATGATTTAATTTTATAGAATTAGGCATGTCAGATACAATCAATCAATCTCAGTAATAGAACTCAAATAGTTCTTCAAATTCTAGGACTTCCAGATACAATCAACTTAGATACAGTATGGAACTCAGATAGTTCCATCAGATTCATGACTGTCAGATACAGTCACTCATGTTATCAGTCATATTCAGATTCAGTAATCATGTTGTCACAGTATTAATATCAGTTGTTATGTCTCATACATGTATTCTCACGCTCATGATAGCTATTCAGTTATTATTATTGTTCATTCATATGAACCCCATGCATTCAGCCTACCTCACATGCATACCAATACATTCAAAGTACTGACACATTTTCTCTATGGTGTCTTATACCATAGGTTTCGAGACACCAGCTCTAAAGCAACAGTAGATTCCAGATATCCGCAGACAGAGTTAGAAGTGAGTCCTTATATTTCGAGGAGATGATTATTTCCTTATTATCTCATTAATCATTTTATAAGTTGGAGTTAGTTGGGGACATGTCCCATCAGTTCCTTACTCATACAGTTCAGTCAGTTAGAGGCTTTCTAGACTATCATGTTTTAGAATTTAGTATTTTTAGTTTTGTTTTGGGTATTATGTTTCCCCGTATAGATGTTATATCATTCAGATCATGTTCAGTATTGAACCTTATGGCCTATCAATGTATGTTTCCACATTATTATATCATATTATGCAGTGTACAGGTGCAGATATCAGTCATGGGTTAGCTTGTGGTTCCTCGGGGTCATGAGCACCGTGTAGCATTCCAGGTACCAGATCTAGGGCGTTGCAAACTTGGTATCAGAGCCTAAGGTTTAATAGATTCCTAGGAAGTCTGAAAGCCTCATCTAGTAGAGTCTTGTACATGGGTGTGTTGCACGCCACATTTATGTATAAGAGGCTATAAGATATTTTAGGAACAGTTTCCCCTCTTTTAGTATTCATGTCGTGCCAGTGAACATAATCTCAAGTTAATCTCTCAGTCTATTCCATTTCTCGCTTTCTTCTATGGAACATGCCTCCTAAAAGAAGAAATGGAAATCAGTCAACCCCTCAGCCCGGAGATCCTTTGGGCGAACATGTTTCTCATACAGATTTTAAGGCCTTATTCACTACTCTTGCTTAGTTAGCTGCCACTCAAAATGAATGGCCAACAGTCATTCCGTCCAACACAGTGTCCAATTCAGCCGCAACTACGATTCGGGACTTCATCCGAATAAATCCTTCGTCCTTCCTCAGGTCTAAGGTAGATGAGGACCCTCAGAATTTCATTGATCAGGTTCAGAAGGTGACAGACATCATGGGGGTGACTACTGTTAAGAGTGCTAAGATAGATATATATAGTTGCAGGATGTGGCTCATACTTGGTTCAAACAGTGGAAGTCAGAAAGGTCAGATAATGCAGGTTTTATAGAGTGGGAGGAGTTTGTCCCTGGATTCTAAGACAGATTCTTTCCCCAAGATCTTAGACAGGCTAAGGTTCTAGAATTCATCAACCTCAGGCAGGGAAATATGAAGGTGAAAGAGTATTCTCTTAAGTTTAATCAATTAGCCAAATATGCCCCTCATATGGTTGCAGACAGCAGAGCCAAGATGAGTAAGTTCGCTTCAGGGGTAAATGATAGCGTGGTAAATGAGTACAAATCTGCCATGATGAACAGTGACATAAATTTAGCCAGGCTCATGACTCATGCTCAGCAGATAGATGAGCAAATGGTTAAGCAGAGGGAGAAGCAGAATAAGAGAGCTAGGATAGGTAGCTTTAATTTTAGTCAACCTAAGTCAGAGGGAGGTAATCGCTCTCAGATTCATCCTAAGTCATCAGTTTCAGCTCCTTCTTTAGCCAGTGCTACAGTTCCTAAGTTTAGGGAGGGTAACAGAGATAGAGAGCCAGGCTCTAGGTCTCAGGGCAGTGTTAGCAATGCCCGAACTAATCCCCTTTGTTATACTTGTGGAAAGAACCACAAGGGTGCTTGCAGAGCTAGTAGCAATGTCTGTTTTAGTTGTGGAAAGCTAGGCCACAGAATTAGAGACTGCCCTCAGTTAGGTTATCAGAGTCATCTCCGCTCCTCAGCTCAGTTCAGTCGCCCAAATCAGCAGGGTGCCACCTCCAATGCTACTAGTGGGAAATGCCCAAATTGTCTCTATGATCTTCAATCCCTACAGGATCAGGAAAATTCTCTTGATGTAGTTACTGGTACATTATAGATCTTTCATGTGCATGTTTACGCTTTGCTAGATCTAGGAGTTTCTTTGTCTTTTGTTACTCCCTATATAGCAGGCGATTTTGTAATCAGTCCCAAAATCCTAGCAGATCCCTTTTCAGTCTTTACCCCAGTGGGTAAAACTATCATAGCCCGGCGGGTATACAGGAACTTCCCGGTTATGATATTTCAGAAAGTCACTTTAGCAGACTTAGTCAAATTAGAGATGACTGATTTTGACATCATTCTTGACATGGATTGGCTTTATTCCTGCTATGCCATAGTCGAATGCAGAAATAGAATAGTCCAGTGTTAGTTTCCAAATGAACCCATCCTAGAGTGGAAGGGTAGTGTATCCATTTTTAGAGGTCAACTTGTTTCCTACCTTCGGTCAAGGAAAATGATATCTAAAGGATGTGTCTATCATCTTGTTTGAGTTAAGGACACTAGTTCCAAAACTCCCAGCCTTGAATCAGTTCCATTTGTAGGTGAATACTCAGATGTCTTTCCCGAAGATCTTCCAGGAATTCCTCCCGAAAGGGAAATAGACTTTGGTATTGATCTTCTTCCAGATACTCAGCCTATCTCCATTCCACCATAAAGAATGGCACCCTCAGAACTCAGATAACTGAAAGAACAATTGAAGGATCTCTTAGATAAGGGATTCATTAGGACTAGTATTTCCCCGTGGGGCGCTCTAGTATTATACGTGCGCAAAAAAATGGTTCTCTCAGAATGTGTATATACTACCGTCAACTCAATAAGGTCACAGTCAAGAACAAGTACCCTCTTCCAAGAATCAATGACTTGTTTGACAAACTTTAGGGTACCAATTATTTCTCTAAGATAGACCTCAGATTCGACTATCATCAGCTCAGAGTCAAAGAGTGTGACTTTCCAAAAACAACTTTTTGTACCCGGTATGGTCACTTCAAATTCCTAGTCATGTCATTTGGTCTTACCAATTCCCCAGCCACTTTCATGGACTTGATAAACCATGTGTTCAAGCAGTACTTTGACAAGTTCATCATAGTCTTAATAAATGATATTCTGGTCTATTCCCGCAGTGAGCATAATCATGCAGACCATCTCAGAACAGTACTTCAGACTCTCAGAGATTATAAGCTATTCGCCAAATTTAGTAAGTGCAAATTTTGGCTAAGGTCAGTAGCATTCCTTGGTCATATCGTTTTCGGTGATGGAATTAGGGTGGATTCTCAAAGGACCGAAGTAGTAAAAAACTAGCCTCGCCCTGTCTCTCCATCAGATATCAAGAGTTTCTTGGGTTTGTTCAGCTATTACAGATGGTTTTTGAGGGATTTTCTTCTATTGCATACCGTATGTCCAGATTGACTCAGAAGAAAGTCAAGTTTCAGTGGTCAGATCCTTATGAGAAGAGTTTTCAGGAGTTGAAGACTCGACTCACCTTAGCTCCAGTATTAGCTCTTCCAGATGGTCTAGATGGTTTCATAGTATATTGTGATGCATCCAGAGTAGGTTTGGGTTATGTCCTCATGCATCATAGTAAGGTCATAGCCTACTCCTCCAGATAGCTTAAACCCCATGAGAGGAATTATCCTACTCATGATCTTGAGTTAGCAGCCGTAGTCTTTGCTTTGAAGATTTGGAGGCATTATCTATACGGAGTTCATGTAGATGTCTTCACAGATCATAAAAGTCTTCAGTATGTCTCTTCTCAGAAAGATCTCAATCTTTCTCAGATAAGGTGGTTAGAGCTCTTGAAAGATTATGAAATGAGTGTCCTTTATCATCCGAGAAAGGCCAACATAGTGGATGAAGCTCTCAGTAGACTATCTATGGGTAGTGTTTCTCATGTTGAGGACAGTAAGAAGAAGTTAGCTCAGGAAGTCCATCATCTTACCAGACTAGGCGTTCTCTTAGTCGATATAGAAGAGGGTGATATATGGGTTAAGAGTAGTTCAGAATTATCTCTAGTCTCTAAGGTAAAAGAAAAGCAAGATAGAGATCCCAGCCTTGTCAAGTTGAAAGAGTCAGTCCAGGATAAAAAAGTAGAGGTTTTCTCTCAAAGGGGAGATGGTGTCCTTCGTTGTCAGGGTCATCTCTATGTTCTAGGTGTAGATGACTTAAGGCAATAAATTCATGCAGAAGCACATAGTGCGTGATACTCTATTCATCCAGGGGCCACAAAGATGTACTTCTACTTACGGGAAATCTATTGATGGAGTGGGATGAAGAGAGACATTACAGAGTTTATGACTAAGTGCCCTACATATCAGCAGGTTAAGATAGAGCATCAGAAGCCTTATGGGTCTATGCAGGAGTTAATTATTCCTACTTGAAAGTGGGAAGTTGTGAACATGGACTTCATGATAGGTTTGCCTCTAACTCGTCATCAACATGATTTAGTCTGGGTTATTGTAGATAGAATGATCAAATCAGCTTATTTCTTTCCATTTCATACCTCTTATTCAGCCGAGGATTATGCCAAACTCTACATCTAGGATTTGGTCAAATTGAACGGTGTTCCGTTGTCCATTATCTCAGACAGAGGTACCCACTTCACCTCTTATTTCTGGAAAATATTCCAAAAGGGTCTTGGTACCCAAGTTTATCTTAGTACAGCCTTTCATCCTCAGATAAGTGGTCAAGCAGAAAGGACCATTCAGACGTTAGAAGATATGCTAAGGGTGTGTGCAATCTATTTCAAGGGAAGTTTGGATGACCACTTACCTTTGATTGAGTTTGCATACAACAATAGCCATCATTCTAGTATTAAGATGGCTCCATTCGAAGCTCTCTAGGGTAGGAGATATAGATATCCAATTGGTTGGTTCAAAGTTAGTGACGCCTCAATTATAGGGCCTGACTTAGTATTCAATGCTTTAGAGAAAGGTCTAGTTGATTAGATAAAGATTCCGGGATGCTCAGAGCCGACAGAAGTCTTATGCAGATGTTTGTAGAAAAGATCTCAAGTTCGAGATTGGTGACTATGTCTATCTAAAGATCTCTCCCATAAATGGAGTGAAGCGGTTTGGCAATAAAGTAAAACTCAATCCCCAATATGTCGGTCCCTTCAAGATTCTTAGTCGATTTGGCAAGGGGCTTATGAGCTCGAATTGCCTTCAGATCTAGCCTCAGTTCATCCAGTCTTTCATGTCTCTTTTATCAAGAAGTGAATAGGTTACCCATCAGTTGTAGTCCCTATTTAGAGCATTGATGTTTAGAATACACTCTCTTATTAAGAGATTCCAGTTGAAATCTTAGACTATCAGACTCGTAGATTGAGGAACAAAGAAGCCCCTCTAGTTAAGGTTCTTTGGCAAAATCAGGCCGTCGAGGGAGATACTTAGGAAGCAGAGGCAGACATGTGTACCAAGTATCCTTACCTCTTCTTCGCTAACTCAGATCAAGCTCAAGGTAACAGTTCTCCTTAAGCTTACTCAGTTTCATGTTCAGTGTTCATCACAAACTTAGTATGCAATTTTATGCTCATGTTCCCATTAGAAACTTGGTATCAAGTACCATTGCATATTAGTCATGCACGCATGTATCATTTCAATTATATAATTATTCATCATACATGAATTCTCATTGTGAGAAACTTAGTTCTTCAGAACACTCAGTCATGCATTTATGAATCAGTTACACATGCATCAGATATGCATGTTCAGTTTTATATATTCAGCTTGTCAGTAATGTCAGTCATGAGATCATGTTCCAGTTATTCATGTTCAGTATGTACATCATTTGTCTTTTCTACCCTCTCGTCTAGTCTCATTCAAGGATAAATGTTCTCAAGGGGGATATATCGTAATACCCCATACTTTTTCCTAGCTAATTTTGTCCCAAGAATGTCTAGTATTAGATTCTAAATTGAATGATGGTTTTTCCATGAGAAATTTTCAAGATTTTCACTTTTTGTCATATGGAAAATTCAATAAGCTTTCCATCAATATAAGATTTGCCCAAATCCGATAATCGGGTCAGAAGTTACGACTATTTCAAGTTCCCATAGTAAAACAACGCCATATTAGTCAGTGGCGCGCCACGCCATAAGAGGAAATGGCATTTGGAAAATTCCAGTAGGATCCGCAATTATGGCGCATCTCACTAGGGCCCAAATTCAGAATTGTCCTCCGCATCGCACCAAAGTTCTAGATCGCAAAAGAAGGGGCAACGTGATGGCTCCGCATCGCGCCATCCCTCAGTTTCCCAATTGTTAAATTCCAGTGATACAACGCGATAGTGCCGTTTTACGCCAGGGGTTTAGTTCGGGAAAATTTTACTGAAATTATATGACGCATCCAGGGTTAAAAGGGTCATCCATGGTTAAAAGAATCAACTTCCCACCCCTATTTAAGCCCTTTAACACGTGATTCAACCACTTTTCACCCAAAATACACTCTCTTCTATCAAAATCCTCTCAAGAACAACCTAGGGCTTTTCATAGAAGATTCAGAATCAAGAATTTCCTCCGTCAATTTTTACAGAATCACGAACTAAGGTATGAATAGTGTTCATTCATGGACTCCTTTCGTCCATGAAGCCCAAGAATCTCTTTTCTAAAGTCATGATTTTAGATTTTCTTTATGAACTTCATGTTGGGTTTATTTTTTTTATGTTGAGAATGATCAATTGAATTCAAATCCATGTTGGGTGATTAATGTTATATGGAATTGATTTGTATAGATGTATATTCATGTGAACCTATGATTAAACCCTAGGATGATGAAATTAGATGTTGAATCATGATGTGTAATTGTTGAATAATGGTGTCTGCATATATTATGCCTATCATGTGTTTGATTAAATGCCTATATGAAGGAAAAGTGCCTAACTTACATGATACCATGAAATCCCCATGTATGTACAAGTTATGCCTATCACATGTTTTGATGAAATGCTTCGATAAATGTATTATGGATTATGATGTTAGTTATATGTTCAAGTAAGTTATACTTGGTTAGTTTCCTTCAATCGAGTCCTGGGGGTACTAGTACTCGAAACATTAGCTGTGTTCCTAGAGCCGTGTCATGTTTTCACGATACTCTCAGTCAAGCTATGAATCCTTAGACTTCAAACAGTCTTATGACTCAGGAAATCTCCATGATCTCATGAACTCAGTCAGTTGTCAGATATCAGTAGTATTCCGTCAGCCTATGGAATTTAGTAATGCAACCCATGTTCAGTTCAGTAAATCATGTTCAGAGTCTATTCAGATGGGAGTAGGAATTAGAACCGAGTGAACCCAAGGATGGTAACACACACTATCAGATGAGGGTGTGATTCTTAG
The DNA here is from genome assembly GCA_030864215.1 of Capsicum pubescens. NCBI lineage: Eukaryota > Viridiplantae > Streptophyta > Magnoliopsida > Solanales > Solanaceae > Capsicum > Capsicum pubescens. Next base: position 264,163,411 of record CM061544.1, read on the forward strand.
AAGTCACATTTGCATTCCAGAACTATGTAGCCAGCATAGGTTGAGACATTAACACTGTTCGAAGAGGGTTGATGAGGTGGATAAGCACTGTTAGATAAGGGCCCCACTGTTCTCTTTTGGGGACGATATTTGATGAGGGTCACCCACAACTTATCTTTACCAGTGGTGCGGTATTGACATCATTTCCAATTGGGGTTACAGATTGGACCCCAACTCAGCCATAATGGCATATTAGGGGCATGTCGATTAGATAACTACTTCCTACAGTTTCATGTTACAGAATCAAGACTGTCATATACTGTCAATTAGTCTCAGTAATAGATCTCAGATAGTTCTTCAGATTTTAGGACTGTCAGATACAGTCAACTCAGACACAGTACAGAACTCAGATATTTCCATCAGATTCAGGACTTTCAGATATAGTCACTCATGTTATCAGTCATATTCAGATTCAGTAATCATGTTATCATAGTATTAGTGTCAGTTGTTATGTCTTATGCATGTATTCTCACACTCATGATAGTTAGTCTGTTATTATTATTGTTCATCCATATAAACCCCATGCATTCAGCCTACCTCACACGCATACTAGTACTTTCAAAGTACTGACGCATTTGTGCTATGATGTCTTATACCATAGGTTCAGAGACACGATCTTCAGAGTAACAGTAGATTCCAGATATCCGTAGATAGAGTTAGAAGTGAGTCCTCATCTTTTGAGGACATGATTATTTCCCTATTATCTCATTAATCAATTTATTAGTTAGAGTTAGTTGGGGACATGTCCCATCATTTCCTTACTCAAACAGTTCAGTCAGTTAGAGGCTTTCTTGACTATCATGTTTCAGACTTCAGTATTTTCAGTTTTGTTTTGGGTATTCTGTTACACTGCACATATGTTATATCATTCAGATCATGTTCAGTATAGAACCTTATGGACTTTCAGTGCATGTTTCTGCATTACTATGTCATATTATACAGTGTACAAGTACAGATATCAGTCATGGGTTAGCTTGTGGTCCTTCGGGGTCATGAGCACCGTGTAGCATTCCGGGTACTAGATCCGGGGTGTTACACATTATATGCCTCATAGTGACATATCATTATGTTATGAACTAAAACCTCCTTCAGTATGATATGTTTTATGTTATAGACTGTCACCTCCTCGAGAATGACAAATTATGATGTAGACCATTACCTTCTTCAGTGTGTCATGTTATTATGGATTGTCACCTTCTTCAAAGTGGCATGTTATTATGTTATAGATCATAACCTACTTGAGAGTGACACATTATTAAGATATGGACCATCACCTCCTTCATTGTGACATGTTATTTTGCACTCTCAGTTTGTTTAGAATGGTATATTATTATGTTATGGACTATTACCTCTTTTAGAGTGATGTTTTATTATGTGGGTCGTTGCCTTCTTCAAGTGATATGATATTATAGATAATCACCTCCTTCAGGGTGACGTGCTATTATATTATGGATCATCATATCCTTTAGAGTGACATATTATTATGTTATGGACCGTCACCTCCTTCAGAGTGGCATGCTATTAGGTTAAAAATTGTCAGTTCCTTTAGAGTGACATATTATTATTTGTATCGCCGCCTCCTTCAGCATGATATTTTACTATATTATGAATTGTCACTTCCTTCAGTGCGGCATATTAAAACAAGGCTCGCTCAATTTCCCTTACATTGCATTTGCTACTAAAAATTTTTAGTGTAGGTAACTAGTAGACACATTGGGCCATCCCACCATTCAAAGTGGCACATTATACTTTAGGTCATCCGTCTTTCAATAAGACATATGGATCATCACCCCATTCAAACTGGCACATTACATTCAAGATAGGTTGTCCGTTATTCAATGAGTCACCCCGTTCAATGTGGCACACAAAAATTTAGATAGGTCGTCTACCTTTTAATGAGACATGTTGGGTTGCCACCCTATTCAAAGTGGCACAAAATATTAAAGACAGGTCATCCACCTTTTACTAGTACATGTTGGGTTGTCAACCCATTCAAAGTGGCAGGATATTTTTAAAATAGTTTGTGAAAATTGATTCATCAACTATCTCAACATAACATGATTAAACAGGTTTGTACCAAATTACGTTTGTGCCATGATGCATTTACATCTAATCATTTTACTTTATATGTTTTCAAGATCATCCGAAAAGATGAAATTCTCAAATCAAAATCACAAGCGCGGATGACTCTAAAAAGGATGCAACACAATGTGGAACTTTTTTCTTACCAACAAACTGGGACATAGTCTGAAGAGGGATATCAAACTCTTTAGATGCGAGCTGAAGGATGACTTCTACCACCATAAAACCACACCCCTATCAGAAGGGATGTGGATATTTTAGGATATTTTTTATTTCCATTTCACCTTTGGGGCATTTCTAAACTCGCACCAGAGGTAACTTTCCTTTTATTTGAAATTCGGTTGACAACATGCCAGAGCTTTGGAAATTATGTCCATGTAGCTTTTAGTTATGGGTGTAAGGGGCCCCAAGTTCGTAATTTATATAATTACAAGCCTCTTTTCCATAACTCAATGTATTTGTCACTCAATTTGAATCAAAGGTCATCTATAATAAGAGACAATTTTTTATACTAATTGAGTCGAACTACAGACAGTCTGATTTCTTGAGTCATGGGGATATGTATTGTGGGTTTTATATTGAAAACTCAACTAAATTCCAACCTCCCCGATCCACTTATTTCTCAGCTCTCTGATTTTATGAAATTTTGAAAACCGGGATAGCTTGTGATGTCCTTAAAAATCGTGCTTAAAAATCAAGAAATATGAACTACAAGTGGCCAGAATTCTCATGTAACCTGAGATATGTAGGAAACCTGATACCGAGGTCCGTTCATAAATCTTAAAAACTCGTGCAAAACCACCTTCTTTCGAGAGACAAATTTATGGTTGGACCAAATTAGGAACGTCAAACTCTCTTTGTCCAGGTTTACTTGCATTCACCTTACCAAAAGGGAGGGCGCATTTGTTAACACCTAATTTTTTCCTCCGCAACTAAACTTAAACCTAAATTGCTTCAGTGTTAAATAAAATTAGAACATTTATTTTATCTGAATAAAAACTTTCAAAAATTATTTTCTTGGTAATTTTGTCATTTTAAATAGCGATTATATATTCTCATATTTGTAGATACAGGATATATTAATTCAAATGGCGTAAACCTTGATTTAAGTATTATTTTTTCTTTAAAAATAATTTATTTAGAAAATAGTTGTTTGATTTTACTAAAATAAGAAGCTCGGAACTAAATTAGTTGTTAATTTATTTCAAATTTTGATTCAATTTAGCCAATTTATTTAATTTGACCTTAATTGAAATCAAATTGGCCACAATTGCAATGCAATTGGCCAGTTGTTCCTCAATACGGTTAAAATTTAAAGGGAAAAGGCATCGTTTCCACCCCAAACTATACCCGAAAAGTCTAAACCACACCTAAACTATACTAGTGACCTATTACACACCTTAACTATAAAAAAGTGATACTTTTTACACCCTGTCAGGCATTACACCACTTGCATGTGGTGTGGTGTTTTACACGCGCTGCCACGTCAGCGCCACATCAGCACCACGCCAGCTCCATATCAGCACCATCCGAAAAAATAATAAATTTATTATTTTCATAAATTCTTCTTTTTTCTTTCTTCTTTTTAATTTAAATCCTTTTTCTTTCTTTCTTAAAAGTGAATTTTAAAAAATATCATCTCCTTCAATCCTTCTTCTTTTAGTTAAAATCTGGGCCAAGCCCATTTACTGATAAACAAACGGATTCGATCAGATCAAAGCAATCCAAATCCGACAAATAAAATCACTTCAATCCTTTCACTATTTCACAATCTTCGTCATTTTTTGTGAAATTCTAGAAACCCACAGCCCAATTCGATAAAATTCGAGCAAATAATAACCCAGACCGTAAAATGCAAACACAAAACTCAATTCTTGAAAATTCAAGAAACCCACAACTCAGTTCAATAAAATTCAACTAATTTACAATTCAATTTGTAAATGCAAGAAACTCATAACTCAACTTCATAAAATTCGATAAATTTAAAATTCAATTTGCAAAATTCGAGAAACCCACAACACAATTCAGCAAAATGCAAGAAACACAGAATCAAACTCATGAAATTCAAGATACCCACATTTTAATTTTGTAAAATTCGAACAACCCACTATCCAACTCATGAAATTCAAGATACCCATAATCAAATTTTATAAAATTTGAAAAACCCACATTCTAATTTAAATTAAAATTGAATAAATTTCGTCTAAATAATACCCAGATTCACAGAGAAATATCAATTATAAATTGAAATCTGGGTATCTTGAAATGTGGGTTATGGGTTCGAATCAAACTCGTATTTTTTTTGGTAACTGGTGGGATTATATTAAGTAAAGGTATGTCTTAAAGATTTAATACAAAACAAAAGTCATTAATGCTCCAAGCAGAAACCGTTTAAGCGCTTCTAGTTGGGGCCAAAATTGAGTAACCCACATTTGGTTCTAACAAAATAAAAAAGACATAGCACTAATAACAAATTTCTTCCTACTTGTAATAATAAAGGAAAAAAAATAAAAGGGTAAGTGAATTTATGAATTCATTGATGAATTGATGGAGGTTGAGAGAAGGTAAGGAATAAGAAATGGAGTTGAGGAAGAAATGAGAAAAGAAGAAAGAAGTTAGAGATGAAGAGTAAAAAAGGAAAAGGAAAAACAAATTAAAAGGTAAAGAAAGAAAATAAAAATTATATAAATATAAATCAAAAACTAATTAAATATAATTGATCGATAAAATGCAATTGAATAATTACACGTGTTCGTTTTAATCTGCTTTTAATTTACCTTTCTTCTTTTCACGCGCCTAAAATGAGTGTAAACAACGCGCCTTAGAATGAGTGTCGCGGGGAGGTAATAGTTTCACTTTTTTATAGTTTAGGTGTGTAATAGGTCACTAGTATAGTTTAGGTGTGACTTAGACTTTTTGGGTATAGTTTAGGGTGGAAACGATGTATTTTCCCAAATTTAAATAAATTGACTGAAATTCCAACCCTGGGCTATTTATTAAATAACCTAATACTAAACCCCTATTCCTAAATCAACCCACTCCCATTTTTATTTTTCAGCCAACCCGAGCCCAATACCAGCCCACCGACATGCCAAACCCAATCCCTCACACCCCTTATGTCATCTAAACCTAAAAATAACCTTTTCCATCAACAACAACAAAATTGACCTATCCAAAAACTTTTCCTTGACCTAGCCCAAAACAATCCACCCAACCCTCCTTCTAACCTCTATTTTCTGTTACTTTTTCCCATGGCCAACATCGACAACCAACATTATACAAACAGCATAGACAACCTAGTGACAACTACTTAAACCAACAACAACCGTATCAATAGCCACGAACAACGGCAATCGTAGTAGCCAATAATATCACAACCTCAGTAGCTAGTAAGAATAACCCAACAAAAGCCCTAAACCCCAATTCAACTTCTCATTTACAATTTGAGTCTCTCCCTTATCTCTTCATACCCGTATGAGCCTCGTGTGTCTAGAATGAGGATTATACCTCATAGCTTCAAGAATAGGTGACGCGGTAACCTTATATATGTTCCTCAAATTTACCTTTCTTTTATTATTGAAATTCAAATTTTGAATTCTCAATTTTTTACTAAAATAGTATGATTTCCATCTCCTCAAACCTTATCCCTCAGCTGAATTTCAAAAATACCCTCAAAATTTTCTATCCCACTACAAAAATTAGTCAAGAATTGGAATTTGGGGTCTATATAAACCCCTCCCTATAACTGTTGAAATGATGATTGTTTGGATCTCTCCCCCCAGAAAAGAAAAAAAGATTTGAATTTCTCTTTACTCGTCTAAGAGTTTGTACTTCAGTCCCCAGTCTTAGAGTTGTGATAATTTTTGTTTAGTTTCTATTTTTTCTTTTCCTGGGGGTCGAGGAAAGTGGTGAGTTATCATTGCCCTGCCGTATTGGTTCGCTGTAGTCACGATCCGAACAAAGGCCTGTCCATGACAAGTATCTCAAGTCCCACGTGGATTGGAGATCACCCTTTGCACCTAGCCAAACCAAACACAACACACCTCAAAGTCGGATGAATACTGAACATATAACAAGATAGCATGCAACAAGCTTAAGAAAATTCAAAACAAGTCCATAACCAATGACCGAAGACTAGCCAAACAACTGAGCGACACCTCCCAATATCCACAGTAGTCCAAACAAAGCCTTCTAAACAAAGAACCGGACTTGAATATCAATAAAGTGTCGGGACATGCCCCCGACTATAGCCAAAAATAAGTCTAAACAATCTGAGACATAAAAGAACAAAACAAAAAATATAGAGTTTCGATGTATGGAAGCTCACTACATCGATGTTAAATTACTAACAAATTCCAAATCCTAATCACTGAGAAAGAGGAGTAGAAGTATTACCAATTGCTGCATCACATGGGGATACAACATTTGAAGATGGTTAGCGAGGTGAGCTATAGCATTTAACTTAGGGATAAGGATAACATAATATCATGATCAACAGTTTCAAATCCAATGTACAAAATAAAATACATATACATAGATAAATGACATGACGAGATACAGAACAAGGCTTAATATGTATTTTAAAACTCTAGTCGGGATTGTGTAGCTCAACCTTCATAAAATGTACCCATGGGCTATATGGGCCCCAACTCTCACCCTCTGATCAAGCCCGAGTATGTGTAGCCATACGAACCGGAGTGTAATCCCATATATATGCATGGGGGACTCGAACCTCCCAATCATATACTAAGGTGACTTAAGCACCCGATCTTGTAATGACTTACGTGAGACTCGAACCTTCCTAATCATGAAATAATAATAAGGGGGAATCAAACATCCCTAGTCACTTTGACCCATGCATTGGCAAATGTGGTTTTCAATATTGGTCACTCGGACCTCCACTTTCATGACTTAGCTACACAATCCTTATTAAAGACCAATTAAAACATTTAACTCCCAATACCATTCATTGAACCATATTTTACATTAAGGCATCCATTGTTTGTATCGGCATACGAACTAAAATTGTAAGGTAATAACAACATTAAAAAATAATTATATCACTGATGATAGGCGTATTTACACGCCTAAAGTACTATAATTTACCCATATTTTAGCTAAGTTTTGAGGACAAAATATATAATTCATGCACTTTTAGTCCTTTTTCCTGTAAGTGAGCTAACAAACGTGATTAGCAAGTTTTTAGGTATAAATGATGCAGATTTCAGCATATTATGGATAACTTGACGCCCAAGGAAGCTTCACGAAAGATGGAAGGGAAAGCTTGGACGCCAAGGACCAAAAGTGACGCATGGATATCTGTCCCAGGCAAAAATAACATTTCCAAAGACTTTGGGGATCAGCAGTAACTTATTAGGATTAGGATAATGATGCATTGACCTAGTAGGATTAGGTTAAGTAATGCAATAGCCTAGTAGGAATAGGATATGGGTGTTATAAATACCCTATTTTGCTAGAGATTTTGATTCATTCTGGAGTTCCGAAAACAATTCTCTTTCAATTAATTACTTTCTCTTCATCTATTCAATTCTTAATTTCCACAACAAGAGAACCGTTATTCTAAAAGGGAATTCACGCCTAACGCCATACCCAACCCTACTACACGTGAGATCTTTATTTTGGTATAATGATAAAGTCTATTGTGATTTCCGTTGCACTCATGAATAGCTAAACTTCTCTGTTAGGGTTATGGAAGCCTTATGAGATACTATCTATTGCTATGAGTTTGTGAGTTCGTGACTCGTATGATGCTTATATCATTATTCTCTTCATCTTAATGCAAATTCTTGTGGTTGTAAACGCATAGAATACGCCAGTATAGCATTAACTTGTTCGAAAGAAAAGTTATATGTCCGGAAAAGAGATAATGTCAAGGTAATAGGGCACCAACCCCTGTTAAAAAGTTAGTGCCATAACTGGATTAACCTCTTGGAGAGTTCGTACCGTTAGACACGTTTTAAGCACGAAAGAGTTAAAGTGAAATAATCCTTGATGGTCGAAAGACGCCTGGATTTACCATAGAATACAACTCTCTATAAGCACATGCATGTCTGAATTCCGCATAACTCATAGCCAATAGAGACGTATAACTCATAAGGTGGACATAACCCCAACTCCCAATTCTCATTGGTTAAACATCTTACTAAACATTCTTTCTTTTTACTTTGCTATTTTCTGTTTTTACTCTATTATTTTGTTTACATTATTGCACGCTACAAAATCCCCCCTTTTACGAGACTTGCACCAAAAGTCTAATAATCTTTGCTTACTTAGTGACCAAGTATTCTCTGTGGGATCGATACCCAACCCAGTTGGGTTATATATTTGACAACTACCGCTTACACTCTTACGAGAGCTGTAGTTTGAGCGTTATCAAATTTTGGCGCCGTTGCCGGGGAATACGGTTGTCAACTAAGTTTGTGATAGTTACTAGACCCTTTGGTCAAAAGTTCTCAGATTTTACTTTTAGTTGTTGTTTTTGTTCTATTCAGGTTCTATTGGCAGGATGGATGCACAATGTGACATTGACAGAAAAGTGGCTCAACAGGAGTAGGCTAGACTAGCTGCACTGGCAGCTGCTCAAGTGCATCGACAGAATATTGATAACCTAGGTCGGGCAACAAACCTTGATGATGAGGAACTGGGTGATTATGAGTTACTTAATCCACGGCGTGCAGATGAGGTGGAAGCGTCTGTGAACAAGAGAGATCGTCAAGCTAGAATGAGACCTGAACGCCAAGCTGTGCAGGCTCTTTTTGATGATGATGCTGCCGATCTTGATGGAGATGGTGCCACAGGGGATATTATTCCTCCGCCCTTGGCACCCGGAGCCAAGTTCAATATCACTAGCACCATGATTCAGCTATTGCAGCTCAAGGGATTATTTGGTGGACTCGCAGGCGATGATCTGAATATGCATCTGATCAACTTTATTTCAATATGTAAGTCGTTTTATAATCCAGGAGTTGGGCAGAATGCAATTTGGCTGCGCTTATTTCCATTATCTCTGTCTGGGGAGGCAACTCTATGGCTGAACGGGCTAACTCCTGATTCTATTACTAATTGGAGGAAACTGAAAGACGCTTTCCTAGAAAGATTCTTTCTGCCATCCAAGAGAGCACAATTGAGAGATGAGATCAACAATTTCCGACAGTTTCCAACTGAAGCTCTCCATGAAACATGGGAGAGGTTCAAGAAGAAGCTTATGCGGTGCCCAAACCATCAGATGATGAATATCCACTTGATGGAAATATTATACAGAGCTTTGAACTCAGTGACTAAGCCAGTGGTTGATAATGCTGCAGGTGGGTCATTCATGGACCTTACTTTTCTTGAGGCAAGTGATATGCTAGATCGTATGACAAAGCAGAGTAGAGCTTGGCATACCAGGGATTCTAAGGTAGCAAGCTCTACCGTATCTATTGGCTTGACTGCAGAGCAGAGGCGTAGACAAGAGGAACGTGACCAAGATATGGCTCATATGAAAACGCAGATGGACCTTCTTACCAAGCACTTATTATCAGGGAAGACCGAAAAGGTTAAGGCTATTGTATCATAGGTAAAAGATGAATCCGACTATGAGGAAGAAGCGAACTACTTGAATAATTAGGGGGTTTCCAAGGCAATGCCCAAGGAAACCAAGGTCGGATCTATTATGATAAATCTGGATACAAGGACCGTGATCAAGGTAGTTGGAAAAACAATACCGACAGGAGTGGTTTGTATGTTCCTCCTGGAAGACGTGACGCCGCTACATCTGGTTCTGGAAATATGTCCATGGAAGATATGATGGCTAAGCTGCTGAAAGGAGTAGAGGCAACCAGCACAGGAGTAAATGAGGTAATAAATGATCTTTCCTCAATGAAGCAATTGGTTGACTCGCATTCCATTTCAATAAAACAGTTGGAGCAACAATTGAGTCAATTATCTGAGGCATTCAACCAAAGAAAGGCTGGAACACTACCCAGCGATACGGTGCAAAACCCAAGGAACGACGGATCATGCATGGCTATTACTACCCGGAGTGGTAAAGTGTTGGAAAATCCATCCAAGGACAAACATGTGGTTGATGATATAGTAGATAATGTTATTGATGTAGAATGTGAAGAGGCCGAAGAAGCTGAAGAGTGTGTTCATGATGTCACCCCTAGACGTTTGCAGCCTGAAAAGATTGATAGTTGGAAGCAAGGTAAAAAGAAAGTGGTGGAGAAAACTATTCCCCTTCCACCACCACCTTTTCCTCAGATACTGAAGAAGAAGGCTGACGACACTCCTGAAAAGGTTGATAATCGGAAACAAGATAAAAAGGAAGTGGTGGAGAAAACACTTCCCCTTCCACCACCACCTTTTCCGCAGAGACTGAAGAAGAAAGCTGATGATACCAGGTTCAGTAAATTCATGACTATGTTGAAGCAACTGACTATTAATGTTCCTTTGGTTGAGGAGCTGGAACAAATGCCTGGGTATGCTAAATTCATGAAGGACCTGTTGACAAAGAAGCGGGCAGTAAGCTATGAGCCGGAAGATAACAATCATCATTGCAGTGCAATTGCCACAAGGTCCTTAGTACAGAAGAAGGCAGACCCTGGTGCTTTCACTATTCCTTGCACGGTTGGATCTATGAATTTTGCCAAAGCATTGTGCGATTTGGGAGCTAGCATCAATTTGATGCCACTAACCGTCTACAGAAAGTTGGGGTTGGGCGACCCTACACAAACCAATATGCGGCTCGTGATGGTAGATAGGTCGGTAAAACGACCTGTGGGTATCTTGAATGATGTGTTGGTGAAGGTGTCTACCTTCATTTTTCCTGCAGACTTTGTGATTTTGGATTGCGAGGTGGATTCTGAAGTTCCCATAATCTTGGGACGTCCTTTCCTTGCAACAGGAAGTGTGCTTATTGACATGAGAGCTAATGAGCTTTTATTTTGGTTGAATGACAAAGTGGTCCGCTTTGATATATGCAAAGCAATGAATCAGCCCAGCGATATGAATGTGTTCTCCGTAGCTGATGTTAATTATGAGGATAAGAAAGCATTATCTGTAGAGAAACTTCTTATTGTTGAGCCATTGTCTGCTGCGCTGCTGAATGTTGAGCATGAGGACGATAAAGATTATAAAGAAACTATGTGTGCTCTAACAGAAATAGGGTCCTATTCTCATACTCCCAAGCAGCCGGACCTTGATCTTAAGAATCAACCGTCACCAACAGCGAAGACTTCCATTGAAGAGCCCCCAGTGCTAGAATCGAAAGAGCTCCCCAATTATCTAAGGTATGCGTTCTTGGGAAGTGGAAATACACTTTTGGTGAGTGTGGCGGATGATTTAAGTGAACAGCACGTAGAGGCTCTCATCTCTGCTTTGAAGAGATACAAGAGAGCTATGGGTTGGACTATTGATGATATAATTGGTATCCCTCCTGGGATATGTATGCACAAGAGTCATATCGAAGAAGAGTGCATGCCTACAAGTAAGCATCAGCATCGTCTGAATCCATTCAGAAAACAATGCCCCATCTATCTCGATGAAGTCTAAGTAATCGAGATAGCTATGTCGTGCCGCGACAATAAATCAAGCGCTTGGTGGGAGGCAACCCATCGTTTTTAATTGTTTTGTTTTCTTAAGATTTTGTCGAGCCACGACCAAAACTAAGGCGCTTGGTGGGAGGCAACCCATCGTTCTAATCGTTTTTGTTGTTTTTGAGTAAATGTAGGTGCAAGAGGTATAAAGGAGGAGATTGGTTTCAAATTTTGATGTGGAAGTATTTCATGTTAAAGGTGGTAAGTTAGGAATGAAGAAGAAAAAGGCTATGGGTTAGGCATTGCCTATGAAAATATAGGCAAATAACAAGGCAAGGCCTATGTAAATCTAGGCCACGAACAAGGCACGACCTATCCTATGGCCTAAGCTCTCAGATTCTTGAGTTCCATAGCATAGGCGCCGCCTATGCTCAACAATGCCATAGCATAGGCCCCGCCTATGCAAAAGCATTCTGTCTCTGAATCTAGTATGCCATATCATAGGCGCCGCCTATGCCTAACAATGCCATAGCATAGGCGCCGCCTATGCTCAACAATGCCATAGCATAGGCAACGCCTATGCCAAGCATAGGCAAAGCAAAAGGCACCGCCTATGGTCACTTTTGGTCTCCAAATCCGATTCCAAATGGGTCAAAACCCGATCCAAGCTTGTCCTATAAATAGAACCTTAGTCTTAGAACAAAAATGCATTGCAACTTCAACCTAGGTGCAGCCTACCTCTCCAAAATCTCTCAAAAATTTTCCTTTTGCTCTTTTACTTTGCAAGAACATCTTCCGAGGCCATCAACCAAGTAAGTACTTCTTTGTTCTTCTTTTATATTCCGTAAGTACTACACTACTACGCCTACAATAAATTGTTAGATCTTGAAGTAGTGTTGGTGATTTGAATGTGGTTGATTTGTTGTGATACTACTAAGTGAGTGAAAGAATACGTAAGGATGATTTTAACTTGTTTCCAACTTGTATTTGATTGTTATACACTGTCATAATTTTGCGGAGTTGACATGGTAAAGTTAATTGCATAATCTTCAAAATTGAATTCTTGAATGTTTGAATGACTCTTTCATCGAGATAAAGATCATGATTGAATACAAGCATGAGATGTTGTGATTATTTCTATGCCATAACTTGATACGATCTCTATGAAGTAGTCTTGTTCAAAAATTACATTAATCCAAACATGAAAGTATGATCAAGATTACATGAAATAGAGTTGGAAAGGATAGTTAAGACGACATGAAAGTATGACTGTGCTGAACATATTGTTGGAACATAACGCCTAAACGTATATCGATGAAGTCTGAGTAATCGACAATATTCACTTAATTAGTTTGTGCCAACAAATTAAGTGTGGGGTGGTGCCACTACTGTTTGTTTGTCGACTGTATCTATCGAGATGAAGCTAACATGACTATCATTTTAATCTCAGGTACAATGGCACCAAAAGCACGCCAAGGAAAAGACAAAGCAACCACCTCACAGAAAGGCCAGAAAAGGGGAAGAAAAGAGCAAGCTGAATCCTCCTCGCTACAAATACCTCAATGCACTTTTGGATCAAGTGGGGTAAAATTTGAGTAAACTCTGATGATGATTCCGACGCAGGGGGTATGACCCAAGACATAGAAGAGGAGTCCGACTAATCAGGTTTTCCGTATTTATTTTCCACTGAGGGCAGTGTGTCCCGTCTAAGTGTGGGGTGCTGGTATTCGTATGTTGTACTTCTTTGCCTATATTTATTGTCATATTTTTTTGTTTGTTTTAATTAGTCGTAGATTTTTCTAGATTTTGATGCATGAAATTGTTCTGATAGGCGGCATGGTGTTATGACAAGAGTTTGTGCTAGAATCATTACTATTGAGACATTTAGGCTCTAAGTGTGACTCACTGTGTGATAATTGTGTGGTTTAATTCATCCATCTGTTAGGGTCAAGAGTCTATAATACTCCCAATAAAGTTGACCATGTGCCTTGTGTGTGTGAGGATATAGTATATTCTTGGTTGTGACTGATGCTAGAACTTGCCTGGTGTGTGTGTAAAGCAAAATAAAGAGTGTGAGTTTAGGAGATGATTTAGGCATTTCTTTGGCAACCGATACTTGTTTACCTTCTGTTTACCTACCCGTGGACATTATCCTAGTCAACTCTTTTGAGACTTTAAGCCATTTTCTTTGACAGCCTCATATGTAAGCCTAATCCATTTTTTTCAAGACCATAATTTGATCCAAATTCCTAAGTGCTTTAAATTGTGAAGTCATGTGACAAAATAAGAGGAAATTGGGTGAGAGTGATGCCTTAGAGTGTATTGGTACTTGAATTTGTTATGAAAAAGAGTGTCTATCATGGAGGTGTGTTATAAAAAAAAAGAGAAAGAGAAAAGAAAAAGAAATAGAAAAACAAAAAGATAAATTGTGTTTATGATTAAATAAAAAAATAGTTATGCTTGAATGGCAAAATAGGTGAAAATGGGTGATAGATGAAAGAAAGGTAGCAGGGTTGATTAAAAGAAAGTGTTAATGGCATAATGTGATGTATTAAAGCACTTAGGAACATAGTCACTATTTCTGGCCAAAATAGTCCTACCCGTCCCTTAGCCTACATTACAACCTGTAAAGACCTATTTGATCCTAAGCTTAGCATTCTGATATTAGTAGAGCATTACACTAAGGGCAAGCCTATGGTCATCAGTTGCAACATATGAATTCTTTGTGAGAGTGAGAGCAAGGATAATCATATACCCATGTTCTGAAAATTGCAATATTTGAGAGTGATTATGGGTAATATCTTATGTGAGACACACATGGTTGATGAGTTTTGGGTAGTCTTGTATTATTCTTTGTGCCTTAACTTTTGAATACGAATTAACCATCATCACGAGTCTATGTTGGAGGCTGAATTATTTCTAGAAGTGATTAGAAAACTACTCTTTGTTAATAATTGTTGTTCCTGTCTTGATGAATATTTTGTGCTGTTACTGTGAAACCCTAAGTAGATGTTTATATGGACATGATATATTGTTCGAGGACGAACAAAGCTTTAAGTGTGGGGTGTTGATGATATGCGTATTTACACGCCTAAAGTACTATAATTTACCCATATTTTAGCTAAGTTTTGAGGACAAAATATATAATTCATGCACTTTTAGTCCTTTTTCCTGTAAGTGAGCTAACAAACGTGATTAGCAAGTTTTCAGGTATAAATGATGCAGATTTCAACATATTATGGATAACTTGACGCCCAAGGAAGCTTCACGAAAGAAGGAAGGGAAAGCTTGGACGCCAAGGACCAAAAGTGACGCATGGAATATCTGTCCCGGGCAAAAACAACATTTCCAAAGACTTTGGGGATCAACAGTAACTTATTAGGATTAGGATAATGATGCATTGACCTAGTAGGATTAGGTTAAGTAATGCAATAGCCTAGTAGGAATAGGATATGGGTGTTATAAATACCCTATTTTGCTAGAGATTTTGATTCATTCTGGAGTTCCGAAAATAATTCTCTTTCAATTAATTACTTTCTCTTCATCTATTCAATTCTTAATTTCCACAACAAGAGAACCGTTATTCTAAAAGGGAATTCACGCCTAACGCCATACCAAACCCTACTACACGTGAGATCTTTATTTTGGTATAATGATAAAGTCTATTGTGATTTTCGTTGCACTCATGAATAGCTAAACTTCTCTGTTGGGGTTATGGAAGCCTTATGAGATACTATCTATTGCTATGAGTTTGTGAGTTCGTGACTCGTATGATGCTTATATCATTATTCTCTTCATCTTAATGCAAATTCTTGTGGTTGCAAATGCATAGAATACGCCAGTATAGCATTAACTTGTTCGAAAGAAAAGTTATATGTCTGGAAAAGAGATAATGTCAAGGTAATAGGGCACCAACCCCTGTTAAAAAGTTAGTGCCGTAACTGGATTAACCTCTTGGAGAGTTCATACCGTTAGACATGCTTTAAGCTCGAAAGAGTTAAAGTGAAATAATCCTTGATGGTCGAAAGACGCCTGGATTTACCATAGAATACAACTCTCTATAAGAACATGCATGTCTGAATTCCGCATAACTCATAGCCAATAGAGACGTATAACTCATAAGGTGGACATAACCCCAACTCCCAATTCTCATTGGTTAAACATCTTACTAAACATTCTTTCTTTTTACTTTGCTATTTTCTGTTTTTACTCTATTATTTTGTTTACATTATTGCACGCTACAAAATCCCCCCTTTTACGAGACTTGCACCAAAAGTCTAATAATCTTTGCTTACTTAGTGACCAAGTATTCTCTGTGGGATCGATACCCAACCCAGTTGGGTTATATATTTGACAATGACCGCTTACACTCTTACGAGAGCTGTAGTTTGAGCGTTATCAATCACTCGAGGGAATTCACAATCCCCTTAGTTAAATTTTAAAAATTCCCACGTTTCTCATAATTAAAAACCAATTTCACAATATGGAGTTGGGGTCATAACCACTTCAAAAGTCAAAAGCTTAGGAAAATCACAATTCCCTAGTTCATTCACCATACCCAAGCACCCATAAGTTCAAAACCATAATTAAAGCATGAATAATCATATGCGATTCATTAAAAACATTTTTCAATATATAAACATTAAAAACCCTCAACCCTTATTTCAAAACCAAATAAACATCTCATGAACAATACTTTAAAACACATGCTTTTAACAAATTAACAATGAGGGAAGAGTAACATGGATTAAACCAAGAAATTTGGAGAGAAATCAGCCCTTGAATCCTTTGATAATCAACTTGATGAAACCCTAGCTTGACTTACTTGTGGAAATTTAGAAAGCCTTTTGGAGTGTTTGAAAAGTTACTTTGATTTGTTTCTGAGTGCTAATGACAACCTAAAGGGGTTATAAGATGTGGGTTTCAATTTGGGTAAAAGGGAAAATGTCCAAATTGCCCTTAACATAAAAGGATAGAAAAGTGCTTCCATTGACTGCAGGTGAACCAGTGACTCATAGCCACTCCTTACAACTCATCACCACGAGTCGTAACCAAGATAGTCTCTAGGACCCCCACACACTACTTACCCTACGACTCAAATGGTACCACTCATAATGGGACCCTACGTCTCACAGGGTCCAGCCGTAGTCAATACAGAACCTAATTGGGTAAATACTAAAAATCCTATAATTTGCACCCAATGACTCATAACAAGTCCTTACAGCGTATAGTGAGCCACTCGTACTTAGAGTAGAACTTAGAGACTTAATATAACGCCCCAAAAATGGGTCCCGGAGCATCACACGGTGCTTGAGGCTACGAGTAGCCCCAAGCTAACCCTTTGAGCCATTTTCATTCAGTTCAACACAAATTAATGGGGTTTCCATAAATAACCCTCAAATATCAACAGAGTAATCATCATCCAAGAATAAAAGAATTTCAGAAAGGTAACAAAATACGACTTATTAGTCAACTCCCAACAACTATACTAGTCTGACAAGCCTCTAAGAAAATCAATAAAACCAGCGAGCCATTGAGACATGCCCCAACTGACTCATACTCAGTTATCAAATGCAAATAATTCCATGAAACCAACATCAGACATCACATCCTCGGAACATGAGGACTCACCACAACAGAGGATGTAGAACAGCGTTCCCGAAGAATCACTGTCGAACCTGGAACTGAGCACCTGAACCTACATTCCGAGAAAATGCAGCCCACATCCGAAGATGTGGGTCAGTACCATGGAAAGGAACCGAGTATATGGGGGTGTATGCAGTTTTATAAACATCATCATCATAAGCATTTATAAGAAATATGCATGATATATGAAAGACTCACATAGCCCGAAGAAAATCATCATAATCATGAGAGGATGAAATAAGTATAATAGCACATGTGAGTCATCATATAATTTCTCAATCACTTTCAGTTTATTAAGAATATCAATTCTCATAATGTAAATATCATTTAAATCTTTCAAAAGGATAACTTTCACAATTCCACTTTCAAATCACTTCACCGTTCACCATAGATACAAGGAAACACACACACACTGAGAGATCCTATAACCGACATAAACCATGTGAGCTACATGGAGTCCAGCGTACAACCCACGTTGGGGAGAGCCGTCCTATCCTTTCCATCGGAGTAGGACTTCCAGTATCAATTCAAAAACACTAGTGATCACTATATAAATCAGCCTCAGGCTCACATCCTATGGGGGCACGTAGTTCTAGAGAAGTAAGGTCACTTTATACCTCCCACTCGGTGCTAAAGATTACTACTGGACTTAGCTCAGAAATTTAAATCAGCCTCAGGCTCACATTAAAGAAAATCCACAATAAACACTTCAACAATTTTCATCGGGAGCCAATTTTCTACCCCTTTATCATAATCAATAAAAATGTGGATTTCTTTCACAGTCGAGTTCAAAATAACTCATTCACGACCAAAAGGTCAAATTATTCAAAACATCTCAAATATTCAACATCAACGTGCTTATAACACACATGTTTTCAAAAACACAATTTCAAATGGGGTTCGCGACCCAAATATCAAAATCATGATAAATATCGTTCAAGATTCATGCTTTATATCACCACACATGTAAATTCATCTTTCAAAATAATAAACATCAAGATTTCATAATAATCATCATAAGATATGGGTTCATGCTTCAAATTCATACAAAAATCAAATAACAATCATGCCTTTGTAAGGAAAATTACTTTTGGGCACAAGAACAAAAGAGAGTTCTTGTTGAAAAACCCCACATACCTTGAATGATGAACTTTAGATTGATACTCATTTTTGAGATGTTAATTGTGCCTTTGAATGATGGTTCTTGGAGTTCTTGAACTAGGAGCTTGGAATCTTGAATAAATTTGCAGAATTAATGGTGAACTTTGGAGGTTCTTGAAGTTGGATGTAGGAGCTTAGGGTTTTCTTTTTGAGGGAATTTGATGAAATATAACATATAATGCTTCTAATATGCTTTAATATAGGTTTTGACGGATTTTAGGTGAGGGGAATGACCAAAACGCCCCTAAAGATCAAATAATTCTCGATTTTGTCCTTTGGTGGACTGTTTTGATAGTCTGAAGTAGATCAACCATAACATTTTACTCCGATATCCAAATTGGATGAAACCAATTTCATTAGAAAGAGGACTCTCATATCTTTCCGTTGATATATAGTATCTCACCTATATCATTGTGTACGAGGAGTTATGATCGTTTGATGTTGACCCAAAATTCACTTTTGATAGGCTGAAGTAGATCGACCATAACTTTTTGATCCAATAGACAAATTGGATGAAACCAATTTCATTGGAAAGAGAACTCGCAGAGATTTCCATTGATATATAGTAGATAACCCAGATCATTATGTAGAAGGAGTTATGATCGTTTAAAGTTGGAGCAAAAATACATCAGGCCTCAGTACTTTTTCCTGCACGTTTTACTGTTCACTACTATTCACGATTCGATCGGAATGTTCATAACTCGTCGCTCGGGTGTCCGTTTTGGATGATCCACATATCGTTGGAAATCTTATTCGATACTCTACGTAATGGTGGATCATAATCTAAGACATTCCGCATGGAAAATTTATAATTTATTCTAGAAGATAGAACCCAACATGTTTACACACAAAATTTCAACGAAAAATTTCCTGGGGTATTACACTTAATTTCTAATTTGGTTATGATTGGGTCCATGGGACCTATCAAGATTCCCTATGACTCGTACCCTCAAGTCGTTCTCGAGAGAGTAACTCAACCACCACTAGACACCTTACGACTAAGGTCACTTGATCCGTCAAGTCATATTATGACTCGTTAGATGAGTCATTTCTAGGGCATAAAGCTCAGAACTTAAAAAAAAAATTAGGGCCAAAAATTTGGGGTGTTACATACTCCCCCCTTAAGATCATTCATCCTCGAATGATAGGACAAGGCATTTATTAGTACTATTTGACTCCACATGCCATTACTCTTACCTTTAACTTAGACAAAACACAAAGATGTCAAGGAAATTACCCTTTCCTTTAACAAAGTCAGAAAACAAAGATGTTAAGGAATACACATACCTTCAGCACGATTATCTGGAATGGGAAACAAGAATAGATACTTGGACTACATTTACTTCTCGGCTTCCCAAGTAGCTTTCTCAACCTTTTGGTTCCCCAAAGAACCTTTACGATGCAACATCCTTGGTCTGCAACCGGTGGACTTGCTTATCAAAAATCTCAACCAGGACCTCCTGGTAGGACAAGGAATCCGAAATACCCACCTCCTTAAAAGAAAAAACTATTAAAGGATCACCCACACACTTTCTTAACATCAAAACATGAAACAACGGATGAGTAGAGATCAAACTAGAAGGTAACTTTAATTCATATGAAACATTACCAACCCTCTTCAAAACAAAGTACAAACCTACATAACGGGGACTGAGCTTCCCCTTCTTACCAAACCACGTCACTTTTTTCATAGGATACACCTTCAAGATCACCCAATCACCAACACTGAACTCCAACTCTCTTTGCCACACATCCGCATAGGACTTTTGGCGGCTTTGGGCAGCCTTAAGTCTATCCAAAATCACCTTCACCTTCTCCATGGCTTGGTGAACAAAATCAGGGCCATGCAATGTGAGAAAGGTGGCCAACCGAACTACCACCATAATCAAACACACAAGCCCAAAGCATTTATTTCAAGACCTAAATCATCCTTTCTGCTTGCCCATCCGTCCGCAGGTGGGAAATGATACTAAAGGTTACCTTAGTCCCCAAACCTTGCTGGAACAACTTCCAAAAGTGAGATGAGAACTGAGTACCCTCAATCGAATATGATGCAAAATAGAGTACCATGCATTTTCATGATCTCCTTGATGAACAACTTGGCATAATCCTCAGAAGAGAAATTAGTCTTCACTAGAAAGAAGTGAGTAGACTTAGTCATCCTATCCTTAATGACCTAAATCAAATCAAACTGCTGGAGAGACCTCTGAACACCCAATAACAAAATCCATATTAATCATCTCCCATTTCCACACAAGCAACTCAATCTCTTGAGTCAATCCACTGGGCCTCAAGTGTTTCACCTTCACTTACTGGCATACCATGCACTTAGCCACAAAATTGAACACATCTCGCTTCATATTATTCACCCAATAAATTTCTTTAAGACCGTGATACATTTTAAACAAACCAGGATGAACAGTATAACACGACTCATGAGCTTCGGCCAAAATTCTTCCTTGCATCCCATCAACATCGGGAACACATAATCTTCCTTGATACCTCAAGATACCAACACCACCAATCTCGAAGACCATCACTTTCTGCCTACCTACATCATTCTTGATGTGCATCAAGATATGATCCAACATTTTTTTCCTTTACCTCAACACCGAGAGATGAGTTTACCACCTCTTGAACAATCACACCACCATCCTCAAAATATAAGAGAAAGACTTCTAGATTAGACAAAGGGTGAATATCCTTCACCAAATCCCATTTCTCCTTATCCACATGAGACAAGCTTCCCATGGACAACCTGCTAAGAGTATCAGCAACCACGTTAGCTCTACCTGGGTGATAGTGACACTCATGTCATAGTCCTTTAGCAATTCAAGCCACCTTATTTGCCTAAGATTCAATTCTTTTAGGGTGAACATGTCTTACAGGCTTTTTTGATCTGAATAATTATCAACATGGAACCCATACAAATAATGCCGCTATATCTTTAATATGAACACCATAGCTAATAGTTCCAAATAGTGGGTTGATAATTCATCTCATGAATTTTCAACTGTTTAGAAACATATGAAACCACATTTCCACACTGCATTAACAGATAACCCAACTCAACCTAGGCTACATTGCACTAGAAAAAAAACCATAAGTTCTTTTAGGTAGAGTCAAGGCCAAAGTCAAAGTTGACTTATCCTTCAGTTTCTTGAAACTACCCTCACAAATATTGAACCACAATAATTTCACCTTTTTCTGAGTCAAGTTAGTCAATAGGGCCTCAATAGGAGAGAAACTCCCCACAAACCTTCTATAGTAACTCGCTAAACCCAAGAAGGTCTAAATATTGGATGGAGTCGTGGGTCTAGGTCACTTCTTAACCACCGCAACCTTCAGTGGATCTACCATAATCCCTTCACTAGAAACTACATGACCCAAATAAGTCACAACATACAACTAAAACTCACACTTAGAAAACTTACATACAAACGTTGATCTTTTAGGGTCTACAACACGAGGTGGAGGTGATCGGCATGATCCGCCTCACTCTTAGAAAACACCAAAATATAATCAATAAAGATAATGACAAACAAGTCCAAGAACTGATGGAAAACCCAGTTTATATGATCCATAAACGTGGCATTTGTCAAACCAAAGGACATTACCAAAAACTCAAAATAACCATATCGCATTTGAAAGGCAGCATTAGGGATATCCGCCTCCCTAATATTCAACTTATGGTTCCCAGAATAAAGATCAATCTTGGAAAAGAACTTAGTACCCTAAAGCTGATCAAAGATATCATCAATCCTCGGAATTGGATACTTATTCCTAATGGTTACTTTATTCAATTGGCGGTAATCAATACATATCCAAAGGGAACCATCCCTCTTACGCATGAAGAGAATAGGAGAACCCTACAAAGACACACTGGGGTGGATAAAACCCTTGTCAAGAAGATATTTTAATCGCTCCCTGAGTTCTATCAATACAGTCGGAGCCATTTTGTAAGGAGGGATAGAAATAGTATGAGTGCCCGAAAGAAGATCAATCCCAAAATCAATTTCCTTATTGGGAGGTACACCAGGAAGATCATCAGGCAACACCTCAGGAGATTTATAGACCACAGGGACATTCTGCAAAGAAGGAACTTCGGATCTAGAATTCTTAATATCTACTAAGTGATAGAGGTACCCTTTGAAAACCAATTTTTGGTCTCTAAGATACGAAATAAACCTTCCCACAGGAACGAGGGAACTATTTTCCCATTCGATTGTTGGATCATTTGGGAAATAAAAACTGACCCTTCGGGTCCAATAATCAAGAGACGCATAACACGAATGCAACCAATCCCCCCCAAAATCACTTCAAAGTCTAATATGTCCAACTCTATCAGATCAACCAAGGTCTCCCTATTATGGAATGACATCATATAACCCCTATAGACCTTTCTAGACATAATGGAATCACCCACAGGGGTAGATATAGAGAAAGGGTCCGAATACACTCAGGATTAAAGCCAAAATGAATAGCCATATAATGGGTCAAAAAAAAAGTAGACCCGAGATCAAGCAAATAATATACATCATGAGAAAAGAGTTTAAGCATATAGTAAAAACATCGAATGATGCGTCAGAATCTTGGCAGGTGGCAAAAGCATACAGATGGTTCCGACAAGTGCCAGAGCCAGAAACATAAGTAGCACCCTTCAGTGCAGAAATAGATGAAGTAGAAACAAGAATCTTATTTTCTCCAGAAGAAACATTAAAAGGAGAATCCCTCTGCAGATAAAGAATATGACCATATTCAAAACACTTATTCCTTCCTTCCTTGCAAAAATCATGATGCACCTGACCATAAAATCTACAAGATGGATACAACAGAGTTGATTGAGCCCTACTAGCCTGTGATTGGGCTTGTATTGCTCTATACCCACTATCATACTAAGAACAATGATCACTCGATGGATTTGGGTAAGGAGTACTAGTCGTAGAGTAGAAACTAAATTTTCCCCACTCCTTCTTAGACTACTTTACACCATCTCTACCACTTTGCTGCTGGCCTCTACCTTGATCTGAATAGCAAAACTTCTTACTCTACCTCTCACTCATCTTCTCTTGCTTCTTTTTCTCGTCTTCTACCTATTTTATAAACATCACAAGTCTAGAGATATCCATGTCCTTATTCAATAAGGTAGCCTTGTTTTCCAAGATCAACTCATGGGACAACCCAGAAGTAAACTTCCTCATTCTATCCCTCATGCTAGATATCAATTTAGGAGCATAATGAGACAACTGAAGAAACTTCAAGGCATAGTCCTTTACTGACATTCTTCCTTTCTTTTGATTCACAAATTCCTTGGGCATCGCCTCCCTCAACTCCTGAGAAAAGAAGCAGTCAAGGAAAGTAGCAGAAAATCATCCCATAAAGCGGACTCAACATTATCACCCCTAGACTGGTTCCACTCCTCATACCATTGGTATGTTACATCCTTCAACTAATAAGTTGTGAACTTTACACCCTCCATATCAACCGGAAACATCATATAAAAGATATTTTCCATCTCATCAATAAAGTTTTAAGGATCTTCCTCAACTTTAGAACTAGTGAAAATAAGAGGACTCAATCTCATAAATTGGCAAACTCTTGTAACCTCAGAGGATGGAGCAACAAAAACAACCTACTCAGTCTTGGGAGGCCACTAACTAGGTAATAAAATGTATAGACTGGCAAAACTCAACATTAGACACATTAGCTCAAGATGTTTGAGGAGGAATAGGGGGAACCGGTTGAGCTCCCTTTGGGCAATCAGAAGCAGCAGCCCTCAATCGAGTCTTAACTCCTAGAGGTGGACAAACTCCATACATTGTCAACAGATGCAACAAAAAAGTTACTGCGAGCATCAGATCTTCTGGGAGGGATGATCTGAAAAGCGAACACACGGGAATTTGAGAAGACTCCAGACCTTAGGTTCTATAGCTTAAAATAGAACACCAAGAAAGGGAAATATTTCTAAATTCCTTGTAGCCTCTCCCTTATAAGTGTGGTGCACTACCCACCCATAAAAGAGACTCTAATTGACATAGATTTGTTAAACACCCAATGACACAAAACCTAGGCTCCGATACCATTCTTGTCATATCCTAAACTAGGGCTTGGCTATGGCGGGTATCTAAAGTCCTACGTGGACTGGAGATCACCCCCTGCACCTAATAAAACCAAACACAACACACCCCAATGTCTGATGAATTCAAAATATATAATAATATAGCATGCAACAATCTTAAGAAAATTTGAAACAACACCATAACTAATGACCGATGACCGGCTAAACAATCGACTGACACAACACAATATCCATAGTAGTCCAAACAAAGTCATCTAAGATAAGAACCAAAAGTAAATATCAATAGAGTGTCGGGACATACCCCCGACTATAGCAACAAACAAGTCTAAATAGTCTGAGACATATGATAACAAAACATGAAATATAAACTTTTGATGTATGAAAGATCACCACTTTGATGTTAACTCACGATCTAATCTTGAATCCTAATCACTAAGTAAGAGGAGTAGAAGTGTGATTAATTCCTACATCGCGTGGGGATGCAGTGTTCGAAGATGGTTAGCAGGGTGAATGCTAGCATGTAACTCAAGGAAAAGGATAAGATAATGTCATGATTAACACTTTCAAATCCAATGTACAAAATCAAATGCATATATATATATCATATGTTAGGTTAGAGAACATGGCTTAATATGAATTTTAAAATGTTAGCCTATATTGGGTGGCTCAATTGTTATAACATGTACTCATAGGCTATATGGGCCTCAACTCTCACCCCTGGTTGAAGCCATTATGTGTAGATTCACGAAAAAGAGAGTAATAGCATATGTATGACCATGGGACTCAAACCTCCCAATCATATACTAAGGTAACTTAAGCACCTAATCATTTAATGATTTATGTAAGACTCGAACCTCCCTAATCATGAAATAATAATGAGGGGGACTTAAACCTCCCTAGTTATTTTGACCCTCGCATCAACAAGCGGTTTTCAATATTGTTCACTAGAACCTCCACTTTCACGACTCATCTACACAACTCTTATTAAAGCCCAATTTAAACATTTATCACCTAATACCATTCATTGAACCATATTTTATATTATGGCATACATTGTTGGTATCATCATACCAACTACACTTTCAGGTAATAACACATTCCAAAATAATTACATAACTTGGGGAAATTTATAATCCCCTTGGTTCAATTTTACAAATTCCCACATTTCTCATAATTAAAAACTAGTTTCATAATATGGGGTTAAGGTCATAACTACTTCAAAAGTCACAAGTTTGGGAAAATCACAATTCCCTAGTTCATTCACCATACCCATGCACCCACAAGTTCAAAATCATAATTAAAGCATGAATAATCATATGCAAACCATGAGAAGCATTTTTCAATTCATAAACATTCAAAACCCTCAACCTTTATTTCAAAACCAACATAAACATCTTATGAACAATACTTTAAAATACATGCTTTTAATAAATTAATAATGAGGAAAGAATGAAATGCCTTAAACACCAAGAAATTTGGATAGAAATCGATCCTTAAGCCCTTAGATGACCAACTTGATAAAACCCTAGCTTAACTTGCTTGAGGGAATTTATAGAGTTTGACAAGTTACTTTGATTTGTTTATGAGTTCCAATGACACCCTAAAGGAGTTATAAAATTTGTGTTTCAATTTACGTAAGAGGGAAAATATCCAAAATGCCTTTAACTTAAAGCTGGAAAAATGTCGTTATTGACTCCGGGTCAACCAGTGACTCGTAGCCACTCTTTATGAATTCTCATAATGAGTCATAACCAAGACAATCCAAGATAATATCTAGGCCCCCATACTTTGTTGACCCTAGGACTCAACTGGTACCACTCGTAATGGGACCCTATGACTCATAGGGTCCAATCGTAGTCAACACAGAACCCAATTAGCCAAACACTGGATATCTTATGATTTGAAACCAATGACTCATAGCTCATAGTGAGCCACTTGTGCTCAGAGTAGAACATAGCCACTTAATTTCTAATTTGGTTACGATTGGGTCCATGGGACCATGATGACTTCCTACGACTCATCCCCTCATCATACTCAGGATAGTAACTCAAGCACCATTCAGTGGACACCTTACGACTAAGATCACCTAACACATCAAGACTCATAAAGACTCATTAGATGAGTCATTGCTAGGGAAGAAAGCCTAGAACTCATAAAATTTTTGACGTCCAAATACCTGGGGAACATTTACTTCAGTTTTGGATGATTATGTATGTGTCTTAGATTTCTTCCATAGTTTTGTTCTATGTAGTATTAGGTAATAATTTCTCTGATTTCAACTCACATAAGCATAATTTTTTTTCTTAAGTTTCATTTATGCTTCTGCCATGATTATTTATTCCTAGTCTCTGTCAAATTAGTAAGTTATTGTTAAATCATGAGCTTTGGGGTTGTAAGTATTTGTCGATAAATAGAGTTTTTCTTTGTTTGTGCTAAAAATGTATCCACCCTTTGTTTAAATATGAGAAGAGGTAGAAAGGATCATCCTATAATTCACGTTTGAGTTGTTTGGTGTGCTGATTTTGTTGGTTCGAAATTTGGACAAGCTAATTGGTGGCTTTCCTTAAACCTTAATTAGCACACTGATTTGTTAGTTATCATTTTTATGTCTCATGATGAGTCCTTTCTCATAAGTTGTTTGCATCCAGTTCAACCAACTTTATCATTTACTTAATGTTCTAGTTAAGTCATACGTATCAAGTTTACATATGCTCTTAGTAGATAAATGCTATCTGACTTGAATGATTGAATTGATTCTTTCACTTTGTAATGGTTTTTGTTTTCAAGTTTTCACCACTATGTTTTGGGATTACACATTTTGTTTCTCCAAAGCTATTGTGTTTTAAGATGGTAAGTCTTCTGATAGATTTCAACTCTTGGTTTTTGATGAGAAACCTAGTTATACAAGATGAAACCGATTTCATGACGTGTTTTAATTGTGTTTATGATCAAGTTCAGTTAACGAATTCTAGCTTTTTAATCCCCTCCATTTGAGATCTTTTATAATGTTCTTTTTATTCTCTCTACAAGGATCCAATAGACCAACCTCTTCCCTTTTCTAATTTTGTTGTGGTAATGACTTTTTAGATCATTTAATTAGTTTAATCCAAGTAATCTGCCTCATTTTTTATTATTCAGAACTGATCAATAATTCTATTAGTAGATGTTTAGAATAGTCAGAGTTTTACCTATGCTCTGTACATTGTCATCATTTTCTATTAGTAATTGGTTTAAATCTGAATATTCTGTTAGTAGTAAAACGTTCTGCCAATGGTTTTTATTTGTTATTTTTATGGCTTGTTGGTATATTCTTTGGGAACCAAAATGAGATTTTAGCATAGTGATTTTGTGTTTCTTTAATATAGCTAACTATTGTGATTGAGCTTCATTCGGACTCTATTGTTATTTCTTATTTTTATCTTTTAACTTATTAATGATTTTTATTTGGTTAGTCTATCATGTAGTTTTTAATCTTCTCCCTTTTTCTTTCTTTACATGAACTCTCCGAAACGAGTTCAATTTGACTCTCTTATCAATCGCATTCGGTCCTCTTTGAGTCAAGCTCTGCTAATCCCGTGGAAAGTGAAGGGCCATAGGTTGGAAAATTTAGCAATAACGGAGCAAGAAAATATGCTTAAAGCTCGATTGAATTGCAATGATAGTGGATTACCAAGAGAAGATGAAACTTGGTTGATAGCTCAAAAATTTTAAATTCTGTCCCAATTTATTTTCATATTGCTTTCATTAGTTCTTATTAACTCTTAACCGTGATTCCCTTTTTGTTAAATTTAAATGAATCCCTACAGTACATTTTAAGTTATTTTTTAAGTTGTACCTTATAATATTGTTTAAATAGCTCACTAGTATGTTTGATTATCAATTTTTTATTTTAGGCAAACTTAACCTCGTGGAATAACTTGGGGAATTTTCCATTTCCCTTCATAGTTATTAAGTATCCTAAATTCATATTTAGTAATTAGGTTAACTATTTAACTCAAAAGCTTGACTTTGGATAAATTTGTTAAGTTAGAATTTTTTCGAAATTTTGACATTTTATTTACTTCAAAATTTGGAATAAAAATATGGATGAATATTAAATAAATTATATTCTTTTAAACAAAATTTTCAAATAAGTTACTCCGATATGATTTTTACAAACTCATAATTTTCAAATTAGCCAAATAAGGTTAATTCATTGGGAATCACATTTTGTGGATTTTCAAAAGTGTCTAACACCTTCTTTTGGATTTATTTGAACCCTTACCTAGACTCTAGTTTATTAAAGGTTTTCTTTAAAACTTACCTTTTCAAATGGTTTCTTAGTACTCCTAAAATTAAGTGGTGACTTTAAACTTTTCTTCAAAATAAATCAAACAAATTTCTTTTCCTTTGCCACAAAGTTATGGAACGTTTTTTACTTTTTAAAAATGTAAAGTAACACTCGCGATCGCGAGGTGGAGACCACGATCATGAGTTACTGTTCACTTGAATAGTATATATAGCTTCTTTTCATGATTTCTCACCATTTTTGCACTTGGGAGCTTCGGGAAAAATGATTTCATAAGGTTTTCTTCATCAATCTTACTTGGGTAGTAGCTACTTTTATTTTCCTTAATTTCTATTGATTCTATCTTCTAAATAACTTTTAAAATTTTAATTCAAATTGGATTTTTAGGGTTTGTACCCAAAGAGCTTTAGATTAGTTTTGTCTTCAAGTTGAAGGTCGATTTTACCTATTTTGCTTGATCTTTCAGATTTAAACTCCTTTTGGTATGAGGAACATGTGTCCATAATAGAACTTTAGATTTGTCCCTTTTGATTTTGAACCAATTTTTTTAATAACTTTTGGACCCAATATTAATATAGTTTATATGGATATCATTAGTTCTTGTTTAATGCGTAGATTACATATTTAATAGATTTAGTTAGTTTCAACACTGCTCATAAAGAATAGGATCTTCTTGAAGGGTCTAGGCTAGAATTTCTGCTTTTTGAGGTAGATTATGACTTAACTTTCTTCAGACCGTGCGGGTAGTTATCTATTCTTGTAATAAATGCTATACGTTAGGGTATTAAAACTGAGAATTGTATTTAGAAGTTCTTTTTATTACCATTTTGCCTATGTGGGGGCTTATATACACATTGTTGTTAGGTTGAGAGATTATATTAGTGTGATGACCTACGAGGGCTTTATTTGATATTTGTTATAATTTCTTTATGCATTAAAATGTCATTATTATTGTTGTGATGCCCGTGTCGGGGCTTCAATAGATATTATAGGCCTGTTTGTGTATTACTTTCCTCTATCATGATAGTAATAACTGGATAAGGGGTTTTTGAAATGATATTATCGATGTCTTATATGTCTATTTATTCTAGTAATGTCGACCAAGGGCTTATATCATAAATTATTGACATGTTGAGTTGATTCTGAGCTCATTTATACCTGTATTAAATTGATTCTTATCTTTATAATGATTGCTTGTGAGCATTACTATAAATTTCCCAAAGCTTACACATGTTCTTAGTGGGTTAATACATGTTTTAGGGTCATGAGAAGTCCTTAACATGTAGTTATACTGAAAGCTCCTCTTTTGTTTAAGTTCTAGTGTGAGATTCTTTTCGACTCAATTTCAAATGATCACAACCTCTTTAATATCAAGCTTTTTCCAGCAAATGGCCTATTAAATGAAATATCTTCGAGTTTTGTTTCCAATGCATCTGATTTCACCTTAAGCCAATATCGAAGTTGAAGGTTATGGTCATTTTACTAGAGGGTGTCTGTCTGCTAGATATTGACGACCTGAGTTGATGAGCTATCAACTGGTTGATGTCCCATCAACTGAAGTCGTCAATCTTAGGAAGTAAAGCTCAAAATCGGTCAGAGATTAAAGACTTGAGTTGGCGATCCATTAACTGGTTGAGACCCATCAAATAAAGTCGTCAACCTTAACTAGTAAAGATAAAAGATGGCCATAAATTGACGACCAAATTGACGATTTTTTAACGAGTTGATGAGTCATCAAATAAGTCGTCAGATGAGAAATTCTTACAATTTTCTTAGTTTTCTTAGAGGTAGTTTGGCCCTTTCCTTACCTCAAATCCTTCCCCACAACTTGAATCACATAATAAATATTATTTACTCAGTATTAGTAAGTCTTCATTGATCTTTCTCCTCGCCACTCTCAAAAGAAATGAAATTAGGGTGTCTACCAAAAGTTCAACTTCCAAGGCTCCAAACTCAAGTTTTCCTTCATGATATATATAAGTTCAGGTATGTGGAATTTGAACAATGATTTCCTTCCATCCTTGTGCCCCACAGAAAAAACTATTTTTTCATATGAATTTATAGATTTGATGATTAGGGTTCATACCCACTTTACATAATTTCAAAACAATAATGCTCTCATATGAATTAAATTGTAGTTATTATGAAAATTTATAGTTTACTTGTGTTTTTACTAATATAGTTGGTCTCATAAAGTAAATTTTAGTTCTCTTAACATGAATTAGCATAAGTTGGTAAATGTACATAATTTTAGCATGATTCATTTAGTTTACAAAGAAGTCAAACTTATTATTTTAGATTACAAACCATTACAGCATGATTACAATTTTAGTTTTGATCTTATGACCTAAAAAAATGATACAAAATTCATATATTTACTTATGAACATGATTTAGCAATAGAAACATGATTGATTTTTAGACTTATAAACCCATAGGCTTACTTTATGGTGAATTTATACATTATAAGCACTAGTATATTTTGGGAGTAGTATTTAGCATGGAGGGGAGGTGGATTCAGTGCAAAAATTTCCATAAACTACATTCCACCGTTGGTGAAGAGGTCCTCATTGGAGAGTGTCTTCCTTGCCTAAATGGGTTCAGCTTACTGATCACTCCAGTCATGAGTCTATATCGATGGCAAGAAATACAGTAGTCCTCCTCAATAAGGTTCAGACGTTGGACTGCATATTGCTTACATGGTTTATGTCAGTTGTAAGAATATCCCACAAAAATATTTTTTTAAGAAACTAAGCTAGATTATACTATACTACTTATACTTTATGATGTTACATCTTTTAATTTTCTTCATAAACATGGTAAGTCTATCTACACTTAGCATGCATATTTTAAGCTTACAATGTTTATCAATTCTACTTATTGCATTCACCCTCATATACTTAGTACATTCAAGAAGTACTGACCACATATACGTCTGAGTGACTACATTATTTCATAATATAGGTTCTTGTGGTCATCCTCAGCGATACGATTAGCCACGATCACTAATTCCTACATCCCATCAGTTGGTGAGTCCTTATGTTTTGAGAACCTAGATTATGTTTACTTCTAGTAGTTCACTTATGATTATACTCAAACTTTATTTTTCCTTTCAGTTTAGCTGGGGTCTGTCCTAGTGGCTCTTCCGTAAGTTTAGAGGCCTGTCAAAACTTGTCAGTTATTTTCAGACATTCCTGTATTTCAGTTGATGTTTAGTTCCCATTACTTATTTGAGATTGTTTATCCAATTGAATTCAGGTTATTAAACTAAAGTTTTTTCTCATATTTTAAATAAATTTGTCTTGTTTCATTGCTAAGTACATACCATGGGTTAGATTTGGGGCTACTTGTAGTCCTAAGAATCATGTGACATTAAGGAGTAGTCTTGGGGTATTACAAACATGGTTTCAGAGCCTAAGGATTTAAGAGTTTTAGAGAGTCTAACAAGCCGTGTTACATAGAGTCTTGATCATGGGTATGATGCATGCCTCACTTATTAGTGAGAGGCCACAGGACATATTAGGAAATATCCTTTATTTCATGATCTCTATAATGGTTTCAAATTATCTCCATCTCTTTTAACTCGTTCTTTCATGTGAAAATAATGCCTCTTTACAGATCTTACATTCGTAGAAATATGGACCAACTAGACCAACCACCACCTATAGGTCCCATGAATAAAAATGTCTCCCATACTGAGTTTATGTTTCCTTTTAGATATTAGCTCAAGATATGAGTGCTCCTGATAATTAAAACACCCTGGGGTTTGGCCCTTGAAATTTCCTGATCTTTGAGGTCACTGTCCTAGTAATGACTCACCATACGATTCATATGGTGTGGTATGGGTCAGGTGACCCAAACCGTTAGGTATCTAGTGGATGGTGGTTGGGGTTCTATTATGGTTATGACTTAGTGTATGGGTTGTTAGGGGTAGTGATGGGTCATTAGGACGATCCTTTATCAAATCAGAAACTTAGTGACATGACTTGGCTCTGAGTATGAGTGGCTCACTAAGAGTCGTGAGGATATGGTACGAGTTGTATAGTTTAATTATATGTTGTCCAGTGACGACTAGGCTATACAAGTCATATGGTTTGGTGCCGAGTGGAGTCAGGGAGTCGTATGGCGGGTAGTGTGTGAGTGTCCAACTCAATGGATTAATGACGACTCGATGGTATGAGTCATATGTTGTGGTCACGAGTCACAGGATCACTCTAACCACCTGCGACATTTTTATTGTTGTAAGTTAGGGGCATTTTGGACATTTCCCTTTTTAACTCCCTTGAGGTCATGACATAAAACACCTTTTGGGACTTCATCAACCTATTATTCTCAGTCAAACACTCTTAAAAATCTCTAAAACTCTCTATTCAAGCAAGAGGTTAAGGTTTCATCAAGATAATCAATTAAGGCTTTCAAAGGTGTTTCTCTTCATCTTCCTTGGTGTCTAAGGCATGTTACTCCTCCCTTATTGTTATTTTACAAAAAGGATGCATTTTAATGTATGATTTTCATGATATTGTTATGGTTTGAAATAATGGTTGGAAGGTTTGGATGTTTATGGTTTAATAATGTTTTTCATGGTTTAATTATGTTTTCTTTAATGCTTTTAATATAATTTTGACATTGTGGAATGTATGTTAATGGTAAATGGATTTTGGGGTATTATGGATTCCCCAAATTACTTGGTTATGGTTTTGAAACTTATTTGCCCTCGCCCTATTTGTTAAAATACCAATGAGAAGGATTTTGTCACATTGTTTGACTACTCCTGATATCTTTGAACTGCATAAATGGTAATAGAACTTGAATTGGTCTAGTTGATTTTAAATGATTTGGATAAGCCTTGGTGGCCATGGTTTTGGTTTAATTGGAAACTTTGGAGTCAACTTGGTTTAATGATTTTGGTATGGCATAAAAGAATAGACTTGCAAGCTCTAATTTTGGTATGGTGATACGAATGGTTAATGACTAAAAATAAGACTCCTTGGTAAATGATTGGAATGTGTAATTGGTTTTAATATGGGCTTAAAGAGGGTTGTGTTAGTAAAACCGTGGAAGGTGGAGGTCTCGGGTGGACCAATACTGGAAACACATGTTTGCAAATGTGAGGTTTGGTCATAGTGACTGTGTGCATGATGTCACACTTTATATTTGGGAGATGTACTAGTCATCTCAGGTTTTTCTCTGATTCATACGGCTAACGCGCACTGGGGCCCTTTTATCAGGGGGGACTGAACCCATATATCTCGTGGGTTGACATTCAGGACGGCAGAGCTACACAACCCAAGTTAAGGTTTTAAATGCATGCTAAACTCGGTACCAATCCCGGCACGATATATATGTATATGTGTGATTGCATATAGTTATTTGATTTGGTTTTGAATAATGGAATTTTTTTATCTTTATCCCTGAGTACATGCTAGTGTTCACTCTGCTAACCGTCTTCAGGCATTGTATCCCCACATGATGCAGAAACCTGCCATACTACCATTTCCTCTACTCAATGACTTGGATTCGAGGACAGCTTTGAGTCAGATTGAATGGTGAGCTTCCATACTCTAGAAAATTCCATTTCATTCTATGGACTTCTTTTCATTATTTTTGTTTCTTTGATTTTGGTTTTGGCTATGGTCGGGAGCATGTCTCGATCGAACATTACTTGATTCTGGTTAGAGGTTTTGTCGGACTACTATGGGCATGGGCAGTGTTAGTATTGGTGTCAGCCATGGTATTGGTATTGGCATTAGAGTTGTCATCGATTGGATATTTGATTGCGGTTGTTGGATTACGAATATAGACTTTATTTAATGTCATGAATTATTATTGATTTATCTTGTTATATGTTTGGAATTCATCCGACATAGGGTGCAAGGTTGTTACAATTAGGTATTGGGGGTGGTCTCCGATCCCGTTGGACTTGAGATGCCCAACATGACTGAGCCTCAGTTCGGGTCTTGTCAGTAATCAACCAACAATAGTCCCAATTTAGTAGAATAGTAATTTAGCTATAGCCAAAGTTTGAGATTTTATGAGGATAAACCCACCAGAGTTCTTTGGTTCAAAGATGAATTAGGATCCACAGTTTTTCATTGATTAGGTGAAGAAAATAACTAAAATTATGTATGTTGCTGAAGTGGAGAGTGTGGAATTGGTATCCTATCAGCTGAAGGATATAGCTTTTGACTCAGTTAACTTGTGGTAGAAGACAAGGGGTGAGGATGCATTTCTAATAAGTTGGAATATATTTCAAACAACTTTTCTAAATAGGTTCTTTTCTCGTGAGATTAGGGAGGCAAGGGTGGAGGAGTTCATTGTAGCACCCTAGATTTTTTGGGCCTCTAAAAATTCGTGACTTTTATGCTCACTAGCCAGGGTACAATTTAGGTAACGAGTCGTGAAGACTTCTCGCGAGTTGTATGGCTCTAAATATTGTCAGACCAGTAAGTTATCCATGGTTTCTGTAGAGGTCACGACAAGGACCTCATGAGCCGTAAAGTACGGTCACGAGTCATAGGGTTGGGCTCATCACCAAACCAGTGAGATGGCATAAGGTTGTTATCTTGGTAACGACTAGGACCCTAAAAATCATAAGGTATGGTCATGATTCATAGGGTGTGACTCGTGACCAAACTAGTTAAGGCTTCCCTAAGTCACTTCCCAGATTATGAGTCCAGGTAACAACTCGTACCCCAATGTTACGAGTCGTTAAGTGACCCGTAACGACTGGGCGACTTTTTCCTGTGTTTCAATGAAGGGCACTTTGTTCATTTCTTTCTTTCCCCAATTATAACCCATGACCTAATATACCCTAAGGGACCCTATAAATCCCTATTACTTAATCTTACGCTACTCTTAAACTCTCTCTAATTCTCCAAGAAAAGACAACTAGAGTTTATTAGGATTTGGCATTTAGAGCTTAAATTGGTGATTTCCCTCAGTAATTGTGAGACTTTCAAGAATGTAATATCTTCCACTAAACGTGTTTTCTCTAAAGGCATGGGTTTTATTGTTATTCATGTGGATTAGAATTTGGAATTGATTTGGGTTAAGGGTTTTTGAATGATTGTTACTTGAATTAGATTTTCATGGCTATAATGCATTTGTTTATGCTTTAGTAATGTATTTTAAAATCATTGAGGTGCATGTGTATGGTGAATGGGATGGGGGTCGAGGCGATCCCCAAATTTGATGATTTTGATTTTGGAAATTGTGTTCCCTCAGCCTACTTGCCTAATTGGCTTTGAAATTGGGGTCTAACCTGTAACCCAGTTGGAAGGGTGCTAGTACCTTTCCAAGGGTACCAACACTGGCTGGTATGGATCCACTAAAATGGTATCCCGAATGACTAGGGTATCAGTCCTTAACTGGCGGGTGACCCCTTATAACCTATGATAGCACCGTAGTTCTGGAACTTATGAACTTCTCCTAAAGGTCTCAGTCTTAACTTACGGGTGAGACTTCATCCCTGCATTCACTCGGTGCTAAGTATTACTCCTAACTAAACACCACTAAAAACTGATATATGCTCAATATGGTAGTATTTTTTAAAATAGCAATATATGCATAATCTGAAGTGTTAAAAACATGTCAACAGATACATGAATGAATCCCTACGTATCGGGTGTTCATAACCCACCAGCATTGTCTAATGCAACTAAACTTGATAATAATTTAAAGTTGATGATAATAGAGAATTTCACAAAATAAATTCCAAACTCAATGATTTATCAATAATAAGGAAATTCATGATGGTGATCATGGAAAGATACAAATCTTATGGGAAAATATGTGATTATTGATGAATTCAAGGATTAAATTAAAACTCAATGAAAACTCATAATTATCATGGGACCTTAGGCAACAAGTGTGGAGTAGAAAATGGGTACACAAAAGGAGAATATAGGTATACACCGACAGAGCGTGGTGTGACAATAATATGTTCTGAATCTTTGGAGTAGAAAATGTTTACACAAAAGGAGAATTCTAAGAAACATGAGCATTTTGATAAGTGAAAACATGACCTCCCTGATCGACTCTTTTTGATGTTAGAAATATAGGCCCTTTTTGTCGAGCATTAGGAGGCAGAGTAATATTTGGGGGAGTCTGATAAGGTGTTCTACTTTGCATGACTATGATCCTTAGTTTGGCTATTTGTTGTTCCAAACTAGCAATGACCTCTAAGGTTATTTATATTTATATCGAGACACTAGGGTCTATTGCCACAGAGAAGATGAGAGATGACTCAGATAAAGTGTTTGTGCCGATCAAACTCGCATCCATAGTTGAATGAGTCTTTTTTTTAGCCCAAGTAAGAACTGATGAGTCTATAGATGCTTTTTTGTCATGACCCAGGGCTACCCCCAAGTCGCAACAACAATGCTTATGGTCACAAGTGACCATAAGCTAACCCATGAGCTAGTACCTGCTGTGAACATTGAATAATTATTAACATAACACCTGTGCAAAAAGATAAACTTAGAAGGAAATATAAATCTGAATATTGAAATACCGAATCAATCATAAGTCTGAAATATCTGATAAAAACTAAAAGTGACTTGACTTACTGTCTGAACATCTGAAAACCTCTAAACTGACTGAAGAGTTGATGGGATAGACCCCCAACTAACTCCGCCTGACTGAATAAAATAAAATACTGAAATAACTGAATAAACATAACATGTTCTTTATAGATGAGGAATCACCACTACGACTGCTGGATACGCTGAGTTGTCTAACTGTGATTGGAAAACTGTATGTCCAAACCTATTATATAAGAAAACATAGTACAAAGAAGACTATGTGGTCAGTACTTTGAATGACCAGGTATATAAGATAAGGTTAGGCTGATATACATATGGTACTGTTCTTATGAAATAAGGACTAACTGAGTAGCATACGATAACTGAACATGAATGTATGAAATCTGTAACATCTGAGAATACAAGACCAAGCATAAATTTGTAATCTAAAATAAGTCTGAAATTTGAAAGACTGTAATCTGTATAACTGAATAACTAAAAGTCTGTACACTTGGTCTAGTAAACCTGAACTGAGAATACACTGAAATATTATACTAAGGCTGTGAGAGGTACATCTAACCAACATGCCTCAATTTGAGCTAATTGGGGTCCAACCTATAACCCCAGTTAGAAGGGTGTTAGTACCGTGCCACGGGTACTAATACTGGTTGTGTGGATCCACTAATCTGATGTCCTGAAGGACTAGGGAGTCAGTCCTAAATCGGCAGGTGACCCCTAAGTGAGTGTCAGTCTTAAACTTGCGGGTGACATCTCATAATCATGTGCTGGCTACGTAGTTCTGGAACTTAGGTACTGCTACTAAGGACCCAGTCCTAACTAGCGGGTAAGCCCCCATGCCTAGGTTTGCTTGGTGTTAAATTCTGCTACTAACTGAACTAACACTGGTACTGGACTGAACTAAACTCAATTGAATGTTATTATATAACTGATAGTGCTCATCATGAATATGAATATCTAAGTATACTGATAAGATTCATGGATTAACTGTCTGTATACTTGAAAAGCTTAATTTATGTAACTCACATAGGTATCGGGTGTTCATAACCCACCATCACTAAATGGAATTAACAATAATGCCATATAAAAGATTTAAAACCATAGAAGGGGATCACTTTTCAAAACTCAACACTTAGGCATTTCATCAAACACATGAGAGTCATGAACTTAAGCATATGGATAGGTAAAGCATGCAAGAATAACATGATTACAAAATTAAAATCATAACTTATGAATTTAATGTGAAGATTACAACATTTAAAACTTGTAATGGCTCATCCCACTAGAAAAACACTTATAAACCTAACTTGTAATTGAATTCACAAGAAATTCATGGAGATATTTCAGCTTAAACTTGAAAAACTCATAATTTAAAACCAAAAAGGGATTCTTGGACTCCATGGGTAAAAGAAGCCCATGGATGAACATCACATATACCTCACTAGATGAATTCGTGAAGATTCTTGAGAATTTCTTGAGATTTGAAGCTTGAATTCTTTGATTGCTTGACTAAGGGTTAGGGTTTGTTTTTAAGGTAGAAGATAGTTTTCTTGAGAGATTTTATGAGTAATAGGAAAAATAATTCTCCTTGGGGACCTAAATTTTAGGTTATGGATGAGTTTGGGTGAGGAAAATTACCCAAATGCCCTTAAATGACAAGGAATCAAAAGCTGGACGGGCAAAGGAGGGGGCGGAGCGGGCTCTAGAGTAGTGCACTGGAGGGCGCGGCACTGGCTCTTGAGCGGTGTACTGGAGGGAACGGCGTGGGCTTATCCCAGTGTTGCTACTATTTTGGATTCCCACACCCCTACGCCGTCTAAAAATTCCAAAACTCACTTGAGATGTACTTTTAATATCCCCGATCATGAATCAACTCAAAAATCGACATTCTGAGGTTGGGAAGGTCAAACATAAAATCATTGAAGTTTAGGGACTTAGAAATGACTAAGTCCTAACATTTAGGCTAATTTCTAAGCTTTGGACCCCTTATGCATAAAATTGAGAGATGAAATGAGCTAAGACTTTTACGGGGTGTTACATTTTTTTACCTTAGACCATGTGAAATACTGATGTTCTGCAAGCGATTACTTTGAAATTCATTTTCTTTTAGTCTTTGTGAAATGAGAAAGTTTAATTACCAACACAAATCAGCCCTCTCTAAAGTAAATAAAAATATTCAAAAGATAAAAATGTTAGTTTATGAATCGTAATAATTGACCAAAGTAATATATGAAACAAATGACATAGATTTGGTTCAAAACAGACTAGACCAAAATTTGAAGAATCAAACACTTTGAAAAAAGTGTCTGAATGATCACAACTTTGACCATTTGACGGATTTTGAATTTTGATGGGGAAAATAGAATTTTGAACCGAATGAATAAGTAATTTGAAGAGATCGGGTGTGCACAATAAACTTTCTAACAAGGCTTATTTGTATAGTTTTTTGAAAATAAGGAGTCTTACCATTAATAAAATATTTGGGTAACTCTACCCATAATTAAGTGCAAGAAAAAGTGATTTATAAGAGCAACGTAGTTAATATGAATTGGACATGACCTAATGGATCTTTTTAATAAGACTTGAGTGAATGGAAGGTATTTTATTGATGGACTTTTAAGGGTATTTTAGGAGGATTCAAATTTTGAGTCTTATATGCCTAATAAAGCTCTTCGACTTTGAATTAGAATAATGAACTAGTCTTGTTTAAACACAAACATATGTTATTTAAACACACAAATCAAGAAAATATAGATAAAGCAAATTAATGAAATATTTTAGCACATAAATAATTTTTAATGCGTCCTAGCATATATGGAACCTTTCAAGCCAAAAGTAAGCCTAGTGTTTGAAGGACATACATGACGTTTGTAAGAAATTTCATTTCCCCCAAAATTATACTATACAAATTTCATGTATAAATCAAATGGGGATAAAATATGAGGGAAAGGAGAAATAAATGATATTAGTCCCACACATGGGAGAAAATCTAAACAAAACCTACTTGGGGGTCTTTCGATCTTGAACGTCTTGAAAAATTTTAATACCCTTCAAATGAAGATCTCCTCTAGATTACAATAAACAAAACTATATAAATAAAATCCTCAAACACAAGGAATAATGGTACATACAATCCGACATTATATCCTTCAATTTAACACATAAGGGATGACCATCTGTTATAGAGTTGTAGTCAATAGACGCAAGGTAGGTTTACTAATGGGCCCAATACCCCTTTAGATATTGAGTCATCCTAGGCTCATGCCTAAAAATAATTTTGGTTTTACTCTATCTTAGGTATCTAAAACGGGCTTTGACCAGGTTTTCAAGTGGACAACTTGGGTTTGAAAATACAAATTGTCATTGGATGCCTAAAGTATCAATAAACTGTCGTATTTTCAATAATTTCACTTGGAATTGATCAATAGAGGTCGCAACAGTCGTGAAACCCCAAAATGTTAAATATCAAATTAGGAAGCATTCCATGAATGCAATAGTTAATAGTTGAAAAATTTAAACATATAAAACAGTAACAATTAATACAAATATTAGCCAAACATATAAAATTCTTATGGTAACAACTTATATGAATTTCAAGAAGAGTTGTCATTCTGTTACCATCCATTTTTGAAAAGTCAAAAATGTTCCATAAGTTTGGGCAAAAAAAAGAGACTATTTGATTTATTTGAAAAAATAATTTAAAGTCGCCACTTAATTTTAGGAGAATTAACAAAATATTTAAAAAGGTAATTTTGTAAAGAAAACCTTTAATAAAAATCAGAGTCTAGGTAAGGGTTCAAATAAATTTTAAAAAACTATATTAAGAACTTTAGAAACTCCACAAAGTGTGGTTCCCAATGAATTAAACTTATTTGGATAATTTAAAAATTATGAGTTTGTAAAAATCTTATTGAAGTAAATTATATGAAAAATTTATTTAAAAGAATAGAATTTATTTAATACTCCTCCATATACGTATTCTGAATTGTGAAATAAACAAAATGTCAAAATTTTAAAAAAATCTAACTTAACAAATTTATCCAAGCAAGCTTTTGAGTTAAATAGTTAACCCAATTACTAAACGTGAATTTAGGTTACTTAATAACTATGAAGGGATATGAAATTTTTTTCAAGTTATTCCATGAGCTTAAGTTTGCCTAAAATCAAAATTGATAATCAAACATACTAGTGAGCAATTTAAACCATATTATAAGGTAAAACTTGAAAAATAACTTAAAATGTACTCTAGGGATGCATCAAAGTTTAACAGAAATAATAGTTAAGAGTTAATAACAATTAATGAAAGCAATATGAAAATAAATAGGGACTGAATTTAAAATATTTGCGCTATCTACACATCCACCAATAGAATTATTGAATCAGTTCCGAATAACAAGCAATGAGGCAGATTACTTTGAATAAATCAATTAAACTATCAAAAAAGTCATTACCATAACTAAGTTAGAAAAGGGAAGAGGTTTGTCTGTTGGACCCTTGCTGAAAGAACAAAAAGAACATTTTAAAAGAGCTCAAACAAATGGGATTGAAAAACTAGAATTAGTTAACTGAATTTGATCATAAACACAATTAAACCACAAGTCATGTCCTCCATTTCATCTTGTATAACTAGGTATTTCATCATGAACCAAGGGTTGAAATCTATCAGAAGTCTTAACAACTTAAAACATAATAGTTTTGGAGAAACAAAATCTGTAATCCCAAAACACAGTGGTCAAAACATGAAAACAAAAACCATTAAGAGCATACATAAACCTGATACGTATAACTTAACTAGAACATAAGGTACATTAAAAAAATTGGCTGAACTGCCTGAAAACAACTTATGAGAAAGGACTCATCGTGATTCAAATAAATGACAATTAACAAATCAGTATGCTAATTGAGGATGAAGGCAAGACAACAATTATCTTATCAAAATTTTGAAACAACAAAATCAATACATCAAACAACTCATATACGAATCATGGGGCAGTTTTTTCTACCTCTTCTCACGTTTAAACGGAGAGTGGGTACATTTTTAGCACAAACAAAGCAAAATTTTGTATATCAACTGAAGAATTATAACCCCAAAGCTCATGATTTAACAACTAACCAATTTGACGGAGACCAAGAACAAATAATCATGGCAGAAACATAAATAAAACTAAAGAAAAAAATCATGCTTATGTGAGTTGAAATCGAACAAAATATTACCCAATACTACACAGGACGAAACTATGGAATAAATCTAAGACAC
The DNA here is from genome assembly GCA_030864215.1 of Capsicum pubescens. Taxonomy (NCBI): domain Eukaryota; kingdom Viridiplantae; phylum Streptophyta; class Magnoliopsida; order Solanales; family Solanaceae; genus Capsicum; species Capsicum pubescens. The sequence continues at coordinate 264,206,041 of CM061544.1, forward strand.
ATACATAATTATCCAAAACTGAGGAGAAAGAAAATAGGAGAATGTTACCTTTTCCTGGGTGAACCAAGATGGCGAGGCGACGAAGATTCACCACTTTCCTCGACCTGAGCAGGCAAAGAAAAAATTAAAACTAAACTAAAATTCTCATAGATCTAAGGCTGGGGACTGAAGTCCAAAATTCCAGCCGAGTAAAGAGAATTTCAGCACTCTCTTGTTTTTTGAGGTGGATTTAAAAAAATCATCCTCTCAATAGTGAGAGGGAGGGGTTTATATAGAAGCCCAAAATTCCAATTTTTAACTAAAATTCGCTGTGGGATAGAAAATTTTAAGTGTATTTTAGGAATTCAATAGAGGGATAAGGTTGGAGGAGATAAAATTCATACTATTTCAGTATGAATTTGAGAATTCAAAATTCGAATTTAAATAATAAACAGAAAGGTAAACTTGAGGAATGAATAAGAGTTTACCAGGTCACCTATTCTATAAGCTACAAGGTACACTACCTTTGCTTGGCATTTGAGGTTTACAAAGAGATAAGAGAGGGACTCAAATTGAAAGGTAGAAGTTGAATTGGGGCTTATGATTTTTGTGGGGTTGTTCTTGCTAGCTGTTGAGGTTGTGATATTGTTGGTTGTTATGATTGTCGTTGTTAGTGGCTGATGATACGGTTGTTGTTATGATGAACTTTGCCCAAACTTTCACTATATTTATTATGTTTTGGTATCATAATTTTTATTTTTCACCATTTTACGTGCTAATACATTTCGAGTATTGACCGTCCTCGGACAGTTGTATTGTAATAATATAAGGTTTGAGACTCAGTCGTGTAGTCTGGTACAACAGTAAGATCTCCAGAAATATCATAGTTGGTGAGCCTTCCATCTTTCAAAAGGCGTGTTATTTAGATATTCACTGAAGTTGTTATCTCTGGGTTGTCGATATTGTTTGTATAATATTGGTTGTCAGTGTTGCTGACGGAAAAAGTTAATGGAAGATAGAGGTTAAAAGGTGGGTTGGGTCAGGGGAAAGTGTTTGGTTGGGGCAGTTTTGTTGGTGGTGTTGGGCTGGACAGGGTTGTTTTTGTGTTAAGGAGATATAAGAGGTGTGAGGAATTGGGCCTGGCGGGTAGGTGTGCTATTATTTGGCTCAAGTTGGCTGAAAAATTAAAAGGGCAAATAACATAAATCCCGACAGTTTCAAGCTTGATTATAGGAAAACCCGACATTTTGCATAATTACTGAAAATCTCAATTTTAATTTTGTCAAGATTCATAATTAGCTTCGGATACATCCAACGAAGATACTTTTTTTCCTTTGTACAGATAAATAATTAGCTCCCGATATATTTTTTTTAATTTTGGATATGTCAAGGTATATAATACATCCAACGAAGATGCATTTTTTTCTTTGTAAAGATGCATAATTATCTCCCGATATATTTTTTCAGTTTTAGGTCTGTCGAGATACATCATTAGCTCCTGATACATCCAACAAAGTTACATAATTAGTTGAGATTTTTGTAATTACTTTGTAAGGGTAAGGATTTGTGTAAACATAGAAAGTTAAGGTGTATGTTTATATCATTTTTTCAAATTGAAAATGAAGGGGTTGATTTAGAAAGGAAAAATTACAGAAACTAGCATCCTTAAGACTATAATTACAATAAATAGCAATATTTTTTTAAAATTACAACTTATAGCAAAAGTAGCAATATTTTACCCACTTCATAGTAATAGAAGAATATGTATTTTCCAGTTGTGCATATGTATTTATGAGTAATACATATATATTTGTATATGTATTTATATAGCAACATTTTACTTAAATACAAAATACAATTTGCAACTTTTCGTAATTATGAAATTGTTGCTATAAAAGTTATAATTAAGGCTACAAAGTTGCTATTTCTAAAATTTTCCCATTTAGGAATTGGGGTTTGGGATTAGGTTATTGAATAAACAGGCCAGGGTTGGAATTTCAATCAATTTTACTTACATTTTAACCATATTGAAAAAAAACTAGCCAAGTGCATTGTAATTGTGACCAAGTTAATTTCAATTAAGGTCAAATTAAATAAATTTGCTAAATTGAAACAAAATTTGAAACAAATTAACAATCAATTTAATTCCAAGCTTCTTGATTTAGTATAATCAAACAACAATTTTTCAAATAAATTATTTTTAAAGAGCAAATTATATTTAATTTAAGGTTTTACCCATTTGAATTAATTTTCAAGATAACCCTTGATTAAAATTTGTCTTTAAGTAAAATAATTACTCAAGTAACAAATTTATACGATCTTGTATATATGAATACAAAAATATATAATTTCTACTTAAAATGAAAAAATTACCTAGACAAATATTATGAAAACTTTTTATTCAAATAAAATAAATATTGTAATTTTATTTAAGACTGAAGCAACTAAGAATTAAATTTAACTGTGAAGGACAAAAATTAGGTGTCAACAACGAGGGTTAACATAGACCGGCATTAAGTTGGTCATCATGATCATGAGAATAGGGCCTCGCGACCGCAAGTGTCAACTTGACCTGGTCCATCTAATTAACCCATCATGATTCGGGTAAACCCACCATGTGATTGCAATGAAGAAAGTTATTTTGTCCGCCATAACAACACATGTCCATGCAATTGCGATAAAGGAACTTGATTGCACCATATAACTACACTAGCAATTTTGGGATATTGAAGAATTGTCTCAATTGAATACTCGGGATTCGTTCGGCACCCCACAAAAATAAATCAAGTATGCTACTTGGATATTTTTATGTTTCGGATTCAGGGGAAGTGTCAGATTTATGAAAAGAGGTCATTAATGATGATTTAGCTCCCGGAACCCTTACAATCTTATTTTAACTAGTCTTCGTCAAAGGGTCAAAATACAAAATATAGGCCTCACGCCCGAACTAACCAAACTACTAACCCAAAATCGACATTTCGAATCTAATTAAAGTTTTCAAATCACCATCCGATGCTTGAAATATGAAATATTGATTGATGTTAGAGTTGTCTAAATAGGCTAGCCCATACGGGCTTTGGAGTTTGACGTGTCATGATGGGCTGGCCCATCAAGATGACAAGCCAAAAAATATCAAGCCCAATCAATTACTCTATGGGTTGCATGTCTCCACGAGCTAGCCTACTTTTTAAAATATATTATATTTATTATCTTAATTTAAATTTTAAAATATTAGTTACACAAATATTTACAGTATAATATTATATAAAATTGCTACTTCATAATCAAGCCTCGAATTTACAAAAAAAATCCTAATAATCTACAAAATTAAATAACTTTTGACACCAAATTCAAATCAAATAGAGATGTTAATAAACAAACTAAACAATTAATGAAAAATAATATAACTAGTCAAATAGCAAAATAACCTAATCTTGTTTCAATAGATCACAATAAAACACAAAATAAAAATGTCAATATTTAATCCACTAAAAATGAAAATGAACTTCTCAACAACAAAAAAAAAATCTCATTGCACTTATGGCGTGCTCAACAACACCACATCATCTTCATCAAAAATATTTGATTCCTTAAAATTTTTAGTATTTTGTATTTTAATTATTTATATATTTATTTGGCTCACGGGTCAGCCTATCCCATATTGCTCAAACCGCATGGATCAACAGGCTTATTCGAGTCTAACTAAAATCCCTTGTTCTTAAATGAACTATAAAAATCATAGCCCAACCCTATTAAATTACAGGTTGGGTGGCCTACGAGCTTGGCCCATATTGACGGCTCTAACAGTAGTCAAATTCATGGCTTTAAAAGCCTCTAAAAATCTCAAAGTCACCCAAATCACTCCCGAATGCATCGGGGAGCGTGCCAACTAACCCCACAACTCAAAAATAGCATATAACAACTATGGAAAAGGGCAAAATGTCAAAATACATAAAAAGGTTTGTTACAATTAGTTTATGTGGTATGTGTGTGGGAAACGAAATTTTATAAAACTATAATAAAAAAGATATTCAGATTTTAATAATTTTAGGTATATTAATCTAAATAAATGACTGAAATAGTATATTTAAATTAGTTATTTTACTATCCAATTAATAAATATGGATATAATTAAACTAAATTAGTACATTCAATGAGGCTACAAATAAGGACTCTATTTTACCAAATTCAAGATGTTATCTTATCCAAATTAGTGTCATGTAATACTTAATAATCAATTCAATTTTACTGAAATGGAAAAAGTTATGTGGTCAAAAATTTTCTTACCTATATTATGTACGTATATAGTTTATAGGATATGCCATAAAACTCTAAACCTATGTTGAATTTTTAAATTTTAAAATATACTTCAGTTTTCGTAATTAGGAAATGAAGTTGAATTTTTTGGTTAGGTGATATGTTTGGTTACTGCAATCCAGAGTCAATTCCTTATATTGTCACTCAACTTAGGAAATGTCTCACTAAAATGATTTATCTCTTTTTTATTCCAATACTGTCATTCAAGTTTGTTCCATCCGTACAAACTAATAATTGCTAAAAGTGACTCAAAAAATGAGAAAAAAAAAATGAATAAAACAGTCCATCAAGTTTAAACTTTAAAGTTAGACACATTAGGCACATTTTTGGTGTTGGCAACAAAAAGAGGTGAGCTGAAGCATCTGTGGACAAGAGGAGAACCATATAGGCCTTGCCCGCATATCCAGCTTCAACCGTCCGAGTAATTTGATGTTGCTCTCTCTGTAATCACATATAGCTCTGGTTTGTCAAAATACAAAGTTAGGGTACATATGTTAGAATCTGAAAGAGGTTAGAGCTATCAAAGTCAATAGGTTAAACTTAGGCTTCCCTCACCCCCTGCCCTAATACTGAGTATGTTGCTGTTAATGACTGATTAGCAAAAGGTGAAAGAGCATGCAGTTTACCAGTTATGCAGTTGACTAGAGTTGCAGCAAAGTTGAGTTTAACTTCTATAGACTGACAAGTAATCGTACATGTAAAGTGGTATTAGCAATCTAGTAAATAAGACAGGTTACACCTTATAACAATGTGAAAATTGTTAATGCTGTCAGTGTATACAAGTTAAATCCAAATAACATTTATACAGCTCTTGCAGTTTGCAAGACCTTCACACGTAAAAAAAAAAAAAAAAAAAAAAAAAAAAAAAAAGTTAGACAGTCCTTATTTTTTACATAAAATATTAATAAGCCTCCAATTATTTTTACTTTTTTACTTCATTAATTAAAATTTTAATATATTTTATTGATAAGTGCATAATATAAATCCGGCCCAATGGGTTATTTGATTTTAAAAAATGTTCATGATATAAGTTAAAAAGACACAAATCATAATACTAAAAAGCAAATTAGAAAGAGAAAGGATGTTAATTTTGAGCGTAAAATAGGTAGTTATATTTTAAATAAAATAAATAAGAAGTACATTTATTGTCCAAAATTGGGAAATGTATTAAGTTTTTATAGCCAAGTTGAAGAGATAATATAATTTTCTCTTAAATAATACCGCAAGATTGATAAAAATAATATTTAAAACGTAAAAAATTTAAAATTACAAAATGGTTATATAAAATTACCTAAATTTTTTTATGGTGAATGATTGGTGTTATTATCATGGTGTCTGTAATTCTGGATTATTTATTTTTATAGAAATCTTTTAAAATATTTATATATGGTTCTTTTACTAGCTAGAGATCTTAGTTTTTTTTTGGGGGGTAGGGGGGGGGGTGGAAGAATTCATTGTCTTCTTTATGAATTATAAATTTCTTGACAATAATTTTGGAGTAGAAGAAACTAACTACTAAATTTGAACTAGTTTGTCAAGAATAAAGATTAATCATAAAAATGAATAACTATTGAATATTATTTTATTATTGAATTTCTAAGTTTCCAAATAAATAGAGTACATATAAATTTATTTCTAACATTTAACAAAAATAAAAACTTATTTCTATCAATTTTTGTCTCAATTTTTGGTGGACTTCATTAATTAATATCATAGTTAAAAGTTTAAAGAAAAATGTACTCACTAATTTTTATAGTTGAAAGGTTATTAGTATTTCATATTGTTAATGAATAAGGATCATTTTAAATCAAAGTTCAAAATTAAGAGACTCTTTTGTTCATTTTTCTCTCATCTTTTGCATCACTGTTAGCAATTATTAATTTTTAAGAAAAATGCATAAATTTGGATGATATTATTGAAAAAAAATGACTTTAGTGGAATATTTCTAAGTTAAGTAACAATACGAGGAATTTACTCGTGCAATCCACTTCAAGTAGCAAGAAGATTATGTGTTCATATTTCTTTTTAGCAAATTTATGTGATTTAAGTCAAATACCCCCTCCATTCCCAAATATTTTTCATCCTTGTTAAAAATAAGTATTTAATAATATTTGCCATTTAGAAAATCAAGACATAATTAGTTGTTTATTTCTACTTTTATCCTTGGTCATAAAATGAAGACATACTATTGTGCAAAAGAGAGAAGAATTAAAAAGAGATGAGCAATAAATAAAAATAATTTAATCAAATAATTCACTAGTTGATGTTTTTCTTAAAGGGCGTGCAGACAAAAAATATGACAAGTATTTTGGAATGAAGGGAGTAGCTATTTTGGTCAGCTTTGAGAGGTCAAAAGTGTTTATTTTTAAACAATAAGGTGTCGGACTAACTTTTAGGGAGAAATACGTGCTTATGGAGAGTAGCAGATGATATTTTTGAAAAGTCAAATAAAAAAACCTTTTTTCCAAAAGCATTTTTAAGGAAAATACACTTGGAAGAATTTTTCATAAGCTCGACCAATCATTAATTGATACTCTATAAAGTGTTTTTAAATTCATTGGTCAAATGCAGACTATTTCTTACAAAAAGTGCTTTTCTAAAATGCACTTTGAAAAAGTACTTTCTAAAATAAGTTCATTTTAGAGATTTTATCGAATTAGTTATAATGCCTCAAAATTACTAGAGTGAGTAGATATGTCAAATAGGTGGGATGTGCCTAATTTAGATATATCAAAATGAATTAAGTACATCTAGTTTCCCCTAATGTCACGACCCAATTTCGTAGGTCATGATGACAAGTCAACCCATAGTCCTGAACAACTAATAATGAAATAATGAGAAAGGCGGGAGAAAAACTAAATAACTATTAGACAAAAAAAGGCAAGAAGAAAGTAAATACATCCCCAAAACCTGGTGAAGTCAGTAGAAGATCTTCTAATAGAATATGAGTAAACAGTGGAATACAGAGTAAATATATACAAAGTTGTCTCTAAAATACAAATTAGAGATCATTCTAACAATACGAGGGAGTGAAGGAACAACTCCGAACGTCTGGAACTCACCCTAAATCTACAGCCCATGGATGCTCTATACGATGCACACATCAACGGTGATAGCTCGTACTATGATCTGCACGGTACAAAAGTGTAGTATGAGTACCAAATACATGATAATCAGAAGGCATCAGTCGACTAAGCTTCAAAGATAATACAAGTATAAATATTATGTAAAGTAGGAATATTGATTACCGACAACTATGTACAAAACCAAGAATAATAATACTAATGAAACGATAAGTATAACCTATCATGAACTATCAATAATCCGGGACTAAATGCTATACCATAAGTAACTAGTCAATATATGTTAGTAAAGTGAAGAAAGACATACCATACACAAGCGTAGAGTGGAGAATTGTATATACAATGTATAATAGTAGTAGGAAAGAAGGAATAATATATGAATCATGACATAAGGAAGAGTATATATATATGTATCAATGCTACACCGATAACCAAATTTGAAGATACTACTCAGAGGGAACTAGTTTAATATATCAAGGATCATAAGTGATATGAGGGATATCTCTAGCATAATCAGGGTCTCTAATTGTAATATGCATAATCATAAGATAGTCTAATCATAGTCCAATCTTACGACAGTAAAGAATAAGGGGAATCAAAAAAGTATCTACAACCTCGAGCACCAATCTGGAACCGATCTTGCCATAAACGATATAATAATAACTAAAAAAATAAAGTAATTGGCTAGCCCGAAAATTCAATAATCTAATTGGTCTTAATAAGCTCGGTGATGCGAAAGCAAAGAACAATCATAACTTGTAACTATACGATCCCCCATAAGAGCGATAACTACAAGCGCCAAACAATTATGTTGGTGATAGTCAATGCATATTAATGAATCAATGTAAGTATAATCTAGTACCATCAACCAATCAAGTTTCATAACGTACCAAATGTATTTCTGATTCAACTTAGTAGCTCGCAAAGGCAGGACCTATGGCGACCATTCTTCTCGTATATTATGGCTTATCATATGAAGGGGTCCATAGGAGACTTGGGATATTTGTATACACTGCCTTGTCCCATACCAGGACTTCCATGATCTATCATAACAAATTTACTCCATCTAGTACATGGGAGATATAAGAGTAGAATAACTACTCAAAATTGAACTGATACTATATAAGTATAATTCTGTAACTCCATTGCCTAAGATTGAATTTGGGACTAAAACAGTATAATAAAATAGAAATAGTCAGAATCTTCCTCGAGTGAATAAGTAGAGGTAAAATGAGAGGATAAATAATAGACCAAAATAAGCGTCGATTTAATTTCCAAAGTAAAATATTCAGCTTCACTTCCGCATATGTTTTATGATTTTTATTCAGTATTCATAGAAGGTAGAGTCATGGGTTAGCTTGTGCTACTTTGGGGTCGTAAGCTCCATGTTATTCCTAGGGTGTTGTCTTGGAGCGTTACATAGAATGTTCAAGGATCTTTCAAGTTTTTCCATCATACTTTGGATCCAATTATCAAATTCCTCTTCTTAAGTGCCTCTATCTGAAAATTCCTCTTCTTCTGTGCGCTCATTTCTCCTCTCAATTATCAAATTCACCATACCACCACAAATTTATCCAACTTCCTAAACTCAATTAAAATCTGAAATCGGACGATCATCTAAAAATTAGGGATTTAGGGTTTCTCAGATAGGCATTTGTTTGGTCGGTTGAAAATTTAAGTGTCCTTATCAATGTGTTATAGTACTGAACAATACATGTACACAAAAATTAAATCTACTCATGGACTTCTCATATTATTCTCCCATACCAAGCTACTCACTTTTATGACTACACTAATAATTTTTCAATTATGAAAAAAGCACATTCAAGGTAAATTACAAACAATAGGTTCATTGATTCTTATATGAAAGACTATAAACATAACTCGTAAATGCATAAACATAAAAAAGACCAACCTGAGAAGAAAACTTTCATCGAAGAAGTAAAATCGGAGAAGAAAACCCACTGAGAAAATTAGAGAGTTGGCGGAGAAATAGAGAAGCTCATTATAGCTCAAACATAGAAAAATTCAAAAATTCCTCGAATGAAAAGGACCCAAATTGTTGTCTGAGTATTGAATGGAGATAATGATGTCCCATTCCTTGAATGATTCAGACCAAAATGAATGGAGAAGACCAAAGCTCACTTGAACGATTTTCTCACTTGAACGATTTTCTCACATGACCAAAGTTGTTGTCTCTGATGAGTATTGAAGAAGAAGAATAAGAAATGAGGTATGTCCTAAACCCTAAGAAAAATTTTGACTTGTTTTAATTTTTTTAATAAAAATAATTAAAAAAAGTGGGTAAATAAAATGTTGGATGGAAAATTCCTGGGTAATATCATTTTTCATCATAAAATAACCGTGGCTATAAATAGTCTATAGCGATGGTTTGTGTATCTGTTACCATAGATGACTCAATTGGGACGGTTATACATATTAGGCGATAATTAAATTTAAGTTTTGTCCTAAGAAATTAGACAACAATATCTAATGGTTAAAACTATCACCATAGATTGTTTATATCAACGGTTATAAAACAGTCGCTATATAATTGTTGTCATAGCACTTATTTTTATTAGTGTCCCTAATATTGTCTCCTACACTTTATTATTATTGTATTATTTATGGTTTCTTTGAATTTTAGACTTTCAAACATTTTATGTTGCTTTTACACTTGTTAAAATCTTTGTAGTAGTACTAGAATTAGATTGTTGCTGCATACAAGTCCCTGTGAGATCGATACTTGGATTTTAAAGGGTACTTTACTAATCGGGTAACCACATACACTTGTCTGTGCTCTAGGACATAACAAGTGCTTAATGCCATTGTCGGGGACTTAAAAATTGGAAACTGTCTTAGTTTTAGTTTTTTTATTTGGTTTCTTGAGTGCTAACAACTTGATCTTAGCTTCTGAATTAGCAGGTACAGATTTGAAACATAAGTAAGCTGGCAAGAAAAAGGGATTTAGTTGACCCATATCCTGAACCTGAGCTATGCTTACATCAACTGAGGAAAGAAGAAGTACTTTTATATCGAATACTGTAGATTCAACAAGAAGCTATTCCTGCATTAATGGCTAAAGATCCACCAACCCGCAGGACAATTGCAAAGTGGAAATCCCACTCGCAACCAATGTTACCTCTACCATCCACAGACCAAAACTTGGAGGTAAATTTGAGCTTAAAAAAACATGGTGAAACTATTTCATAATCGTGGGAACTTCACCGGCTTGCCACATGAGGATCCACAGGACAATTTGTCAAATTCCTTAGAGATCAGTGAAACCTTCATCTCGACTGGAGCTTCCATAAATTATGTGAGGCTCACACTCTATCCCTTCTTAATTTTGGGGATAGCAAATAAACGATTGAAGGAAAATCTTTCAAAATCTATCACTACATGGGAAAATCTGGAAAAAATATTTCTCATATGATTCTTACCATCTGGAAAGACAACAAGGTTGAGAAGTGAGATAGTGAATTTTAAGTAGAAGCCAGACAAAAACTTGTATCATGGATGAGAGAGGTTCAAATATCTTCTTAGTTATTATCCATATCACTAATAGACAAATAATGTATTAGCTCTCACTATCGTTGAATCTCTTAAACATAACACAAAGTTTTTGTTAGATTCAGCTATAGATGGTAAAGAGTTGGATAAAACTTTAAATGAGTTGTATACCTTGTTGAACTGAATCTTTATTGGCATGGTGATATCTCTAAAAGTGCAGTGAAAAAACCTACTAGTATGATTGAGGTTGATAGTTTCACATTTTTGGCTGCCCAATTAACAGTGCTTCAGAATTAGATAATGACGCAGTTCAGCAGGTTGGGTGTGAATCAACCTCAACCTCAGGTAAATGCAGTTCAGTAGGCCCCATCTTGGTGTGAGATTCGTGGCATTAGTGGTCACTCTTAGACTTGTGTGGAGAAAATTTATAGGTAATGCACGGAATGAAACTAATGGTAATGCCTACGACCACTATTTGCAGAGTCAGCCCAACTATTTATTGGGCAATAATCAAACTCAACAGTTTCAGCAGTAGCAGAACATGCAGGTCAGTAATATTAAGGAGACATTAAAGAAAATCCTGGTTAATCAAGAATAAATGACTGCTTAGATAAAAAAATAGCAGCTTGCTTAGAAGAATTTAGATACATAGTTAGGACAGTTAGCTCAGGCATAGGGTACCAAGCTGTAAGGTGGTTTGCCTAGTGATACCGAGAATTCAAAGCAAGTTATGTCAATAACCTTGATGAGTGGTAGAGATATCATTAACATACCTCCTAAGAAAAATTAAGAGGTATAGGCAGAGTTAGTCTCACAAAAATTGAGAAGAAACAATCTAAAGCTAAAGAGGCTGAGAATTTTGGGAAGTCTGTGTACTTAAAAATTAAGGCAGGTGAGCATGTCCCTGAAAGACCACCACCATCATTTCCTCAAAGTCTTAAAAAGGCTAAAGAGAATGAATGTTTTAAGAAGTTCTTTGACACATTTAGAGAACTTCACATTAATCTTCCTTTGTTAGATATTTTATAGAGTACTCCTATGTACACTAAGTTCTTGAAGGATGTGGTGACTAATATGCAGGAAATTGAGATAATGGCATTGATGGGGGAGTGCAATTTGGTGGTGATGAGGAAGATCCCCAAGAAGTTAAAGGACCCAGGGAGTTTCACCCTCTCCATACAAATTGATGACAGTGATGTGGTCCATGCTTTGAATGATTTGGGGGAAAGCATAAACTTGATGCCCCTATCAGTGTTCAATATTCTTGGTTTGGGGCCATGTTTGTGGTTCTCTAAATGGCGGATAGGACTAGAGTACATCCCAAAGGAATCATTGAGGATGTATTTATTAAGGTTGGTGAGTTTATTATTTCTATTGATTTTATTATTCTTGATTATGATGCAGATGATAGGGTACCAATCATACTGGGGTGTCCATTCTTGGCGACGGTAGGATCACTGATTGATGCTAGGGAGGGCACTCTTAAAATGAGACTGGATAATTAAGAGGTGGTCTTCAAAGTATAAAAACCACTCAATCCACCTTCACACTATACGGATTTGTGTATGATCAAAACTATAGAAGTGGATGAGTATGGGCTGGTGGAGTACAAACAAACAGTGACCTCTCTGGAATATCTCATAGAGTTGCCTAAATTGTCTCTCAAGTCTAAAGTTGCAAAAACTAGGAAGGAGCCCCAAAAGGGTAGTGTTGAAAAAGATGCAAAACTTGAGAGTAAACACTCAATAGGTCAGAAAAGAGTGTGAATATGGTCTCTAAGTATGAGAAAAAGGATAAAGAAATAATGTTTAAGTAGTGATGTGGGTCATGTCGCGACACTAAATCAGGCGTTTCTTGCGATGCAACCTAAGTTAAGGTAGGTATTTGATTTTCATATTTTAGTTTTTGTTTTACATTTTTTTTGTTTTTGTTGAATCACTAGTTGATGAAAAGTCAGAGTAATAGAGCCCAAGCTAAGGAACATGGCAAATACTGGGTGTAGGGTCCATCGAACCTCAATAATGAATAATATGTTTCTAGATAGGCCTAGAGGACTCATGGAGTATCTCTATCCTTATTTTTCAGTTATACTTTGGGGAAAAAGTGTGATTTTAAGTATGGGGTAGGAAATCTTTCCATGGTTTTGGGTGAAGTGTTGATGTAGGATTTTAATTTTTAGTTGCTTTCTAGTTTTTGTCTAAATTTGAAAAAATTACAAAAATAATTTGTCTTTATTTGTTTTCATTTTTTGTGGTGTTAGTCTAGTAAGATCAAACTTCACCTACCCCTTGGTTTTTCTTTTTGGTTGTTTTTCGAGGGGCACCCTTTGAATCCAGAACTCCTCTTTCATTTTTAGGAGTAAATTTTAAAATTTTTTGTTAGGAATAAGTGATATGTTCTTGCTATGTGCTATGTATGATTACGTGATGCAAGTAGTTTAGAAAGTAAAAACATGTTGATTGGTTTGAATGATATTGCGCCCAAGCACACACTAAAATGTACATGGTCTTACCAAGTAGTAAAGTGGCATTTCATATGCCAAGTATCGATTCCTCAGAGACTTGTGTTGACAACTATCCAATTCTAGTTCAGTATTTCAATTAATCAAGTTCTATCGTAATTACAAGAGTTTGAATGTTATAAGTAACTATAAACTAAACAATACGGTGAATTAAAGTTCTTGGACAATCAATAAGGTGAAACTCAGGGTTAAGTCTCTACAAACAATCATGAAATGCTATTAAACTTCATTAGTTATGTTACTTATCTTGGTTGTTGATTCACGGGGTTGATATTATGATTACGGTCTTCTGAGCCTTTAGTCCTCTATCTAACTTAGACCCACAACTACATCATTGAGTGGGGATGTGAAAACTAAGTTAAATTCATTCATATTTCATCCCGTAAGTGAACCAAATAAGTCACTTAGGTATATTCCTATCCCAAGTTCAAATTATAAATTCATTCTATAGAATATTACAATCCTATTGTATTTACCCCACGCTCTATCCTCTTGTTCCTCCTTCCGTGCTCATAACATGACAATGGATTTATTATAAGGGTTGAGAACCCTTAAAATAGTAATAAAAATGATAAATAAAGAACCAAATATGATAAATAATCAAAACCAAATCGATTCATCACAAGAGTAATCATGTTCTTGTCCTTAACCTCGGAAAAGGGCTTTTAGCTTCTCATGAAAATAACTGTAATCATGAAAGATGAATACATGATTAAATCCATAAACAAACTAAATTAAAGTACTAAAACCCTATTTTATGTTTTATACACCCACACTCAACGTTTGAATGTTGTCCAAGGTGTATAGCATCATGTTTAAGTGTCCTATTTAGAGGAGGTCAAATCTGCCGATTTGAGCAAGGGTCCGCGTTGCACCCTCTTTTGCGGTACCTTGGGTGTGATACACACCCACATGGAGGATAAACACTTTTTTCGGTCCCTTTGGAATCCCCCAAGTCATTTCACGTGCCCCATATCAGTGACTAAGATCTGCGACGCACCATGGACTCCAAAGTGTCCGTTATAGTCAAATCTTGTCCCGTGCTTTTGTCCATCCATTCCAAGCCTTGTGGTGTTATTTACGCTTGATTACCAGATTGTGTATCATACATATATAATCATAATAACCTCAAAAATCATCCTATAGCATCAAAAACCACGTATTAGAGATCAAAACAACAGATAATCCAAGACGATGAACTAGAAATTTAAGCTAAGAATGCTAGTTTTGTCCTTTTAATCTTTAACTTAGTTTTGACTATTGGATTGTTTAAATTTGACCTTAAACTCTATAAACAAGTTATTTCACGTATAATTACATAATCATACCATTAGGAACTCATCACACACCTAGAATTCATCGAGATCAACTAGAACAACACATAGCTCAATAGTAACACTAGTTTTCTTGTTTAGACTCTAAGGGAACAAATTAATTACAAACTTGTTTGAAATACACCCTAAACATTTTAATCAAGTGTTTTAACACTAAGATTCTCTTTTATACCAATAACAACACATTAATCACACAAGAAGTCCTCATAAAAGGCTAAACAAACATAAATAATAACATTGAGGTGCATAAATCTACCTCAGATCAAATGACTATGTTTGAGACACCTAGTCTCATCTTTATGGATCTTATTCGATCTTGTCTTAATTATAAAATCATCTTATTGCTTAGTTTAGAGTCTGTAATGATCCTACTTTATTTGAACATGTGCCTTGTAGATGTGAGGTCTTTTGTTGTATTCCTGGTTGCATAGTAATATCGAGAACTTTCCTAGTGTGTGCACAAAACGAAATTAAGAATGTGGGTTTAGGATATGATATATGCATTTCTTTAATAACCATGTTTTATACCCTCTTTTATTTACCGTTGTTCATAATCTTAGTAAGCCTCATTGAGATTTTAGACTATATCCTTGGTAGCCTCATATGTAGCCTATTCCCTTTCTTTGATTAACTATAATTTTATCAAAACCTCTTAATCACTTTAGTTGAAAATGTAATATGGTTAAGGATTGTAAAATTGAACAAGAAAAGACTGTAAGTGAAACCCCAAAATAGTAGCTATTGGTGTGAAAATTTTTTATGTGTTGTGGTTGGGAGTAATGTAATGAAATGAGAAGAACTGATCAAAATTGAATCATTTGGTGATAAGAGAATACTAGTTACTTAATATAGGTGAACTAGATTAAATAGATTGGGGAAAATAAAAGATAAGTGTGAAGGTAGAGGTGATGAAATTTTGGTTTTTTATAAAATAATTTATTGTATAATGTGATGTATTAAAGTGATTAGGGAAGATAGTCACCATTACTGTCCAGAACAACCCATCCCTTAGCCTACATTACAACCCTTAAATTCCTATTTGATACTAAGTATTAACATTCTAATATTAGTAGAGTAATACACTAAGAGAAATCCTATGGTTTATTACGCGTGACATGATAATTCATTGTTAGAGTGAGTGTACATTGATTTTTATACACATTCTTGTGATAACTTGCATCTCTGTGAGTGAATATGGGTAACTCTCTTGTGGTGAGGGAACATGTTTGATTAAATTTAGGTGACTTATATGATCTCTTAGACTAAGTAATATGTATGAGTTTTCCAACTTGGTGGATTCAAGTATTGAGGATAGGATGCTTTGATGTAGTGTTCATGATCTTTCAAAAGTATATAACATGCTTAGTGTAGAATTTGCTATCTGTGTAGTCATTGTAGCTTTAGATTGAGTGTCTTACCAGTATTAGTATTTGTGGAGTATTACTTAGATGATTCTTAATGTAAATATTTGTTCGAGAAAGAACAAGGATTTAAGTGTGGAGTGATGGTATTAGGAGGATGTATGCACCTAAGTGTCATACTCTTATGTTGGCGTAGTTTTGAGGAATTCTTGTGTGCGTAATGAGGTGTGTTTAAATAATTGATCATCTAAGTGTTAATTTACTTGTTTATGATGTTTAAGGTGTGTTGAAAACACGTTTTGAATGAAAATGATCACTTAGAATTTAGACGAGAAAACTAGTGTTCTTAGCTTAAGTTATGTGTTGTTCTAGTTTGTCTCAAAGAATTCTATTATGTTCTAAGTGCTAATTCCTGTTATTTAGGTTATAAGAAACCATGTGAGATGTTAATAGTGAGATACAAATGTAAAACAAGGTCTAATTATGATGTAAAATCAACCACAAAGCAAGGAACTCAAGGCCAAATGGATGGAGCAAACAGTGTCAAAATCTGGAAATTCTGAGCAATAGGATGTGCCATGCCCTCTAGCTTCTAATATAAGGGCCTTCCACGCCCTTGGTGAAAAACCAAATTGGAAAATTCCAATGAGCATCCGGCATGCCATGCCCTTTAGCATGTCATACCCAAGTTGTCAAAATAGGCTTTTGTTCCAAACTATAAATAGAACACTCCTATGTGATTATAAACATCTAGGACAACTTGTGGGTCTTGGAATACACTTGAAGAGGCTTACCTTAGGGATTTAATCCTTTCCTTTAGTCTACTTTTGGATTATATATAAGAATTTTATTATTGTGGTTCGTTGTAATTCCATGAGTGGCTAAACACCCCCATCTAGGGTGTAGACCAAGAACATGAATACCTATGTCACGACCCAAAAGGTCACGACCCAAAACAGGGCCTGGCTGTGATGGGTATCTCAAGTCCCACGTGGACTAGAGATCACCCCTTGCACCTAACCAAACCATACCAAACATCCTCCAAAGTCGGATGAATTCCAAACATATAACAAGATTGCGTGCAATAAGCTTAAGAAAATTCAAAACATGTTTATAACCGATGATCGGTGATTGGCCAAACAACTGACCAACACCGTCTGATATCCACTATAGTCTAAAAAAATCCTTCTGAAAAAGGAACAAAAATTGAATACCAATGAAGTGTCGGGACATGCCCCCCCGACTATGGCCATAAACAAATCTAAATAGTATGAGACATAAGAGATTAAAACATGAAATATAGACTTCCAATGTATGAAATCTCACCACTTCAATGTGAACTCACGAGCTGACCACGAATCCTAATAACTGAGCAGGTGGGGTAGAAGTATGACTAGTTCCTACATCATGTAGGGATACAGTTTCTGAAGACCGTTTGTGGTTGGAGCGCTATCATGAATCTCAGGGATAAGGATAACATAATGTCATGGTCAACAGTTCAAAAATCATTCAAAACCAATGCACATAATTTAATGAATATATATATATATATTACATGTCGGGATAGGGAACAAGGCTTAACAGGCGCTTTAAAACTTTAGCCTAGATTATGTAGCTGAACTGTCATAACATGTACCTACAGGCTATATGGGCCACAGCTCTAGCCCCTTAATTGGTCCCCAGTGCGTGTAGCCATACGAATTGGAGAATAATCTCATATATATGCATAGGGGACTTGAACCTTCCAATCATATACTAAGGTGACTTAAGCAACTTATTATGTGATGATTTACGGGGGGCTAAAACCTCCTTAATCATGTAATAATAATGAGGGGGACTCAAACATCCCTAGTCGCTTTGACCCCCGTATCGGCAAATGCGATTTCCAGTATCGGTCACTCAGACCTCCACTTTCACGACTCAGCTACACAACCCCCATTAAAGCCCAACCCTCATTAAAGCCCAATGAAAATATTTATCACACAATACCATTCATTGAACAACAATACACATTTAGGCACACGTTATTTGTATAATCATACCAACTGCACTTTCACGGTAACATCAACATGCCAAACCAATCTTATCACTTAGTGGAACTCACAACCCCCTTGGCTCAATTTTACAAATTCCCATATTTCTCATAATTAAAACCAATTTCACAATATGGGGTTAGGTCACAACCAATTCAAAAGTCAAAGGTTTGGGGAAATCACAATCTCTAGTTTATTCACCATTCACATATATCAGATTGACTTTAAAACTACCATCTAAACTTAACACATACAGGGATAAACATGAAACATAACATAAACAATAGTTATACAAAACTCTCAACCCATGTTTTCAAAATTGTTGAAAACTTAGGGGTAGCACCACACTGCGAGGGACCAGCTCCCTCAAGATCTGTCATAGTCAATAAAATAGTAAATTCACTAGGAACACAACATTGTGCAGGAAATGTAAAGAACACCATATATAATGTAGAAACCTTATTTCCCTCACAAGCTCTCAAAAGTTCTCTAAAATCAATCTCTTGATTACAGAATCGAACTTGAACGTAACTCTAGGCTTCTCCTGCTTGTAATAACTCTACTACACACTCACCTTGACAACTTTGTCAAGACTTCCTAAAAAATGATTAAGTCTAACCAACATCAAGCTTAGACAACTCTACCTGATCCCTTTCAAAGAAAAAAGAAAAGAGAATTACTCTTATGGAGTAAGTAATTACAGACTCAAAATGGACTCAAGAACAATTGCTATTTTAGCATACAGAAGAAATGAGATCATGAGCAATGTTGAATATAGAGTTTTTGCCTTTTTCTTTCTTTATATTTCCAATTTGCAATAACTACCAATTGTGAAGTATCCTATACCTTCTATAGCAGAGTAATGATTAGGGTTAAAATGCAATTGGACCAGGTGTCCTAAATAGTACAAGCAGCACCTGTGTAGTTTGTTACACAAGATGAAAAAATAGTGTAGGTGCATGCAAGATGTACTTTAGCCTTGAAGATCCAGGTACCTGGTCTCTTGTTGTCAACTGCTCATCATTAAAAGAAGATAAATCAAGTTTCCCCTTTTTTGATGATGACAAACTTACCATAGATTTTTTAGCATTAATATTCATTCATTATATTGAATCAGAGTGATTACTACTTCTGAGGATGAATGTTCCCCCTATCATTCAATCATCATGCTTCCATCATCATGAAACTTAGGCAACTATTCGATTGTTATCAATTAATATCAAAAACTCATTTACTTTTTCCCTCTGTCATTTTTCTTCATCATACTTCCCCTTATCAACATGCCTTACACATCTGCAATCAATATTTACATACCTGGTACCTGGTCCCTACCTCATGAAATTAGTATCCCCCCTTTTGGCATCATTGAAAAGTAAAAATAGTAAACCAAGAGTAAAATAAGTACATGTTAGTTAACTCATGGCCACTGAGGAAACACTATCATGAAGAACATCTTTAATATAAAGGAGAACAGACGAAACACATAAGTAGAAATTCATTCATTGTTAAGTAGGATCAACACCATTATAATATAGCAAAAAAATATAAAATAACTATCTGCAAAGGCAAAAAAAAAGGGCTGCAAACTGACATAGGAAATTAACATAAAAGGACTCAGGTAGAAGGAGGTTTAGGAGAGAGGGATTTTAGCAGCAACTTCGTTCTGGCAGCCTCAGCAGCATGAGTATCCAAAAATGTTGAGTTCGGGTCTTCACTTCATCATTCAACCCTTGAACCTAACCAATAAATTCTACAACCTTGCCAAGAAGATTTTTATTTTCTGCTGCAAGTTCCTTAGTGGAACCAGGTCCCTTTGAAGATAACCTCAGATTATGAAGTTTTAGGTGAGTTATCTCGGTATTCTTTGAAGCCAAAATAATCCTAATCTCTTCCAATTTGTTGTTTAAACTTTCCTGAGTAGCCAAAAGTTTTTACACTTTGGACACAATTTCCAATTTCCCTTCAATGCATTCATTTTCCACCAAGGAATGCCAGACTGAACTTTTGTCTGACTATTCTAAGAATCTACTTAGTCCCAACTATCCTATAGTGGTTAAAGACCTTGTTTAAGAGGTACCCATAGGGTATACCATGTCTCTCTTCTTTATCAAGGATCACCTTCTTTATGTTCTCTATCATTAGAGCTAGCAAACTCAGACTTACTCAGAGATTTTATCAAAAATAGATCAATACCAAAGGAAATAGTCATCTTCTATGATATTGGCAACAGATCCTTGTTAATAAATTTAAATACCAATCGGAGCTCACTTTTGAGAAACTTCTTTTTCAATGCAGCTGTTAAAGTCCCACTCACATTTGAGGCTTCAATCATAAACTCAATTGTGGGTTATTCCTTCATAATAGTCATTACACCAATTACAGGTACATCTAAAATTCTTCCCACTGTTTCTTCATCAAGTCTTATTTTCTTTTCTTGCACCTGTGCAGTAAGACTCAATCCATCTTTTGAGAAATCTATTAAATAATAGAATGCTCTAACTTTACTTTTAAAAACCATTGGTGCTAATTCCTTAAAAAGATATAGCCATCCCTGGTTCATGATATATTCCACCATTCCAGGTTTCTCATAAATCTTAGGATCAAACACTATGCCAACTAGCACTTTCTGGGTTTTCAAGACTGCAATTCTTGTTTCTCTAGATTCCTCCTCACTTTCTTCCTCTTTTTTTCTACTTTTGGTTCTACCACTGAATTTTTCAATCACAGTTTTTCCCTTCTAGGGACCTGGTCCCTCAAGGACATTTTTCTTCTTTACAGCTATATATTTTTCTCCTTTCCTGCACGACTATAGGACTTTGAATTGGAGGACTTGGTCCTCTCAGTATCATGAACTTTCTGTCTTATTTTCTTAATTGCAGCAACAACATCAGAATCAATGTTCTCATCTTCTCCAGCCTCTACTATTTAGACATTCTCTTTCTCTTCTATAAAAGATTTCTTAAGTCTTCTTCTTTTAGTGGTAGAAGACTTACTTTCCTTTATAGCATCTGCTATCAATTTCTTTTTAGTCGCCATAGTAGAATAAGATCTTGTTCCCTATACACCATATTCAACCATCTTCTCATTTTCTTTATTGTCCCTTTGTTTTCTCATGGACCACCTCCGAAGTAGTTTATCATTATCCTTCTTACTCTCTTTATTAGGAGGTAATACAACTTCTTCGCTTCTCTTCACTTCATCTTTTTATCCTTTAGTTTGCTTTTCTACACGACCAGATCTTTCCTTGGGATCATATACGAGTAAAATCAAATTTTTTGCTACCCAATTTATGCTGTTGAATGGATCAAACTTCTTTACAGGAATCTTTTCATCAACCATTTGGGAAACTGTGGGGTTTGACTTAGAGGTATAAGGAGAACCAGGTACTTGTTAGTTTTTTGAAATTTTAGTACTTTTCAATTCTTCAGAGGGGACAGAAATTTGTGAAACATTGGAGAATTTGGTTATTCTCTGAAACAAGGAATTTTGGTTTGAGAATTTTTAAAATTTAAATCAACTTCCATGGTCAACTCAGCATGAATTTCAATGAATACATGAGTTTTGACGGGAACAGTTTCACTTAGGGTTTTAGGAATTTCATGAGAAGGTTTGGTGGGTAAAGTACTTTATGATTCTTAAGGATGATCAAAAGATAATTCTTTCATAGGGGTTGAAGAAGATGGGATTTCTTCCATTTTGACTTTTTTTAGAAAAAAAAAGAACCAGTTTAGATTAAGGAAGGAAATGATTTAGAAGGATTCTCGAAGTTAATTGAGAAGAGAAAGAAATAAAAGGATTTGATTTTACAATTAAGGAGGTGACCGTTTGACATTTAAGATGTACCTTTATGAATTGGTACATCTGTTTATAAAGGTGTGACTCTTCATATTTGAATTGAATTGACAACTTTTGTTAAAATAAGAGAAGACATGCGACCATTTTAAATAAAAAAATTATGAATTTTTAAGGCACATTATTTTGGTACTAACCTGAGATATGGGACCAGTACCTTCTCTCTCTTTAGTGAATTCTCAACATGTGTTTGCTTCAAATATTTTCCTCCAAAAATGTTCCCATGGGTGTATACCTATAAAGGTATATTGCTGAGTTAGACAAACATGCACCTATTCTACCAAGGATACGTGCCTCTTTATCATAGCCAGATTTGAGGAGAGACATTGATTCACATGTCAGGTCAAGTCAATTTGATCAATCCCTTCTTTAACCTTTTATCCTCATCACACTCCTTTTTTGAACTTTCAAGAGATAAGCCAACAGTTCTAAGAACTAGGTGCCAGTTTTTGCTTCATTAAAACTGCCTCAAACTCCTTCTTCTAAGATGACTTCCTTTGGGACCAGGTCCCTGAGAATTCTGACATGACCATTTCTTTCTTTTTTTCTACTTGACTTGGGATTAGTAACTGGCATTATGTATCATCACCATTCTCATCTGCATCTTTCATCTTTTGCCTATCATCTTTAGCATCACCAACCCTTTATTTTCATTTCATAGAGTTCTTCTTGACTTGGAAATTTTAGCTATGTTCTCCCAGGGAGTAGGTCCTTTGAAATCAACTATTTCAAAATGAGACACTTCCACCTTGAAGTGTCTTGAGAGAGAGAACATAGTCAGGCCTTCTATTATTAAGCTTTGAACACACCCTATCAATGAACTATTTCTGACTGCCATCCCCTTTCTCATACCTTGTACCATGATCACTTGTTCGATTTGAAAACCCGCTTGGGTTTGACTTCCTAGTAGAAGGACAATGGTGTGATCAATTCCTATTTTTCCCATCTTGGTAGGTAATTCCTTTTCAAAATTTCTAGATGCTTAAAAACCGTAGGATGTGAATTCCCTTACTAAATATATATATATCGAACCATTCATTCTTGCTCCAATCCAACTCTAACAATCCCCCTTTATGTGACCATCTCTTCCACAGTGAGTGCATAAATGTTTGTGGACCTTGTTCTTAGCATCATGAGCAACCTTACCTTGAGACCCAAGAACTTGGGATTTTCCATGAAAACTAAGATCCTTTCCATTATTAGCACCTTGACTAGTTAAGTTAGAAATGATTTGTGAAGAAGTAGTCCATTTAAGAGATTTATTAAGTTCTTCTCTTAGATGGACCAGGTCCCTTTCTAACACTTCATTCTTATGAAGTGCAGATATAAAATGATTTTGAGAGTCCTTCAATTTCTCTTCAAGTTTAATTTGAATCCTTGAAGATTCTTTTTTCTCTTGACCATGTAAAGAATTTACTTCCTCCAGTTGATTCATGCAACTCAGATTCTCAGATTTTAATTTAGTGAACATTTCTTCAGTTTAAGATATCTGGAGAGTTAAATTAATCAATTCAAGTTATTGATTCTCTACTTCTCTTCTAAATAATTTTTCTCAATAGTTAGTTCATACACAGAGTCTATGAGTACACTTGCAAGCTTTTTTATCTTCCTAGAAGAGTAGTTATCTAGGTTTTCCTTAATATCAGAAAGAGTTACCTCTTTTTTTCTTCATCTTCTATGTTTTCCATGAATGAAAATAAGGAATCATAGATAACTGGACTATCTTCCACTGCTAGCATAGACATATCTCCAGAATTCTCATCATTATCAAATAACTGGAAGAATCTCCCTATACTAACAGAGCTTACTTTACTGCATAATCAACTGCAACCTTCCTTCTTGAATATTCCGGGGCCTGGTCCCTGTTTTTTTCCTTATCATCTCTAGTTTTAAGATATTCCTAGTAATCTATTTTTTTTATTGAACAGTCCTTAATGAAATACTCAGGACTTCCATATTTGTGGAACACTTTAACATTGCTTTCTCTTTTGTTATTGCTTTTCCTTCCTTGGAACTGACCACTTTTCCTCATAACTTTAACAATCCTTTTTTTCCATATAGGAAAAAATAGTGTCCTCTTCTACTGAATCATGTTTTGAAGCCTTCAATGCTAGGTATTTTTTTGCTTCATTCTTCTCTGCTCTTGCTGCTTCTTGAGCTCATGGTTTTTTAGATTTCCAATCAGTTCATCTACAGTAAGGGTCTTTAGGTTTCTTGCCTCAGTCATAGCATCTACTTTTCTTTCCCAATACTTAGGAAGAACACCAAGAATCTTTATCGCTTTTTTATACAATGGAATCACTTCTCCCAAGCAGTGAAACTTATTTGTGATAGAAGTGAATTTTGTATGCATTTCATAGATTGTTTCTCCTTCTTTCGTGGTTAAGGTTTCATACTGAGTAGTCAGCATGTATACTTTAGAATCCTTCACATCAGTGGTTCCTTTGTGAGTATTCCTTAAGGAATCCCAAATCTTCTTTGCATTTTCAAAGGCAGAAATCCTACTATATTCATCAGGTCCTATACCACAAACTAACAATTTCTTTGCCATGTAATTTTTTTCAACCTTCTTTTTGTCTTCATGATCATATTATCTCCCGCTTTTGACAACTATCCTTGTTACTTCTCCTTCTTTAACTTCTCTAACAAGCACATGAGGACCATAATTATGTTTATCAGCTTACTATCCTCAGCCATAATGAAGTTAAACATCCTGGTTTTCTACCAACCATAATACAGCCTATTAAATCTTGGTGTCCTAGTGGTGGATTTCCCTTCTTCTAGGTTAGGTGGAGTAGTCATGCTAACCAAATCACTCTAGGTGTGAACCTTTTAGAGTGTTTTGGCTCTGACACCAATTGTTAAAACCTTGGGGGTCGCACAACACTGTGAGGCACCAGGTTCCTCAAGATCAGTCATATGCAATAAAATAGTAAATTCACCAAGAACGCAACACAGTGCAGGAAATATAAAGAATACCAGATATAAAGCGGAAACCTCCTTTCTCAAGGAAGAAAACATCACGGCTTGCTCTCACAAGCTCTCAAAAGCTTACTATAATTAACCTCTTCATTGCAAACTCAAACTTGAACCTAACTCTAAGATCCTTCTGCGTGTAATAATTCTACTACAAGATCACCTTGACAACTCTGCCAAGACTCCCACAAAACTGATTAACTCTAACCAGTATAAAGCTTAGGCAACTCTACCTAAGCACTCTCAACGCAAAATTAATTGAGCATTACTCTTATTGAGTGAGTAATTCAATTTCAGACTCAAACTGGACTCAAGAACACTTGCTATTCACAAGAAATGAGATCTTAAGCAATGTTGGATATAGAGTTTTTTCCTTTTTCTCTCTTCAACTTTGTGAATTACAAAACCTACCAATTGAGAATCATCATTTACCTTTTATAAGAGAGTAATGATTAAAGTTAAAATGCAATTGGACTAGGTCTCCTAAATAGTACAAGCAACACCTACATAGTTTGTTACATTAGATGACAAAATTGTGCAGGTGCGTGCCAGCTATACTTTAGCCTTGAAGATCCAGGTACCTAGTCCTTTGTTGTCAACTGCTTATCATTAAAACAAGATATAGGAAATCAATATAATTATATCATGACCAGTATGTTAAAACACATGGTTTTAACAAATTAACAATGAGGGAAGAGTAACATGCCAGAAATACCAAGAAATTTGGAGAGAAATCGACCCTTGAGCCCTTAGATAACCAAATTGATGAAACCCTAGTTTGACCTGCTTGAGGGAATTTAGAGATCCTTTTGGAGTTTTTGAGAAGTTATTTAGATTTATTTCTAAGTGCTAATAACACCCTAAAGGGGTTTTAAGACGTGGGTTTCAATCTTGGTAAGAGGGGAAATGTCCAGAATACCCTTAACTTAAAAGCTGGAAAAGTGCCGACATTGACTATGGGTCAACCGGTGACTCGCAGCCACACCTTACAACTCGTCACCACGAGTTGTAACCAAGACAGTCTATAATACCCCCACACACTATTGACCGTACAACTCAATTGGTACCACTCGTAATGAGACCCTATGACTCATAGGGTCCAGTCGTAATCAACATAGAACCTAATTGGGTAAACACTAGACATCCTACAATTTGAACCTAACGACTCATAACAAGTCCTTACGGCTTATAGTGAGACACTGGGGTCCCCTGACCCATCAAGACACATTATGACTCATCAAGTGAGTCCTTTCTAGGACAAAAAGCTCAGAACTCGAAAAATTTTCAAGAACCAAAAACCCGAGGCATTACATATTACCCCCTTAGGATCATTCATCCTCGAATGATAGGAAAAGGCATTTATTAGTACGATTTGACATCCATATGCCATTAATCTGACCTTTAACAAAGATAGAAAACAAAGATGCCAAGGAAATCACAATTTAAAAAAAATGTCAAAAAATAAAGATGTTTAGCTTTACACATACCTTAAGCATGATTGTCTGGAACGGGAAACAAGACTGGATACTTTGATTTCATGTCCTCCTCGGCTTCCCAAGTAGCTTCTTCAACCTTTTGGTTCCTCTAAATAACCTTTACCAAAGCCACATCATTTACCCACAACCGACAGACTTGCCGCTCCAAAATCTCAACTGGGACCTCCTCATAGGACAAGGAATCCGAGATACCTACCTCTTCCAAAAGAACAACCGTCAAAGAATAACCCACAAACTTTCTCAACATTGAAATATGAAACACCGAATGAATGGAGCTCAAACTAGAAGGAAACTCCCATTCATATACAACATTAACAACCTTTTACAACACCATGTATGGACCGACATAACTAGGATTGAGCTTTCCTTTCTTACCGAAGCGCATCACTCCATTCAAGGAAGACACCTTTAAGAACACCCAATCACCAACACTGAAATCCAACTTCCTTCTCCTTACATCCGCATAGTATTTTTGTCGACTTTGGGAGGCCTTAAGTCTATCCCGAATCACCTTCACCTTCTCCATGGTGTGGTGAGAGAAATCAAGGCCAACCAACTTATTTTAACCAACCTCAAACTACCCAATAGAAGACCTACACCTCCTACCATATAAGGCCTCAAACGAAGCCATACAAATGCTAGAGTGACAACTGTTGTGGTAGGAAAATTCTATGATAGGTAGGTGGTTAACCCAACTACCCTTAAAATCAAATACACAAGCCCAAAGTAAATTTTTTTCAAGACCGTAATTGGCATTTCCTCTTTCCCATCCATCTATAGGTTGAAGGCGGTACTAAGGGCTACCTTCATCCATAAACCTTGAGGGAACGAGGTCCAAAAGTGAGATGAGAACTGAGTACCCTGATCAGATATGATGGAAATCGGAGTACCATTTAACTTTATGATCTCCTTGATAAACAATTTGGCATAATCCTCATAAGAAAAATTTGTCCTCATTGGCAAGAAGTGAGCAGACTTAGTCATCCTATCCACGATGACCAAAATCGAATCAAATTGCTGGTGAGACCACAGAATACCGGTAACAAAATCCATACTAATTATCTCCCATTTAAGCTTTGGTGGTTCAGTCTCTTGAGTCAACCCACCGAGCCTCAAGTTCTCTAACTTCACTTGTTGACACACCATGCACTTAGTCAAAAAATTGTCCATATCCCGCTTCATATTATTCCCCCACTAAATTTATTTAAGATCATGATACATTTTCGTGGGACCAGGATTAATAGTATGACGCGACTCATGAGCTTCTGCCAAAATTCTTCCTTGCAACCCATCAACATCAGGAACTCGCAATCTGCCTTGGTACCTTAATATACCATCGACAAAAATCTCAAAAACCATCCCTTTCTACCTACCTATATCATTCTTGATTTCCATTAGAATAGGATCCAACACTTGTTTCTTCTTTACTTCAGTACCATGAGATGACCTTGTCACCTCTTGAACAATCATACCACCATCCTCGAAAACTAAGAGACGAACTCCTATATTAGCCAAATGGTCAATATCCTTCACCAAATACCATTTCTCCTCATCCACATGAGATAAGCTTCCCATGGACAACCTGCTAAGAGCATCAGTAACAATATTAGCTTTACCTTGATGGTAGAGGAGACTAATGTCATAATCCTTTAGCAACTCAAGCCACCTCTTTTGCCTAAGATTCAATTCATTTTGGGTGAACATGTATTTCAGGATATTATGATCAGAATAAATATCAATATGGACCCCATACAAATAATGTCGCAAAATCTTTAATGCGATCACAACAACTAACAAATCCAAATCATGGGTCAGATAATTCTTCTCATAAACTTTCAACTGCCTAAAAGTATAAGCAACCACCTTGCCATGTTGCATTAACACACAACCCAACCCTACCCGGGACACATCACAATACACAATAAAACCATCAGTACGCTCAGGTAGAGTCAAGATCGTGGCAGAAGACAACTTATCCTTCAGCTTCTCGAAACTACCCTCTCAAGCATCAGACCACAAAAATTTCACCTTCTTCTTAGTCAACTTAGTAAAAGGGGCAGTAATAGAAGAGAAACTCTACATAAACCTTCTATAGTGGCCGACTAAACCCAAAAAGCTTCGAATATCGGATGGAGTCGTGAGTCTAGGCCAATTCTTAAAAACTGCATCCTTTTGTGGATCCACCATGATTCCTTTACTAGATACAAATGACCCAAATAAGTCACAACATTTAACTAGAACTCATACTTAGAAGACTTTGCATACAAACACTGATCCTTTAAGGTATGCAACATAAGGTGGAGGTGATCTGCATGATCTACCTCACTCTTGGAATACACCAAAATATCATCAATAAAGATAATGAAAAACAAGTCCAAGAACTGACGGAAAACACAATTCATAATATCCATAAATGCGGCCAGTGTATTGGTCAAACCAAAGGACATCACAAAAACTCAAAATGACCATACCGCATTCAAAAGGTAATATCAGGGATATCTACCTCCATAATCTTCAAATGATGGTACCCATACTGAAGATCAATCTTGGAAAAGAACTTAGCACCCTGAAGCTGGTTAAAGAGATCATGAATCCTTAAATATTGATACTTATTCTTTATGGTTACTTTATTCAATTGGTGGTAATCAATACATATCCGAAGGGAACCATTCTTCTTATGCACGGAGAGCATAAGAGCACCTCATATAGAAATACTAGGGAGGATAAAACCCTTGTCAAGAAGATCTTTCAACTACTCCTTAAGCTTCTTTAACTCAGCCGGAGCCATCCTATAATGAGAGATAGAAATAAGACGAGTGTTCGAATGAAGATCAATCCCAAAATTGGTTTCCCTATCGAGAGGTACACCAAGAAGATCATCTGGGAACACCTCGAAAAATTCACAGACCAGAGGGAAAGTCTGCAAAGAAAGACCTTCGAGTCTAGAATCCTTAACATGACCTAAGTTATAGAGGCACCCTTTTGAAACCAATTTCTGAGATTTAAAATATGAAATAAACCTTGTCTTAGGCACGAGGGAACTACCTTCCCATTCAATTACAAGCTTATTTGGGAAATGGAAAATAACCCTTTGGGTCTGACAATCAAGAGACGCATAGCATGAATGCAATCAATCTATCCATAAAATCACATCAAAGTTTAATATGTCCAACTCTATGAGATCCACCAAGATCTCCCTACCATGAACCGACATCACACAACCCCTATGGACTCTTCTAGACATTATGAAGTCACCCACCAAGGTGGACACCAAAAAAAGATCTAAAATACACTCAGGATTAAAACCCAAATGGATTTCCAAATAAGGGGTCACATAAGAGAGAGTAGACCCGTGATTAAGTAGAAAATATAAATCTCAAGAAAAGAGTTTATGCATACCAATAACAATATCAGGGGATGCCTCAAAATCCTAGTGAAAGGCAAGAGAATACATACAGTTTCGACCAAGGACGAAGCCAGAAGTACAAGTAGCACCCTTTGGTGCAGGAGAAGATGAAGTAGCAACATGAATCTTATTTTCCCTGGAAGAAGCCTTAGAAGGAAAATCCCTAGGTAGATGACCAGTATAACCACATTTAAAGAACTTATTCCTCCTGTCCTCACAAAAAACACAATGCACCTGACCATAAAATCTATAAGGAGGATATGATGAAGTTAAATAGGCCCCACTAGCTTGCAACTGGGATTCTGGTGCTCTAAATCCACTATCATACTAAGAACGATGGTCACTCAATATCTTCAGATAAGGAGAACTAGTTGTAGAGTAGGAACCAAAATTGCCCGACTTCTTCTTAGATCTCTTTCTACCATCCCTACCTCTCTACTGCTGACATATACCCTGATCCTAATAGCAAAACTTCTTATTCTGCCTTTCACCTAAATTCGATTTTTTCTTCTTTTCTTCCTCCATTTGTTTCATATACACCATAAGTCTAGATATGTACATATCCTTATTCAACAAGGAAACCTTTATCTCCAAGATCAACTAATGGGACAACCCCGAAGCAAACTTCCTTATTCTATCCCTTATGCTAGACATCAATTCAAGAGCATAATGCGATAGCTAATGAAATTTTAAGGCATACTCTTTTACTTGCATCTTACCTTGCTTTATATTCACAAATTCCTTTGCATTCGCCTTCTTCAACTCCTGAGAAAATAAGCGATCAGGGAAAGTACTATAAAAATCATCCAACAAAGTGAACTCATCATCATCACCCTAGACTATTCCCACTCCTCATACAATTGGTATGCTATATCTTTCAACTGATAATCAACAAACTCTACACCCTCAACATCAGTGGAATGCATCACACGAAAGATTTATTCCATCTCATCAATAAAGTTTTGAGGATCTTTCTCAACTTTAGAACCAGTGAAAATAGGAGGAATCAACCTCATAAATTAGCCAATCTTAGTGGCCTCAGATGATGGAGACACAGAAGCAACACGCTAAGTCATGGAGGCAACCAAATGGGTAAGAAAATGAATTGACTGGCAAAACTCAACATTAGAAACATTAACTTAAGATGCTTGAGGAGGGATAGGGGGAACCCATGGAGCTCCCTAAGGGCAATCAGAAGAAGCGACCATAGACCGGGTTTAAACTCCTGGAGTTAGAAGAGCTCCGTCCATATTGTCATTGTATGGGACAAAAGAGTTGCCATGAGCATCAGACCGTCTGGGAGGCATGATCTGAAAAGTAAAGTCATGAGAATTAGAGAAGATTCAAGGCCTTAGACTCTATATCTTAAAAACTAACAACAAGAAAGGGAAATATTCCTAAATTCCTAGTCACCTCTCCCTTATAAGTATGGTGCACTACACATCATAAGCGAAATATGACATGGCTATGTTGGACACCCAATGACACCAAACCTAGGCTTTAATAGAATCTATGACACGACCTGAACCAGGGCCTAGCCATAATGGGTATCTTAATTCCACCATGGACCAGAGATTACCCCTGCACCTAACAAAACCAAACCCAACATCCCCCAAAGTCGGATGAATTACAAACATATAACAAGATAGAGTGTAATAAGCTTAAGAAAATTCAAAACATATTTATAACCGATGACCGGCCAAACAATCGACCAACACCACCCAATATCCCCAATAGTCCAAACTAAGCCTTCTAAACAAAGAACCAAAACTGAATACTAATAAAGTTTTAGGACATGCCCCTAATATAGCCAAAAGCATATCTAAATAGTTTGAGACATAAGAGACCAAAACATGAAATGTAGACTTTTGATGTATGAAAGCTCACTATTTCAATGTCAAATCATGAGATAATCTTGAATTATAATCGTTGAGTAGGAGGAGTAGAAGTATGACCAGTTCCTGCATCACATGGGGATACAACATCCAAAGACGGTTACCAGTTGGAGCACTAGCATGAATCTCAATGAAAAAGATAACATAATGACATGGTCAACATTTCAAAAATCATTCAAAACCAATGCATATAATCTAATGGATATACATGTATATTACATGCCGAGATAGGGAACAAGGCTTAATATATGCTTTAAAACTTTTTCCTGGAAATATGATTTCCAGTGTCGGTCACTTGGACCTCCATATTCGCAACTTAGATACACAACCTCCATTAAAGCCTAATTAAAATATTTATCAAACAATCCCATTCATTGAACTACAATACACATCTAGTCATACGTTGTTTGTATCGTCATACCAACTACACTTTCAAGGTAACATCAATCTGCCAAACCAATTAGATCACTTGGGGGAACTTACAACCCCCTTGGCTCAATTTTACAAATTCCGATATTTCTCATAATTAAAACCAATTTCACAATATAGGGTTGGGGTCATAACCACTTTAAAAGTCATAAGTTTGGGGAAATCACAATCCCTAGTTTATTCACCCTTCACATACATCAAACTTACTTTAAAACCACCATTTAAACTTAACCCATGTAGGGTCAAACATGAAATATCACTGTTGCAGCTCAAATGCACACGCAAGTGCACATGATTGTATAATTAGTATAGTGACTTAGATAGTCAAATATCGTTCCCATGAGGACTAAGAAAATAGTAATTTAACAAACTTTTAGTTTTAGACAAAGAAGTATTAAGTGTTATGAAGTGTCAAAATAACTGTGAAATTATGAATAAGAACTGTAAATGAATAAGAAATAGTAATTTGTGACAATAGCAAAGCAAGCAACGGTTGTAAACAATAATGATGAGAATTCCAAGGTTGAGGCACATCGAGAAATCATACAATTCTATCTTCTTATCGCATTTTAATTGATTATCAGGTTATTAATTTGCAATGTTTATACTATGATCTTGGTCTCCCGACCTCAAATCTTCTCTCTATTGAATATTGCAACTACAACTCCCACAGAGATACAATAATTCATCTAGATTCATGGAGTTAAATTTGTTCAATTGGACCAAACAAGGCTTCTAGGTATATCCCAATCCTAGATGCTAATTCAAACCCCTTATTTCATAAAAGGATAAGAACCTTGCTCCTTAATTTCTTCATTCTCTCCTACGATTCTCCTCTTGGATTCACATAGAAATGTAAATTTACTATAATGGTGGCCACTCATCAAAATAGTAAGCTCAATAAAATAAGAACAATCCAGATGATAATCCAAAAAAAAACTACGATAAAGAAAATCAAAGAGTAATTATGTTCTTGTCCCCAACCCTAGAACAAGGGTGTTTATCCACTCATGTTCGGATTCAACATAAAAAATAAGCAATTAATCATACCAAGAATTAATCTTGAAGTGATGAAGTTCAAAAGAAATTCTAAGAACCCTATGAGAGAGAATTTAGTGTATTTCCGCCGCTACTATGCTTTCCAAGGTGTCCCTAAATTGTTATGAATTTTTCCTTTTATAGATGGGAATAGAAGACCTGATTTGGACCTTCGACGTACTGCGCCGTGCTGTCAAATGCCATATTTCTCGTGGATCTGGGCCATTACGGAAGGTTACAATTTTGGGACGATTATGATTTATCTCATCACCATGATACGATGATATTGCAGAGGGCTACTGGTTTGTGACAAATATGAATTCAGCTTCCTCCGCGATGCGCTAAGCTTCAGATTTTGAAAAACTGGCAACTTGTAATTTACCGCGTTGCGGTAATATCACATATTTTTTCTCGAATCTTGACAATTGGGAAATGGCTCCTCACCGTAATGCGATGATTTCATGGTACCTTACTGGATTTTGACAAACGCCATTATGTGCCTCTCTGCAATGCGCTGACTGCACCATTTGGAAGTTCAGACTTCCAGTTCGCCTTGCTGAGCTATTTTCCAATGCCTTTGTTTGCTCTCTTCACCCTGCCATATCATTAATGTGACCAATCATGTTTAATTCATCACAATTTAGTCCTGCAAATACTAATCATGTCCATTAGATAAAGAACACAGTTAAAGCTCAATTACACTTAGAATAACACATTATAGCTCTCAAAACAAATCTAATTCTGGGTGAATATTGGTAATTAGACATATGAATACGCCAAAGATCACCACCCTTCACTTAAAACCTTGTCCATATTTGAAAAATCACAAAAACAATCTCTCAATCAATCTTCACATCATAACAAAAGGGTTATGC
This sequence comes from Capsicum pubescens, assembly GCA_030864215.1. Classification (NCBI taxonomy): domain Eukaryota; kingdom Viridiplantae; phylum Streptophyta; class Magnoliopsida; order Solanales; family Solanaceae; genus Capsicum; species Capsicum pubescens. The sequence continues at coordinate 264,240,149 of CM061544.1, forward strand.
TTGTATTGGGCGCTTACAATTTATAACAATGACTATCAAAAATACTTTTATGCAGAATAATTTAATTTAAACCTCACTATCTCACTAGTGCCATTCAATTAATTGGAAAACTTAATCAAATCACTTAATCAAATAACACAGAAAGCAATCTGGATTTTCATCCGCATGCACCCTCACAACAATAAAGTTTCCCCATACTACTCATAATTTTTCCATTTTTCATATTAGGGGAATATTGAAATTCAATCACTCACTCTCAACAGAGAATTCATACATGATAGATAGTGAACGATAAGTTTGACCTTAGTGTACTAATCCACTACTAGTCGGGTGTTGGGACGTAGGATCAATTAGGTCTTCCATGGTTGTAATGTGGGCTAAGGGACGGGTAGGAACTATTTAGGAAATAGTGACTAATCTCTCTAAGCGCTTTAATACACATCAATCTTCAATCAAAATCACATTTTATCAACCCAATTTCCTCTTCATTACCTTCACACATCATTTGTTTCACCCTAATTTTATCAAGCACATTAGCAATAGTTATGGTAGGAGTATTTTTATTTTGCACCATGATTCAACTTTTAGCTCTTCTTCACACCCATTTATTGTTATTCACCCCTATCCTAGCAACCCTTAACTAAAGCTATTCACCTTGGTTGAGGTGCACAATGTCCAAAATGGAATAGGGCCAAAACAGGTTCATTGTAACAAAAATCGGGCTACAAAAACTGAAATTTCTTTCATATTTCTTATAACTCCTAACCATCATAATTAAACGCACAAATAACTATTTATTTAGGGCTTCACTTTCACCTTTCTCCTACTTCAATTTCCCACTCCCTACTCCTTTAATCATATACACTAAAGTGTTGCGGAGCTATGGATCAAATCAAGGTCTATTAAAGAAGGGATTAGGCTACATATACGGTTACCAAAAAAATTAGACTATAGGCTCAACGGGGATAACTAAGGACATGCATAAGGGTAGGTAAATAAAGTTTTTACAATTAGGCTTACAAAGAAATGCCTAAATCATTTCCTTTTTCCAACACTCTTTATTTCGCTTTGTAAACACACCAGGCAAGTTCTAGACACTCCTATGCATGTAGAATATACACAAATACTCACCCTCATGGTGCATGCATGGAATCAAATTGGATCCTTATGGTTCCTGATCTCGTTCTTTGTCAAATTCAACATTAATCCAACAACTCGTATTTCACCTATCGAGATTGAGCAGTTTACAATCAAATCTTTTAAAATTTCAGACATGCCTTTGTTTTTAAAATTCAATTCAGCCCAAATCACTGCAAAAAAATTAGCCCACACACAACACTCCTTTAAAGTTGTCATCGGATTCTTATCAATTCTTTACTTCTTAAGACTAACTCCCCTTAAGATGGTCGTCATCCATCTATAATAGGGGAAGTCACTAGCTATGATGAGTTATTTCGAATTTTCAAAAGGGGCAAAAATAACTACTGTAAACTGAAATTTTCCAAGGAGGGCAAAATTAAATAAAACAAACACTTTAAACTGATAGAAAAATGCAAAAAATGCCTTTAGGGAAAATTGCACAAATCCATCTTTCAACTTACTAACTATTACAATCCAACAAAACACAAAAGAAATAGAAATTGTCTTACTTAAAATAAACAAAGATAGAAATCAGAGCTAAAAATGAAGGACAACCACCCCATACTTAAACGTAGCACTATCCTAGTGCTATCAATAAGCATAAGGAAAGGTGGCATCGTACTCCCTTCTAAGTCAAAGGGCACTATTGCTATCATGGACTTATCTACAACCTCCTTATTATAATCATCATCAACTTCTGCATCACCCTCGCCCTCATCATATTGATCCTCAACATTTGACTCAACATTCGAGTCTTGGTACCGTCTCTCAGCATCAGTAGGTACGTCATCATCAATAGGTTCCACGAACTCTGGCCTGATCCGCAGCAAAGTTCAAGCATGATAACCTAGGTGATAATATAACTCCACAACATGAAGTTCTTTATTTGTCGCATATCTTTCCCTATCCGCAGTTGTAATATATTTAGGCCAACCATCTGGGCAGATATCTCATCAGCCCGAGCTTGACGCTCAACCATAGTCAGGACTGGGCCTTGGGCCCCAACGATGCTCCTAACAGTCATAATATTAATCGGGTGAGTGAAAACATACGACATATAATCCAACTCCTCTTCATCCATCCTAAGCCTCTTTAGGAACCTAGTCAATAGTCGTTTAAAACCATAGCTACCCCCAACTAGTAGCGTGCCTTCTTTATAACAGAGAATATGAACTGTCCAACATTAAAATCAAAATAATCACATATTAGAGCATAAATCAGACATATCCGGTCACGTGTGACCTCTGTCATATATTTTTCTTGAATAAGGAAATGATATATAATGCATCCCCACATCTGAGCCTCTTTCTTGATTTGTGCATAAGGAAATAAGTTATGCAAACCAGTAAACCAGTGCCTTGTCCACCTAGTATATGAGCGTGTACCGCAAAGCAAATGTCTGGTATAAGCATAAGGAGGAGTGACAATTAATTGCCTTAACTGGTTTGCATCTGCTTCAGGTATACCCAACAACTCATTAATATCCGCAACTGTGAAACAAACCTTTTTACCGCAAACTTTCAGTTCATGATGGGGTCACTTGGATCCCAATTCGCATAAAACTCATGTACTAAGTGCAAATTGCACTCAGTAGGCTGATGAAAGATGAAGTTCATATTCATCTACTCTATTCGCCGCACCATGCTCTAGCAATCCCTTAGTAGGCTCGCCCTATCAATGAAAACCTATGGAATGTATTTGGCTTCAGTGTGTTTGGAGTACCACTACTTGCATGCTTTTTGGACTACCTTGAACTTGAACTTCCTTATTTTCCCATGATGTAGTGGTGGAGCACGTGGCACCCTAGCAAGTTGATTTTCAGACTGCCTACTCTATTTCCTAGCTGGTGCAGAGGGACCAGCCTTAGCCTTTCCTTTCAATTATAGGGGATCCATGGTGCCTTAGTTGTTAAGAGAAAGACAAAATGTTAAAGAAATTTAAGAGAGTTAGTTGGTTTAAGAGAGTGAGAGGTGACGTTGAAGGTAAGAAAGTAAGGGATTTAGGGTTGAGGGGATATATATAGAGGGTCGGGTTGGGTTAGGTCAATTTAGAAATTTATGTCCTATTTTAACCCCCACTGCGACACGGTAGTATTGCGCCAGGCCACTGGAATTCGATAATTGTTAATTTTCCAGCCGTTGCGACGTGTGGATATCGAGCTAGGCAACTGGAATTTGAAAATTTTCATTTTGGTTGGCTCCGCGATGCATTGGCCTCCCAGTTCACGTTCCCAGTGCATTTCTCAACCTTTATACCTAATTTTTGCACCTAACTTACACACATCAATTTTTGCAAACCTGATTGCTTCCTTGGACATGATGTTCTCCTTGGTTCCAATTTTCTCATCCTTACAAATAAAACAAAAACAAGAAAATATTGTAAGGAAAAGTGGGTTGCCTCCCACTCAGTGCCTTAGTTTTGATCATGGTACGACTCATCTTTTTTTATTTTTCTCTTTATCTTTAACAACTAAAAATTAAACTATCTATTACATTATATTTATGGGTTGCCTCCCACGTAGCGCCTTATTTTACTTCTTGGCATGACTTAGCTCAGTCTCACTCATAAGCAAAAGTGTTGGACACGTTGTGCTTATCTCTATGATCAGCCTAATAATGTTTCACACGTTGTCCATTCACTAAAAACTTCTCTATATTATCTTTATTCCAAAGTTAAACCACTCCATGAGGCATTATTTGCACCACCTCAAAAATCCCATACCTTGTAGATTACAATTTTCCCGAAAACAACTTTAACCTTGAATTGAATAGTAAAACAAGTTGTCCAGGTTCAAACAGTCTGTCCTTAATTTGACTGTCGTGCCATCTCTTGGTTTTCTCCTAGTACAACTTGGAATTTTCATAAGCATAAAGACGAAACTCATAAAGTTCAATGAGTTGCAATAATATTTTCTCTCCCGCGTCCTTCATCTTAAGATTCAACTTTTTAATTGCCCAATAAGCTTGATGTTCCAACTCTACAGGCAAATGACATGCTTTCCCGTAAACCAAACGATATGGAGAGGTTCCAATGGGCATCTTATAAGTTGTCTGGTACGCCAATAATTCATCATCTAGCTTCTTGGCCCAATCCTTTCGTTGCCCATTAATAGTCTTCAGCAGTATCTGCTTTATCTCTCGATTGGACACCTCAACTTGACCACTTATTTATGGATGACACGCAGTGGACACCTTGTACCTAACACCATATTTTGCTAAAATATTTTTAAACCAAGTGTTAATGAAATGTGTACCTCCATCACTGATTATAGCTTGGGGAGTGCCAAATTGGGAAAATATGTGTTTTTCACAACTTTTAATACCTCTCTTGCATCATTAGTCAAAAAAGCTACAGCTTCCACCCATTTAGATATGTAATAAACCTCCACTAAGATGTACAAGTTACCATTTAATGGTGGGAATAGTCCCATAAAATCAATCCCCCAAACATCGAATACTTCAACTTCAAGGATATTGTTTAGGGGCATCTCATGACGCCTTGAAATTATACCTAACCTCTGGCATTGATCACAACTTTTTACGAAAGCTACTATATCTCGAAAAAATATTGGCCAAAATAAATTGGATTGCAACACTTTTCGAGTTGTTCTTCACCTCTATGATGTCCACTATAAGGGGATAAATGACACTTTTATAGACTTTGTGTGAATTCAGCTTCCGGAACACATTTGCATATAATTCCACCAGGAACCTTCTTTAAAAGATATGGCTCGTCCCATATATAAGCACGAGAATCATGAAGCAGGTTCTTTCTTTTTTGGGTGGTGGCTTTGGGGGAATAAACTGAACATGCTACCAAGTTCACTATATCAGCATACCACGGAAGCTCACACACATTTAGAGCCAAAACTTTCTCATCCTTAAATTCTTCTTGAATATAGATAGAGTCATCCATAATATGGTCATCAGACTCCATCTATGACAAATGGTCTGCTACTTGATTCTCTGCTCCATTTTTATCACGAACCTCCATGTCAAACTCTTGCAGTAATAAAATCTATTGGATCAAACGAGGCTTTGCATCTCTTTTATTGAAAAGATTTTTGATGGACTCATGGTATGTGTGAACAATAACTTTAGTTCCTACTTAGTAAGCTCTAAATTTGTTGAATGCATAAACCACCGCTAACATCTTCTTTTTTATGACTGTATAGTTTATCAGGGCATCATTCAAGACTTTGCTAGCATAATAAATGGAATGGAAGACCTTGTCTTTTCTTTTCCTTAATACAGCTCAAACAGCCACGTTACTTGCATCACACATCAATTCAAATGGCAACTCCCAATCTGGAGAAATCAAAATAAGAGCTTCTATCAGCTTCTTTTTAAGCTTCTCAAAGGCTTCTTGACAATCTTCCTGATAACGCTCAAACTAAACCTCTCTTATGAGAATGTAAGCGATCGTTGTCAATATATAACCCAATTAGGTTGGGGTCGAATCCCACGGGGAATATGGTGTGAATTTGAGTTATCTGCGGGTTAATCAATTGATAGTTAGCAGTTTCTTATGAATGGGGTTTTTTGGAAAGGTAGAAAATAATTACTTCTCAATTCAGTGTTTGAAATCAATATGATAAGGGAAAACAAAGTTATGTTCACTATGGGTGTTGGGATTAGACAAATGCTAGTGACGGTTCAAGATTCTTGTGGTAGGTAGGAACAAAAGACTGTCCTTGTCAAAGTTATGTCTAAATGTTTCTCAACCTATTTAGACATTTAACAACCTAATTATTTCAAACTTAGGGAATTTATATTTCATAACAGGATGTTATCTCAAGTTAATTAATCTTGTTACAACATTAATTATTGAATGGAAGTTTGATGCTTCCAAGTCCCTGTTGATAATTCGCTTCTTACTAGGGTTGATTTCTTATGTCAAGCAAATCACTAGTAAGTAAGGCCTATTGTTTTCAACCAATAGTTAGAATATAAAATAATGGAATTAACAAGAAGTTTCTACCACTGTTAGAATCTTGAACTCTTAGTTACGTTACAAACCTAAACCCATAGATCCCACAACTTGGGTTAAGGGAATTTAGCTACTCATAATATAATAACCAAGAAAATAAGTTGAATTCATAATTTGATAGATGAACTTACAACAAAATGAATAACAACAAGTATTTCTCAGAATTGATCACAGTAGAAAATCCCAAAACAATGGTAACAATCTCTCCAAAAATAATTCTCTTGTTAAAGTTAGAAAACTAGAGAGAAATAATTCACCAAGCACGTCCAGGTTTTTTTTTCATTAGAAAACCCTAACATATGCTTTAAATACTTCAGCCTAATTATGGAAACAAAATCACAGATCACAGTATTTTCTCGGACAAATGACGATGTGTGTGACGTTTTAACGGGAGTCTGATGCCTTATCAAGAATGTTATCAGCTACTCTTCATAATTGAACAAGTTCTGTCTTCAGCTGACGATGAAGCTTGATGTGTTATCAGACATGTGATGACTTATCAGAATTGTCGTCGCTTCTTCACTTTAATTCTCATTCCCTTCCTAAGCCTAATGGCTTATCCCAGGTCGTTGTTACTTCTTCTAGCTGAATCTCATTCTCAGTCTAAGACTGACGAAAACTCTGATAGCTTATCACAAGGCTGACAACTTATCAGACAAGTCTCCAGCTATACTTCCCTCTCTACTTGCTCAAAAATCAACTCTTTTACTTCCATTATTGCTGGTTCTCTTGCATCTTGACTTTTACTGCAATATCAAAGAGAAAACAATCAAAAATGATAAAAGTTGCTTAATACTTTGCAATTTTTCTTAGTTAAATGCCTCAAATATATTAGCATCTTCTCACACATCAACACCCTCAACTTAAAACAATTGTTTGTCCTCAATCAACTAAAACACAACCAAGAGGATACAAAGAACACTCGACAGTCAACCATCCATATTATCTCAAAACATCTTCACCATCTCCAAGGTCAATTAATTTAAAATACAACAATGCATATTATTAAAGAACAACAATGCGACACATAGGAATCAAGATATGGCATCAATTTAGCAACAACAACCATGCATATACCAAGATTACACTATCCAAACAAGTTAGCAACTAGCAACGTAACCAGTGTGCCCACACTACAAAGAAGTCCCACTTCACTTACATCAGAAATCACATATGTAACCATAGGGGCAATCAAAAGATGCTCACTCTCAGAATGAAGTTCCAATCAATTTGTGCCAAATACCATAGGCTTGGCCTTATTTTCATTACCAAGATTTTCAGACAGGTCAGCAAGGATCACTATAGGTCTTCTCTTTGGCTTGTAATGTAGGATAGGGGCTGGTATGATACTCGATGATATTTAAATTGACTAATCCTCCTAGACACTACACTAGCTTCTGGGGTCTCGCTTATTAACTTTTTTCTATTCTTCTCTTTTCTTGATCACACATATTTAGGGTGGGTGCGGTATTTTCTACAATCACTTTTTTTCATAACTTTTCTTCTTTTGTTCTTTTCCACCGCACCCATTTTTTTATTCTTTTCTTTTATTCTAACTTTCTCTATACTCATTTTACATCACACACCCCTATAATAGCCTCCCTCAACTTAGGACATTTGCCTAAGTCAAGGTACATAGTGTCCAAGGAGGACCAGGGACAAAATTGATTCATTATGATATAAATGGGGATGGTGGTAGATATCATAAAAAGAAATAGGCTATTCAGTCTTAAATAGGGATCAAGGGATATTATACATACAAGAAAGGTCATTTAGGCTAAAAGTGGGCTAATATCAAAACGGCCTATGATCCTTTCCTAACCCCTATCCTTCAACCTAGGTAAGACTAACCGGGCAAGTTATGGATTCAACATACAAAGGAAACTAAGTAAGATCTCACACGCACATGGCACACAAGTATATCATAAGTTACTACTGATCCAATTCATGCAATTCTTTAGCAATGATTATCAAGTTACAAGAACTAATACCATAACAAGATGCACAATGGTCATAATTAGATGCAAATCACACAGTTAAACAATCAGACCATTTGAGAGGTGTTCACAAAATAACAAAACCATATTAACTACCTCAGGTACTTGTATTTATCCCAGTCAACTACAAAATATTACAACAACAACTCATCCTACACCCTCAACTTAAAATCAAAGAAAAAATGAACTAAGGGTTAGGGTATACCTGAAGTAGATCAAGCACGGGGACTATGAGTACCTGACCCTGCTGCTGCATCCTCAGCTACGTTATCTCCATCAGGAGCCTCCCTCCGTTCTGACACATCTGGCCTAGCAGTTGTTGGAGACCTACTAGTTAAGGCACCTACGACTCTCGCTCATAGGAACTCCTCCCATTTGTTATTGTTATCTCGGGACTCGATCATCGCCTTTTTGTCTCCTCTTTTCAGCCTTCTTTCTCGCCCTCTTCTCCGTTTTTCTTTCTACATTGCAATCAAGCCTTTCTCTCTTTCCCTTACCTTTCTTCTTGCCTTTATTCTTCTTTTGCTTTATTGGTTCCCCCATGAGATCAAGCAATGGGATTTTACCTTCAGAATCATCAATAGCCGGATCTGCAGACACCATAAGTTGGTTCTGCTGTAATACTGCAACATCCACCTTTACCTTTTCCAGGGATGATCTAAATTACACAAGTTCTGAGCTCGATATTTATCTTAATCGTGTATTGAAATGGATTTCTAAATCATCAATTCGACTGGGCAAGGCTCGAAAGGGCTTAAGTGCGACATTAATCCTCTTGTCTACCACAGAGATAAATTACTTGGCAAAGAGTTGCAGCTGAACCTCACACCACTTGTCTTGTTTTTCCACTCTCCTGAAATTCATCGGGTTGAAGGAAAATTTTATGGTAAACAAAGTAGCTGAAGGATTTGTTTTATTTCCAGGTACTGAATCTGCTAGTGCTGAGGATGTTGGTGGTGAAGCTTCAGAATCCCGCACCTCTACATCAAGTGTTGAGCTGGTATCTGTAAGTGGTGGATATATTGAAACCCTTACTCCTTTGTAAAGTGTCAACCTCGGCTGAATTTCATTATATCGGATGGGGTTATGGGTCTTCTTGGCAGGCAGTTCTTTGTCTATCCCTATAACTCAGGTACATTGGTTGCCTTACATAACCTCATAATTAGACAAGGGAAAGGATATGCCGTGTTGGGCCTTGAGACCCAAATTTTCATTTCCTCAGCAATGATCTCTCCAAAGTTCAATTTGAGTTTAGCCATAAGACTTGTGACCAATATTGCTCTATCATCTCTCAGGATGTTATCTCCCTCAGTAGGCATCAAATGGGTGCGCACTACACCCCACCAAAACCTTGCCTCTTGAGTCAGGGAGGCCTTGAAAATCCTTTCATTCGGGTTGGTAAGCCATTCAGGTTTTCCTTTAGCTATGATAGTGGCTAACCTAGATCGTTGATAGGCACGATTCTTCAACCGAGCGTAGAATATAGGTGAAGTGTCCTGAGGAGTGAATTCGGGGCCATGAAGAAATATGTTGATTATTGTTTCTGAGAGATCAACTATCACACCTCGTACTGGTACTCTATCCAACAAGGGTTGATCTACTAATTTCTCTCCTTCTTTGCACATACTCTCTAGTCGAGCCTGATAGTTCGTATAGAACTCCCAAACTAGTGTAGGGCAAAATGAGCTTTCTTCTTTTGCGGTCCATCCCAAGTCGTAGTCTCAGAATTTGTGCTCCACTTTAGTATATCTGCTCAACCCGGTAGTGATGATCTTCTTTTCTTCAAAGATTGGCCTTTTAATTTTCCTTCTTTTAGTTCTGAGAAGCCCATAATAGAAGATTTTTTGTGCCTTGGGAATTTTCCACCTAGTACTGTCTCGGACCCCGGGGCTCTTGCATCTAACCAGAGTTCCCCGAATCAAAGATTCTTCATCATCTTGTTTCTTAGCAGAAGGGTACTCAGATGATGGTCCCTTAAATTTAGATTTCTCTGACTCAGGATCCCCAGACTAGGAATTTACAGACTCAGGCTGCTCAGAAGTCATCTTCTTAGAAGCTATACTATATGGTAGTGTTATTGCTTCAGTATCACTTTCTTCACTCTCCTCCACCTCGACTAATGGAGGTGGTGATGGTTTTTTTGGGATTTTCTTTTTCCTTTGCTTCCTGAGTAGTGGCTCCTCCTCCTCATAATCAGATTATTCATCGAAGAGTCTCTGAGGTACACTCCTCTTTGTCACTTTCTTTGTAGATTTTTGGCTCTTTCCTTTGGGTGACATTATAAGACATGTAGCAAAAGAAAGAACTCATTTAGCACTCATGATCATACAACTCAAGAAGTTCAGTCATTATAATTCCACATCCCTCAAAAGAGGTTCATAATTGTATCAGATCAAAGTTGTGATGACATGGTCTAATATGTCGTCACAAATGTGATAGCTTACCATTCGTGTCGTCATCCTTAAATAGAACAGGCTTATTTTTATCAACTTGTGATGACATAGTCTGATAAGATATCACATTCATGATAACTTATCAAACACGTCATCAGCTCAGAATACAACCACCAACTCAGTTTTAATCTTGATTATCAATCCACTTTCTTCTTAGAATCACATTGAGTTTTTTTCTTGAGATAAGCCCTAGGTTTTTACACACAATACATCACGGTAAACCATAGATTCTATTTTTCACACAATGGCAAGTTAAGCTTGCCTCAATCTCTTTAAAACTAAGATTTACATTTGTTGCATTATGTACCTAATAAAGAGGAGAGTTCAGTTATAAGCATACCTAATAAGTGAATTCAACTTGGTTACGCGAGTGAGAGGAAGTACCAAATGAAAGGAGAGTTCTTGATCTTGACTTCAAACCCACACTCACAAGGAAGGATATTTTTCTTTTTTTACTTAGGAAATAATTTTGAAAAGAGTACGTAAATAAACTAAATATGGAAGAAAATAAAACTTAAAGAAAAGAAAGAAGATACATGGGAAGGTGAAAGGGTTTGACTGTAGGTCGGGTCAAATTTTTAGTATTTGGGCCCAAAATTACTTGACGGCTTATCAGATGTCTGATAATTCATCGCAGATGTCATCACCCTTAGACAGAGTGTTGCCTTCTTTTGGATTTTCTGACGACATATCTGATGGCTTATCACAATTGTGATAGCTCATCACATCTGTCGTCAGGGTCACTTGGCTGAGTGCATCAATTTTTACCTAGACCCCTGGATACCTCTTCAGTTCATTATGTTTCCTATATAAATAAATCAAAACAACTTGCGTTTAAACATAAAAATTTTGGGTTGCCTCCCAATAGCGCCTGATTTAATGTCGTGGCACGATTAGGTTATCTTGACTACTCAAACTTTGTCAAAATACCATGCTGCTACCTCTTTCCCATCTTCATAAAACACATCCATAATTGAGAAGACATTCATCTCCTTTTGATGCTTCATGGATGAGTGCATTTCGAATCTTGCTTCTTTGTCATTGAACCTGAACTTCAGCTCATGCAGCTCTATATCCACTACCACTTTCCCAGTCACAAGGAATGGTCTACCCAAAATAATGGGTACTTTAAAGTCCACCTCATAGTCTAGGACTACAAAATCAGCAGAAAGTATAAAGTCCGCCGCTTTTACCAATACATCATGTAATATTCCTATTGGATGCTTTATAGACCTATCCGCCATCACCAACTGCATATTTGTCAGGGTAGGATCCCCTAAACCCAAGTTTTTATACACGGCTAGCAACATCAAATTTATGCTCTCTCCCAGATCACATAGGGCCTTAGAGAAATTGAGAGACCCGATTGTACATGGAATAGTGAATGCTCCTGGGTCGTCCTTCTTCAACACTAAGGATCATGTAGAAATGGAACTACAATGGTGGAGATTATCCACCATCTCATAGCTTACTTCCCTCTTCTTCGTCACCAGATCTTTCATAAATTTAGCATATCCTGGGATTTGTTCAAGTGCCTCTACTAAAGAAACGTTCACTGTTAGTTACTTTAGCATTTCCATGAACTTGATAAATTTTGCATCATATATTTTCTTCTTCAACCATTAAGGAAAGGGAGGTGGTGGTTTTGGAATAGACGTAACCACTACCTCCTTATCCTTGTTTTTTCCTTGTTCCGGAGCATTATCAAAACCATCCAGCTTCCCAGACTCTACTGGACATTCTTCTTCAGGTTCATCATCTACTTCAATCACATCTACAACTCCACCTTTTCCCACAGAAGGACCAAGTAATATTTACCACTTCTAGTGGTAATCAACATACATGAGCCATCATTCCGCGGATTCTAAACCGTATCACTAGGTAACGTTCCACTCTTCCTATAGTTCAGCACTGCAGAGAGTTGGATCATTTGTTGTTCCAGCTATTTTATCAAAGTGGAGTGAGAGTTTACCAACTAACTCATAGAGGACAGATCGATCTTCATGCATTCACCCCTGAGTTCGTATCCTCCACTCCCTTTAACAATTTAGCCATCATGTCCTCCATGGATATCTTTTCAGAACTTATTGTAGTGGACTCATGATTTCTAGAAGGGACATATTATCCGCTCCTATTATTATTGCTTCTCCAATTTCCTTGCTTCTGGTTCTTATATCCAGCCTTGTCATAATAAGTCTGACCTTGATTTCCTTGGCTATTTCCTCGGAAACCCCCTTGATTATTTACATAGTTCACCTCTTCTTTTGAGTTAGCTCCACTTTTCCCTGCAATCCCACAACCTTCACTTTCTCAGTTTTACCTGATAGTAAATGCTAGGTTAGCAAGTCCATCTACATTTTTAGGTGAACCCTGTATTGATCATGCTCCTCATCTCTTCTGTGTTGTTCCTCAGTCATACCAATAAAAAAAGTAGGGCTTGCTACCACAGAGTCTATGGTATGCCATGGCCAACTCTGTTTGGTCATTTTCTCTAGCATTTCTAAAACCTCTGGGAATGTAAGATCAACAAACAAACTTCCAGCAACATTATATACAATCAGTTTTGTCACATAGTTAAGATCCCTGTACAAAGTCTCCATCAAGTATATGTCCGTCATGTTGTGGTTCGAACACTGTATCAGCTTTTTTTTTAATATCTCCTAGGTTTCATGCAAGGCTTCATTTGGGAGCTATCTAAAGTTACTAATATCATCCCTCAACTGTACCCTCTTGGAAAGTGGAAAGAACCTTTCTAGGAAAGATCCTTTCATCTGCCTCCAGTTGGTTATTGAATCGGGTGTCAGCTCATTAAGCTATAATGTTGCCTTCCCAGACAGAGACAACAAAAACAATCTCAAACGGAAAGCATTCTGACCTACTCCTGGGTTATCAAAAGATTTACAAATGGTGACAAAGTTCACCAGATGCAAGTTTGAATCATCCCCAGGTAGGCCACCAAACAACCCCTTCAGATGAAGGAGTTGAATCATACTACTCGTAATGTTGAATTTTTCCCCAAGTGCTAATGGTGGAGGAATAATTGCACCCATTGCACCTGATCCATCCATTCCATCATCATCATCATTGAGGTCATATTAGACTGGCTGGTGATCTTGCCTTTTTCGGAATGGATAATTCTTGTTATCATTATGCTGTACTGGTGCAGCTATTTGCTCTGCACGCCTTGGGTTACCAGGGTTTAGCAACTCCTCGTCTCTCAAGTCTTCATCCTCAGGATTTGGATACCATACTTTTTTACCATCATTTTGTACATTCACCTGAGCTCTAGCTAAGGCTGCAAACCTGTCAGCCTCCTACTGGTCTGCCATTCTGCCGATTAGTTGCAATTCCGGATTAAAAGGTAATAATTGTTATTCGGAACTTATGGTTCTTGGCATACACCACAAAAGTCCTACAGCAAATAAAAATGACAAATAAACATAAAACTAGTAAACTTGACTAATAGTCAATTAGCATACACAAACTTCAGTTTACAACTGTATTCCCCGGCAATAACACCATTTTTTATAATGCTCAAACTATACCTCACTTACGAGAATGTAAGAGATCGTTGTCAATATATAACCCAACTAGGTTAGGGTCGAATCCCTTAGGGAATATGGTTTGAATTTGAGTTATCTGCGGGTTAATCAACTGATAGTTAGCAGTTTTCTATGAATGAGATTTTTTGGGAAGGTAGCAAATAATTACTTCTAAATTTAGTGTTTGAAATCAATATGATAAGGGAAACCAGAGTTATGTTCACTATGGGTGTTGGGATTTGACAGATGCTAGTAACGGTTCAAGATTCTTGTGGTAGGAAGGAAAAACAGACTATCCTTGTTGAAGTTATGTCTAAATGTTTCTTAACCTATTTAGACATTTAACAACCTAATTCTTTTGAACTTAGGAAATTTATATTTCATAACAGGATGTTATCTCAAGTTAATTAATCTTGTTACAACATTAATTATTAAGTGGAAGTTTGATGCTTCCAAGTCCCTGTTGATAATTCGCTTCGTACTAAGGTTGATTTCGTATCTCAAGCAAATAACTAGTAAGCAAGGCCTATTGTTTGCAACCAATAGTCATAATATAAAATAATGTAATTAACAAGAAGTTTCTACCACCGTTAGAATTTTGAACACTTAGTTACGTTACAAACCCCAACCCATAGATCCTACAACTCGGGTTAAGGGAATTTAGCTACAAATATAATAAGCAAGACAACAAGTTGAATTCATAATTTGATAGATGAACTTACAGCAAGATAAATAACAACAAGTATTTCTCAGATTTAATCACAGTATAAAATCCCAAAACAATATTAACAATCTCTCCAAAAATAATTCTCTTATTAAAGTTAGAAAACTAGAGAGAAACAATTCACCAAGCACGTCCAGTTTTTTTCATTAGAAAACCCTAACTTATGTTTTAAATACTTCATCCTAATTATGGAATCAAAATCACAGATTACAGTATTTTCTCGAACAAACGATGACGTGTGCGATGGCTTATCAGGAGTCTGATGCCTTATCAAGAACGTCGTCATCTCCTCTTCACATTTGAACAAGTTTTGTCTTCAGCTAACAATGAAGCCTGACGGCTTATCAGATATGTGTTGACTTATCTGAATTGTCATAGCTTCTTCTCTTTAAGTCCCATTCCCTGCCTAAGCCTAACGACGAGCCTGGCATCTTATCACAGGTCGTCGTTACTTCTTCCAGCTAAATCTCATTCTCAGTCTAAGACTGACGGCAACTCTGATAGTTTATCACAAGGTTGACGACTTATCAGACAAGTCGTCAGCTATACTTCCCTCTCTACTTGCTCAGAAATCAACTCTTTTACTTCTATTATTGTTGGTTCTCTTGCATCTTGACTTTTAC
Organism: Capsicum pubescens; assembly: GCA_030864215.1. Lineage (NCBI taxonomy): Eukaryota > Viridiplantae > Streptophyta > Magnoliopsida > Solanales > Solanaceae > Capsicum > Capsicum pubescens. Next base: position 264,255,617 of record CM061544.1, read on the forward strand.
TGCAATATCAAAGAGAAAACAATCAAAAACGACAAAAGTTTCTTAATACTTTGCAATTATTCTTAGTTAAAAGCCTCAAATGTGTTAGGATCTTCTCACACATCACCGCCCCAAAATCAAACTTTGCCTTTTTTTCTAACAATTTCCATATCGGGCTTGCAATTTTGAAAAAGTCCTGAGTAAAATGCTTATAGAAACCTACATTCCCCAAGAAACTTTGCACTCCTTTGGCTATTACTGGATGTGGCAGCTTTTCAATGTCTTTTATTTTGGCTCTATCTACCTCCAGTCCTTTACATGACACTTTATGGCCAAGGACTATTCCTTTCTTCACCAAAAAGTGGCACTTTTCCTAGTTCAACACTAAATTTGTTTCTTCACATTGATCTAGGACTCGATCTAGATTCTGCAAGAATTTATCAAAAGAATCACCGTAAATAGAGAAATTATCCATAAATACCTCAAAAAATTCTTCAACTATGTTGTAGAATATTTCCATCATGCATCTCTAAAACATTGCAGGTGCATTGTAGAGACCAAAAGGCATGTGTCTGAATGCTTATGGGCCATGCGAACACATAAAAGTAGTCTTATCTTGATCCTCAGGTGCAATGGTGATTTGATTATAACCCGAGTAACCATTAAGAAAATAGTAGTACTCCTGCCCTGCCAACCTATCCAACATCTAATCAATGAAAGAAATGGGATAGTGGTCCTTTCTTGAGGCTTTATTTAGCATACGGTAATCAATACAGATTATCCATCTAGTCAGCATGCGAGTGGGAATTAGCTCATTTGCTTCATTTGTAACCATGGTCATACCACCTTTATTTGGGATACAATGTAGTGGGCTTACCCACTTGCTGTAAAAAATTGGATAAACAATCTCATTGTCGATCCACTTAATGACCTATTTCCGCTCCACGTCCTTCATCACTGGATTTAACCTACATTGTTTCTTCACCTTGGTTTGAAACCTTCTTCCATGTATATCTTGTGCATGTAAAAAGCTGGATTTATCCCTGTAATTTCAGATATTTTCCAACCATTTGCCTTTTTTTTTTCTTTTTAAGACTGCCATAGCTTCCCTAAACTGTACATCAGATAAATCTGTAGACCAAATAATAGGCAGAGTATCATTGTCACCAAGGTAAACATATTTCAAGTGAGGAGGAATAACCTTAAGGCAACTTTCTCATTTCGATAACTGCTGAATTCATGACATGAATTAACGCCAACGCCTCCATATCTCCATAAAGATGACGACCCATCAAAACTCTCTCTAATGGATCATCTGACAATATCAACCTCTGATCAGACTCAAGATCTATAATGGATATAGAAGACAACTCCTCATATATAGCTGGAAATTTCAACGCCTTGTACACATCAAAAACCTGTACTTTATCATGTGCTCTCATTGTCATCTTCTTTACTGCTACATTAATTAATGACTATCCTATTTCTAGGAAGGGCCATCCTAAAATAAATGGGACAACCGGATCAGCTTTAACATCAAGAATCATAAATTCAACAGAAAAGATTAATGATCCCACTTTTACCAAAACATCTTCAATAATACCATCCGGACTAGCAAGGGACCTATCCGCTAAATGCAAAACAATAGTAGTGGGTTTGGGACTCCCAAGACCCATCTCTCAATACCATGATGTAGGAATAAGATTTATGCTAGCTCCCAAGTCACACAATCCATGAGCACTGATGGTTTGCCTAATAGTGATCTGCAAAGTGAAAATACCTGGATCCTTCAGCTTCGAGGGGAGTTTGTTTTGTATCTTGGATGTGCATATCTCAGTAACTGCAACTGTAGCATACTATTTCAACCATTTATTGCTTGTCACAATGTCCTTTAGATATTTTGCATATTTTGGAACACTTTGCAGAATATCAATAAGAGGAAGATTTACGTGATCCTTCTTTAGAAGATCCAAGAACTTCTTGTAACTCTCCTCTTCTTTATGCATTCTTTTCCTTTGAGGGAAGGGTAAGGTAAAGTTTTCTTCTCTACTTTAATTTCATCACTTACAACTTTTTCTTTGACCCCCTTCTCCTCCTTGTCTTTAGATCATCATCATTGGCTGTGGGACTAACCTGCTCATGTACCATTTCCTTTAACTGCAACCCACTCCTTGTTGTAACTATATTTACCTACTTTGTATTTTCCTCTATGTCACTAGGAAGGCCTCCTTGAGGTCTTGTATTTTGTGCTCCTGCAATCTGATCGGGTTGCAACTCCAATTTTCTAGTAAGCAACTATTGACTCTTCAACTCTACTGTAAACTGTGCTTGTTGAGTCTTCTTTTCTTATGTAAACTATGCTTGTTGAGCTAAAAGTTTCTCCATCATCTCCTCCATATTACTTATTTGAGTAGTAGCTTGATTATTCTGAACCTGCTATTGATTTTGTTGCACTGGCCCCTTATACTAATTAGTGTTCAGTGCGTGATTTACACCCCATGAGAAATTGGGATGGTTCTTCCAGTTGGGATTATATGTATTACCAAAATTCTACTATCCCTGATGATTTCCATTCCCCACATAGTTGACAAAATCTGGATTAGCCATACAAACATCTGTTGCATACTCACTACTTTCATAAACCTCACACTAAGAATTTGCATGTTGGATTTCATTAGCTATAGTTGCTTCTTGTGGAACCCCCAACTTCATGTTATTAAGCTGAGTAAGCATATGATTTTGCAATGCTGCGATCTGAGCTAATAATGCAGTGAATTTGTCCACCTCTAATACCCCTGTAACCTTCTTAGGAGCACTCCTCGAGTCAGCATGCCAATCAGGTTCCCATGTGAAATTCGATTCAGCAGCGTGTACAATTCATCATAAGTCTTTTCAAGAGCCTGCCCAACTACTACTGAATCTAAGAGAATCTTAGCGTTTGGCTCTAGTTCCTCAATAAAGGTATGAACAAAGACATCATTAGACTGATGATAATGAGGGAAATTTATGAGCATGCTATTAAATCTCTCCCAAGCTTGGTAGAGATTCTCTCCTTCTTTCTGTCTAAAACTCAGAATCTCACTTCTCAAACGTGTAGTCTTCCCAGATGGAAAGAATCGAATAAGGAATTTCTAAGGTAGACCTTCCCATAAAGTGATAGAGAGTGGTGGTTCAGGATGTAACCACCTCTTCGCTTCCCCAATTAAAGAAAAAGGGAAGAGTGTCAATCTGACATAATCAGTATTCACCCATATAGGAACTTAAGTACCGCTTATTTCTAGGAAGGTCTGTATATGTTGTTGCGGGTCTTCATATAAAAGGATAGAGAATTGCCCCACTGAATTCAGAAAATGCACCATATTCTGCTTCAGTTCAAATTGACCACCTGGCTCGGGCTTGCGAATATTATTAGTAACATGGTTTGTGAGTGGTTTTGCCATCTCACGAACAGGTCTAGCAACTGGTTGAGAAGGAGCAGTTGGGATGCCAGGAGCTGATATAAATGGAGCTGGAATATATCTGACATTTGGATCAACTGGATCAATTGGATCATTTCTTTGTTCAGCCATTTGAACCTGTTGAATTTGGTAGTGAGTCATCCGCCTTTGTTGAAATATCAGTTTTGGTTCTGCAAAAGGCTCTACCAACTCTTTATCTCTCTCCAGTCCAGTATTCAGCTAATCCTGCAAAAATTCAGTTGTTTAGATCAAGTCGTTAACACTTAAACTTATTATCAAAAACCAGAAATTTAGCAATTTACTAATTATACTAGTCCCTGGTAACGGCGCCAAAAACTTGTTGCGGCTCAAATGCACACGCAAGTGAACATGATCATATAAGTAGTGTAGTGACTTAGACAGTCAGATATCGTTCCCATGAGGACTAAGAAAATAACAATTTAACCAACTTTGAGTTTTAGACAAAGAAGTATTAAGTGTTATAAAGTGTCAAAATGATTGTGAATTTTGAATGAAAACTGTAAATAAATAAGAAATAGTAATTTTCGACAATAGCAAAGCAAGCAACGGTTGTAAACAATAATGATGAGAATTCCAGGGTTGAAGCATATCAAACAATCATACAATTCTATCTTCTTATCACATTCTATTTGGTTATCGGGTTATTGATTCGCAAGGTTTATACTACGATCTTGGTCTCCAGACCTCAAATCTTCTCTCTATTGAATATTGCAACTACAACTCCCATTGAGATACAACAATTCATCTAGATTCATGAAGTTATCTTCTTACAATTGAACCAAACAAGGCTTCTAGGTATATCCCTATCCTAGATGCTAATTCAAACCCCTTATTTCATAAAAGGATAGGAACCTTGCTCCTTAATTTATTCTTTCTATCCTACGATTCTCCTCCCGGAGTCACATAGGAATGTAAATTTATTCTAATGGTGCCCACTCATCAAAATAGTAAGCTCAAGAATCTAAGAACAACCCAGTTGATAATCCAAAGGGAAACTACGATAAAGAATATCAAAGAGTAATTATGTTCTTGGCCCCAACCCCAGAACAAGGGTGTTTAGCCACTCATGTTTGGATTCAACATAAAAAATAAGCAATTAATCATACCATGGATTAATCTTGAAGTGATAAAGTTCAAAAGAAATCCTAAGAACCCTAAGAGAGAGAATTTTGTGTTTTTCTGCCGCTACTATGATTTCCAAGGTATCCTTAAATTGTTCTGAATTTTTCCTATATAGCTGGGCACAGAAGACCCAATTTGGACCTTTGACGTGTCGCGCTGTGCTGTTAAATGCCATATTTCTCGAGGATCTGGGCCATCATGGAAGGTTAATGTTTTGGGACGATTGCAATTTGGCTCACCACCACAACGCGGTTATATCGTAGAAGGCTACTGGTTTGTGAAAAAATATGAATTCATCTTCCACCGTGACGCGCTAAGCTTTAGATTTTGAAAAACTGGCAACTAGAAATTTACCGCATCGCGGTAATATCGCATCTTTTTTCTGGAATCTTGACAATTGGGAAATGGCTCCTCACCGCAACGTGGTGATTTCGAGGTACCTTACTGGATTTTGACAAACGCCATTATGTCCCTCTCCGCAATGAGTTGACCGCACTAATCAGATGTTCAGACTTCCAGTTTTCCTTACTGAGCTATTTTCCAGTGCCTTTATTTGTTCTCTTCACCCTTGCATATCATTAATGTGTCCAATCATGTTTAATTCATCACAATCTAGTCCTGCAAATACTAATCATGTCCATTAGATAAAGAACACACTTAAAGCTCAATTATACTCAGAATAGCACACTATAGCTCTCAAAACAAATCTAAATCTTGGTGGATATTGGTGATTGGACATATGAATACGCCCAAGATCAATCACATAAACAATAGTTATACAAGAACCCTCAATCCATATTTTCAAAATCAACATAATTATCTCATGAACAATGCTTTAAAACAAGGGAAGAGTATGATGCCTGAAATACCAATAATTTGGATGGAAATCGACCCTTGTTCCCTTAGATGACCAAATTAATAGAACCCTAGCTTGACTTACTTGAGGAAATTCAGAGATCCTTTTTGAGGCGTTTAAGAAGTTACTTAGATTTGTTTTTTAGTACAATAAACACCCTAAAGGGGTTATTAGATGTGGGTTTAAATTTGGGTAAGAGGGGAAATATCCATAATTCCCTTACCTTAAAAGCTAGAAAAGTGTTGTCATTGACTATGGGTCAAACGATGACACGCAGCCACTCCTTATGACTCATTATATCTAGGATCCCCAAACACTATTGACCCTATGACTCAATTGGTACCATTCATAATGAGACCCTATGACTCGTAGGGTCCAGTCATATTCAACGTAGAACCCAATTGGGTAAACACTGGACATCTTACGATTAGCACCTAAAGACTCCTAACAAGTCCTTACGGCTCATAGTGAGCCACTCATACTCTGAGCAGAACTTATCCACTTAATTTCATATTTGGTTACGATTGGGTCCATAGGATCCATCAAAACTCCTTATGACCCTACCCCTAAATTGTACTCAGGACAGTAACTCAAGTACCTTTCACTGGACACCTTATGAATAGGGTTCCCTGACCCGTTAAGAACATATTACAACTCATCTGGTAAGTTATTGCTCTGGAAGAAAACTCAAAACTCAGAAAATTTTCAAGAATAAAAAAATCAAGGAGTTAGATGAGGCTACCCTCTAGTCATAATGTCACAACCCAAATTAGGGCCTGGCCGTCACGGGTATCTCAAGTCCCACGTAGACCGGAGATCACCCCCTATACCTAACCAAACGAAACACACCACGCCCTAAGGTTAACTAAATTTCAACCATATCACAAGATAAGAGAATATCAATTTAAAGACATTAAAATAAATCTACAACCAAAACTAACCGATACCAGTATAATGGCAATACCAATACCAACACCGATACCAATACCAATACATCCCATGCCATGATTACTCCAACAAAGCCTATAATCAAAACCAAAGAGTATCCAGTCAGGATATATCTCCATCCATAGCCAAAACCAAGATAAAAAAATTTGTCAAAATGTAAAGAAAACCATAAACATGAAATGGGGCCTTCCGAAGCATGGAAGCTTACCACTTCAATCTAACTCGCTAGCTGATCCCGAATCCTAGTCACTGAGCAGGAGAAGTAGAAGTATGACCAGTTCCTGCATCAAGTGGGGATACAGCGTCCAAAGACAGTTAGCGGGGTGAACGCTAGCATGTAACTCGGGGATAAGAATAACATAATGATATGATCAACAGTTTTAAATCATTCAAAATCCAACACACCTAATCAAATACATATACATAATTATATATATATATATATATCTATATATATATATCACATGCTGAGATATGGAACAAGGCTTAACATGCTTTTCAAAACTTTAGCCACGATTGTGTAGCTCAACCGTCATATGATAGTACCCACGAGCTGTATAGGCCCTAACTCTCACCCCCGTTCGGGCCCCAATACGTGTAGCCACACAAACTGGAGAATAATCTCACATATATGCACATAGGGGACTTAAACCCTCCAACATATACCAAAAAACCTCCCTAATCATGAAATAATAAGGGGGACTCGAACCTCCCTGGTCATTTTAACCCCCCATCGATAAATGCAATTTCCAGTATTGGTCACTCGGACCTTCACTTTCACGACCTAGCTGCACAACCCTTATTAAAGCCCAATTAAAACAATTGTCACATATTCACATTCAATGAATCACAATACACTTTTAGGCATACATTTTTGGTATCATCATACCAACTACACTTGCACGGTAACACATCATCCAAAAATAATTTCCATTAATTTGGGGAGAACAACTCCCTTTGATCATTAATACACATTGGGGAACACCGTATCTCTTTTTTCATTATTTCATACCATTGTATTTCAAATACTTCATTATATCATGCAATAGTTCAAGACTGGTTCAATTTTACAAATTCCCACAGTTCTCATAACTTAAACTAATTTCACATATGGGGTTGGGGTTATAACCACTTTAAGGCCACAAGTTTGGGAAAATCAGAATTCCTTAGTTAATTCACCATACCCATGTACCCACAAGTTCAAAACCATGTTAAAAGCATAAAAATCATATATATATATATATATATATAAACCATGAGAAACATTAGTCAATTCATAACATTCAAAAACCCCAACCTTTTTTTGCAAAACCAAAATAATATATTTAGGAACCATACTTTAAATCACATGCTTTTGCAAAATTAATAAAGAGGGAAGAGTAACATGCCTGAAATAGTAAGATGTACAAATAGAAACAACCCTTGAGAACCCTAATTGATCAGCCTTTTAAAGCCCTAGCCTTAACTTGAACAGAGAGTTTATGAGAAAATTTTGGAGCATTTAATCCATTAAAGTGTTGAATGAATGCCCAAAAAGGGTTTTATGGAAATGGGGTCTAAAGGGTTTTAAGTGGGAAATGTTGAAAGTTCCCCTAACTTAAAAGATGGAAAAGAAACATCTTTGGTTACAAGTCAACCCCTTGACTCATACCCACACCATACGACTCATCACCACGAGTGTAAACAAGACAGTCTCCAGGACCCCAAAACTGTTATCCTTGCAAGTAAACCCACCAACTCGTAACATGACCCTATGACTCATAGGGTCCTACTCGTGAGCAACACAGAGCCTAAATGAATCGAAAATTAGACATCTTACAATTTGAACCTACAACTTATGACATATCCTTATGACTCTTATTGATCCACTCGTACTCAGAGAAGAATCAAGCCTCAAACTTACTGTTAGGTATGAATCATCCCAATGAGTCATAAATACACCCAACGACTTAAGAGGGCCCATTCGTAACTAAGCAGTGAGCCCAGAGATCAAGAATTTTAAAGGGCTAAAAGCTAAGGTTTTTCAATTCTCCCCCACTTGGATCATTCGTCCTCAAATGATGGGACAAAGCAATTGCTAGCAAGGTTTGAATCTATATTACCCTACTCTTACCTTTAACAAACTCAGAAAATAAAGATGCCAAGGAAATCTCTCTTTCTTTTAACAAAGTCAGCAAATAAAGATATTAAGGATAATACATACCTTACGCATGATTATTTGGAGCAGAAAATAAGAATCGATACTTAAACTTCATGTCCTCTTTGGCTTCCCAAGTAGCCACTTTAACTTTGTGGTTCCTTCATAGAACCTTTACCAAAGCTACATCATTCATCCATAACCGATAAACTTTCCTATCGATAATTTCAAGCAGAACTTCCTCATATGACAAGGAATCAAAAATACCTAAATTCTCCAAAGGAATAACCGTCGAAGGATCACCTACGTACTTCCTCAATATTTAAACAGAGAACACCGGATGGATGAAGCTCAAACTAGGAGGAAACTCCAACTCATACGCATCATTACCAACTCTAAATAAGACCAAGTACAGGCTAACATACCAGGGACTGAGCATACCCTTCTTCCTAAATTGCATTACTCTCTTCATTGGAGATACCTTCAAGAATATACAATCGCCAACCTCAAACTCTAACTTTCTATGACACACATCTACATAGGAGTTTTGGCAACTTTTAGCAGATTTAAGTCTATCCTGAATCACCATCACCTTCTCCATAAGTTGGTAAACCAAATCAGGGCCAAACATCTCTGCCTCTCCAACCTTGAACCACCTAATAGAAGACCTATACCTCTTACCATACAATGCCTCAAATGAAGCCATCCCAATACTAAAGTGTTAGTTATTATTATATGCAAACTCTATAAGAGAAAAATGATTAACCCAACTACCACCATAGTCAATCAGGGAATCTTGAAGCATGTATTCCAATGCCTGAATAGTCCTTTCCTCTTGCCTATCCGACTATTGGTAGAGAGCAGTACTAAGGCTTACCTTAGTTCCCAAACCTCTCTAAAATGAGCAGAAAAATGCAATGAGAACTGAATACCATGATCTAACATATAGAAACAGGAACCCTATGCAACTTTACAATCTCTTAGAGGAGCAACCTCGCATAATCCTCTACCGAATAATTCATCCTCACTAGTAAGAAATGAGCTTACTTAGTTATCTTGTACACGATGACCCAAATTGAATCAAATTAATTTTGAGACTAAGGAAAACCGGTAACAAAATCAATATTAATCACTTCCCACTTTGACACAAGAAACTCAATCTCTTGAGTCAACCCACCGGGCCTCAAGTGTTTAACCTTCACTTGTTGGCACACCATGCATTTAGCCACAAAACTGGCCATATCTCACTTCATATTATTCCACTAATAAATCTCCTTAAGATCATGATACATCTTCTTCAAATTGGGATGAATGACATATCGCTACTCATGAGCCTTAGCCAAGATCCTTTCTCTCAACCCATCTATATCGAGAACACATAATCTGCCTTGGTAGCTCAAGATACCATCGCCACCAATCTCTAATGCTACAACCTTTTGCTGACCCAGATCCCCCTTAATCTTTATTAAGATAGGATCCAGTACCTGCTTCTTCTTTATCTTAGCCATAAGGGATGACTTTGCCACCTCTTGTACAAATATACCACCATCTTTAGAGTACAAGAGACGAACTCCAAGGTTAGCTAAACGGTGAATGTATTTTACCAACTCCATCTTATCCTCATCCATATGAGCTAGACTCCCCATGGAAAACCTACTAAGATCATTAGTAACCACATTAGCCTTATATGGATGATAGTGGAGACTCATGTCGTAGTCTTTTAGCAACTCCAGCCATCTTCTCTGCTTGTGATTCAACTTTTTCTGGGTGAACACATATTGCAGGCTCTTGTGATCAGAAAAGTTATCTACATGGACTCCATAAAATAATGATGCCAGATCTACAATACGAACACCACAGCAAATAACTCCAAGCCATGAGTTGGGTAATTCTTCTCTTGAACTTTCAACTGCCTAGAAGCATAGGCCACGACCCTACCATGTTGCATCAACACACAACCAAGTCCCACACGGGACACATTATAATAGACACAAAACCATCAGAGGCTTCAGGCAAAGTCAAAATTGGGGTTGAAGTCAACTTATCTTCCAGCTTCTCAAAACTACCCTCACAAGCGTAAAACCTTAAGATTTTTAATTTTTTCTAGGTCAACTTAGTCAACGGGCCATCTATAGTTGAGAAACTCTCCACGAATCTCCTATAGTAATCGGCTAAACCCAAAAAGCTTTGAATATCAGTTGGAGTCATGGTCCTAGGCCACTTCTTAACCACTGCAACTTTCTGGAAATCCACCATGATCCCTTCACTAAAAATGACTTGACCCCGAAAAGTTATGGCCTTCAACAAGAATTGTCACCTCAAAAACTTAGCATATAATTAATGGTCTTTCAAGGTTTGCAACATAATACGGAGGTGATCGAAAGGATCCACCTTACTCTTAAAATACACTAGGATATCATCTATAAACATGATAATGAACAAATCTAGAAACTAATGAAAGACCCTATTCATTAAGTCTATGAATGTCGTCAGGGCATTAGTCAAACCAAATGACATGACTAAGAACTCATAATAACTATATCAGGTTCGGAAGCCAGTCTTAGGGATATCCACTTTTCTAATCTTTAGCTGATGATAACACGACCAAAGATCAATCTTAGAGAAACATCTATCACCTTGAATCTAGCCAAACAAATCATCAATTTGAGAAAGAGGATATATATTCTTCACCAAACCATATTCAACTGATGGTAATCGATGCACATTTAAAGGGAACTATCCTACTTAGGTGTGGAAAAAATAAAAGCACCCTACGGAGATACACTGGGATAGATAAAACCCTTGTCAAGGAGGTCTTCAACTGCTTCTTAATCTCCTTCAACTCAGTTGGAGCCATCCTTTAATGAGGGATAGAGATAGGATGAGTGTCCAGAATTAAATCCCAAAATCAATCTCCTTAGGGAGGGATACCAGGAAGATCATCAAGAAAAACCTAGGGAAATTCATTAACCATAGAAATGGATGTAAATGAAGGACCCTCCAAGTTAGAATCTTTAACCCGAACCAAATGATAAAGACGTCCCTTTGAAATCAACCTCCAAGCTCTAAGATATGATATGAACCTTCTCTTAGGCACTAGAGAACCCCTTTCCTACTCAATGACAGATTTATTAGAGAATTTAAACATGACCTTATGGGTCTGGAAATCTAAGGAGGCATAGAATGAATGTAACCAATCCATCCCCAATATGACATCAAAATCAGCCATGTCTAACTCTAGAGGATCTACTAGAGTTTCTCTACCACCAACAGATACCACAAAGCCCATAGAGACTATTTTAGCAACCTTAGAGTCACCTATCAGAGTAGAAATAGAAAAAGGATCAGGGATACACTCGGGACTAAAACCAAAATACACAGCCACAAATGGGTCACATAAGAAAGAGTAGACCCCGTATCAAGAAAATAATACACATCATGAGAAAAGAGTCATAAATGCCAGTGAATATATCGAGAGATACCTCAAAGTCCTGGTGTGTAGAAAGAGAATACAAGAAATTTCGGCCAGTCCCAGTACTAGAAGCAGAAACAACACCCTTTAGTGTATGAGCTGATAAAATAGTAACAAGATTCTTATTTTCCCTTGAAGCAACCTTAGAAGGGAAATCCCTCTGCAAGTGACCAATCTGACCACATTTAAAACACTTGTTCCTCCCTTATTCACTAAATCCATGGTGCACCTGCCTGTAAAATTGACAAGGACAATTTAATAGAGCGGACAAAACCCTACTAGCCTGAGATTGGGCACCATATGCCCTAAACCTAATATCATTCTAGTAACAACAATCATCTAATAGCTTTAAATAAGGAGCGGTAGCCATAGTGTAGGAACCAAAACTCCCTCACTTCTTATAAGACTACTTCTACTATCTCTACCACTTTTCTATTGACCTTCACCCTGATCAAAAACTCTAAACTTCATATTATTCCTATCCCTAATTTTAGCCTACTTCTTCTTCTCTTCTGCCACTTGCTGCATATACACAACCATTCTGGAGATGTCCATATCCTTCTTCAATAAGGCAACCTTACTTTCTAGAATCAAATCACGGGATAACCCAGAAGAAAATTTTCTTATTCTAGCCCTCATACTAGACACTAACTCAGGAGCATAATGGGACAACTAATGGAATTTCAAGGCATACTCCTAGACCATCATCCTGCCTTGCTTTAGATTAACAAACTCTTCCACTTTCTCCTCCCTCAACTCCTGAGAAAAGCACTAGAGAAATCATCCCATAATATGAATTTGACCTCATCTCCCCTAGACTATTCCCATTCCTCAAACCATTAGTATGCTACATCCTTCAATTAATAGGCTGTGATTTCCACACCCTTCATATTAGTGGCATGCATAACACAGAAGATCTTCTTTATCTCATGAATGAAACCTTGAGGATCCTTCTCAACCTTAACACCAGTGAACACAAGAGGGCTCAACCTCATAAACTGGCCAACCCTTACTACCTCAGAAGATAGAGTAAGAAAAATTGCCCGCTCAGACTGAGAAGCTACCAACTAAGCCAACATATGAATGGACTGGGAAAATTCTGCATTCAATATATTAGCCTGAGGGTCTCAAGGAGGACTACAGGGGACCGGTGGAACTCTAGGAGGGCAATCAGAAACTGGATACCATGATCGGGTCTGTACCCTATAAGCAGGGCCTGTCCCATCGGCATTATCCTCAAGTGGGATAGAAGAGTTTCCATGAGCTTCAGATCATCTGGGGGGCATGATCTGAAAAGCAATTAAATAAGAATTAGAGATACTAAAGACCTTAGACTCTATAGCTTGAAACAAATCAACAAAAAAGGGAAACATTCCTAAATGTCTCATAGCCTCTCCCTTATAAGTGTGGCATGCTACACACCCATAAAAGAGTTTCTACTCGATACGACTTTCCTGTCCTAGGCTTTGATACAACTGTTGTATGGCCCAAACTAGGGCCGGGCCGTAATGGGTATCTCAAGTCCCATGTAGACCAAAGATCACCAATGTACCTAACCAATCCAAACACACCACACCCCAAGGTCAGCTAAATTTCAAGCATATAACAAAATAAGAGAATATCAATTTAAAGACATTAAAATAAGTCTACAACCCAAACCAACAGATAATAGTATCAATGTCAATACAAATACTAACACCACCCATGCCAAAAGTAGTTCGACAAAGCCTCTAATCAAAACAAAGAATATCCCATCAGGACATGCCCCCTACCATTTCCAAAACCAAAACCAAAGAAATAGTCAAAATGTAAAGGAATCCATAAACATGAAATGGGGTATTCCAAAGTATGAAAGCTCACCACTTCAAACTAACAAACTAAAGGATCCCAAATCCAAGTCACTGAGTAGGAGAAGTAGAAGTATGAGTGGTTCTTGCATCGCGTGGGGATGCAGCATCCGAAGATATTTAGCGAGGTGAACACTAGCATATAACTCAGGGATAAGTATAACCTAATAATATGATAAACAGTTTAAAATTATTCAAAAGCCAACACGTATAATCAAATGTGTATACATATATATACATATTTATGTATATCGAGATACAAAACAAACTCTTCCACTTTCTCCTCCCTCAACTCCCGAGGAAAGAAGCAATCTAGAAAAGCAATAGAGAAATCATCCCACAATGTGAATTTGACCTTATCTCCCCTAGACTATTCCCATTCCTCAAACCATTAGTATGCTACATACTTTAATTAATAGGCTGTGAATTCCACACCCTCCATATTAGTGGCATTCATAACACAGAAAATCTTCTCTATCTCATGAATGAAACCTTGAGGATCCTCCTCAACCTTAACACCAGCGAACACAGGAGGGTTCAACCTCATAAACTAGCCAACCCTTATTACCTCAAAAGATAAAGCAACAAAAATTGCCCGCTTAGACTGAGAAGCTACCAACTAAGCCAACATATGAATGGATTGGGAAAATTCTGCATTCAATATATCAACCTGAGGAGCTCTAGGAGGACTACAGGGGACCGGTGGAACTCTAGGAGGGAAATCAGGAGATAGATACCATGATCGGTTCTGTACCCTATAAGCAGGGCATGTCCCATTAGCATTGTCCTCAGGTGGGATAGAGGAGTTTCCATGAGCTTCAAATTATCTGGGGCATGATATGAAAAATGATTAAATAAGAATTAGAGAGACTCAAGACCTTAGACTCTATGGCTTGAAATAGAACAACAAGAAAGGAAAACATTCCTAAATATCTCGTAGCCTCTCTCTTATAAGTATGGCGTGCTATACACCCATAAAAGAGATTCTACTCTAAATAGCTTTCTTGTCCTAGGCTCTGATACCACCTTTGTCATGACCTAAACCAAGGCCTGGGTGTAACGGGTATCTCAAGTCCCACGTAGACTAAAGACCACTCCATGTACCTAACCAAGCAAAACACACTACACCCCAAGGTCGGCTAAATTTTGAGCATATAACAAGATAAGAGAATATCAATTTAAAGATATTAAAATAAGTTTACAACTAAAACCAACAGATAATAGTATCAATGTCAATACAAATACTAACACCGCTCATGCCAACAGTAGTCTGACAAAGCCTCTAATCAGAACCAAAGAATATCCAGTAGGGACATGCCCCTGACTATCTCCAAATCCAAAACCAATGAAATAGTCAAAATGTACAGGAAACCATAAACATAAAATGGGGAATTCCGAAGTATTAAAGCTCACCACTTTAATCTAACAAACAAGCTGATCCCAACTCTAAGTCACTAAGCAAGAGGAGTATAAGTATAAACAGTTCCTGCATCACGTGGAGATGCAACATCCAAAGATATTTAGTAGGGTGAACACTAGCATATAACTCGGGGATAAGGATAACATAATGATATAATCAATAGTTTAAAATCATTCAAGAGCCAACACACATAATCAAATATGTATACAGATATATATACATATATATCCATATATATATATAATATTATATATATATATATCGAGAAATAAAACAAGGCTTAACTTGATTTTCAAAACTTTAGCTTTGATTGTGTAGATCAACCGTTATATAATAGTACCCACGGGCTATATGGGCCCTATCTATCACCCCATGGTTGGGGCATAGTTTTTGTAGCCATACGAACCAGATAATAATCTCATATATATGCACATAAGGGACTCAAACCCTCCAACATATACCAACGTGACATAAGAACCCGATCATATAATTATTTACGGAGGAATTAAACCTCCCTAATCATGAAATAATAATAAGGGGATCTCAAACCTCCCTGGTCACTTTGACCCCCGCATCAGCGAACACGATTTCCAATATTGGTCACTCAGACCTCTACATTCAAGACTCAGCTACACAACCCTTATTAAAGTCAAATTAAAACAATTGTCACACATTCCCATTCAGTAAACCATAATACATATTTAGGCATACATTTTTGGTATTGTTATACCAACTACATTTGCAAGGTAACACATCATGCCAAAAAAATTCCATTAATTTAGGGAGAACAACTCCCGTTGTTCATTAATACACATTGAGAAACACCGACTTCCTTTGTTCATTAAATCATAACATTGTTCAAATACTTATGTATATCATGCAATAGTTTAAAACTGGTTCAATTTTACAAATTCCCTCAGTTCTTATGACTAAAACTAATTTCATATTATGGGGTTGGGGTTATAACCACTTCAAAGACATAAGTTTAGGATAATCACAATTCCCTAGTTCATTCACCATACCCATGCACTCACAAGTTCAAAACTATATTAAAAGTATGAAAATTATATATAAAAACCATGAGAAACATTGTTCAATTCATAACATTCCAAACCCACAACCTTTGTTTTAAAAACAAAAACAATAATCTTATGAACCATACTTTAAATCACATAATTTTGCAAAATTAACAATAAGGGAAGAGTAACATGCTTGAAATAGTAAGATATACAAAGAGAAACCTCCCTAGAGAACCCTAATTGATAAACCTTTTGAGACCCTAGCCTTAACTTAAACAAATAGTTTGAGAGAGAATTTGGGAGTTTTTAATTCGTTTAAGTGTTGAATGAATGGACCAAAAAGGTTTTATAGATATGGGGTCTAAAAGGTTTTAAGTGGGAAATGTCTATAGTTCCCCTAACTTAAAATCTAGAAAAGCATCATCTTTGGTTACGAGTCAACCCCTTGACTCGTACTCACACCATATGACTCATCACCACAAGTCATAACTAGGACTATCTCCAGGACCCCCAACACTGTTATCCTTATGACTCGACCCACTAACTCATAACATAACCCTACAACTCATAGGGTCCTACTCATGACAAACACAAAACCCAAATAAATCAAACACTGGACATCCTATTATTTGAGCTGATAACTCATGACATATCATTATGGATCTTAGTGAGCCACCCATACTCATATCAGAATTAAGCCTTAAACTTACTAGTTTTGCTATGACTTATCCCAATGAGTCATCAAGACACCCTAAAATTCTTAGGGTCCAGTCATAACCAAGGAACTGATCCTAAAGTTCAAGGAATTTTCATGGGCAAAAATTTAGGATGTTTCACATAACATGGTGCTTAAGGCCCCAAGTGACCCCAACCTAACCCATGATCTGGTACCTATTGTGAGAACTTAACAAAATAATAATACAAAAAACATATGCAAAATCTAAACTACTAAAAACTTTATCAAGATGGAATATTGGAACAAGACCCAACGTGTCTGAAACTATTGATAAAATTATAAACAAGTCTGAATATTTGAAAGCCTCTAAAATATGAGGAGTTGATGGGACAAACCCCTAACTAACTCTGACTGACTGAAATAAAGGAATTACTAAAAATAACTACAAATAACTTGTCCTCAATGGAAGAGGATTCACTCCAACTGCTGCTGAGTGGCACTGAACTAACTAAGGGTGATCAAAGATCTTAGCGTCCGAACCTATGTTTTAAGAAAACATAGCGCAAAAGAGAGTATGTGATTAGTACTTTGAATGTACCATTACGTGAGATAATGACTAACTCAAGTACATATATATACTGAGTGTGAATGCATGAACAGGTAAAGCTAATGTAAGACGAAGTAAAGCATGCATTGAAATAATATATAAAAATGACTGACTAAATAGCTGGTAAACTGAACACTTGGTCATGCAAACCTGAACTATTATAATATGAATAATGAAATGTAACTATGGGAGCTATCATTTAATCGACATGCCCCAATCTGAGTTAATCGGGGTCGAACCTGTAACACTAGTTGGAAGGGTGTCAGTACTTTGCCATGGGTACTAACACTGGATGTGTGGATCCACTAAACTGGTGTTCCAAAGGACTAAAGCTATATATTGGTGGAATAAAATGAAATGTGAGGTTGTTGATTATGTTTCAAAGTGTTTAAATTGCCAACAAGTTAACGTGGAACATTTGGGACCAAGTGTCACTTCCCAAGAGATAGCTTTGCCTATGTAGAAGTAGGAGATGATTAATATGGAATTCATCATGGGACTTCCGAGGTTCGGAAATAAATATGATTCCATTTGGGTAATTGTGGACCAGATGACCAAGTCATCTCTCTTTCTGCCGGTGAGGACTAACTATTCGGGAGATGATTATGCCAAGTTATACATTGAGGAAATAGTTCCCTTGCATGGGACACCAGTATACATTATATCCAATCGAGGTACGTAATTCTCTTCGCAGTTTTGGCAATCTTTTCAGAGGGGTTTAGGTACCCAAGTGAACCTGAGTACTGCATTCAACCCTCGGACTGATGGGCAAGGTGAACGCACCATTCAGAACCTAGAGGATATGTTTAGGGCTTGTGTAATTGACTTCAAGGGTAGTTGGGTAGATCATTTTCCATTGATAGAGTTCACCTACAATAATAGTTACCATGCCAGTATTAATATGGCTCCTTTTGAAGCACTTTATGGGATAAGGTATAGATCACCGATTGGATGGTATGAAGGGGCTGAAACGTGGTTGTTTGGGCCTGATCTTGTTCATCGGCCAATGAAGAATGTGAAAATCATTAGAGAATGACTAAAGAAATCTCAGAGTCGTCAGAAGTCCTATGCCGATGTTAGAAGAAGAGAGTTAGAATTTGAGGTTGGTGATTGGGTATTTCTCAAAGTCTCCCCTATGAAGGAAGTCATGCATTTTGGAAAGAAGGAGAAACTTAGTCCTCGTTTAATAGGACCATACCAAATTTTGAGAAGGATAGGTCGAGTTGCCTATAAATTGGAACTGCCCATGAGTTTAGGCTCCGTACATCCCGTGTTCCATGTGTCTAGGTTGAAAAGTGGATTGGGGACCATTCTTTGGTGTTGCCTAAAGAGGAAATAAATGTGAAAGACTCTTTGACATATGAAGAAGAACCGGTTGATATTCTGGGTCGTCAAGTCCAAAAGCTGAGAAGTAAGGAAATAACTTCGGTTAAGGTGCTGTGGAAAAATCAGAAAGTTGAGGAAGCTATTTGGGATTTAGATAATGATATGCGTGCAAGATACCCAAATCTTTTTGATCCGGTGAATGACAAAATAGAAGGTACAATCCTTGACTTATTCTTTTTATCTTCTACTCACTGAGATAAACCATGCTTACATGTGTCCTGCGTCATCATTCGAGGATGAATGATCCCAAGGAGGGGATAATGTAACACCCCACAAAAATCTTCTACGTGGTATCTCACCTAGTAGCATGTTTGAGAGGATAGCAACTTGAAAATTTACTAAGTGTCAAAAAGGACTGAGTCATATTTTAATCTCCTAAACTTGTGTGATCTCTAAATTGATTTTTCCAATCCTGAGATATGAATTTTTAAGTTGTTTCATGTTCTTGGGAGTAAAGGGGATGTGTCGGGGAAGTTTTGGATTTTTCGAACACCATTAGAGTTGTGTTTGGATGTTGGAAATAGTGACTCAACGCGCTACATAGATGACCGCATCGATGAAATAGTGGCTCGACACGAAGTCGACGTTCTGCATCGATGACCACGTTCATGAAGCAGTGGACCAACACAATATTGATGCATTGCATCATCTAACGCGTCGGTGCCCAGTTTGAGATTTCTTTTTAAAATTCCAGGTTAGGAGGGGTATATTAGTCAATTCCCTTCATCTAAACTCTATCTTAACACAAAATTAAATCATTTTTAGGGAAAAATACATCGGAAATCTCTTACAATCTCTTAAATCCAAAACCCTAGTCTCTTCCCCTAAGATCAAGAGTTCATCTTTGAGGTCAAGAATTTCAAGAACTTAAGCGAGATTTTGGTTCCACTCTTTCTCCTAAGTAATGTAAGGTACGTGGGGTTTTCCTAAAACTACATGGGCATAAGGAAATTGTTTCAACAATATTTAAACATTGTGAAATCATGAATTCTTGAAGGGGTTTTGGAACTCACATTACAATTTTGCTTTATAAATTCTTTAATGGTATAATTGATTTGGTCTTCAGGCCTTTCCCCTAACTTTGATTTATAATAATGTTTAAGTATATATATGTATGCATTGATGAGTTTTAATGATGAATTGAGATCATGAACTATTAGAAATCTCTCTCTTGCTTACAAGTTTCTTGTTTTCGTAAGTTATGATTTATTCGAAATGCATATCTGGAAGCATGATATAAATGTATTGATTTTTTTTACGACTTGATTATGGTTTGAACTGAATAGGGGGTGTTTTTAATTGGTGTTAAATTTTAAAGATTTTATTAAGAAGATTTCATGTATTGTCATAAATTTCATGAACACCACATGTTTGTTGAAAAGCTGAAAACAGTGACTATTACATAAGCTGACAAATGTTTTGAAATATGAATCTTCTTGAATTGCTTGAAGTATGGTGGTCCAAACTTTATGTTTTGAAAGAGAAGAATGTAAATGTTATTTAATGGCTTAGACACGACTTGCAAGTCTTGGTATGACGATACCAAATCAGATAAGGCCATTATAAACTCAGAACAAAATACAGATTTCAATTCAGATTTTAGATTTTTAATTCAAACAGATCCATGTTTACAACAGGTTAAAACTGAGAACTAAGAGAGTTAGGTGGTTACCCGAAGTAGTATTGGGTCATACGATTCATTTCCTGAAATCGTGTTTTGCCGATACGGTTTATTATTTCCCAAGAGGGATTATATGCTATCCTAGTGTCTTGGGCGTATCAGATTCAAATAATTCAATCCTTGCGGCAAACTTGGGTTGGGATCTTGGCCGTCGAGTTAATAGAAGATCCCACATTTCCCGTGGGAAACTTTCAGATATGTAGGGTGTACCACCTAGCTCAAAAGTTATACAAAGTATAAAATTGCATTGACAAGATTGTTTTAAGATCATTTGTGATGGCCCATTTACTTTAAACTATTTCATGAATAATATTTTATGACTTTCTCTCACCTATATTATATATGTATAAACTCATTATTTTGGATTGCTCGACGTACCAGTACAATTGTATTGACTCCCTATATTTCAAGGTCTAAGGCTCAGTCTAGAGGTCCTGCTAAGCCATAGAGTTTTTCAGAAAGAAGTGAAGTGTGAAGTTGGTGGGCCTTCTCTATTCTGGAAGGCCTATTTATTTTTAGATACTTGTTATTTACTTTGGTTTAGGTCCACTAGGGGCCTTGTCCGAGTTTCAGACCGTTTGATAATTTCATATGTAATAGAGATTTCGTAGACTGGAACAGATATTGTATAGTTATTGATTTACTTATTTACAAAATGTTAAACCAAACTCAGAGTATGACCATGATTCTATTTGTTATATTTTGCATCTTTTCTTTATTTCTATGAATAGTGTTCATGAGTACTAGTCAGGAAGGAAGCGCCCGAGCCTTTATGGTTTGGGATGCTTATCGCAGCCAGGGTTCGGAGTCGGGTCGTGACAATGATCCTATCACCAAGATCATAACACTCTCTAAATCTTAGGAGCCTTTCCCTCATGAGTTAAAGAATTTCATCAACATATTGTGATATAAGAATACAATTTATAAAAAAGTTAGTAAATTCTAAAAAATGGAAAGATACAATAAATGGTACATCTATTGAAATAGATGGGTCATTTGTTACCCATCTATTGCAACAGATGACCTATCTGTTGTAATAGATGGTCCATTTGTTGCATAGGTTCTCTGAACCTGTTAACAGATTACCCATCTACTGTAACTTATGCAACATATGGGTAATACTTTGCAAATTATGACCCACCTATTGCAATAGATGGTCCATCTATTGTAACAGTCCATCTATTACAATAGATGAGTCATTTGTTGCATAGCTTCTCTGAACCTGTGTTAACAAATTACCTAATCTACTACAACTTATGCAAGAATATAGGTAATCTATTAAAACAGATGACTTATAATGTATGAAATAAAGTTGATAGAAAGTTAGGTTATAAAAATTAAATGCATTGCGTCCTCACACGATACGATCATACTTGTCATCCTCTTTAAGTCTTCTAGGAAAAGTGTACTCATGATAAATATTTGTGCGGCCATGTACTTTGTAAGATTAACCTTCCTATTGGAGTCAACCAACTTGTATATGTTCACCTTTTTCAGTGGTCCTTGCACTCCAGTGGCCTCTTTTGGTCCCTAAACTCCAGTAGTCCCTTGAACATTGGAAGGGGCCACTTGAACTTGATCAACATTGGAAGGAGGATGAGTTGCAAATTTTCTTAATTTCATACTTAAGAGTACAATTCCAAATGCTTTTTTTCTTTCTTTTAACCTCCACTATAGGAAAGTATGACTTTCTCAATCTTGAATGTCAATTCGTTGACAACAACAGTGAGAGCATCTACCCTTTTAATGAGTTCATCATGTCTGTCAATGCACTTTTGGCATATGCAAACAGAACATGAGCTTGAAGAGGGACCACTAAAATAAGTGACTCAACCACTAATTTTATTGTCAACTCTGGTTTCAAACAATTTTTTTCCTATGAGAATCAACAAAATGATCATCACAATGCCTGGCACCATCATCCGTATGCCTGGCACCAACATCACCAACTTCACCAGCAACACTATTACCATCTCCACCACCAACACCATCATAATTATTACAACCACCACCACCACTACCCAACTCTGTTACATCAGGTTGGTCATGAAAAACCTATACAGAAGGCTCAGCAAGAATAAACTGACCTTCCCTGGCTGCTCTTTTGATGGCTTTTGCTCCATCCAGTTCCTTCTTTATTAAATTCGTCATTGGGTTTGCTTTTGATTGAGGTAAATTTAGAGTAACAAAAGAATGCAACTCCAACTTTTGCTCAGTAGGTACAAGACATGGATGCACAACCTATAAATAAAAGTAGATATATTTAAATTAAATAATAATTTTCAGTAAAATTGGGTAATATGTTAACACAGAGAACTTATGCAATAGATGAGACATATGTTGCTATATATTACTTATTTGTTACAATAGATTACTCATCTATTGCATAAGTTATAGTAGATAGGTTATATGTTAAGACAGAATCAGAGAACCAAAGCAATAGATGGCTTATTTTTTGCAACAAGTGACAACTTATTTTAATAGATTACCCATCTATTGTACCAGTTGTAGTAGATGGATAATCTACAGAGATAAGTTGCAACAGATGACTCATCTATTTCAATAGATGACCTATCTATTGCAATTTCTTAACTTAATTAAAATTATTATACTTGAAAGAAGATTTACGGCATCATCAGGACGGTTAAAGATATCAAGGGGATTTATTTTTGGATTGTTCTTAGAAGACAACCATATAAGGGTCCTTAGATGAGAAACCTCATCCAAGTAGTCCTTGACCAGCTGACAAAGGTGAGGAATGGCTTCAAATGACCAAGCCTAAAAATGTAAACATGATGCAAAAAAAAAAAAGTCAGAATAGTTATTCAATATAAATAAATAAGAAAGTAAGGAAATAGTGATAAAATTTACCATGAAAGCCCAAGAAAAGCCGTATAAGCTGATTATTTTTGGGGATAACCTTATCAATAAATATTTGACAGTCAAGCAATAGCTTTCATATCCCCATGGATAACTATTGAATTTATCAAAATTTTGAGCAAGCACCAACAATTCAGGTTCTATGACTTTGTTAATGTCTCTTTCCCATATAATGGAATGCACAAACCAAACTAAGCATAATTGATTTCTTTACTTCCTTGGAATATTTTTATTCTTGATATCATCTAATTACTCCTTGTCTTTATATCTAGGTCTAACAACGTCCAACAACTTATCTATTTTTTTGTTGCCTCTGTTGGTTGTGGTGGTGGTCGCTTGTTCTTGCATTTCTTTGATGGTGGTTTGGGTGTATTACTTGTATTTGGATTTTTGATGGGTGTTACTTTTGGAAGAGGTTCTAATGGATAATCGCATTACAATCCAGTCACTATGGCAAATTCTTTCATGCCAAAACAAACCAGTATGCCACAGTAGTTTATCCATATTTCATCCATCTTCTTCTCCTCCTCCTTTAAATCTTCATCATCACTCTTGTACTTGATCCTGTTCTTAATAAGACCATATACCATGGTCATTTGGAAACACAAACTATTATGCTCTGGCACGTCAAGAAAGTATCCAAAGCAACTGGACCAAAAATGATCCTTACGTTTTTCCTTCCTTAAAAACTTCCTAAAAGAATCAAAATATTTCCCATCAAAGATTTAACTAAAAAATCACCAATTAAATCTGTAGGTTTATCTATCAGCATCTCAACTTGAAACTTGTCAATACTAAAAGTTTTGACAAGATCTTGCTGGGATTTCGATCTATGATCACGTGCCATTGATGATGCATCATCATTATCTTCATCATTTTTCTCGTTCTCTTTTTCAGATCCATCTTCTTTCTCATTTTCTTTTTCCCCTTCTTCCTAACTTTCTACTTCCTCTCCATCTTTACATTACTTTTCATCTTCTTTTTCTTTATCTTCCTTGCTTTTATTTTCTTCACCACCCTCTACAGACTCTTCTTCACCTCCCTCAACATGTTTTTATACATCATCTTTTTCCACATCTTCATTATCTATAAATGGTTTGCCTTTATTTCTTATTTAAAAATATTATATAGGAAGCTCTTCCTTTTACATCTATACTTTAGCCTTTTTGGTTGGTTGGTCAGAAGTTGATCCACTTTCACTTTCTTTTCTTTTGGGAGACATCTTTTATCTACAAATAAGAGAAAAACAAAAAAGATTATAATTGATGTGCGAATCATTTTAAAAAAAGGTAACACAAAATTCAATAAAAACAACATATTTAAAAAAATTCCAACAAATGACCCATCTCTTGCAACAGATGCCTAACCTATTACAATATATCACCCACCTATTGGAACAGATGGATCATCCGTTGGAAAAAATCAAAATAGTCTTGCTACTGGTTTGATTTCTTCCAAGAGATGATCTATTTGTTGCAACAGGTGGGTCATCTTTTGGAGGAGATATTTTGATTTATTCCAATAGATGAGCCATATGTTGCAATAGATGAAGTATTTGTTTGAATAATTCATACCAGTTAACCAATAGATGACCCACCTATTGCAACAAGTGGGTGATATGTTAGAAGTCCTATTTTAATATCTTCCAACAAATAACCCACCTGTTGCAACAGGTAGGTTATCTGTTGGAAGAACTATTTTAATATCTTCCAATAGATGACTATTCTGTTGCAATTGATGGGTCATCTATTGGAAATTATCCAATTAGTAGCAAGAACTGTTTTGATTTGTCCAACATATGAACTAGTTGTTGTAATAGATAGGTCATATATTGGAAGAAATCAAAATAGTTCTTCCAATAGATTGCATATTTGTGGAAAATACACCACCAATACCAACACCAATACCACCAATACCAACACCACCAATACTAATACCAACAATACGAATAACGCCAACAACATCAACAACAACATCAATAAAATAAAAAAACTAACAACAAACAAACAAACAACACCAACACCAATATTGCCAACAACATCTACCAATAAAAGAACACCACTAACACCCACCAAGAACACTGTTAATATTCACTCACCAACAACAACAACAAATACCATACTAAGAGAACACTACGAGAAAAACTAAGGTTTTCTCGTGTTCTTCTTACTTTTTTTTAACATCCAAACTCAAAATTGTTAACCCATTCTCGAAGATAATACAATAAAATTTCTTTTTTTCATCATTAACTAAAAATCCCTAATTTTAAAAAAATAATAAATATAAAACTCTTACCTAAGAAGAGAGATAAAACGATGGATACAAGAAAGAAGAATGTCGAAAATAACAAATGAAGTGGTCCAAAATAGAAAGAAAAGTTGATCTGTTATGAAGGGTTGAGCAATCTGTTGAGTGGTTGTTGAGAGAGAAACGAGAAAAGATAAAACATTTTTCGAAACTGATGAAATAGTTTGAAATAATTGAACCTTTGCATTTTTCTACGTATTAATTATGGGTTGATTTGTATTTTGGAAAAGACTGAAAAATTTATAAAATATTAATTAGGTCCCAATTGATCTTAATTAATTTTTTAAAAGAGAAAAAATTTAACCCCACCCTTCTATTTGTTCAAAACTAATTTGATAAACCATTGATTTGTTAGTAATAAATAAAATTAGTTTCACTAAAATTTGCATTCATTAATTAAGTTCAATTGATAATTTAATGAATTTAATATTAATATTATGTCAATCTCTGGTTTTTAATTTCCAATAGATGAGTCATCTGTTGCAATAGATAAGCTATCTGTTGTAATAGACGGATCATCTATTGGGAGAAATTAAAACAAAGCATTAGCAGGACCTATTTTAATTTGTTCCAATACATGACTTATCTGTTGCAATGGATGTTTCATCTATTGGAACAAATTAAAATAAACCAGTAGAAGAAATATTTAGATTTGTTCCAACTGATGACCTATCTATTACAACAGATGTCTCATCTATTTGAAATTATCAAACACATATTTTATCTATTGCAACAGATGAGTAATTTGTTGGAATTAGCCAAACAAATTAAGACATTTATTGCAACAGATGAGTAGTCTATTGGAAATGACCAAGTAGATAAAGACATTTGTTATAATAGATTGGTCATCTGTAGCAATAGATTAGTAATCTATTGGAAATGACCAAATAGATAAAGACATCTATTGTAACAGATTGATCATTTATTGCAACAGATGCATATATCTATTTGATAATTTCCAACAGATGACCCATCTGCAACAGGTTAAATTTGTTGTAATAGGTTATACACTTAGATAATCATGTAATTACTATGAGATGATTAAAATTATAATTGAACTTATCAATTCATCTTTAATTTTAGTTAAATCAATTTAGTTAATATTAAAAATGGCTTAATTTGAATCCTTTCAAATAAAGTTTCTCAATGGATCACTCTACTCAGGACGAATACACTTAGATGATCATGTAATTACTATAAGATTAATTAAAATTGTAATTGAACTTATCAATTAATATTTAATATTAGTTAAATTAATTTAGTTATTAATAATAATGGCTTAATTTGAATTATTTCAAATAAAATTGGTCAATTGATCACTCTACTCGTGATGAATACACTTAGTTAATCATGTAATTACTATGAGATTAATTGAAATTTTAAGTGAACTTATCAATTCATATTTAATTTTTGTTAAATCATTATATTTATTACTAATAAAGGATTAATTTGAATAATTTTAAATAAAATTGGTCAATTGATCACTCTACTCGGGACAAATACACTTAGATGATCATGTAATTACTATGAAATTAATCAAAATTGTAATTGAACTTATCAATTCATTTTTAATTTTAGTTAAATCAATTTAGTTATTACTAATAATGGCTTAAATTGAATCATTTCAAATAAAATTGATCAATTGATCACTCTACTTAGGACGAATCTTAGTTGATCATATAATTACTATGAGATTAATTGAAATTGTAAGCAAACTTATCAATTCATCTTTAATTTTAGTTAAATCGATATATTTATTACTAATAATGGATTGATATGAATCATTTCAAATAAAATTGGTCAATTGATCACTCTACTCAAGACGAATACACTTAGTTAATCATGTAATTACTATGAGATTAATTGAAATTGTAAGTGAACTTGTCAATTCATCTTTAATTTTTGTTAATTAAATATAGTTATTACTGATAATGTCTTAATTTGAATCATTTCATATAAAATTGGTCAACTGATCACTCTACTCAGGACGAATACACTTAGATGATCATATATTAACTTTGAGATTAATTGAAATTCTAATTAAACTTATCAATTCATATTTAATTTTTGTTAAATAAATTCGGTTATTACTATTAATGGCTTAATTTGTATCATTTCAAATAAAATTGGTCAACTGATCATCTACTAGGACGAATACACCTAGTTGATCATGTAATTAATATAAGATTAAATGAAACTGTAAATGAACTTACCAATTCATCTTTAATTTTAGTTAAATCAATATATTTATTATTAATAATGACTTAATTTGAATTATTTCAAATAAAATTGGTCAATTGATCACCCTACTCAGGCTGAATACACTTAGTTGATTATGTAATTACTATGAGATTAGTTAAAATTGTAAGTGAACTTATCAATTCTTCTTTAATTTTAGTTAAATTTATATAGTTATTACTAATAATGGTTTAATTTGAATCATTTCGAATCAAATTGTCAATTGATCACTCTTCTCGAGACGAATACACTTAGATGATCATATAATTACTATGAGATTAATTTAAATTGTAATTGAACTTATGAATTAATATTTAATTTATTTAAATCAATATAGTTATTACTAATAATATCTTAATTTGAATCATTTTAAATTAAATTGGTCAATTGATCACTCTACTCAGGACGAATACACTTAATTGATCGTGTAATTACTATGAGATTAATTGAAATTATTAATTCATCTTTAATTTTAGTTAAATAAATTTAGTTATTACTAATAATGGCTTAATTTGAATCTTTTTAAATTAAATTGGTCAATTGATCACTCTACTTAGGACGAATACACTTACTTTATCGTGTAATCACTATAAGAATGATTGAAATTGTAATTGAACTTATTAATTCATCTTTAATTATAGTTAAATAAATTTAGTTATTACTAACAATGGCTTAATTTGAATCAACATATGACTAACATATTTCAATAGATGAGTAATCTGTTGAAAATAACCAAACAGATAAAGACATCTGTTGCAACAGATGATTCATCTATTGTAACAGATAAGTAATCTTTTGGAAATGACAAAATAGATATAGACATATGTTGCAACAGATGATTCATCTATTGCAACAGATGAGTAATCTATTGAAAATGATCAAACAAATATAGACATTTGTTGCAACAGGTGACTAATTTGTTGCAATAGATGACTCAAATATTGAAAATTATAAAATAGATATAGACATCTACTGCAACAAATGACTAACATATTGCAACTGGTGACTCATCTATTGGAATTATCAAATAGATAGGATATCTATTGCACTAGATTACTCATCTGTTGGAAAGCAATTTAAAATACTAGGGAACTCAAATTTTTTTAGGAGGACTCAAACGTTTGTCCCTTTGTCTAAGGTCTTGTCTTAAAAAATTGTCTTTAATTTTAGTTAAATTAATTTAGTTATTACTAATAATTGCTTAATTTTAATCAACATATGGCTAATATGTTATAACAGATGGCTCATCTATTGGAAATTATCAAACGGATATAAATATTTGTTACAACAGATAACTAACCTGCTACAATAGATAGGTTATCTGTTGGAAAGCAATTAAAATACTACGGAACTCAAACATTTTTAGGAGAACTTAAATATTTGTTCCCTAGTTTTAATGACTTTTCTTTAATTTTGGTTAAATTAATTTAGTTATTAATAATAATTATTTAATTTAAAACAACGGATGACTAACATATTGCAACAGATGAGTTTTCTGTTGGAAATTATCAAATATATAGGAAATCTGTTGTAACAGATGACTAACTTGTTGAAATAGATGAGTCATTTGTTGGAAAACAAGTAAAATACTAGGGAGCTCAATATTTTTTAGCAGAACTCAAATGTTTGTCCCCTTGTCTTAAATACTTGCCTTAATTTTAGTTAAATTAATTTTGTTATTACTAATAATTCCTTAAGTTGAATCAACAGATGACTAACATTGTAATACCCCGAGAATCCCAATAGATAGTAGAACCATGCTTCAAGCTCATGAGAAATAAATTTTAGTTGTTTGGTATTCCTATGATCAAGTTTGATGTATATTAAGGCCTCAAATATGTCTTATCTATTAGACGAATCAAAACATCCCTTACCGATTGAATTCTCGAGAAGGATATTGTCATAGTCAAATTCCAACGATCATATCTCCCATTCTACAAAGAATTTTTCAGCTCATGTCCCATAAATAGATATATAATTGAATTATCTTTCCAACTATACAAATTTTGTCAAAATCCGATATCGGAGTAAAATGTTATGGCCATTTTACGGAGAGCTATCCGAACTACCCAGAAGCGACGGGCAAGCTGACGGACCATCAAGTTAGCGATGGACCGTCGCTCTGGCCGTCGCAACTGAGGTAGTAATGACATTTTATGGCCCAAAACTGACGGTTGGAGTGATGTTCAGTCACCAGAGTGATGGTCCATCACCCAGACCATCAACTTTGTCTGAAACAGTGCTGAAACGATGTTTTAAAGGGCTTTTTTGGTCTTTTTCCATCCTTTTTAACCCCTAATCACATCAAATCAAAGCAAATAACTCCTCATTCATCTGTAACATCAAAATTAGGATTTCTTTCAAGATAAAAACCCAAAAATAAGATTCAAACCCTTCTTCGAGAAAACTCAAGAATCAAAATGTCACCATTCAAAAACCTTTAAGAAAAGTTAAACTCCTTCAAGATTCAAGCTTTTGAGGTATGTTACATGTTGATTATTGGGTCCCTTCCACCCAAGAAGTTCAAGAATCCTTTTTTGAATTCAAAGATTATATAATTATGAGTTTTCATGATTTATGTGAATTGAAATTCATGTTTATGTTGTTGTTGAGTGTTAATTAATGTTTTTATTACAAAGTTCCAAGCTTTGATTCTAGTATGAGATGAATTTCATGATATTCATGATAAACCCTTCTAGTTGCATGTTGATTGATGTAGTCATGTTAATTTGATGTATAACCAAACTATGTTCCCCATATGTTTGATAAAATGCTTATTTGAGTGAGGTAGTGCCATGATAGCATGTTTGCATAAAATCCTCAATTTTGTGTAGGTTAATGCATGACAAATGTTTGTTGAAAGGACTTAGTGAATGAATTATGATATGTTAGCAGGCGTCCCTAGTCATGTACGAGTTAATGCATTTTAAGTGTTTGATGAAAGAATTTATTGGATGAATTATGAGACCTTAGTGTGCATTCCTATGCATGTGCAAGTTTATGACTCTCAAGTGCATGATGAAAGGCTTCATTGATTGTATTGTGAGTTGTTGACCATTTTTAAGTTTTCAAGAATTGTCACGTCTTATTTATTTTATGCTATCAAGTCCTGGGGGTATTTAATACAGACAATATAGTTGTGTGCCTAGAGACAGTGTCAGTTACAGTACTCTTAGTCATGTCAAGATCAGTAGTATTCTCAGCCAGTTACAGAATTCAGCAGAACTTAGTCAGTTACATGACTTAGGAAAATTTAGTAAGTTTAGTATCATTCCAAGTCTAGTTCAAGTATTCAGTTCAGACCTCAGTAGTATTCAACTATTCATTTCAGAACTCAGTAGAATTCAGTCAGTTTAATATTCCATCAGTCAACAAAACTCAGTAATCTCAGTTCATCTCGGTTAATCAGTAAGATCAGTAACAAATTCAGTTCAGTCTAGTACAGTCTAAGAATCAGTTGGGAGTAGGATTCATCACCAAGCGAGGGCAGGGATGATGGCTTCCCCACTAGATAGGCAGAGTCATCGGTAGCAGCCCCTGTACTCCAGAACTGCGTAGCCAGCATAGGATGTAGAGTCGCCTGTTAGATTAAGGCTTGACTACCTCCTAGAAGTCCCCGTTAGATTAGGCTTGACTTCCTATTTAGGGTCACCCGTTAGACAGGCTTGACCATAGAAGTTTCTTTACCCGTGGAACGGTACTGACATCCTTCCAGCTGGGGTTATAGGTTGGACCTAACTAGTTCAGATTCGGGGCATGTCAGTTAGATGACTACCTCCCACAGTCTCAAATTCAGATTCAGTCTTAGTAATAGAACTCAGTTCAGCTATACAAAAATCAGGACTGTCAGATACAGTCAATCAGCTCAGTAAAGAACTTACATAGTTCCAGAGATTTAGAGATCACCCGTTAGATAGGCTTGATCTCATATTCAGTCAATCATTATCAGTATCAACAGATTCAGAGATCACCCATTAGATAGGCTTGATCTCATATTCAGTCAATCATTATCAGTATCAGCAGATCCAAAGATCACCCACTAGATAAGCTTGATCTCAGATTCAGTTAATCAAGTATCAGACATCAGTAAACCTAGTTATCAGTAATCCAGTTATTAGAACTTAGTATTCAGTGTTACTACATTTCAGCTATAGTTTATGCATTCATGTATATATTCCTCATTCAGTTTACTCATGTTATTCAGTCAGCTATAGTTCATGCATATGAGCCTTTACATTTAACCTTACCTCATCTAGCATACCAATAAATTCTTACTTATTGACACATACTTTTCTGTGCTATGGTGTTTTATACCATTGGTTCAGAAGCACGAGATCCAGAGCACCCTTAGCAGTTCAGATTCAGATAGCAGTATTAGACTTAGAAGTGATTCCTCATTATTCGAGGATGTTCTATTATTTCATTATAGTTCTAGATTCAGTATTTTAGTAAATGGAGTTAGTAGGTGTATTGTCCCATCAACTCCTTATTCAGACAGTTTAGAGGCTTTCAGACTAGATGTTCAGACAGTTTCTTTAGTATTTTTGATACTTTATTTAGTTGTATTTTAGTTTTTGAACCTTATGGCAAGTTTCTATCAGTTGTTTTCTGCATCTTTACAGTATATTATGCAGTGCTCAGTTAGAGGTACTAGAAAAGGGTTACCTTATGGTCCTTTGGGATCATAAACACCGTTTAGCGTCTGGTTCAGAATCTGAGGTATTACAAACATGTTGCAATAGATGACTTATCTATTGAAAATTATCAAATAGATAGGAAATATATGCAACTATCAAATAGATAAGAAATCTATTACAATAAATTACCCATCTGTTGAAAGAAAATAAAAAAGGTCTTGCTAGTTGATAACGCTCAATCTACAGCTCTCGTAGGAGTGTAAAGCGGTCGTTTGTCAAATATAGAACCCAACCTGGGTTGGGTATCGATCCCACAGGGAATAGCTTGGTCAACAAGTAAGCAACAATTACTAGACTTTTAGTGCAAGTCTCGTAAGAAGGGGGGTTTGTAATGTGTAACCAAATTATTAAAGCAAAAACTAAAAATAGCAAAGTAAAAAGAAAGAATGTTTAGTAGGTTGTGAAACAATGAGAATTGAGGAGTTGGGGTTATGTCCACCTTCTGAGTTATACGTCTCTATTGACTATGAGTGTGTTGAATTCAGACATGCATGTGCTTATAGAGAATTGTATTCGATGGTAAATCCAGGCGTCTTTCGACCTATTCGAGGATTATTTCACTTTAACTCTTTCGAGCTTAAAGCGTGTCTAACGGTACAAATTCTCCAAGAGGTTAATCCAGTTACGACACTAACTTTTTAATAGGGGATGGGACCCTACTACCTTGACATTATCTCTTTTCCAGACAGATAACCTTTCTTTCGAACAAGTTAAATGTTATACTGGCGTATTCTTGCATTTGCAACCACAAAGAATTTAGATTAAGATGAAGAGAATAATGATATAAGCAACATACGTGTCACGAACTCACAAACTCACAGCAATAAATAGTATCTCATTCGGCTTCCATAACCCCAACAGAGAAGTTTAGTTACCCATGAGTGCAAAGGAAATAACAATTGACATTGTTGTTATACCACAATAAAGATTTCACATTTGTAATGGTGTGGTAGGCGTTAGGCGTGAATCCCTTAGCAAAGTAACGTTTCTCTTGTTGTGGAATTTAAGAATAGATGAATAGAAGAAGAAAAATAGAATTAATGGAAGAATGATTGTTTAGAACTAGAATGTCTTAGAAGTAGAATAGAATAGAATTGAATGTAAGAAGATGTCCTAAAATCTCTAGCAAGATAGGGTATTTATAATACCCATATCCTATTCCTACTAAGCTAATGAAATGCTTAACCAAATCCTACTAAGCTAATGAAATACTTAACCCAATTGTACTAGGTTAATGTATTATTATCCTAATCCTAACAAGCTAATGTAATACTTAACCTAATTGTACTAGGTTAATGTATCATTATCCTAATCCTAATAAGTTACTGCTAGTCCCCAAAGTCTTCAGAAATATTGTTTTAGCCCGGGACAGAATTTCCATGCGCCATCTTTAGTCCTTGGCGTCCAAGATTGGCTTTTCTCCTTTCGTGAAGCTTTCTTTGGCGTCAAGTTATCCATGAAATGCTGAATTCTGCATCATTTATACCTGAAACTTTGCTAATCATGTTCGTTAGCTCACTTACAGGAAAATGGACTAAAAGTGCATGAAATATATAATTTGTTCTCAAAACTAGGCTAAAATATGGGCAAAATATAGTGCTATAGGCGTGTAAATTCGCCTATCATCACTAGTTGTTTGAGTTCTTCCATCAAATAGGTTATCTATTAGAAAAAATTACCCATCTGTTGGAAGATCATTTTTTTAAAGCAATTTTCTATTCAAAAAAAAAAAGATAAATTCCTAAGGAACTCAAACATTTTTAGGAAAACTAAAAAGTCCCCTTGAGTTGTCTTATCTTATTTTTTCAATACGGTACCTCCTTTGAGTTTCTATTTTTATCCTTTTACATTTGATGTGGTATGCTATTCTTGTCTTCATTGCCTTTTTCATGAAATTTTTCATGTGTTTAACTTATTCATTGTTCCTCTGTTGAAATTTTTGAAATTATGTTATTTCTTTTACGTTCGATGAAATTTTACCCCTTAGTATTCTCTCTTTATTTTCTATTTTCACATTTTTCTTCAATAATATCAAATGCTCTCGTGCTTTTTTTGAATTTTTCTGAGTCTTGTGTAAAATTTGAAACTCGTTGCTTTTCTTAGTATTCCTTTTTAACACCTTTTTGAAACACTATTTTGTTTCTGTCACTGAGGTAGGAAGAATATGGTGCTTGTAGATGGATCCGCTCATATATGGGATGTATTACTGATCAGGTTATTGTGACAACACACATGAAGTATAATTATTCTGTGAATGTTGTTTTTGATCGATTAGGCATTGATAGTTCAAACAAAATTCTGCATTTTACAGTTAAGTTTGATAGGTTTGAACTAATAAGACTGAGGGATTAAAAAGGTGTTGATACCCTATTTCAATTTAATGATAGTTTTCCTCATGTTTATGTGCCAGGTTTAGAGAAGGGACCTAAATCCACACTGTCATCCAATCTTGATCCCTTCTCTAAACTTGACACATAAATATGAGTAAAACTATCATTAAATTATAATAGTGTATAAACATTGTGATGACCCGAGACTACCCCCTAGTCGTAACCGGTGCTTAAGGCCACAGTGACCCCAAGATAACTCATGAATATGGTATCTATTGTAAGCACTAAATAATGTAATAATAAAACATCATATGCAGAAGCTAAATTGATGAGAAATTTTGTTAGGATGTAATACTGAAACAATACCCAACATATCTGAGTTGCTGATAAGAACTGAAAACAAGTCTGACTATCTGAAAGTCTCTAAAACATAAGGAGTTGATTGGAAAAAACCCCAACTAACTCCGACTGACTGAAATAAGGAAGTAGTAAAAATAACAGCAAATAACTTGTTCTCGATAGATGAGGACTCAACACAATTGTTACTGAGTGGTACTAAACTGACTAAGGGTGATCGGAGATCTGAGCTTCCGAACCTATGTCATAAGAAAACATAGCGCAAAAGAGAGTATGTGATCAGATCTTTGAATGTACTGGTAAGTGAGTTAAGGACTAACTGAAATACATAAAAATACTGAGCATGAATGCATGAACATGTAAAATGAATGCAACATCAAGTAAAGCATGTACTGAAATAATCTATAAAAATAACTGACTGAATAGCTGGTAAATTGAACACTTGGTCATGCAAACCTAAATTGATATAATCTAAATACTGAAATGTAACTATGGGAGTTATCATTTAACCAGCATGCCACAATCTAAGTTAATCGGTGTCCAATCCGTAACCCCAGTTGGAAGGATGTCAGTACCTTACCACGGGTACCCGTACTGGCTGTGTGGATCGATTAAATTGGTGTCCTAAATAACTAGGGTGCCAGTCCTCTACTGGCGGGTGACCCCTAAGAGAGTGTCACTCCTCTACTTGTAGGTGACATCTCATAACATATGTTGGCTATGTAGTTCTAGAACTTAGGGACTACTACTAAAGGTCTCGATCCTCTACTGGCAGGTGAGATTTCATCCTTAAGTTCGCTCTGTGCTAAATCCTACTCTCAACTAAACTGACATTGGTATTGATTAAAGTTAATAGGACTAACAACTGGTAATTGTTCAACATGAATATAATAATCTGAATATGATGAAAAGATCATGATTTGACTGACTTGTTGCTTGAAATTGAAAACATGCTTAAACATATTGGTATTAGGTGCTCATAACCCACCAACCTTGAATAATACATTAAATACAATAACATTATCACATTACTGTAAGGAAATTCATGATTCAGAGACCCAAAATATAGTATATTTCACTAAACTGATAGAATCCATGATTATGAGTATGGGAAGATGTTAAACTTATAAGGACAACATGCTCCCGTGATTTAATTCATAAATTAATAATTAACATGGTGTCAAATGAACATGATATGGGTGACTGAGATTATAAAGTAGGTAAGAACATAATTCACATGGGGAAACACATTGTCATGATTTGTATTCAAAACTATTAAGAGAAAATTTAGTTAATTCATACTTAAAATTGGAATTTCATAAAGAGAGGGAAAGGGTTTATACTTGAAAAATAAGGGATTTTTGGAACTCAATGGGTGGAAGGAACTCATTGATGAATATCTCACATACTTGAGTTTGCTTGAATTCTTGAAGAAAACTTGCAATTGAGACCTTGGATGGGTGAATTCTTGGAAGAAGCTTTTGATTTTTTTGTGTTCTTGAGAATGAGAGGAGATTGAATGTCGTTAACTAATGATGAATAGGGAAAATAATGCCCCTCTTGGGTTTTAATTCATGGATTGGGTATTTAGGGAGAGAAAAAGGACCAAAATGCCCCTCACCCCTTAATGAAGGTTGCACGATTTTACACTGCAGTGTGGCACGGTGACTATTACGGAGGCTAACCTCCATGATGCATTGCATATTGTGAAGACTAAACTCCACAACACGCTGCGTATAGTAAAGACTAACCTCCATGACACGCTGAAATCGCGGAGTCTTACTACCTCCATGGTCTAAAATCACTCCAAACCTCTTCCAAAAATTTTGAAAATCTCTCGAATGAGACTTTTAACGTTCCTAAACATATTTCAACTCATAAATCAATGTTTCAAACTTAGGAAGGCCAAAAATAAGATATTCAAAATCTTGGGGTGTTAAAATGGCTATGTCACTTGTACTTAGTGTGAAATAATTGCTTTAGGACCCTTAAATATGCGATGAATAGCTGGAAACTTGTATAGGATCTTGTGGGGTATTATAATATCTCCCCCTTGGAATTATTCATCCCTAATGAAGCTGCCTGAGTTGAGATACTAGAAAGACTGATATCAAGTACTGAATGCTTATGAGCGGAATCATGATTAAATAACTAAATCAGAAACATGACGCATGGACTGAACTGAATTTATAAATGCATACTATGACATGAGGATTGTTGGATAGTTGGATAGTTGAGATAAAAAAATGAGAGAATTAATTTAATGAAAAACATTACCTCAAGCTGAATCTAAATTCATAGAGAAAAGATGGGGATGCTTGGCTCGCATATCGGCTTCTTCTTCCTAAGTAGCTCCCTCAACGGACTGATTCCTCCACAAAACCTTTACTAAGGAAACTTCCTTATTTCTCAACCTATGAATCTGATGGTCAAGGATTTCAACTGGGACTTCTTCGTAGGAAAGTCTATCTTTCATACCCACACCCTCTAAAGGAATTGTTGACACCTAATTTTTTCCCTCCACAACTAAATTTAATCCTGAGTTTCTTTGGTTTTTAATAAAATTAAAATATTTATATCATTTCAATAAAAATTTACAAATTATTTTTGTACGTGATTTTTTTATTTTAAGTAGCGATTATATATTATCGTGTTCAGTTATACGAGATTAAATAATTTGATTACTTAAATATTTATTCTATGGAATATTGAATTTTAGTTAAGGATTATTTTGAAAATAAATATAATGATTAAAATCTTGATTTTAATATAACTTATTATCAAAATAATTTATTTGGATAAATATGCATTTGATTTTATTAAATCAAGAAGCTCGGGATTAAAATAAGTATTAATTTGTATCGAATTTCAATTTAATTTAGCCAATCTATTAGATTTGGCCATAATTGAAATCAAATTGGTCATAATTGCAATGCAATCAGTCAATTGATTTTTAATTTGGTCAAAATTAAATAAATATGGCTAAATTTTAAATCTCAACCGGGGTTATATTTTAAATAACCCCAAAATTCTCAAAAACTCTCATAACTTCTACCTAATTCCCACTAAAAAATAATTTCAAATTGTACTACATTGTATTATTTTCCTCCAACTTTGTCCTTTCCCAATTTTAAAATTTAAAAGTTGTACTACATTGTACAATCTCCCCCCACATATCTTCCACCTCACCTTATCTTTAATTTTAAAATTCCAAAAATACTCTTAATTGCTTTTTCCCTCACATTGGTGGATAACAAAAATAAATCCCCATCCTTTCCTATAAATACTTTTCTCCCACATTGGTGAAAGAGAGGAAATAAAACCGCATTCTCTCCTATAAATACTACCACTACTTTGGTAGAAAAGAGGTGGAAAATAAAAATAAAAAAGAGGCTAGAAAGGTGAAAAAAATCTTTTGAGAAAAATAGTTATTTTTATTTAGTAAATTTTTTTTTCATAGAGTTGATTGGCTAATCAAAATTTTTGAGTTGCCGATGACATTTTCCGGTGGTGGTTGATTCCGACGAAGTTCGTAGTCTCGTTTTGCTGCCCTCATAAACACACCTTTCCTTTTTTTTAGTTATATTATCATTTTTTTCTTCATCTTTTTCTTATTCATAGTTCGTAGTTATAATTTTGTTTGCTAGGATTGTTTGTTGTAGATGTCCTTGAAGGCAATAGGATGTTGTGCTATCGATATTTTAATTATTTTCAAGTTCATGATATAAAAATAAGTTAACAATAGTTGTACGTGCCTTTTTTAACTTTATTCTTTGATTATTATATATAAAGTTTCAATATTTACTTAAAAGATGTACTTATGCTTTTTTTAAACTCATTGTTGGTGGATATATTTGTTTTTAGCATGTAAAGTTATTTTCTTTATGTTGAAAAGAATAGTTAATATTGATTGTTTCGCCTTTTCACCTTATTCTTTGATTATTTTATATAAAGTTTAGATCTTTGCTTGAAAAACATACCCATGTCTTGTTTAAACTCATTGTTAGTAGATATGTTTGTTTTTAGCATGTAAAAGTTATTTCTTTTATATTGAAAAGAATAGTTAATATTGATTGTTTTGCCTTTTGACTTTATTCTTTGATTGTTATGTATAAAGTTTTTATCTTTGCTCAAAAGACAAACTCGTTCCTTGTTTAAATTCATTGTTGGTGGATATGTTTTTTTTAGCATGTAAAGTTGTTTCTTTTATGTTGGAAAAATTGTTATTATTGTTTGTTTCACCTAGATAAAAATAGTAATTAGTTAAGTCAAGAATTTTTCATTTGTTTGCTAATTATTTTAATGGATTTCAAAATCCTCATATAAGAGATGAAGTGCTAGCTTTATTTTCCATTCAAGATGTTTATTTCTCTTTTGTTCACATGTTGTCTTGTCAAAATGTTGAGAAATTTTGGACATTTGTGGCTAAATAAAATTATTTGGATATTTTTGACTCATGCATAGTATGATTGTTGAACGATATTTCACTTTTAGAGATGCTAAACTTTTATTCTTATTTTCTTACTCCGGATTGTTATATGTTCTCTTTGTGTGTGTAAAGACTTGATTCATGTATCTCTTTTATTCATAATATCAAAAGAGAATCAACGATTTCTTATAAATATAAACCATAGGTCATTACACATTTTTTCATAAAATTTTGGTTGTAATTTAGATGTATGAATTTTCGTTAATGTCGCCTTAATTAAAATTTAAAGATTCTTTTTCTTGAAAAGTTAACTGTTATTTTCTTTTGTTATATGGATTAGTGTCTATATTTGTTCAGTTTTAGAAGTCATGAGTGTTTTTCTTGTTGCCTCATCCCTTTACTTTCACAATCTTACGTTGTTTGTTTCTCGCATTAATTCATTGAATATGACCTTCTTCCTTTTACCTTTATTCATTCTTATATGAACATAAATCATGAGGCATGTAAGTGGGTGTCTTTGCTTTGCATTTTATTTGTTGACTCTCATTCTTGTGCAAGTGTTCTAATCATTGTCATTCAAAAATTGGTTCTTGATATTTTCTTTTGCTTTGAAATATGTCACTTTTATACCTTGAACGTATATTAATTTCTTTATCTTTTATTTGCATGCAAAAAATGTCTTGAGTCCAAATGGACTCCTCTTCTCTTGCATTTCGTAATGGGCCAATGAGGTCCACCTCTTCGAGTCAAGTTTGAAGTTTAAACCCAAGGTCGACTACATGGCGTTCGGCTGCTAAAAGATAGATAAAGAAGAAAAATGGGTCAAAACCCATTGATGAGGTCACTATGAGACTTGAAAAGTTTTGATTTTTATTATTGTCTTCTTTTTACTTAGTCATTTATTTGAGGCCTCGAAGACAAGGTTGTATTCTAATATAGGTGAAGCAGATTGTGGGCCAAAAAGGGCTCGAAAATATAGATTAGGACAGGTGATGATGGGCCGAAGCCCAAATTAGTTTAGGACAAGTTTATTGGTTTAGTCCTAACGGCTTAAATCTTCTAATTTCTCCCTTTCCCCTTTTATGTTCATATTTTTCTTTTCATTTGCTTGGACTTGGTTAAATCCCCTACTAAGTCGTCAAAATTTATTTTTTATACAATTTTTTTTCCTAAAATCACTTTCTTTTAAAAAAAGAAACCAACTTCTTCTTTATTCAAAGATAGTCAAAAGATGTTTTCAAACAGTCCGGATAACCGCAAGTTAGCGGACGTTTTAGGTGCCTTAAACCTTCATAAAACGTTAATAGGAATCGCTTACTCAGACTCCTTAAATTTTAAATGATTTTACTATTTTGGATCGTTTAATGTATCTTATAAAGTTTTCTTAATTCTGTTTCAAAATTAAGTGGCGACTCTATTAAGTCAAAAATTTTGTAAAACATAAATGGCGACTCTTCTGGGGATTTTTAACTAGGTTCTAACCAAATGATTGATTTCTTCTTTTGATTAACTGTTTACGTGTTTATATATTTTGATTTTGTGTATTTAATTATGGCATCTCATAGCATTATCCGGCATTGATTAAATTGTTTTGGGGTTTCATAGATGTCCCATCCCCTGTTGTTCAATTCCAAATAACTTGTTGGAAATACGATGGTTTATTAGCATGTGAGTCATCTGCTGGCTGTTCATATTTCCAAACCTAAGTCATCTACTTATAAACCTAGTTCAAACCCACCCTAGACACCTAGGATAGAGCAAAACCAAAACCCTATTTTAGGCATGAGCCTAGGACGACCCAACACCCAAGGGGGTATTGGGCTCATTAGAAAACTTGCCCTGCGTCTATTGACCCCAAGTCAATTACAAATGAATCATATTTATGTGTTGAAGAAATATATGTTTATTTAATCAATCCATTATTCTTTGGGGGTCAGGAAAAGGCTTGCTTTGATTACTTTCGTATAAGGACGCCTCAATCATACGCCGATTGAGGAGGGAATTGAAGCAAGCAAAGTAAGAAATTAATCATTTTGGGCGGTTTCTGATGTTGGGTGTATTTACACGCCTAAACACCATAATTTACCCATGTTATAGCTAAGTTTTGAGGATAAAATATATAATTCCTGCACTTTTAGTCCATTTTCCTGTAAGTGAGCTAACCTACGTGATTAGCATGTTTTCAGGTATTAATGATGAAGATTTCAGCACTTTGTGGACCTTTGGGCAGCAAAGGAAAACTTCACAGAAGAGGGAAGGCAGCTTTTGGAAGCTTATGGACTGAATATGACGCATAGAGAAATTATCCCGGGCAAAAGCAGTATTTTTAAATACTTAGGGGTGAGCAGTAACTTAATAGGACTAGGACAAGGATGTTATAAAAACCCTATTTGCTGAATTTTTCAGCATTCATTCAATAATTCATTCATTCAGGAATTAATTCAGTCGACACTTTTTAGTATTATTCAGTTTACAGATTCTATAAGTTAGAACAGAGAAACACGGCTCTTTTGTGGAAGACGGCTAAGAGGAAAAACGCCATCCCTCTTTGACGTTAAAAGAATCCTCTCGTGAAGATTGTTCTAGTTTTGGTATGATGATGATGATGTCTTCGTTGTTTTCCTTTACAATCATGAGTAGCTAAAACTTCTCTGTTAGGGTTATGGAAGCCTTTTGATATACTAGCTATTACTATGAGTTTGTGAATTCTTGATGCGTATGCTGCTTATATCATTACTCTCTTCGTTTTAATTTAATTCTCGTGGTTGCAAACATAGAGAATAGGCCATTATAGCATTAACTTGTTCGAGAGAAAAGTTACATGTTTGGAAAAGAGAGTGTGACAAGGAAATAGGGCTACCAGCCCCTATTTACACGTTAGTGTCGTAACTGGGTTAACCTCTTGGAGAGTTCGTACCGTTAGTTATACGCTTTAAGCTCGAGAGATTTAAAGTGAAATAATTCTTGATGGTTGGGAAACACTAGGATTTACCATTAGAATACGAATCTCTATAAGTGCATG
The DNA here is from genome assembly GCA_030864215.1 of Capsicum pubescens. Classification (NCBI taxonomy): domain Eukaryota; kingdom Viridiplantae; phylum Streptophyta; class Magnoliopsida; order Solanales; family Solanaceae; genus Capsicum; species Capsicum pubescens. Next base: position 264,298,506 of record CM061544.1, read on the forward strand.
CATGTCTGAATTCCACATTACTCATAGTTAATAGATACGTAGAACTCATAAGGTGGACATAACCCTAACTTATTTTTCTCTGTGATTAAATCTTACTAAATCAAGAATTCTGTTGTTACTTCCATAGTATTAATTCACGCCAAACCCAATCCCCCCTTTTCCGTGGAATTTTCGATCAACAGTCTATTAATAATTGCAACACTTAGTGACCAAGTATTCCCTGTGGGATTCGACACCCAACCCAGTTGGGTTCTATATTTGACAACGACCGCTTACACTCTTACGAGAGCTGTAGTTTGGGCGTTATCAAATTTTGGCGCCGTTACCGGGGAATACAGTTGTCAACTAAGTTTGTGATAGTTACTAGACCCTTTGGTAAAAAATTCTTAGATTTTACTTTTAGTTGTTGTTTTTGTTTTATTCAGGTTTGTTTGAGTGCATGCCAAACACTCGAAGTTCAGGTCAACCGTTATTACCTATAAATCCTGAACCTCAACTTATTGGCAGAATGGATGCACAGCGTGACATTGACAGAAGGTGGCTCAACAGGAGCAGGCTAGACTAGCTGCACTGGCAGCTGCTCAAGTACATCAACAAAATATTGATAACCCAGGGCAAGCAACAAATCTTGATGATGAAGACCTGGGTGATGATGAGTTACTGAATCCTAGGTGTACTGATGAGGTGGCGGCACCTATGCATAGAAGGGATCGTCAAGCTAGAATGAGACCTGACCGCCGAGCTGTGTAGGCTCCTTTTGATGATGATGATGACGATCTTGATGGAGCTGGTGCCACAGGGGATATTATTCCTCCGCCTTTAGCACCTGGAGCCAAGTTCAATATCACTAGCACCATGATTCAGCTATTGCAGCTCAAAGGTTTATTTGGTGGACTTGCAGGCGACGATCCGAATATGCATCTGGTCAATTTTATTTCAATATGCAAGTCGTTTGACAATCTAGGAGTTGGGCAGAATGCAATTCGGCTGCGCTTATTTCCATTGTCTCTGTCTGGGGAGGCAACTCTATGGCTGAATGGGCTAACTCCTGATTCCATCACTAATTGGAGGCAACTGAAAGACGCTTTCCTAGAAAGATTCTTTCCGCCATCAAAGAGAGCCCAACTACGGGATGAGATTAACAATTTTCGACAGCTCCCAACTGAAGCTCTCCACGAAACATGGGAGAGGTTCAAGAAGAAGCTTATGCGGTTCCCAAATCATCAGATGACCAACATCCACTTGATGGAGATATTATACAGAGATTTGAACTCAGTGACAAAGCCAGTGGTTGATAATGCGACAGGTGGGTCATTCATGGACCTTACTTTCATTGAGGTAAGTGATATGCTGGACCGTATGACAAAGCAGAGTAGAGCCTGGCATACCAGGGATGCTGAGGTAGTAAGCTCTACTTTATCTGTTGGCATGACTGCAGAGCAGAGGCATAGACAAGAGGAACGTGACCAAGATATGGCTCACATAAAAACGCAGATGGATCTTCTTACCAAGCATTTATTATCAGGGAAGACCGAAAAGGTTAAAGTCGTTGTATCACAGAGAAGATATGATTCCAATTCTGAGGGGGAAGAAAATTACTTGAATAATCAGGGGGGTTTCCGAGGCAATACCCAAGGAAACCAAGGTCGAAACTATTATGATAAATCTGGATACAAGGACCGCGATCAAGGTGGTTGGAAGAATAAGACTGACAGGAGTGGTTTGTATGTTCCTCCTGGAAACCGTGAGGCTGTGGCGTCTAGCTCTGGAAAGATGTCCATGGATGATATGATGGCTAAACTATTGAAAGGGGTGGAGGCAACCAATATGGGCATCACCGAGGTAAAGAATGATTTGTTGTCAATAAATCAATTGGTTGACTCGCATTCTACTGCAATAAAACAGCTGGAGCAACAATTGAGTAAATTATTAACGGCATTCAACCAAAGAAAGGCTGGCACGCTACCCAGTGACACTGTGCAAAACCCAAGGAATGACGGATCGTGTATGGCTATTACTACCCGGAGTGGTAAAGTGTTGGAAAATCCATCCAAAGGCAAACAGGTGGTTGATGATATAGCAGAGAATGTTGATGAAGCAGAGTTTGAAGATTCCGTAGAAGCTGAAGTGAGTGCTCATGATGTTACACCTAGACGTCACCATCTTGAAAAGATTGATAATCGGAAGAAAGATAAAAAAAAAGTGGTGGAGAAAATGATTCCTCTTCCACCACCACCTTTTCCTCAGAGACTGAAGAAGAAGGCTGATGACACTCCTAAAAAGGTTGATAATCGGAAGCAAGATAAAGAGGAAGTGGTGGAGAAAACGATTCCCCTTCCACCACCACCTTTTCCGCAGAGACTGAAAAAGAAAGCTGATGACACCAGGTTCAGTAAATTCATGACCATGTTGAAGCAGCTGACTATTAATGTTCCGTTGGTGGAGGCGCTGGAACAGATGCCTGGGTATGCTAAATTCATGAAGGACCCGTTGACAAAGAAGCGGGCAGCAAGTTATGAGCTGACAGATAATGTTCATCATTGCAGTGCAATCGCTACAAGATCTTTAGTATAGAAGAAGGCAGATCCTGGTGCTTTCACTATTCCTTGCACGATTGGATCTATAAATTTTTCTAAGGCATTATGCGATCTGGGGGCTAGCATCAATTTGATGCCGTTATCCGTTTACAGAAAGTTGGGGTTGGGCGATCCTACACCAACTAATATGCGGCTCATGATGGCAGATAGGTCGGTAAAATGGCCTGTTGGTATCTTATATGATGTGTTGGTGAAGGTTTCCACCTTCATCTTTCCTGCAAACTTTGTTATTTTGGATTGAGAGGTGGATTCTGAAGTTCCCATAATCTTGGGGCGTCTTTTCCTCGCAACTGGAAGTGTGCTGATTGATTTAAGAGCTAATGAGCTTTTATTTCGGCTGAATGACGAAGTAGTCCGTTTTGATGTATGCAAATCGATGAAGCAGCCTAGAGATATGGATGTGTTCTCTGTAGCTGATATTTATTATGAGGATGAGAAAGAATTATCTATAGAGAAACAGCTTACTGTTGAGCCATTGTCTGCTGTGCTGTTGAATTTTGAGCATGAGGATGTTGAAGAATATGAAGAAACTGTTTGTGCTCTAACAGGAATAAAGTCCTGTTCTCATGCTACTAAGAAGATGGACCTTGATCTTAGGAATCGATCTTCACCAACAGCGAAGACTTCCATTGAAGAGCCACCAGTGCTAGAATCGAAAGAGCTCCCCAGTCACCCAAGGTATGCGTTCTTGGGAAGTGGAAATACACTTTCGGTGAGTGTTGCGACTGATTTAGGTGAATAGCATGTAGAGGCTCTCATCTCTGCTCTGAAGAGGTACAAGAGAGCTATGGGTTGGACTATTGATGATATAATTGGTATCCCTCCTGGGATATGTATGCACAAGAGTCATCTCGAAGAAGATTTCATGCCTACAAGTAAGCATCAGCGTCGTCTGAATCCATTCAGAAAATGATGCACCATCTATCTCGACGAAGTCTAAGTAATCGAGGTAACTATGTCGTGCCGCGACAATAAATCAAGCACTACATGGGAGGCAACCCATCGTTTTTAGTCATTTTGTTTTCCTAGGAGTTTGTTTTGTTAAATAAAAATCCAAAAAGAAGAGTTGAGCCACGACCAAAACTAAGGCGCTTGGTGGGAGGCAACCCATCTTTCTAATCGTTTTTGTTATTTTTGATTAAGTGTAGGGGAAGACGTATAAAGGAGGAGCTTGGTCTTAAATTTTGATTTAAAAGTGAGCAATGTTAAAGGAGGTAAGTGAGTAATGAAGGAGCAAAAGTCTTTCAGTTAGGCATTGCCTATGAGAATCTAGGCAACGAACAAGGCAAGGCCTATGTCATTGCCTATGCTCACTGCCTCAACTAGGCAATGGACAAGGCAAGGCCTATACAAAACTAGGCAATGGACAAGGCAAGGCCTATACAAATCTAGGCAATGGACAAGGCAAGGCCTATATAAATCTAGGCAAAGCTAAAGGCGCCGCCTATGCCATTGCCTTTGCTCTCTGAATCTATAATGTCATAGCATAGGCGCCGCCTATGCCCAACTAGGCCATAGCATAGGCGCCGCCTATGTTCAACTAGGCTTTGCTAAAGGCGTCGCCTATGCTAAGCATAGGCAAAGCATTAGGCGCCGCCTACTTATGCTTTTTGGTCTCCTAACCCGATTTTTCATGGGTCAAACCCGACCCAAGACTTGTCTATAAATAGAACTTCAACCTTAAGACAAAATCTCATTGTTTGCTCAAGATAGGCGTCGCCCAAGCTTCCAAATCCTCTCAAAAAATTTTCTTTTTGCTCATCTAGTCTTGTGAGTTCATCTTCCGAATCCACCACCAAGTAAGTTATTCTTTTATATTCCGTAGTTGTTGGAATGCTACGTTTATAATGATTTATTAGATTTTGAAGTGGTGTTGGTGATTAGAATGTGGTTGGTTTGTTATGATACATCTAGTTGAGTGAAAGAATACGTGTGGGTGTTCTTGACTTTGTTCCGACTTGTATTTGATTGTTATACACTGTCATAGTTTGATGAAGTCGAAGTTGTGAAGTTAATACATAATCTTGTAAGTTGAAAGCTTGAATGTTTGAATGACTCGTTCATCGAGATACCAATTATGATTGACCACAAGCTTAAGATGGTGTGATTATGCCTATGCAATAACTTGTTTCTATTTGTGGTACGATCCTTATGTGGTAGTTTTGTTCAAAAAGTGCATTCATCCAAACATGAAAGTATAGACAAGATTACATGAAATAGAATTGGAAAGGATAGTTAAGATGACATGAACGTATGACTGTGCTGAACATGTTGTTGGAACATATCGCCTAAATATATGTCGATGAAGTCTGAGTAATCGACATCACTCACTTAATTAGTCTGTGCCAACAAATAAAGTGTGGGGTGGTGCCACTACTGTTTGTTTTTCGATTGAATCTTCCGAGATGAAGCTAACATGACTCTATTTTAATCTCAGGTAGAATGGCCCCAAAAGGTCGACAAGTAAAAGAAAAAGTGTCCACCTCACAGAAAGGACAGAAAAGGTCAAGAAAGGAGCAAGCTGAGTCCTCCTCTCTACAAATACCTCGACGCACTTTTGGGATCAAGTGGGGTACATTTTGAGGAAACTCTGAGGATGACGACTCTGATGATGATTCCGACGCAGGGGGTATGACCCCAGACATAGAAGAAGAGTCCGACTAATCAGGTTTTCCTTATTTATTTTCCACTGAGGGCAGTGTGTCCCGTCTAAGTGTGGGGTATTGCTGGTATTTGTATGCTTCTTGTACTTCTTTGCCTACATTTATTCTAGTTCTTGTTTGTTTTAATTAGTCGTAATTAGTTAGTTTAAATTCTAGTTTTTTTTTAGATTTTGCATGAAATTGTTCTGATAGACGGCATGGTAGTAGAACAAGAGTTTTTGCTAAATCATTACTATTGAGACATTTAGGCTCTACGTGTGACTCACTGTGTGATAATTGTGTGGTTTGATTCATTCATCTGTTGGGTCAAGAGTCTATACTGCTCCCAATAAAGTTGACCATGTGCCTTGTGTGTGTGAGGATATTGTATATTCTGTGTTGTGACTGATGCTAGAACTTGCCTGGTGTGTGTGTAAAGCGAAATAAAGAGTGTGAGTTTAGGAGCTGATTTAGGCATTTCTTTGGCAGCCTGTAATTGTTTACCTTCTTTTTACCTATCTGTGTACATTATCCTAGTGAACCCCCTTTGAGCCTTTAGCTATTTTCTTTGACAGCCTCATATGTAGCCTAATCCATTTTTTTCCAAGACCATAATTTGATCCAAATTCCTAAGCGCTTTAAATTGTAGAGTCATGTGACAAAATAAGAGGAAATTGGGTGAGAGTGATGCCTCAGAGTGTATTGGTACTTGAAATTGTTGTGAAAAGGAGTATCTATCATAGAGGTGTTTTATAAAAAAAAAGAGAAAAAAAAATAGAATTAGAAAAATAAAAAAAATAAGTTGTATATTCTCATCTTTGTGTTTATAATTGAATAACAAAATAGGTGAAAAGGGGTGTTAGATGAAAATAAAGGTAGAAGGGTTGTTTAAAAGAGAGTGTTAATGACTTAACGTAGTGTATTAAAGCGCTTCGGGAACATAGTCACTATTTCTGGCCAAAATAGTCCTACCTGTCCCTTAGCCTACATTACAACCTGTAAAGACCTACTTGATCCTAAGCTTAGCATTCTGATATTAGTGGAGCATTACACTAAGGGAAAGCCTATGGTCATCAGTTGCAACATAAGAATTCTTTGTGAGAGTGAGAGCAAGGAGAATCTTGTACCCATGTTTCGAAAAATGCAAAACTTATGAGTGATTATGGGTGATATCTTGTGTGAGACACACATGGTTGATGATTGTTGGGTAGTGTTATATGATTCTTTGTGATTTAACTTGTGGATATGAATTAACCATACTCACGAGTCTAGGTTGGAGGTTGAATTGTTTCTAGTAGTGATCAAGAAACCTACTCTTTGTGAATAATTGTTGTGCATGTCTTGAGGATAAATTTTGTGTTACTGCTGTGAATTCCTAGTTAGATGTTTGCATGGACGTAATATTTTGTTCGAGGACGAACAAAGCTTTAAGTGTGGGGTGTTGATGTTGGGTGTATTTACACGCCTAAACACCATAATTTACCCATGTTATAGCTAAGTTTTTAGGATAAAATATATAATTCCTGCACTTTTAGTCCATTTTCCTGTAAGTGAGCTAACCTACAAGATTAGCATGTTTTCAGGTATTAATGATGAAGATTTCAGCACTTTGTGGACCTTTGGGCAGCAAAGGAAAACTTCACAGAAGAGGGAAGGCAGCTTTTGGAAGCTTATGGACTGAATGTGATGCATGGAGAAATTGTCCCGGGCAAAAGAAGTATTTTTATATACTTAGGGGTGAAGCAGTAACTTAATAGGACTAGGACAAGGATGTTATAAAAACCCTATTTGCTGAATTTTTCAGCATTCATTCAATAATTCATTAATTCAGGAATTAATTCAGTCGACACTTTTTAGTATTATTCAGTTTACAGATTCTATAAGTTAGAACAGAGAAACACGGCTCTTTTGTGGAAGACGGCTAAGAGGAAAAACGTCATCCCTCTTTGACGTTAAAAGCATCTTCTCGCGAAGATTGTTCTAGTTTTGGTATGATGATGATGATGATGTCTTCGTTGTTTTCCTTTACAATCATGAGTAGCTAAAACTTCTCTATTAGGGTTATGGAATCCTTTTGATATACTATCTATTACTATGAGTTTGTGAATTCTTGATGCGTATGCTGCTTATATCATTACTCTCTTCGTTTTAATTTAATTCTCGTGGTTGCAAACATAGAGAATAGTCCATTATAGCATTAACTTGTTCGAGAGAAAAGTTACATGTTTGGAAAAGAGAGTGTGACAAGGAAATAGGGCTACCAGCCCCTATTTACACGTTAGTGCCATAACTGGGTTAACCTCTTGGAGAGTTCGTACCGTTAGTTATACGCTTTAAGCTCGAGAGAGTTAAAGTGAAATAATCCTTGATGGTTGAGAAACACTAGGATTTACCATTAGAATACGAATCTCTATAAGTGCATGCATGTCTGAATTCCGCATTACTCATAGTTAATAGATACGTAGAACTCATAAGGTGGACATAACCCTAACTTATTTTTCTCTGTGATTAAATCTTACTAAATAAAGCATTCTGTTGTTACTTCCATAGTATTAATTCACGCCAAACCCAATCCCCCCTTTTCCGTGGAATTTTCGATCAACAGTCTATTAATAATTGTAACTAAGTGACCAAGTATTCCCTGTGGGATTCGACACCCAACCCAGTTGGGTTCTATATTTGACAAAGACTGCTTACACTCTTACGAGAGCTGTAGTTTGGGCGTTATCAGTTGCATCTAAAGCAAAGTTATAAGAGAGTCGCTTGATCATCAGCGGATGTCTCCAATGACAAGAAGTAGAAAAAACTAAGAGGGCGAAGGCCGATAGAAGAGCATTTAGGAACTAGTATTTCCTATCCCCTGTGTGGAAAATTGTTCTTATTTTCCCTTTCCCTAAAGATTGATCCCTTTTGTGCAACTTTTGTAGGCATTTACGCCATTTGTGTACACCTATGAAGTTTTTGAGGGGATAATGGATTGGTTTTAAAAAGCATATACTTCCTTCAAATACGTTAGGCTAACCCTTGGCTCAAAAGGGTCACCCAATTAGGATGCACGTTTATTACAATATGCTTGTGTTATATAACTATTTATGTGCCTATACATGCTATGCTGATTCGAATCAAAGGCGAATTGATCCAATCTCATTTTTCACAGGGCATCTCTAGGCAAAAATATACCCCACTATACAAAAGTCTGACCAAACATACTCCAAGTCTCCCAAGTTTCTCAGAAAAGTCCGCAGTCATTCTTAAAACTTCCAAAATGATCACTACCATTTTGGGAAAGTTGACTTTAGAAAAATCCATTATAGTTTCGAACTACGTAGGGCCTGATTTCTCCTCCATGAGATACGTAGGCAGCCTTTCGGCCTGGCCTCTATCTTTAAAAACTCTGTTGTCCTCCACTTTCTTGAAAGAAGAAAAGTTGAGCCTTCCAGATGAACTCCACCCATCCATATCATTGAGAAAATCCTTTTCATTGAAATTCTCAAGTCATCATTACTTCATGGATCAATTCACATGAGATGAGAAACAACTCTATGTGTTTACTTCCTACCTTATAATATTTCTTTGCTTATTACTAACAGAATTTAACACATCAGCCATTGAGTTGTTTTAACTTTGAAGGTAATAGAAACTACTATGTGTTGGTACAAAATGGCCCTACTTCACCAGATCAAAATGAATAAGAGATCCTCTTCTTGACTATAGCTTTGTTACAGGAAAAGAAAAATGACTAGTAGTAAAATTGGACTCTACCAATCATTTTTCAAACCTGTAAGTGATGGTCTCGAGGATGAAATAAGGAAAATATGAGGGAAGAATTTTCCAAGACAACCGAGATTATGGAAGATTAATTGGAGGAAACATTATTGACTTGGAACTCCACTCCGCTCATAACTCATCGCCCATCATGGTAGATGAAGGGGAAATTACTAGTAGTTTTAAAAATCAGTGATAATCCGGAGGAGGCCCCATGATCCACCCTTTTATGTCGCAAATTTCTTTTTTTGTTTTACAGCTTTCAAAAAGGCATAGGCCGGCATTTGCGCGGGTCGTGAGCCATAGTTTTTATTTATTTTCCAAAAGGCCTTCCTTTATTTAAGAATTTATTTTGAAATATAATTATATTATTATATTTTATTATCTTGTAATAATCTAACATAGTTTATTTTGGTAGCAATAATTTAAAAATTTGCCAAAGTCATGTCATGTGAAGGGCTAGATGAATAAAGCAAAGAGAATGATGATGAACGGAAAGGAGGTGATGAGGAGTAGTTAATAGAAGATATAGAGGAGTTTGCAAATCAAAAGAAGCCCAACCTGGAGGAGCCCTAATACTACATAAGATGGATGGTCAAGTGTGGACCAAACCAATCACTTCTGATGTGGTAAAGAGATACTGTGTTTGAAAAATATTTTTTTTCTTGGCTTATTTGTAATCGCCTTTATAATTGTAACGATCCTCCCAGTTGTTTGTGAAATTTTCTCATCTTCTTTATTTTAGCATTCTCCATAGTTTGTATACGTGGATTATATGTAACGCCCTAAATCTGATACCCGAAATGCTACACGGTGCTCATGACCCCGAAAGACCACAAGCTAACCCATGACTGATATTTGTACCTGTATACTGCAAAAAAAATACTGAATAATATGGAAAAATGAACTGAAAGTCCATAAGGTTCAAAACTGAACATAATCTGAATAATATAACATTTGTGTGGGGTACTAGAATACCCAAAACAAAACTAAAAATACTGAAGTCTGAAACATGATAGTCTAGAAAGCCCCTAACTGACTAAATTATTTGAGTAAGGAGCTGATGGGATATGTCCCCAACTAACTCTAACTAATACACTAATTAATGAGATAATAGGGAATAATCATGTCCTCGAATGATGAGGACTCACTTCTAACACTGACTACTGAAACTGGAATCTACTACTGATCTGGATCTCGTGTCTCTAAACCTATGGTATAAGATACCATAGCGCTAATGCTTTAGTACTTTGAATGTACTGGTATGCATGTGAGGTAGTTTGAATGCATGGGGTTCATATGCATGAACAATAATAATAACTGAATAGCTATCATAAGTGTGAGAATACATGCATGAGACATAACAACTGACACTAATACTGTGATAACATGATTACTGAATCTTAATATAATTGATAACATGAGTGACCGTATTTGACAGTCCTGACTTTGATGGAACTATCTGAGTTTCATACTATATCTGAGTTGACTGTATCTGACAGTCCTAAAATCTGAAGAACTATTTGAGTTCTATTATTGAGATTGATGCTAAGACTGTGGGAGGTAGTCATCTAACCGACATGCCCCCAATGATGCATTATAGATGAATTGGGGTCCAATCTATGCCCTGATTGGAAGGGTATAAAGACCGCACCACTGGTAAGGACAACATGTGAGTGACCCTAATATAATAGGTAACTCTAGTGAGAATGGTGGGAACCCTCATATAGTAGGCTAAGCCACCTTATCTACCCTCATATAGAAGGCTATGATGTCTCTACCTATGCTGGCTACATAGTTCTGAAATACAAGGATTGCTTCTAAGAATCACACCCTCATATACCAGGTAAGTTCCTACCCTTGGGTTCACTCGGTGCTAATTTCTACTCCCATCTGAATAGACACTGAACATAATTTACTAAACTGAACATGGACTGAGTTACTGAATTCCATTGACTGATGAAATATTACTGATATCTGACAACTGACTGAGTTTATGAGATCATGGAGATTTCCTGAGTCATAAGATTGTCTGAAGTCTAAGGATTTATAGCTTGACTGAGATTATCGTGGAAACATGACATGGCTCTAGGCACACAGCTAATATTGCAGGTACAAGTACCCCAGGACACGATGGGAGGAAAACTAACCAAGCATAACTTACTTGAACATATAACTAAATCATAATCCATAATACATTAATAGAAGCATTCCATCAAAACATGTGATAGGCATAACTTGCACATACATGGGGATTTCATGATATCATACTAGTTGGGCATTGTTCCTTGATCTAGGCATTTAATCAAACACATTGTAGGCATAGTAGATGTATACAACATTATACAACAATTAATCATCCTGATTCATCTCTAATTTCATCATCTAGGGTTTATTCATAGGTTCACATGAATATACATTTATACAAATCAATTTCACATAAAATTGATCACCCAACATGGATTTGAATTCAATTGATCATTCTCAAAATAAACAAAACAAACGCGACATGAAATTCATAAAGAAATCCATAAACTTAAACTTAGAAAAAAGATTCTTGTTCTTCATGGATGAAAGAAATCCATGAATAAACACTACACATACCTTGGTTCGTGATTTCCTGAAGATTGATGGAGGAAATTCTTGATTCTGAATCTTCTATGAAAAGCCCTGGGTTGTTCTTGAGAGGTTTTAGAGAGAAACTAGTATATTTTGGGTGAAAAGTAGCTGAATCACATGTTAAAGGGCTTAAATAGGGGTGGGAAGTTGACCCTTTTAACCTTGGATGCGTCATTTAATTTCAGTAAAAAATTTCCAAATTAGACCCCTGGCGCGATGCGGCGCTGTCGCGCCATGTCACTGGATTTTGACAATTGGGAAATTGAGGGATGGAGCGATGCGGGGCCATCACGTTGCAACTTTTTTTATGACCTGGAACTTTTGCGTGACACGGGGGAAATCGCGCTGAGACACTGGAAAACGAACAATTTTCAATTTGGGCCTTGGCGTAACGCGCCAAAATCATGAACCCCTACTAGAATTCGCCCAATGCCATTTCATCTTGTGTTGCGGCGCTCCACTGAATAATATGGCGTTGTTTTATGATGGAAACTTGAAATAGTCATAACTTCTGGCCCGGTTATCGGATTTGGGCGAATCTTATATCGCTGGAAAGCTTATTGAATTTTCTCACATGACAAAAAGTGAAAATCTTGAAAATTACTTATGGAATAATCATCATTAAATTTATAAGCTAATACTAGACATTCTTGAGATAAAATTAGCTAGGAAAAAGTATGGGGTATTATAATATTTCTCCCTTGAGAACATTCGTCCTCGAATGAGACTGACTGAGAGGAGAGAAAATAAAACTGACGTACATACTGAACATGAATAAATGTAACATGATCTCATGACTGACATGACTGACAAGCTGAACATATAATACTGAACATGCATATCTGATGCATGTGTAACTGATTCATGAATGCATGACTGAGTGTTCTGAAGAACTAAGTTTCTCACAATAAGAATGCATGTCTGATGCATAATTACATAACTGAATTGATACATGAGTGCATGACGGAATATACAATGGTACTTGATACCAAGTTTATAATGGGAATATGAGCATGACATTACATACCAAGTTTGTGATAAACACTGAACATGAAACTGAGTAAGCTTAAGGAGAACTGTTACCTTGAGCTTGATCTGAATTGGCGAAGAAGAGGTGAGGATACTTGGTACGCATGTCTTACTCCTCTTCCCAAGTATCTCCCTCTATGGACTAATTTCACCAAAGAACTTTAACTAGAGGGACTTCTTTGTTCCTCAATCTACGAGTCTGATAGTCTAAGATTTCAACTGGAATCTCTTTATAAGAGAGAGTGTTTTGAACACCAATGCTCTGAATAGGGACTACAATTGATGGGTCACCTATGAACTTCTTGATCAATGAGACATGAAAGACTGGATGAACTGAGGCTATATCTGAAGGAAATTCAAGCTCATAGGCTTCCTTGCCAAAGTGACTGAGAATCTTGAAGGGACCGACATATCAAGGACTGAGCTTTCCCTTCTTGCTGAATCTCTTCACTCCCTTCATGGGAGAGATCTTTAGATAGATATGATCACCAATCTTAAACTCGAGATCTTTTCTATGAACATCTACATAAGACTTTTGTCGGCTCTGAGCAGCCCAGAGTCTTTCTCTAATCAACTGGATTTTTTCTAAGGCGTCGAATACCAATTCAGGTCCTATTACTGAGGCCTCACTAACTTTGAACCAACCAATTGGAGATCTACATCTCCTACCGTAGAGAGTTTTGAATAGATCCATCCAAATACTGGAATGATAGTTGTTGTTGTATGCAAACTCAATCAAAGGTAAGTGGTCATCCCAACTTCCCTTGAAATCGATTGCACGCTCCCTTAGCATATCTTCTAACATTTGAATGGTCCATTCTTCTTGACCATCTATCTGAAGATGAAAGGTTGTACTGAGATGAAATTGGGTACCAAGACCCTTTTGGAACACTTTCCAGAAATAAGAGGTGAACTGGGTACCTCTATCTGAGATAATAGATAGCGGAACACCATGCAATTTGACCAACTCCTTAATGTAGAGTTTGGCATAATCCTCGATTAAATAAGAGGTATGAACTGGAAGAAAATGGGCTAATTTGGTCATTCTGTCTATAATGACCCACACCAAATCATGTTGATGATGAGTTCGAGGCAAACCCGTCACGAAGTCCATGTTTACAACTACCCACTTCCAAGTATGAATACTGAACTCCTGCATGGACCAACTAGGCTTTTGATGCTCTATCTTAACCTGCTGACATGTAGAGCACTTAGCCACAAACTCTGTAATGTCTCTCTTCATCCCACTCCACCAATAGATTTCCCATAAGTGGCAGTACATTTTTGTGGCCCCTGGATGTATAGAGTAGCGTAAACAATGCGCTTCTGCAAGAACTCGCTGTCTTAAGTCATCTACTCCTAGAACACAGAGATGGCCCTGACAACAAAGAACAATATCTCCCTCTTAGGAGAAAACCTCTATTTTTTTATCCTGAACTAACTCTTTCAACTTGACAAGGCTGGGATCTCTATCTTGCTTTTCTTTCACCTCAAAAACTAGAGATGATTCTGAACTACTCTAAACCCATATATCACCCTCATCTATATCGACTAAGTAAATGCCTAGCCTGGCAAGCTGATGTACTTCCTGAGCTAACTTCTTCTTACTGTCATCCACATGAGCAACACTACCCATAGACAGTCTACTGATAGCGTCGGCCACTACGTTAGCCTTGCCCGGATGATAGAAGACACTCATGTCATAATATTTCAAGAACTCTAACCACCTTCTATGACAAAGATTGAGATATGCGAACACATCTACATGAACACCATATAGATAATGCCTCCAAATCTTCAAGGCAAATACTACGGTGGCTAACTCAAGATCATGAGTAGGATAATTCCTCTCACGGGTTTTAAGCTATCTAGAAGCGTAGGCTATGACCTTACCATGTTGCATGAGGAGACAACCCAAACCTACTCTGGATGCATCACAATAGACTATGAACCCATCTGGACCATCTAGAAGAGCTAAAACTAGAGCTGAGGTGAGTCAAGTTTCAACTCCTAAAAACTATTCTCGAAGGGATATGACCACTGAAACTTCACTTTTTTCTGAGTCAATCTAGACATAGGGGATCAATAGAAGAAAATCCCTCAACAAACCGTCTGTAATAGGCAGCCAAACCCAAGAAAATCCTAATATCTAATGGAGAGATAAGGCGAGGCAATTTTTTTACTACTTCGGTCTTTTAAGGATCTACTCTAATGCCATCATCGGAAATGATGTGACCAAGGAAGGCTACTGACCTTAGCCAAAATTTGTACTTACTAAATTTGGCAAACAACTGATGATCTCTAAGAGTCTGAAGTACTATTTTGAGATGGTTTGCATGATCACACTCACTGCGGGAATAGACCAAGATATCATCTATGAAGACTGTGATAAACATATCCAAGTACTTCTTAAACACACAGTTCATCAATTTCATGAAAGCGGCTGGGGTATTGGTAAGACAAAATGACATAACTAAGAATTTAAAGTGACCATACTGGGTGCGGAAAGCTGATTTAGGAATGTCACATTCCCTAACTCTGAGATGATGATAGACAGATCTGAGGTCTATCTTAGAGAAATAACTGGCACCCTAAAGTTGGTCAAACAAGTCATCGATTTTGGGAAGAGGATACTTCTTCTTGACCGTGACCTTATTGAGTTGATGGTAGTCTACCCACATCCTAAGAGAACCGTCTTTCTTGCGCATGAATAATACTGGAGTTACCTACAGGTAAATACTGGTCCTGATGAATCCCTTATCTAAGAGATCCATCAATTATTCTTTCAGTTCTCTGAGTTCTACTTGTGCCAGTCTGTATGGCAGAATAGAGATAGGCTGAGTATTTGGAAGAAGATCAATACCAAAGTTTATTTCCCTTTCGGAGGAATTCCTAGAAGATCTTTGGGAAAGACATTTGAATATTCATTCACTACTAGGAATGATTCAAGACTGGGAGTTTCGGAACTAGTGTCCTTAACTCAAACAAGATGATAGACACATCCTTTAGATATCATTTTTCATGCCCGAAGGTAGGAAACAAGCCGACTTCTGAAAGCGGATACACTACCCTTCCACTCTAGGATGGGTCTACTTGGAAACTAAAACTGGACTATTCTATTTCTGCAGTCGACTATGGTATAGCAGAATGAAGCCAATCCATGCTGAGAATGACATCAAAATCAGTTATATCTAATTCAACTAAGTTTGCTGAGGTGACTTTCTGAGATATCATAACCGGGCAGTTCCTATATACCCGCCGGGCTATGATGGTTTTACCAACTGGGGTAGAGACTGAAAAGGGTTCTACTAGAATTTTGGGACTGATTTCGAAATTGACTTCTATATAAGGAGTAACAAAAGACAAAGAATCTCCTGGATCTAGCAAAGCATAAACATGCACATGAAAGATATGTAATGTACCAGTAACTACATTAAAAGAATTTTCCTGATCCTATCGGGACTGAAGAGCATAGAGACAATTTGGGTGTTGCCCACTAGTAGCACTGGAGGTGGCACCCTGCTGATTTGGGCGATCGGACTGAGCTGAGGAGCGATTCTATTGACCCTGAGGACTTGGCTAAGGACAGTTTCTGACTCTGTGGCCTGGCTTGCCACATCTAAAATAAATACCACTGCCATCTCTGCAAATACACTGATGGTGCTTGCCACAAGTCTAGAAAAGAGGATAGTTACGGGCACTGCTAACATTGCCCTGGGACTTTGAGCCTGGCGCTCTATCTTTGTTACCCTCTTTGAACTTAGGAACTGAAGCACTGGCTGTAGAAGGAGCTGGAACTGATGACTTAGGATGAAACTGAGAATGGTTTCCTCCTTCTGACTTAGGCTGAGTGAAGTTGAAACTACCTGTCTTCGCTCTCTTATTTTGTTTCTCCCTCATCTTAATCTTTTGCTCATCAATCTTCTAAGAATGAGTCATAATCCTGGCTAAAGTGATTTAACTATTTAGCATGGCAGATCTGCAATCATTAACCATGCTATCATTTACCCGTGAAACGTACTTACTCATCCTTGCCTTGCTATCAGCTGCCACATGAGGGGTATATCTGGATAATTGAGTAAACTTAAGAGAATACTCTTTCAATGTCATATTTCCCTACCTGAGGTTGATGAATTCTAACACCTTAGCTTCCCTAAGATCTAGGGGAAAGAATCTATCAAGGAAAGAAGACACAAACTCCTCCCACTCAACTGGCCCTACATCATCTGTCGTCTCTGACTTCTACTGCTTAAACCAAGTGTGAGCAACATCCTGCAACTGATATGTAGCTAGCTCAAAACTCTCAACAGTAGTCACCCCCATGATGTCTGTCACCTTCTGTACCTGATCTAAGAATTCCTGAGGGTCCTCATCTGTCTTAGACCCGAGAAAGGATGGAGGATTCATTTGGGTGAAGTCCCAAATCCTAGTTGCAGCTGAGTTAGCCATTGGGTTGGCCAGAATAACTGTTGGCCGTTCATTTTTAGCGGCAACTGACTGGGAAAGAGTAGTGAATGTGGCCCTGAACTCCGCATGAGAAACATGATCTCCCAAAGGATCTTCGGGCTGGGGGGCTGACTGATTTCCGTTTCTTCTTTTAGAAGGCATGTTCTGTAGAAGAAATGGAGAAATGGATTAGACTGAGAGATTGACTTGAGATTAATCTCAATGGCACGACATAAATACTAAAAGAGGGGAAACTATTCCTAAAACATCTTATAGCCTCCTGTACATAAATGTGGCGCGCAACACACCCATGCACAAAACTCTACTAGATACGGCTTTCATACTTCCTAGGACTCTATTGAACCTTAGGCTATGATACCATTCTATCAAGACCTGTGCCGAGTCCCTGTCCGCGATGGACATCCCAAACCATGAAGGCCTGAGAGACCCATGTCTCTGCCCAACCCGCTAGTGATATTATCTGCTTTGGGCCCAGGCTCGCGCGGCTTTAAAATAAATCATTAGTGAGTAAGTCTTTCTTACTTATATACCCAGTATCCCTACGGTGTTTTGTCGATGTGGGACTCCTTCCTAAGTTAGGGTATTATATACACCCCCTTATGGACTCAGCATCCTCGCTGAGGTTTTCCTCAACGAATGGGATTTACTAATACTCAGGACTGAGGTTTACCCCGCCTTACCAGGATTTGACTACACTCAGTTTGAAATCTGTCCCACATCGATAAAGATGACACAGGAGCAGCTCTGATATAAAGTTTGTAATGCCCTAAATATGATACTTGGAATGCTACACAGTGCTCATGACTTTGAAGGATCACAAGCTAACCTATGACTGATATCGGTACCTGTATACTGTATAAAATATTGAATAATGTAGAAACATGAACTGAAAGTCCATAAGTTTCAAAACTAAACATAATCTGAATAATATAACATCTGTGTGGGGTACTAGAATACCCAAACCAAAACTGAAAATACTGAAGTCTAAAACATGATAGTCTAGAAAGCCTCTAACTAACTAAACTGTTAGAGTAAGGAGCTGATGGGACATGTCCCCAACTAAATCCAACTAATAAAATAATTAATGAGATAATAGGGAATAATTATGTCCTTGAATGATGAGAACTCACTTCTAACTCTGACTACTGAAACTAGAATCTACTACTGATCTGGAGCTCGTGTATCTGAACCTATGGTATAAGACACCATAACAAAAATATGTCAGTACTTTGAATATACTAGTATGCATGTGAGGTGGGCTGAATGCATGGGGTTCATATGCATGAACAATAATAATAACAGACTAACTATCATGAGAATGAGAATACATGCATGAGACATAAAAACTGACACTAATACTATGATAACATGATTACTGAATCTGAATATAACTGATAACATAAGTGACTATATCTGACAGCCCTGAATCTGATGGAACTATCAGAGTTTCGTACTGTATCTGAGTTGACTGTAGCTGACAGTCCTGAAATCTGAAGAACTATTTGAGTTCTATTACTAAGACTGATACTTAAACTGTGGGAGGTAGTCATCTAACCGATATGCCCTAAATGATACATTATATCTTAATTGGGGTCCAATCTATGCCCTGATTAGAAGGGTTTCAATACCACGCCACTGGTAAGGACAACATATGAGTGACACTAATATAACAGGTAACTCTAGTGAGAATGGTGGGAACCCTTATATAGCAGGCTAAGACACCTTATCTACCCTCATATGGTAGGCTATGATGTCTCAACCTATGCTGGCTACATAGCTCTTGAATGCAAGGATTTCTTCTAAGAATCACACCCTCATATAATAGGTGAGTCCCCATTCTTGGGTTCACTCGGTGCTAATTTCTACTCCCATCTGAATAGACACTAAACATAATTTACTAAACTAAACATAGACTGATATCTGACAACTGACTGAGTTCATGAGATCATGGAGATTTCCTGATTCATAAGATTGTTTGAAGTCTAATGATTCATAGCTTGACTGAGAGTATCGTGGAAACATGACATGGCTCTAGGTACACAACTAATATTTCAGGTACAAGTACCCCCAGGACTAGATGGAAGGAAAAATGACCAAGCATAAATTACTTGAACATATAACTAACATCATAATCTATAATACATTTATAGAAGCATTCCATCAAAACATATGATAGGCATAACTTGCACATACATAGGGATTTCATGATATCATACTAGTTGGGCATTGTTCCTTCATCTAGGCATTCAATCAAACACATGGTAGGCATAGTACATATATACATCATTATACAATAATTAATCATCATGATTCATCTCCAATTTCATTATCTAGGGTTTATTCATAGGTTCACATGAATCTACATTTATACAAATCAATTCCACATAAAATTGATTACCCAACGTGGATTTTAAATCAATTGATCATTCTCAACATAAAAAAAATAAATACAACATTAAATTCACAAAGAAATCCATAAACATAAACTTAGGAAAGAGATTATTCGGCTTCATGGATGAAAAGAGTCCATGAATGAACATTACGCATACCTTGGTTCGTGATTTCGTGAAAATTGACGAAGGAAATTCTTGATTCTTAATCTTCTATGAAAAGTCCTAGGTTGTTCTTGAGAGTTTTTTGCGATAAACTAGTATATTTTGTGTGAAAAGTGGTTGAATCATGTGTTAAAGGGCTTAAATAGGGGACATAAGTTAACCCTTTTAACCCTGGACGCGTCATTTAATTTCAGTAAAAATTTCCCGAATTAGACCCCTGGTGCAATGTGGTGCTATCGTGCCGTGTCACTGGATTTTGAAAATTGATAAATTGAGGAATGGCGCGACACGGGGCCATTGCGTTTCCACTTCCTTTGTGACCTGAAACTTTGGCGCGATGCGGGGGAAATCGCGCAGAGACACTGGAAAATGGAAAATTCTGAATTTGGGCCCTGGCGCAATGCTCCATAATTGCAGACCCCTAATGGAATTTTCCCAATGCCATTTCCTCTTGTGGTGCAGTGCGCTACTGACTAATATGGCGCTGCTTTACAACAGAAACTTGAAATAGTCGTAACTTCTGGCCTGATTATCGGATTTGGGCTAATCTTATATCGATGGAAAGCTTATTAAATTTTCCACATGAAAAAAGTGAAAATCTATAAAATTCCTCATGGAATAACCATCATTCAATTTACAAGCTAATACTAGACATTCTTGAGATGAAATTAGCTAGGAAAAAGTATGGGGTATTACATTATGACTCACAAAAGTCATTTAACTCACTAATGAGGTTATTGGGTTGAGAAAGTTAAACCCAATAATGGTCAATCTTTAATCGACATGACCTCGAATTAGTGTCGTAATATTTTCAATAGGTCCGAAATATACTTTTTAGTCAATACACACTTTTAATTTATTTCTATGGGATTTCGAACAAATTATAAGGAATTATTAAAAGTTTTGGGTATTTTAAATAATTAATTTAATTAATGGTAATAGGTTAAAACTACAACTATTTTTTTCTCCCATAACCCACGTTGAGATTAATGGTAACAGAAGTGCACACAAAAGACAACTTGTGCACGATTGAGTTGGGAAGAGAAGGTGCTCGACAGTTTGAGGTTAGATTAGATTGAATTAATTAATACACAATAATGCAATACAATATTAAAAACTAAGTAATTGCATGATTCTTTACTTTCTGTAATTGGAAATACACGAATTGAGATATACTATAGGTATGTTCCACTGTAATGATTATAACTAATCATTACGTATTGTATCATTCAATTAGAAAATCAAATCATAGGCTAAGGAACGGTGGCAGGCAAAATCTTTGGCATTATGAATGCTATTACAATATGGGTTTTTTTCCTTCCTAGTTCCAGTCCAAGTTTCTTTTTTCTGGGAAATTACTTATCACGTAGGAATTGTATTTTTCTTTTACAAATTAGGTTTTAGGCTTAGATTCTTTCTTTTTTTAAGTGGAAGAATTTAATAAAAAAGGTGTAGTTAGATTCGTACTCTTATAAGAATTATATATTTGAACAGATTTTGAATATTTTGAAGTTGCGAGAAAGGGCAAGGCACTTGCAGACTAAGTACAATTGAATTGTTGGTTGAGGTAGGTTACGGTTGAATTGGAGCTTATCCTCGACTTAATTGTGTGTATGCTCCTAAATTGGATACTTGTGGATTGGTATTTGGACATGCTTGAAATTGTTGATGTTTGGATTGTTGATTTGTGTATAAATATTTATTGAAAATTGACTTGATGAAATTGTCTTATGACTTTAAGTGTACTTGTAAACTTGGTACATTGTGTGGCATGCTATGAGGTTGTATAAATTGATATTGATAATACTTGGTTATGTTTATATTGGATCGGGTACCACACCGGTACGTTTATATTTATGTTGGATCAAGTACCACGTTGGTATGTTTATATTTATGTTGGATCGGGTACTACGCCAGTACGTTTATATTTATGTTGGATCGGGTACCACGTCGATATATTTATATTTATGATGGGTCGGGTACCACACTTGTGTGTTTATATTTATGTTGGATCGGGTACCACGCCGGTACGTTTATATTTATGTTGGATCGGGTACCACGCAGGTATGGTACATGAACATAGATTGTTCCCTATAGGTCATGACTATTTGGGCAAAAATAAGTCCCATAGAATGTGTATACATATTTGTGTTATTTCAGTGGAAGTTTACAGTATGGTTGATACTCTTGATAGTTATGTGGCTTGTTCGTGAGAACTGTTTGACCTGTTGTTGCTGTATTGTTGATTCACTGAATATTTGTTGTGTGACGATGCCTATCTGCTTGTTATTTGAATTATGTTGTGTACATAGTATTAAATTGAGTTGTCTTATGATACCAACCAGTACATAGTGGTTTGTACTAATACTACCCTGTACTCTTCTTTTGTTGAGTGCAGATAGTGTTCTATGCTCAGACATGACCTCACCTCTAGAGTTTGATAGCAGGTCTTGATCCAAGGGTGAGCACTCCATCTCCAGGCTTACATGGGTCATCTTATTTATTCTTGTCCATCTTATGGGAAATAAAACATTTATTATTTACTTTATTTTTGGATATCACTTTAAATATGATCTTTGTTAGTACTTCTTGTACGATGACTTTTGGGTCTTCGAGATTTTTATAAGTAGTTTGTTTAACTTCTGCATTAATAATAATTAGTCCTGGACATTTGTTATTATGTTGAATTTTATAATAATGTCATCTAATATTGACTAAGTGTTTGGGTTATGGTTCAGTTTAGATGGTTCTCTCACAGGAAGATTAGTGTGGGTGCCACTCATGGCCATTTGGGTCGTGAAAAAGTTGGTATCAAAGCCATAGGTTCATCGATCTCGTCGTACGACAACATGTCTAGTAGAGTCTTGCAGAATGGTATGGAGACGTCTGTACTTATCTTCGAGAGGCTATAGGACACTAGAAAAATTCAAATTCTTCTTTCTTACAAGATATTATTTGAATTCAATTGGTATCTTGCGATTCCAATTGGTATCTGTTAATAAGAGTAATATAAAGTAGAGTTTCGTAGATTGGTGTGTAGGGCCCCACACCCAATCTTTGTAAGGTTATGAGGCATGTAGAAGTCATTTTCTTTTTTTCTCTCCATCGGGCCGTCCTAATCTTGGACTACTATATTGAATCCAATTGGTATCTAGAAAGTTCCAATTGGTATCTTAATAATTTTGAATAAAAATCTAGGAGATTTCATTTGGTACTTGTTAATCAGGTCTAAAATTTTTATAATAGGTAAAGACTTGTGAAGGTTGTGAACTTATTGATTGCTTGTGTTTGATATTTGGCTAAACTTGTGCTGCTAGATTTTTATCATTGTTGTGAATTATTTTTGTTAAGTGATGAAAATTGACTAAGTTGTTTTTGTTGATAAATATGTCGGGATTATTTGATTTCTTGTTATTGTGAAATTAAAAATTCTATGGTGCTTACTTACTATAATATTTTTTGGTACTATTATACTAATGAGATTGATGATATGAGAATTGAGAGGATGATATGAGAATATGATGTCAAGAAAAGATGGTGAAAAAGTGACATGAATAAAAGACTGAGGTGATATGTGTTTTCATAATGAGAGGTTCTTATTAATGATGTTGTGGATGGATCCATGTGTAGTTTGATTATAGATATTATTTGGGGATCCTTGTGTGGTCCGGTTATTGAGATCGTATTTAGAATTTTTGTGTTGTTCTATTATTGAAATTATAATAGGTTTCTTATGGGGACTAGCTAAGTGACATTATCTTTTAGTTCCTTATGTGAACAAATTCTTAATGTTTGGTAAAATAATGAGTTTTAAATAAAAGTGACAAAAACTAGTAGAGGTTGTTGATACCTACAGAATTTGATCGATAACTTGTCTGAAATGTGATATTGGTGATGAGACTGTCAATGACCAATAATTGATTTTTTTTTTTTGCCTTGCTTATATGCTAGTGGTGTGGGGACCACTCCTGAGGTGAGTAAGAGTTAAGTAATGCCCGTAATGAAAATATTATTAGGTAGAAATAAGAATGACTCTGTATATCTTAAATTAGTGTTAGTGATATAAGAGAGGTTTGGCTTGACCATGAAGTGTTTGTCGTTGAAAAAAATATTGAGTTAGTGATTGTCATGACATAAGTTGTAGATGTGGATTTATGCATTAGGAAAAATTTTGAGAAGATAAATTATTATTGACTTGACCTTGTGGCTGAACTATATATTTTTATGTCCCACAAAGTTGGCTAATATGTGACACTTTTAGAGAATAGTAATTTCCATGATAGTGGCAATGCAAATCAAATGGCTTAGTTACATTCATAAAATAATTAAGGATGATCCTGAATGGGAGAATAAATGAATTCTTAAATAGCATGATTGATCTTTCCTTGAGTGATACTTGGTGGATATTTCTTGTTGAGTAGTTAAGGTATGATGATTAGATGGATATTAACAATGTTGTGGAGGATAATGTGTTGTAGGCTCTAATTTTGTGGTACCCGTAAAATGGCATGTTTATACCCCTTTTGAATCCTATTGGTTTTCCTCTCTAGTTTAGATTAGTTGTAGCGTGGTTATGATGTAAACCTATGTTTTGGATATGGTTTTAGTATTTGATGCATGATTTGAATATTTAGCCTTATTGGGCTAGCGTGGTAGTCTTGAAATAATAAGTTGGGTAGAGTTGACTTGAGTACCTTATTTCTAGTTGAAGCTACTATCTTAGTCTGAAATATGACTTACTTGACATCTAGAAGATGAACTAGGTACCTTATCCTAGTTTGGGGGCATAGTGTGCCTAATTATGGAAATTGAGGATTAGAAGTGGGATCATCTGGCCCACTTAGGCCTAAACTTTTGTTAAGTCTTGTGGACTTAGTTGCGGATGTCAGACATTGATGAGGCTTGTAAACCTTAGAATAAGGTTGCTTCATAACTTGGTAACTTGTTTTGATGTTCCCGGATTATGAGCTTTGAGTTATAGTTATGATACTTCTTATGGAAGTGATATTGGACATGTAGAGATGATATTTCTCCTAGATATATTATGTGGACTATGGAGATGCTATTTCCTCTTAGACTTGATAATTGGCCTATAAAGATGCTATTTCTTCTTAGATATGCAAATTGGCCTAGAGAGGTGATATTTCTCGTAGTCATGATGTATGACCTATCGATCGAAATAAGATCTCCTATAGACAATAACATGTTTATTTTTATTATGCCTCCAATATGTGAGATACCTCCTATATGTGAGATGATTAGAGATATGTTACGACTTATAAATATGATTATTGATATGAGTTATGGATATGTATATGGGCCTAAGGCTGTGATTATGTTGTTGTGACTATTCCAAATAAATGAATGGGCCAAGGGCTGTGTTATGATAATGATTGAATATCCGGAGAGTGTTTATCAGTGTAAAGGATACGATTACAGTTTATGAATACATATATGTATGTATACACATCTCTCCGATATGAGATGGAGGAAGATGTGGTATGTTGCTTACGACTTTACTGATTGGATACTAGTGATGGCTAGGAATCTAAAGTATTAGTTAATGAACTTGCTTAGTTGAAACATGGTAGCTAGCGATGGTTAATGCATGACTTATGGTGAGGTTGGGTCTAGCATAGGTGAAGATTAGTTAGTATTGATAACTAAGTTTTTGATGTCAATAAGTCGATAAACGAGGAATTGTGTGTTAATGAAGCTAGATATTAAGAGATGTTGGTAATAAGAGGTGACTAGTTAATAACTTTGAATAGTTGCTAAATAGTTAACCAATGAATAGTTAAGCAAGGATTAGTTGGTAAACAATGGTTAGATAATGAATGGAGTCAGTTAATAAAAGATGGTTAGGTGACAATTCATAATGTGTCGTCTAGTAATGATTAATAGATATAGGATGATTAGTTGATAATAATGAATGATGGATAAATGACGGTTTTGGTCTAGTGATGAACCTTGACTAGATGTTAGATATTGTCTATTAAATAAATAGTGGTTAGTTGTTATCCCGTGAATAAGGATTGTGTGAAGAATAATGTTTAGGATAATAACTAGGGGTTATGTGATGACTAGCGAACTATTGATTCTATTATAATGAGTGTTGGTTAGCTAATAATGAGTAGCTGGGAAGTATCGACTAGATAGATATTCTATGGTGATATGACTATACTTATGAGTATTTTAGTGCATGTTATTCAGTAATGACTATTGTGATGATATTGATACCCGGCAAGGCCGGAGAATACTATTGTGATGATGTTGATACCCGGCAAGGCTGGAGGATATATTTATAATATGTTGATATCCGGCAAGGCCGGAGAATACTATTGATGATTTGTTGATATCCGGAAAGTCTGGAGGTTGATTATGATGATGAGTTGTGATATCGATTGTGTATTTTGTATTCATTTCTGCATGTGTATAGCCTATCACCAATATGCACCTATATTTATCAGTCGGTATGGGACGGTTGCATATATATGGGTGAAGAATATGCCTTGTATTGTTGTTTACTGATTGAACCTTTCGAGTCTGGGGCGGTGGGGGTAGCATAGGCTCGGTTAGGTATTTGGTTGTTCGTAAGTTGAGGACTAAGGAGATTACGTCTGTGAAGGTCCAGTGGAAGAATCGTTCTATTGAGGAGGCCACTTGGGAGACCGAAGCAGACATCCGTAGCAAGTATCCACATATTTTTGCGGATTCAGGTAATTCCTGGTTTTCCCTCCTTGTCTTGTATTTGTTCGTTCGCGGATGAACGGTTGTTTAATTGGTATCTGATGTAACGACCCTTTCGGTTGTTTGTGAAATTTTTTCATCTTCTTTATTTTAGCACTCCCCGTAGTTTGTATATGTGGATTATGACTCACGAAAATCATTTAAGTCACTAATGAGGTTGTTGCGTTTAGAAAGTTAAACACGATAGTGGTCAATCTTTAATCGAGACGACCTCGAATTCGTGTTGTAATATTTTCAATAGGTACGGAATGTACTCTTTAGTCAATACACACTTTTAATTTATTTCTATGGGATTTTGAACAAATTCTGAGGAATTATTAAAAGTTTTGGGTATTTTAAATAATTAATTTAATTAATGGTAATAGGTTAAAACAAAAACTATTTTTCTCCCATAACCCATGTTGAGATTAATGAAAGTCAGTAGGTTTAACTTTGAATGGTAACAGAAGTGCACACAAAAGACAACTTGCGCGTAAGTGAGTTGGGAGGAGAAGGGGCTCGACAATTTGAGGTTAGAGTAGATTGAATTAATTAATACACAATAATGCAATACAATATTAAAAACTAAGTAATTGCATGATTCTTTACTTTCTGTAATTGGAAATACACGAATTGAGATATACTGTAGGTATGTTCCACTGTAATGATTATAACTAATCATTACGTATTGTATCATTCAATTAGAAAATCAAATCATAGGCTAAGGAACGGTGGCAGGCAAAATCTTTGGCATTATGAATGCTATTACAATATGGGTTTTGTTCCTTCCTAGTTCCAGTCCAAGGTTCTTTTTCTGGGAAATTACTTATCACGTAGGAATTGTATTTTTCTTTTACAAATTAGGTTTTAGGCTTAGATTCTTTCATTTTTTAAGTGAAAGAATTTAATAAAAAAGGTTTCGTTAGATTCGTACTCTTATAAGAATTATATATTTGAAAAGATTTTGAATATTTTGAAGTTGCGAGAAAGGGCAAGGCGCTTGCAGACTAAGTACAATTGAATTGTTGGTTGAGGTAGGTTACAGTTTAATTGGAGTTTATCCTCGACTTAATTGTGTGTATGCTCCTAAATTGGATACTTGTGGATTGGTATTTGGACATGCTTGAAATTGTTGATGTTTGGATTGTTGATTTGTGTATAAATATTTATTGAAAATTGACTTGATGGAATTGTCTTATGACTTTAAGTGTACTTGTAAACTTGGTACATTGTGTGGCATGCTATGAGGTTGTGTAAATTGATATTGATAATACTTGGTTATGTTTATATTGGATCGGGTACCACACCGGTACGTTTATATTTATGTTGGATCAAGTACCACGTTGGTATGTTTATATTTATGTTGGATCGGGTACCACGCCAGTACGTTTATATTTATGTTGGATCGGGTACCACGTCGATATATTTATATTTATGTTGGGTCGAGTACCACGCTTGTATGTTTATATTTATGTTGGATCGGGTACCACGCCAGTACGTTTATATTTATGTTGGATCGGGTACCACGCAGGTATGGTACATGAACATAGATTGTTCCCTATAGGTCATGACTATTTGGGCAAAAATAAGTCCCATAGAATGTGTATACATATTTGTGTTATTTCAGTGGAAGTTTACAGTATGGTTGATACTCTTGATGGTTATGTGGCTTGTTCGTGAGAACTGTTTGACCTGTTGTTGCTGTATTGTTGATTCACTGAATATTTGTTGTGTGACGATGCCTATCTGCTTGTTATTTGAATTATGTTGTGTACATAGTATTAAATTGAGTTGTCTTATGATACCAACCAGTACATAGTGGTTTGTACTAATACTACCCTGTACTCTTCTTTTGTTGAGTGCAGATAGTGTTCTATGCTCAGACATGACCTCACCTCTAGAGTTTGACAGCAGGTCTTGATCCAAGGGTGAGCACTCCATCTCCAGGCTTACATGGTCCATCTTATTTGTTCTTGTCCATCATTCGGGCAATAAAACATTCTTTATTTACTTTATTTTTGGATATCAATTTAGATATGATCTATGTTATTAGTTCTTGTACGATGACTTTCGGGTCTTGGTGATGTGCTAGGATTTTGTTAGAACATTTAAGACTTTTAACATGGAGTAATTGTAAGTTCTTAAGTAACTATCGTTGTTTTTGATGATATTTCTTTGATATTCCAGTGAAAGACAAGATACAAGAGAACCTAAGACAATAAGGACAAAAGGAGGTGAATATGGAACAAATAGCCAAGAAATTGCAGAAGAGTAGTTGATGACTTTTGTGATAAGTCGTCAACTTGGTGATAAGTTATTAGGTCCATCGTCAGCAGAATGTAGTGTGATGAAGTTGAACCAAAAGTATGACGACATCCCCTAATATGTCGTCACAAATTTGATAAGCTATCAAGAGCGTCGTCAGCCTTAGACAGAGAAAGGACTTCAGCTGGAATCCATGACGACATTGGTGATAAGTCGTCAAAGTTCTGATAAGCCATCAGGTTTCGTCGTCAGCCTAAAGCAGAGAATGCAAAAATGTAAGAGGATCTGACGATATTCCTGATAAGTCGTCAGAACCCTGATAAGGCATCACGCATATCATCGTCTATTCTGAGAAAAAAGTAGTAACCTGTGATTTTGTTTCCATAATTAGCCTAAGTGTTTAAGGACAAGTCTAGATTTTCCTGAAGAGTTTGAGTCATCTAAGGGATGAATTTAAGAAATTTTAATTCTGAATTTCCTTTAAGTTACAGCTATAAATAACAGCTTTTAGGGTTTCATTCGGGGTGAAGAAATCTTAGACATCTGGAACTTCACGAACTTTAGTATTCCTCTCTTTAGTTTTGGATACACTGTCACCATTAACTTATGAGAGATTACTATTGCTTTTTGCGGAGTTATTTAATGATTGAATTGAAGAAACAATTATTTCTTTTCACTGTTCTGTAAATTTATCTTTCAAATCATGAATTCAATTATGTGTTTCGTTCTATACATCATGAATGGCTAAACTCCATTAACCTGAGTTATGGGATCTTGGGTTAGGTCTTGATGAGGTACTAAGTATTCAAGATTCAAAAGGTGGTAGGATTTCTTGATAATTCTAAAGTTTTAATTAACGTCTGTTGGTTGCAAACAGTAGACACACCTGCTTTGATTTACTTGAGAAAGAAATCAAATATAGTAGGAAGTGAATTATCAATAGGGACTTAGAAATACTTCATTTAATAATCAGCGTTGTAACAAGGTTGGTTAAGCTGAGGTAAAATCTGGGCAGTAAATAAAAATTCCCTAAGTCCGAGAGGATTAGGGAATTAATCTCTTAAGTAGGTCGAGAGACATTTAAGCATAACATCGATAAAGATAGCTTGTTATCCTACCCACCGTGAGAATCTTGAACCACTTTTAGCATCTGTCATGTACCGAAAGCCCTAGTGAACATAATTTTGGTTATTTCATAAACTCTTGATTACAAACACTGAAACTAAAGTGACCAACAATTACTTGTTGATCATCAGAAACCCCTATTTTATCTTTTCGTATCATTTGTTTGAATTTAACTTATAGCTTTAGTTTCGAACTAGTTTAATCGCTACTCACATTGTTCCCTGTGAATTCGACCCCGACTCCAAAGTTGGGTAAATATATTGACGACAACCTCCTTGCACTAAATTGAGGTGTAAGTTGAGCATTATCAAAAATGGTGTTGTTGCTGGGGAACAATTTGGCGTATTGAGTTGGTTTGGAATTTTAGCCTACTTGCTTAAATTTAAACTTGTAAATATTTGTTTTTAGTTTTCTTTTATTTCTGGTGTTAGGTAGATTTTTATTTTAGTTTACTTATTACTATGTCGTCTTGGAATGAACATTAGCTTGGTGGTTAGAAATCATATCTTGATAATCCATGTCCATATTGTGATGGACCTCACTTTGGGCAAGATTGTAGATATACTCCCCAGAGAGAGATGTGTGCACCATCTGAATCCTACTGGGAGTATGATTGTTCTTTATGTGGTGGTCAAGATGGACATTGGAGTGATTGCCCAAATGCCCCCTCCCCCCGGTATACTAACCCAAATTTTAGTTCTTTTTATGATTTTGATAGGTCTTATGGTCAAGAATAGGAAGAATGAAGCACCGGAAAAAGTGGCATTGAAGCTATGCTTCAACTAATGTTGGAGTGTGTGGACACAACGAATGATATCATACGTGATATACATCAAGACATAAGGGAAAATAACGAGGAGAGAAGAATGATAGAGGATATGGATATAGAGGTCAAGCATTCAAAGAACTTTTCTACATTATGTTTAGATGATATCTTGTCTGTGGAATCATTTAACATAATGGACGAATATGAAGATGAGGAGCAGGAATCCGATGTTGGTGATGATTATGTTTAGATGATATCTTGTCTGTGGAATCATTTAACATAATGGACGAATATGAAGATGAGGAGCAGGAATCCGATGTTGGTGATGAGCTTGATGTTGAGCAACCCACGGTGATTTCCTAACCAACCGAACCATTTATGAATGAAGATGCCAAAGACAAGGAAATGGTACTAGAGTCAAAAGAAGAAATCAAGTACAATCCTTGTGAAGACTCTAGTCCATTTCGGGGTAGAAAAACTAATAGGGATGCTACTCCAAAATTGAGAGTTAGTCCTCATTCGAACCACTTTTCAACATTATGCTTGGTGGATGTGATGAAAGTTGAATCACCCAAGCAAATGATAAATTTTGAAAATGAGGAGGAAGATTCTTACATTTTGGAGTTTGTCCTTCCAAAAGGGTATACTACAACCCCAATCTTGAAGCACAAGAAGCTTAAAGATCGATGTCCATTTAGTGGTTGTTTAAGATTCTCATCGTTGCCAACTGATCCCACATGAAAGTTCGATGCAAAAATTGTTTAAGCAGTTCAAGTCTTCGAAGTGGCATGATAGAACATTCCTCATCATGCCCTCACATTTGTCCAACACACCTCGAAGATGTATTGATCAAAATTGGGTCGATGTTTCACATACTCCAAGTGGAGACATAAATAATTACCAGCAAGGTATCTTGATGAAGTCTGAGTAGTCAAGATAACTGATTCGTGTCGCGATACTAAATTAGGCGCTTTTTGGGAGGCAACCCAAGGTATTTTGTTGTTTGTATTTGTATTATGTGATTGACATCAGATCTTCGCACCTATGGTGCCACATGTATGTTTCCAACTCTCTTGTTTTGGTTTGATTCATTGGGGACATTGCATGATTTTAAGTTGAGGTTGGGGCTACTTGTGGGTGTTGATGTCCTCCGTGGGTTTTGGTTGTCGTGGCTCTTTTCCCCGGAGTCTTGTTCCTAGTAGAGCCGGCATGTTTAGGCGTATTGTGTTTTGTTTTGTGATGTGTTGTGGTTAACTAGGATAAATACAAGTAATGAGGCAGTTAATATGTTTTGTGATTTTTTTAGCACCTCTCCAAGTGTCTATTTGTAATACTGTATGAACTGCATCTAATTGTGACCACAGTGCATCTTTTGGTGGCATTATTTCTGGAAAGTTGATAATCAGTGCTAAACAATTGCATGAACCGGATAATTAGTGATGTGCGATATATTTGTGTTCCATATGTGTGTGAGGTCTTACTCAGTTCCCTTTGTGTGTAAATCCAGAACTTGCCCGATTAGTCTTGCCTTGGTTGTAGGATAGGGGTTAGAATAGAATCATAGGCCGTTTTGATATTAGCCCACTTTTATCCTAAATGACCTTCCTTGCATACATAATATCCCTTGATCCCTATTTTGATTCTGAATCACCTATTTCTTTCATGACACCTATCACTTTCCTATTTGTTTCACAATGAACCTGTTTTGGCCCTGGTCCACCTTGGACACTGTGCATCTTGACTTTGGCAAATAGCCTAAGTTAAGGGTGGATATCATAGAGGTGTGTGATGCAAAATTAGTATGAAGAGAGGTAGAATAAGAGAAAGAATAAAAAGACGGGTGTGGTGCAAAAAGAATAAGAGCGTCATTTTGCCGTTAGGTTTCGTCGTCAGCCTTAGACAGAGATTGGACTTCAGCTGGAATCCGTGACGACATTGGTGATAAGTCGTCAAAGTTCTGATAAGCCGTTAGGTTTCATCGTCAGCCTAAAGCATAGAATGTCAAAATTGAAGAGGATCTAATGACATTCCTAATAAGTCGTCAGAACCCTGATAAACGCATGTCGTCGTCTATTCCGAGAAAAAAGCTGTAACCTGTGATTTTGTTTCCATAATTAGCCTAAGTATTTAAGGACAAGTCTAGGTTTTCCTTAAGAGTTTGAGTCATCTAAGGGATGAATTTTGTAAATTTGAATTCCAAATTTTTTTTAAGTTACAGCTATAAATAGCATCTTTTAGGGTTTCATTCAGGGGGGAAGAAATCTTAGACATCTGGAACTTTATGAACTTTAGTATTTCTCTCTCTAGTTTTGGATACACTGTCACCATTAACTTGTGAGAGATTACTATTGCTTTTTGCGGAGTTATTTAGTGATTGAATCGAAGAAACAATTATTGCTTTTCATTGCTCTATAAGTTTATCTTTCAAATCATGAATTCAATTATGTGTTTCGTTCTTTACATCATGAATGGATAAACTCCATTAACCTGAGTTATGGGATCTAGGGTTAGGTCTTGATGAGGTGCTAAGTATTCAAGATTCAAAAGGTGGTAGGATTTCTTGATAATTCTAAAGTTTTAATTAATGTCTGTTAGTTGCAAACAATAGACACACCTATTTTGATTTTCTTGAGAAAGAAATCAAATCTAGTAGGAAGTGAATTATCAACAGGGACTCGGAAATACTTCGTTTAATAATCAGCGTTGTAACAAGGTTGGTTAACCTGAGGTAAAATATGGGCAGTAAATAGAAATTCCCTAAGTCCGAGAGGATTAGGTAATTAAGCTCTTAAGTAGGTCGAGAGACATTTAAGCATAACATCGATAAAGATAGACTTTTATCCTACCCACCATGAGAATCTTGAACCATTTTTAGCATCTGTCATGTACCAGAAGCCCTAGTGAACATAATTCTTGTTATTTTATAAAGTCTTGATTACAAACACTGAAACTAAAGTGACCAACAATTATTTGTTGATCATCAAAAAACCCCATTTATCTTTCTGTATCATTTGTTTGAATTTAACTTGTAGCTTTAGTTTCGAACTAGTTTAATCGCCACTCACATTATTCTTTGTGGATTTGACCTCGACTCCAAAGCTGGGTAAATATATTGATGACGACTGCTTTACACTAAATTAAGGTGTAAGTTGAGCGTTATCACTGAGGGATTTTTATAAGTAGTTTGTTTGACTTTTGCATTAATAATAATTAGTCCTGAATATTTGTTATTATGTTGAATTTTATAATAATGTCATCTAATATTGACTAAGTGTTTGGGTAATGGTTCGGTTTAGATGGTTCTCTCACAGGAAGATTAGTGCGGGTGCCACTCATGGCCATTTGGGTCATGACAATGATAGAATTTGTTTTATGATGAGTAACTGCCTAGAATTTCCTTCCTTTTATGTACGAACTACGTTTGACCTGAATTTCCACGAAAGGGATACGTAGGCGGCCTATGTCGACTTCGGCCAACCCCTTAGGATAATTTATCACTTTTTTTTATGTATGAATTATGTGATGACCGGAATTCCCAAGAAAGGGATACATAGGCTTCAAAATTTCCACCAAAAAATGGAATATATTTCAAATCCCTCAGCACCAGGATTCAAGGTTGAGCTTTAGAAGTCACCAGCTGCTACAAAGTCTAGGCAGACTAATTCTTCGGTTGTGATAGAACTTTTTGAAGAACCCTCCAGCAATGAAGATGAGTTTTGGAAATCCTCCGTCAAACGTCAGACATAGTCAGAACCAAGATAAAGGCATTCGTCAGGCTTGTACATGACATGACCGGCATAGATTTTCTAGATCTTTTACTGAAGTTTTGAAACTAGTTTTTAAAATTAAGACTACTTTCGAAAATCAATGCAATTCTTTTTACTTAGTGATTGCCTAGGTATCTCTTTGGACGGGGATTCAGGGTGGAAGTACCAATATGACGGAGTACCCGAAAGATGACGAGAAGCAAACCAAGGATCGAAGAAGGTCAACACGAAGTATTTTCACTCAAAACTAATCAATTTTTATGTGGATGCAGGGATCAACACACAAAAATAAGAGTCTTTTTCAAAAATCTTCGAGCAAGTTGGGAGCCACACCAGAGCACATAATGCTCTAGAACGGTATTTTTGGGTAGCCACAAAAATGGATTTAATACCCATTTATCGAGGGCGTTTTGAATTTTCTATCTCATTTCTTGTGATCATGAAGGACAAACAAAGGCATCTTATCTTCTTTATGAATATTGTATTTAGAGTTTTTCTAAAAATAGTCACTAGAAAAAATGACTTTGTGTCTACTAAATATTTACCTTGAGTGTAAGTATATTCAAGGGAATTAGCACAATAAATACAACAATCAAAGGATCACTCAATAGTAGGAAGAGCAAATAGTCATCCTCAAAATTCACCTTGAAGCGAAGCAAACGGTATTTGAGTTATCCCCAAACAAGGGTTTTGCCCCATTTACTTGCATTCGGTGGATTTGTTATTTAATCATTTCTTCAAAAAGAGAAGATTAATAACAGAATAATCCATTCATATTATGATGCTCAGTATTTGTCATTAAACTGTTATAAAGCTTGACTTTGGTCGCCAGTGAGAGCGACATTGTGTCTACTAATTGTCTACCTTGAGTACAGGTACATGTAGAAAGCAAGACGCAGACAAACGAACTCAGGTGAAACTGTTTACAAATCACCGGAAGAACCATTTTATATCATCTCATTGCCGAGAGGGCCATTGTATCAATATTTGTTGACATGCGAGATATCATACGCTGGCATCTAGGATATCATCATCATCAATATTTGTTGACATGCAAGATATCATACGCTAGCATCGAGGATATCATCATCTAGTATATGTTGACACACGAGATATAATACGCTAGCATTGAGGATATCATCATCATCAATATCTGTTAACGCGCGAGATATCATATGTTGGTGTCAAGGGTATGATCTACATTAAATATTTGATGACGCGCGAGATATCATACGTTGGCGTTGAAGGTATCATCTGCATTAAATATCTAATGAGGCGAGCGATATCATACTCTTCCGTAAAGGGTATCATCAATATTAAATATCTGATGACGCGTGAAATATCATACACTGGCGTCGAGGGTATCATCTGCATTAAATATCTGATGACGCGCAAGATATCATACACTGGCATCAAGGGTATCATCTGCATTAAATATTTAATGATGTACGAGATATCATACGCTAGCGTCGAGGGTATCATCTGCATTAAATATCTAATAATGGGATAGATATCATACTCTGGCATCGAGGGTATCATCTGCATTAATTTTCTGATGATGCGCGAGATATCATACGCTGGAGTCGAGGGTATCATCTGCATTAAATATCTAATGATGCACGAGATATCATACGCTGGCGTCAAGGGTATCATCTGCATTAAATAGCTGATGATGCATGAGATATCATACGCTGGCATCGAGGATATCATCAGTATCTATTATCTATTGACACGTGATATAGCACACGCTGGCGTCAAAGATATCATCAGCATCTAATATTTGTTAGCACGTGAAATAGCATATTTTGATTTCGAGAATATCTCATCATTTTATGAATCAGCATCTGAATACATCAAAAGCACATGATTCAAAGGGACGCCTGTAAGTCGCTATCTGAAAACGGACAAAATATGAGATTTCTTTGAAATTGACAATTTAAGGATCATCTATAAGTCATATTATTTGAAAAAGGGTAGTGTGCCAGATTACCTATAAGTTGATAGACTTTAGGTCATTCAAAATCTACAACAACATCCTAACTAGATAGTGTGCAAGGTTACCCAAAAATTGATAGTCCGAAGGTTATTCGTAAGTCGAAACTAAATCCTTACCGGAGAATATGCGAGATTGTCAAATTGATAATTCCAAGGGTTCTCTATAAGCCTCATCATATCCAAGATAAATTATGTGCAGGATTACCCAAGACTACCAATTTGAGAGATATCCATAAGTCATATTGTATCCAAGGTCGGATGATGTGCAGGAATACCTGAGAGTTGGCGATTGGAGGGATATCTGCAAGCCATCTCTTATCCAAGGTCGGATAATGTGCAGGATCACTTAGAATCTAGCAATTAAAAGGATATCTATAAGTCTTATCGTATCCAACATCAAATAATATGCAAGATTATCAAAAGATTGTTAATTCAAGGAAAATCTATAAGTTGTGTCGATACAAAAGATACGTAAGACTTACCCTAGATCATATGCAATGAATTATTGGAAATAACCGGAGATATTAGCATTTCACAAGCATTATAGGTGACTCAAAAGGGTTGTCACATCAACACAAGATTATATGATTGCAGGGACCGTTCTACATAAAGTGTCGTAGGTGTCCAAAGGGGCCACCCCACTTAGAAGACATGTTCACTTTACAAATGAGATAAGTATGCAACAACCAAAAGGGTTGTTGTGTCTGTTGTTGTAAGTTATTTCCTTCTAAATAGGTACACGAAGGGATATCTTTATTTTTCAGGCGACAACCTATGTGGAGATATGGTAAAGGACTACATACCACTTTCGTGAATTATGTTTAGCACTAACACTTTTTCTTGAAATATTTTTTAGAGCATCCGAGACGATGAAAATCTAAAATCTAAACCATAGGTGCAGACGAATCCAGATAGGACGCAGCGCAATGTGGAACTCTTTCTTAGCAGCAAAATGAGACATAGTCTAGAGAGGGACGCCAAACTCATTGGACGCAAGGTAAAGAATAATCACCACCACCATCTAAACACACCCCTATTAGAAGGCATGTGGGAATTTTAGGATATTCTGGTTTCAGCTAGACCTTCGGGATTTTCTAAACTCATACCGAGGGTAAACTTTTCTTTTTTTCAAATTTGAGTGATAGTACACCTAGAGTTTGGAAATCATGTCCATGTAAGTTCTTGCCTATGGATGTGAAGGATCCCACAATCATGGTTAAGAGGTTACAAGACTATATTCCACAACTCGATAAACTTGTCACTCATCCTGAGCCAAAGATCGTCTGAAATAAGAGACTATTTTTTCTACCGATTGAGTCAAACTACAATAAGTCTGATTCACTGAGTCTTGGGGATATATAGGATGGGATCTATTTTGAAAACTCGACTGCATTCATACCTCCCCCCAAATTCCTTTATTCTCCAGCTTTTCAGTTTCATCAAAAACTCAAAAACCAATATAGCTTGTGAATTTTTTGAAATCATGCTTTAAATCAAGATTTATGAACTATAAGTGGCCTGAACTCACATATAATCTGAGATATGTAGGAAATCTGATACCAAGGTCCGACCATAACTCTATGAAACTCATGCGAAAGCCCACCTCTTTCAGATTCGAATTTGTGGTCGAACAAAAATTAGGAACTTCAACCTCCCTTTGCCCAGGGTTACTTGCATCCACCCGACCCAAAGGGAGGGGCAGTTGTTGACAGCTAATTTTTTTCCTCCACGACTAAATTTAATCCTGAGTTTCTTCGGTTTTTAATAAAATTAAAATATTTATTTCATCTGAATAATCATTTTCAAAATATTTTTGTAGGTGATTTTGTCATTTTAAGAAGCGATTATATATTATCGTGTTCAGTTATACGAGATTATATGATTTGATTACTTAAATATTTATTCTATGAAATATTGAATTTTAATTAAGGATTATTTTGAAAATAAATATAACGATTAAAATCTTGATTTTAATATAATTTATTATCAAAATAATTTATTTGGATAAATATGCATTTTATTTTATTAAATCAAGAAGCTCAAGATTAAAACAAATATTAATTTATATCGAATTTCAATTTAATTTAGCAAATCTATTAGATTTGACCATAATTGCAATGCAATCCGTCAATTGATTTTTAATTTGGTCAAAATTAAATAAATATGGCTAAATTTTAAATCCCAATTGGGGTTATATTTTAAATAACCCCAAAATTCCCAAAAACTATCATAACTCTACCTAATTCCCACCAAAAAATAAATTCAAATTGTACTACTTTGTACTATTTCCCCCCAACTTTGTCCTTTCCCAATTTTGAAATTCAAAAGATGTACTACATTGTTCAATTACCCTCCACATTATCTTCCACCTCACCTTATATTCAATTTTAAAATTTTAAAAACACCTTTAATTTCTTTTTCTCCAACATTGGTGGATGACAAAAATAAATCCTCATCCTTTCCTATAAATACTTTTCTCCCACATTGGTGGAAGAGAGGAAATTAAGTCTCATTCTCTCCTATAAATACTACCACTATTTTGGTAGAAATGAGGTGAAAAAGTAAAAGAAAAAAAAAGAGGCTAGAAAGGTGAAAAAATCCTTTTGAGAAAAATAATTATTTTTATTTAGTAAAAAGTTTTGTTATTTAGAGTTGGTCGGCTAATCAAAATTTTTGAGTTGCCGGCAAAGTTTTTCGGTGTTGGTTGATTCTAACAAAGCTCGTAGTCTCGTTTTACTTCCCTCAAAAAAGGTAAACACACCTTTCCTTTTATTTAGTATTATTATCATTTTCTTCTTCATCTTTTTCTTCTTCGTAGTTCGTAGTTATAATTTTGTTTGCTGAGATTGTTTATTGTAGATGGCCTTGAAGGCAATAGGACGTTGTGGAATCGATATTTTAATTATTTTCATGTTCATGATATAAAAATGAGTTAGCAATAGTTGTACGTGCCTTTTTTATTTTATTTTGTGATTATTATAGATAAGTTTCAATTTTTACTTAAAGATGTACTTATTCTTTGTTTAAATTCATTGTTGGTGGATATATTTATTTTTAGCATATAAAGTTATTTTCATTATATTGAAAAGAATAGTTAATATTGATTGTTTCTCCTTTTCACCTTATTCTTTGATTATTTTGGATAAAGTTTAGATCTTTACTTGAAAAACAAACCCATGTCTTGTTTAAACTCATTGTTGGTAGATATGTTTGTTTTTAGCATGTAAAGTTATTTCCTTAATGTTGAAAAGAATAGTTAATATTGATTGTTTTGCCTTTTGACTTTATTCTTTGATTGTTATGCATAAATTTTTTATCTTTGCTCAAAAGACAAACCCATGCCTTGTTTAAATTTATTGTTGGCGGATATGTTTGTTTTAGCATGTAAAGTTGTTGTTTTTATATTAGAAAAATTGTTATTATTGTTTGTTTCGCCTAGATAAAAATAGTAATTAATTAAGTCAAGAATTTTTCATTTGCTTGCTAACTATTTTAATGGATTTCAAAATCCACATTTAAGAGATGAAGTGTTAGTTTTATTTTTCATCCAATATGTTTATTTCTCTTTTGTTCGCATGTTGTCTTGTCAAAATGATGAGAAAGTTCGGACTTTTGTGGCTAAATAGAATTACTTGGATATTTTTGACTCATGCATAGTATGATTGTTGAACGATATTTCACTTTTAGAGATGCTAAACTTTTATTCTTA